>OY804590.1:13809685-15018684 GCA_963680875.1 Bathymodiolus brooksi
ACAAAAAACCTTAAGATTGTAGAGGACCATCCAATGAACATTCATGTACAGTTTGGCTTTAATCATATTTGTAGTTTCTGAGAAGAAGGCATTGGAACAATTTCCCATAGGGTCCAATGTTAATCTATGTCCTGTGATGGCGGCCATCTTGGATTTCCGATCGGCATAAAAAAACAGTAACTTGGTAAAGGACATTCAATGAGCATTCCTGTACAGTTTGGGTTCAGTCATTTCATTAGTTTCAGAGAAGAAGATCTTTGAAATTTCGGCCAATCAGAGCATATTATTGGCCTTGGCAGCCATATTGAATATCCGACTGGAACGAAAAACTGTAACTTTGTAGAGGACCATCCAAGGAACATTCCTGCTAAGTTTGGTTCCAATCGGCCCAGTGGTTTCGGAGAAGAAGTTTGAAATGTGAAAAGTTTACAGACGACGGACGCCAAGTGATGGCAATAGTTCACCTGGACCTTTGGTCCAGGTGAACTGATAATACATACTAAGCTAAGACATACAATGTAGATGTAGTGGCCTTAATGCAGAGTAAATTTGAAGAATGATCCACGTTGTGTATATGGTAATTTATTTGAGGATGCTATTCATTTTTTTCTTGATTGTCCACTTTATCAACACGATAGAACTTCTCTGTTTAACTATTTTAATAACATTGTTCCCATCTCTATAGAATATATACTCTTTGGATGTAATGAAATTAGTGAAGAATTGAATACTTTATTGTTCAAATCAGTGCAAAAATTTATTCGACAAACTTGTAGATTTAATAATTAATTATCCCCAACCCTGATATTATCTCAACACAATTTATTAGTTTTACCACCCCCCTCCTTTTTTTCTGTTAAATATTAAAACAATATTTAATATGTATGCTTAATTTGACATGATTTTGCTTACTGCAGTAATTTACTAATTATTGATATAGCCTGTGGCTGTACATTTGCTGTCATTTGATTTGTTTTGTTTATGCTATTACTGTATTTGTATGGAGAGGGACTAGTAATAAATCCAATTGTATATATTATATATATTGACAATAAAATCATTATAAAGTAAATTGTTTGACACCTGCTTAAATTTGTAAAATGTCTTTGAACAATATGATACAGTAATAAATTTATATGTATCCTATGTATTGTTTGTTCTGCATGGCTTCAAATTAGTTGTTATTATTTTTTTTTGTATACAACTAATAAATAAATAATTACCAAAAAATTGTCGAAAAAGACTTCATCTATTATTATATAATAGCGATTACATACATGCCAACTCTACCGATTTATGCAGTAGTCTACCGATTTATTAAGTCTTCTACCGCCTACCGATTTTAGATGTTTTCCTACCGATTTAAAAAAAAAATGTAATTTTTTTTTATCGTGAATTGTTCACATGTTGATTATTCTTGTAGATTTCTAAGACGTATAAATGTGTACAAATCCAAATTATTTAGGCCCTTTCCGTAATCGTTTCCCTCTTAAATTTGTACCGGAAACTTCCATTGGTCAATTCTTTATCATTAAACCAATCAGAAACTGTATTTAAAATAAAGTTTTGAAGCACTACATTTTGAACTTATGACTCCTAAACATATATATACAGTAAAACTTCGCTCGCTCGAACTCGAAGGTACTGTCAAAATATGTTCGAGCTATCGGAAGTTTGAGCCACCGAGGTCCCGTAATCTTAGACAGAAAAAAATCTTGTTCTGACCCGGGACAGTTTCATTACCTATATATGATAACTGATGCACAGTAAAACTGGCCTTTCTCGTAAAAAATATTCAATCATTTAAGTTCAAGTTCAAGTTCTTTATTCACTCGGACACATATATATACAAGTGTAACAAGAGGAATATTATACAATTTTTTTTACATAATGACGGATATAACTAACCTAAAATAATACAGCCTCAGAATATAATTACAAAACATTTTGCAATTTAGATATAAATAAGACAATTTTTTCAGAACCTTAACATTACACAAAGATAACAGGCCTTTCATTTTGTACATGTTTGCATATCTAGTATAATAAATTGGAATAAATTTACATCTAAGCTTTTGTACATCAGCAGAGGTACATTCAAATAAACCAGAGGCTCTCAAGAGCCTGTATCGTTCACCTGGTAATAAAAAAAAACAATTGGTCCTATGTAAAAACTATGTCCTGCAGTGGTAGTCATCTTGGAATTACGATCAACATAAAAAACACAAAGTTTGTAAAGGACCTTCCAATGATTGATGCACAGTTTAGGTTCAATCAGTGCAATAGCTTCAGAGAAGAATATATTTCTGTATTTTCCCCATATGGTTCTGGGTTAATACTATGACCTGTGGTGGTGGCCATCTTGGATTTCCGATCGGCATAAAAAACAGAGGACCTTCCAATGATCATTCCTGGGCAGTTTGGTTTCAACTGTCCAAGTGGTTTCAGAGAAGAAGCATTTTGAAACATTTTTCCCATAGGGTCCAATGTTAAACTAAGTCCTGCCGTAGCCGCCATTTTCAATTTCATACCGGAACAAAAAACCTAAAGTTTGTAGAGGGCCATCTAATGAACATTCATGTACAGTTTGGCTTTAATCATATTTGTAGTTTCTGAGAAGAAGGCATTTGAATATTTTCCCATAGGGTCCAATGTTAATCTATGTCCTGCGGTGGCGGCCATATTGGATTTCCGATCGGCATAAAAAACAGAAACTTTGTAGAGGACCTTCCAATGATCATTCCTGGGCAGTTTGGTTTCAACTGTGCTAGTGGTTTCAGAGAAGAAGCATTTTGAAACATTTTTCCCATAGGGTCCAATGTTAAACTAAGTCCTGCCGTAGCCGCCATTTTGAATTTCATATCGGAACAAAAAACCTTAAGATTGTAGAGGACCATCCAATGAACATTCATGTACAGTTTGGCTTTAATCATATTTGTAGTTTCTGAGAAGAAGGCATTGGAACAATTTCCCATAGGGTCCAATGTTAATCTATGTCCTGTGATGGCGGCCATCTTGGATTTCCGATCGGCATAAAAAAACAGTAACTTGGTAAAGGACATTCAATGAGCATTCCTGTACAGTTTGGGTTCAGTCATTTCATTAGTTTCAGAGAAGAAGATCTTTGAAATTTCGGCCAATCAGAGCATATTATTGGCCTTGGCAGCCATATTGAATATCCGACTGGAACGAAAAACTGTAACTTTGTAGAGGACCATCCAAGGAACATTCCTGCTAAGTTTGGTTCCAATCGGCCCAGTGGTTTCGGAGAAGAAGTTTGAAATGTGAAAAGTTTACAGACGACGGACGCCAAGTGATGGCAATAGTTCACCTGGACCTTTGGTCCAGGTGAACTGATAATACATACTAAGCTAAGACATACAATGTAGATGTAGTGGCCTTAATGCAGAGTAAATTTGAAGAATGATCCACGTTGTGTATATGGTAATTTATTTGAGGATGCTATTCATTTTTTTCTTGATTGTCCACTTTATCAACACGATAGAACTTCTCTGTTTAACTATTTTAATAACATTGTTCCCATCTCTATAGAATATATACTCTTTGGATGTAATGAAATTAGTGAAGAATTGAATACTTTATTGTTCAAATCAGTGCAAAAATTTATTCGACAAACTTGTAGATTTAATAATTAATTATCCCCAACCCTGATATTATCTCAACACAATTTATTAGTTTTACCACCCCCCTCCTTTTTTTCTGTTAAATATTAAAACAATATTTAATATGTATGCTTAATTTGACATGATTTTGCTTACTGCAGTAATTTACTAATTATTGATATAGCCTGTGGCTGTACATTTGCTGTCATTTGATTTGTTTTGTTTATGCTATTACTGTATTTGTATGGAGAGGGACTAGTAATAAATCCAATTGTATATATTATATATATTGACAATAAAATCATTATAAAGTAAATTGTTTGACACCTGTTTAAATTTGTAAAATGTCTTTGAACAATATGATACAGTAATAAATTTATATGTATCCTATGTATTGTTTGTTCTGCATGGCTTCAAATTAGTTGTTATTATTTTTTTTTGTATACAACTAATAAATAAATAATTACCAAAAAATTGTCGAAAAAGACTTCATCTATTATTATATAATAGCGATTACATACATGCCAACTCTACCGATTTATGCAGTAGTCTACCGATTTTTTAAGTCTTCTACCGCCTACCGATTTTAGATGTTTTCCTACCGATTTAAAAAAAAAATGTAATTTTTTTTTATCGTGAATTGTTCACATGTTGATTATTCTTGTAGATTTCTAAGACGTATAAATGTGTACAAATCCAAATTATTTAGGCCCTTTCCGTAATCGTTTCCCTCTTAAATTTGTACCGGAAACTTCCATTGGTCAATTCTTTATCATTAAACCAATCAGAAACTGTATTTAAAATAAAGTTTTGAAGCACTACATTTTGAACTTATGACTCCTAAACATATATATACAGTAAAACTTCGCTCGCTCGAACTCGAAGGTACTGTCAAAATATGTTCGAGCTATCGGAAGTTTGAGCCACCGAGGTCCCGTAATTTTAGACAGAAAAAAATCTTGTTCTGACCCGGGACAGTTTCATTACCTATATATGATAACTGATGCACAGTAAAACTGGCCTTTCTCGTAAAAAATATTTAATCATTTAAGTTCAAGTTCAAGTTCTTTATTCACTCGGACACATATATATACAAGTGTAACAAGAGGAATATTATACAAAATATTTTACATAATGACGGATATAACTAACCTAAAATAATACAGCCTCAGAATATAATTACAAAACATTTTGCAATTTAGATATAAATAAGACAATTTTTTCAGAACCTTAACATTACACAAAGATAACAGGCCTTTCATTTTGTACATGTTTGCATATCTAGTATAATAAATTGGAATAAATTTACATCTAAGCCTTTGTACATCAGCAGAGGTACATTCAAATAAACCAGAGGCTCTCAAGAGCCTGTATCGTTCACCTGGTAATAAAAAAAAACAATTGGTCCTATGTAAAAACTATGTCCTGCAGTGGTAGTCATCTTGGAATTACAATCAACATAAAAAACACAAAGTTTGTAAAGGACCTTCCAATGATTGATGCACAGTTTAGGTTCAATCAGTGCAATAGCTTCAGAGAAGAATATATTTCTGTATTTTCCCCATATGGTTCTGGGTTAATACTATGACCTGTGGTGGCAGCCATCTTGGATTTCCGATCGGCATAAAAAACAGAGGACCTTCCAATGATCATTCCTGGGCAGTTTGGTTTCAACTGTCCAAGTGGTTTCAGAGAAGAAGCATTTTGAAACATTTTTCCCATAGGGTCCAATGTTAAACTAAGTCCTGCCGTAGCCGCCATTTTGAATTTCATATCAGAATAAAAAACGTATATTTTGTAGAGGACCATCCAATGAACATTCATGTACAGTTTGGCTTTAATCATATTTGTAGTTTCTGAGAAGAAGGCATTTGAACATTTTCCCATAGGGTCCAATGTTAATCTATGACCTGTGGTGGCAGCCATCTTGGATTTCCGATCGGCATAAAAAACAGAGGACCTTCCAATGATCATTCCTGGGCAGTTTGGTTTCAATTATCCAAGTGGTTTCAGAGAAGAAGCGTTTTGAAACATTTTTCCCATAGGGTCCAATGTTAAACTAAGTCCTGCCATAGCCGCCATTTTGAATTTCATATCGGAACAAAAAACCTAAAGTTTGTAGAGGACCATCCAATGTACACACATATGGACAGTTTGGCTTTAATCATATTTGTAGTTTCTGAGAAGAAGGCATTTGAACATTTTCCCATAGGGTCCAATGTTAATCTATGTCCTGCGGTGGTGGCCATCTTGAATTTTCGATCGGCATAAAAAACAGAAAATTTGTAGAGGACCTTCCAATGATCATTCCTGGGCAGTTGGATTCAATTGTCCAAGTGGTTTCAGAGAAGAAGCGTTTTGAAACATTTTCCCCATAGGGTCCAATGTTAAACTAAGTCCTGCCGTAGCCGCCATTTTGAATTTCATATCGGAACAAAAAACCTTAAGATTGTAGAGGACCATCCAATGAACATTCATGTACAGTTTGGCTTTAATCATATTTGTAGTTTCTGAGAAGAAGGCATTTGAACATTTTCCCATAGGGTCCAATGTTAATCTATGTATTGCGGTGGCGGCCATTTTGGATTTCTGATCGGCATAAAAAACATAAAATTTGTAGAGGACCTTCCAATGATCATTCCTGGGCAGTTTGGTTTCAACTGTTCTAGTGGTTTCAGAGAAGAAGCGTTTTGAAACATTTCCCCCATAGGGTCCAATGTTAAACTAAGTCCTGCCGTAGCCGCCATTTTGAATTACATATCGGAACAAAAAACGTAAAGTTTGTAGAGGACCATCCAATGAACATTCATGTACAGTTTGGCTTTAATCATATTTGTAGTTTCTGAGAAGAACGCATTTGAACATTTTCCCATAGGGTCCAATGTTAATCTATGTCCTGCGGTGGTGGCCATCTTGGATTTCCGATCGGCATAAAAAACACACACCTTGTAGAGGACCTTCCAATGATCATTCCTGGGCAGTTTGGTTTCAATTATCCAAGTGGTTTCAGAGAAGAAGCGTTTTGAAACATTTTTCCCATAGGGTCCAATGTTAAACTAAGTCCTGCCGTAGCCGCCATTTTCAATTTCATATCGGAACAAAAAACGTATTGTTTGTAGAGGACCATCCAATTAACATTCATGTACAGTTTGGCTTTAATCATATTTGTAGTTTCTGAGAAGAAGGCATTTGAACATTTTCCCATAGGGTCCAATGTTAATTTATGTCCTGCGGTGGCGGCCATCTTGAATTTCCGATCGGCATAAAAAAACAGAAACTTTGTAGAGGACCTTCCAATGATCATTCATGGGCAGTTTGGTTTCAATTATCCAAGTGGTTTCAGAGAAGAAGCGTTTTGAAACATTTTTCCCATAGGGTCCAATGTTAAACTAAGTCCTGCCGTAGCCGCCATTTTGAATTTCTTATCGGAACAAAAAACGTAAAGTTTGTAGAGGACCATCCAATGAACATTCATGTACAGTTTGGCTTTAATCATATTTGTAGTTTCTGAGAAGAAGGCATTTGAACATTTTCCCATAAGGTCCAATGTTAATCTATGTCCTGCGGTGGTGGCCATCTTGGATTTCCGACCGCCATAAAAAACTGAAAATTTGTAGAGGACCTTCCAATGATCATTCCTGGGCAGTTTGGTTTCAACTGTCCAAGTGGTTTCAGAGAAGAAGCATTTTGAAACATTTTTCCCATAGGGTCCAATGTTAAACTAAGTCCTGCCGTAGCCGCCATTTTGAATTTCATATCAGAACAAAAAACCTTAAGATTGTAGAGGACCATCCAATGAACATTCATGTACAGTTTGGCTTTAATCATATTTGTAGTTTCTGAGAAGAAGGCATTTGAACATTTTCCCATAGGGTCCAATGTTAATCTATGTATTGCGGTGGCGGCCATCTTGGATTTCCGATCGGCATAAAAAACATAAAATTTCTAGAGGACCTTCCAATGATCATTCCTAGGCAGTTTGGTTTCAATTATCCAAGTGGTTTCAGAGAAGAAGCGTTTTGAAACATTTTTCCCATAGGGTTCAATGTTAAACTAAGTCCTGCCGTAGCCGCCATTTTGAATTTCATACCGGAACAAAAAACGTAAAGTTTGTAGAGGACCATCCAATGAACATTCATGTACAGTTTGGCTTTAATCATATTTGTAGTTTCTGAGTAGAAGGCATTTGAATATTTTCCCATTGGGTCCAATGTTAATCTATGTCCTGCGGTGGCGGCCATCTTGGATTTCCGACTGCCATAAAAAACACAAATTTTGTAGAGGACCTTCCAATGATCATTCCTGGGCAGTTTGGTTTCAATTATCCAAGTGGTTTCAGAGAAGAAGCGTTTTGAAACATTTTTCCCATAGGGTCCAATGTTAAACTAAGTCCTGCCGTAGCCGCCATTTTGAATTTCTTATCGGAACAAAAAACGTAAAGTTTGTAGAGGACCATCCAATGAACATTCATGTACAGTTTGGCTTTAATAATATTTGTAGTTTCTGAGAAGAAGGCATTTGAACATTTTCCCATAGGGTCCAATGTTAATCTATGTATTGCGGTGGTGGCCATCTTGGATTTCCGATCGGCATAAAAAACATAAAATTTGTAGAGGACCTTCCAATGATCATTCCTAGGCAGTTTGGTTTCAATTATCCAAGTGGTTTCAGAGAAGAAGCGTTTTGAAACATTTTTCCCATAGGGTCCAATGTTAAACTAAGTCCTGCCGTAGCCGCCATTTTGAATTTCATATCGGAACAAAAAACATAAAGTTTGTAGAGGACCATCTAATGAACATTCATGTACAGTTTGGCTTTAATCATATTTGTAGTTTCTGAGTAGAAGGCATTTGAATATTTTCCCATAGGGTCCAATGTTAATCTATGTCCTGCGATGGCGGCCATCTTGGATTTCCGACCGCCATAAAAAACAGAAAATTTGTAGAGGACCTTCCAATGATCATTCCTGGGCAGTTTGGTTTTAACTGTCCAAGTGGTTTCAGAGAAGAAGCATTTTGAAACATTTTTCCCATAGGGTCCAATGTTAAACTAAGTCCTGCCGTAGCTGCCATTTTGAATTTCATATCGGAACAAAAAACCTTAAGATTGTAGAGGACCATCCAATGAACATTCATGTACAGTTTGGCTTTAATCATATTTGTAGTTTCTGAGAAGAAGGCATTTGAACATTTTCCCATAGGGTCCAATGTTAATCTATGTATTGCGGTGGCGGCCATCTTGGATTTCCGATCGGCATAAAAAACATAAAATTTCTAGAGGACCTTCCAATGATCATTCCTAGGCAGTTTGGTTTCAATTATCCAAGTGGTTTCAGAGAAGAAGCGTTTTGAAACATTTTTCCCATAGGGTTCAATGTTAAACTAAGTCCTGCCGTAGCCGCCATTTTGAATTTCATATCGGAACAAAAAACGTACAGTTTGTAGAGGACCATCTAATGAACATTCATGTACAGTTTGGCTTTAATCATATTTGTAGTTTCTGAGTAGAAGGCATTTGAATATTTTCCCATAGGGTCCAATGTTAATCTATGTCCTGCGGTGGCAGCCATCTTGGATTTCCGATCGGCATAAAAAACAGAAAATTTGTAGAGGACCTTCCAATGATCATTCCTGGGCAGTTTGGTTTCAACTGTCCAAGTGGTTTCAGAGAAGAAGCATTTTGAAACATTTTTCCCATAGGGTCCAATGTTAAACTAAGTCCTGGCGTAGCCGCCATTTTGAATTTCATATCGGAACAAAAAACCTTAAGATTGTAGAGGACCATCCAATGAACATTCATGTACAGTTTGGCTTTAATCATATTTGTAGTTTCTGAGAAGAAGGCATTTGAACATTTTCCCATAGGGTCCAATGTTAATCTATGTCCTGCGATGGCGGCCATCTTGGATTTCCGATCGGCATAAAAAACAGTAACTTGGTAAAGGACATTGCAATGATCATTCCTTTACAGTTTGGGTTCAGTCAGTTCATTAGTTTCAGAGAAGAAGATCTTTGAAATTTCAGCCAATCAGAGCATATTATTGGCCCTGGCAGCCATATTGAATATCCGACTGGAACGAAAAACAGTAACTTTGTAGAGGACCATCCAAGGAACATTCCTGCTAAGTTCGGTTCCAATCGGCCAAGTGGTTTCGGAGAAGAAGCTTGAAATGTGAAAAGTTTAGAGACAACAGACGACAGACGACGGACGCCAAGTGATGGCAATAGTTCACTTGGACCTTTGGTCCAGGTGAACTAAAAATGAAATTCAGTACCTAAACCAACATTACACAGATGACAAATACGTTCTTCTCTGGGAGTATTCGGCCATCTTCCAGTTTCTATTGGAAGCTTAATGTTATTGCATCTAAGCTTTGTTATCATGTTTCTCTCATGTGGTAATATGCCATACAATTCTCCCCTAGAAGAGTTCTCAATTTGGTTAAACCCGTTTTGAATATATTGATCAAATCAGATTTTGCTTAACCATAAATTTTAGTTGCACTGAATGAACTGGCTGTTGTTGGTTCCATAGATAATTAAGCCCAGTTTTCTCAAAAATTGATTTGATAAAATTTAGCCACTTAAATTGAACATTATCAATAATACTCAAATTAAACATAATCTTATATAAAATACAACTAAGTTTCTTCTTGTTTGAAATAAGTCTATTCCAAAAATTTACAATCCTTAATTTTATACATAATATATCTATAGGTGTTCTACCAAGTTCTCCGTATGTCATAAAGTTTGGAGTAGTGGTTCTAACACCTAAAATATTTCTACAGAATTGAAGATGAAGTTTTTCTAGTTGCTTAGTGTTCTCATAACCCCATATTTCAGAGCCATAAGTAAGTATTGGAAGCATAAGTGTATCAAACAATTTAAATTGTAAATCTATTGGAATCGATATATTTCTCAATTTTCTATACAAACAATATAAAGCTTTGTGAGCTTGATCCATCAATTTAGCTCTTGCCTTCACAAAAGAGCCGTTATAATTAAATATAACACCTAGATATGAATAAGAGTCTTCAATTTGTAAATTCTCTCCACATAGCTTAAAAATAGGTTGATTTTTGTATTTTCTGTTACAAAATATTATTACTTTAGTCTTTTGCAAGTTAACCTTCAATTTCCAATGATGACAATACTTTTCAAATATAGCCAAAGCAGACTTACACATTTCTAAAAGTTTTCGTCCAAAATTATTTGGTCTGCATTCACACTGAGTATATCTTTTTAAGGAAATATTATTATCAAGTAAAACTTGGTAGTCAGCAATATGATATCTAAATAGGCTATCTTCTATATTTACATCCATAACATTCAAAAAAGTTTCATCTGGTTCTGAAAAAATCTTCAAAAAAAACCAGTTTTAGCATTAAAATCTCCAACAAGTGCACATTACATGTCTTTTTCTATAAAATTTACTAATTCATTTTCAGGTAGGGTGTATACACATCCCAATAAAAGGTAATTATTAAATACTTAAATTTAAATTTAATATTAATAAATTTAATAAGATTTTTTATATACAACAATACCTCCAGATTTATGCTTAAATATTTTTCTATTTTTTGCAACATAGCTAAAACCATCTGGGATATTTAAAATGTCATATTTGTCGGTTTTTGTCTCTATAAAAATACATACTGTATATCATGTGTTGTAATTAACTGTATAAATTTAAGTAATAAAAGTTTTGACTTGATACCACAAACATTTTATTTCTGAAAAATTAAGTTTCTGTTTTTTAGACCTTGGGGCATTTTCATCAGTCGCTTCTCTTGCTTGCCTGTCCTATTGATAGTGGTTGTCCGGGTTTCTAGGAGGGGGAAAGCGCATATGAGGTTCTCCGTTTCCAGGTTGAAGCGCATCTTTACAAATTCATATGTGAATATTAGCATGTTTTTTTTATCAACTTAGCTGTGAATGTGAAAAAATTGTGAAAAATAAGTGATTTAAGTCTCAAATATATTAGTAAATCTTCCTTGTTTTTAACAATAAACCAGGAAATGTTTTTTCCGCTTTAATAGTAAAACATATTCGACAATAGGCACTCATAATTGATGATATCTTATTGTAACACACACAAGTCACAAGAGATGACGTGGATTAAATGATTTTAAGTAACATAACCCCGCTATTTTATATTGAAGTGTATTTATCAAGCCAGTAGATTGATTAATCATATATGTACATTTGTATGTAAGCACATTCAACGTACATCTGTCAATTAAATTGCGATGTTCGAGTTTGATATGATAAAACTCGTGATTTTATTATGATTCTCTATTATTGATGGGACCATTTATTAAGTTCGACTGTTCGAGGTATCAGTGTTCGAGCGAAAGATTTTTTTTAGCTTAAAAATGTATGGAAAATTGGCGGGACTTTCAAATAAGTTCGAGCCATCCATGGTATTCGACCCATCCGAGTTCGAGGGAACGAGGTTTGACTTGTATATATGTAAAATGCTAATTTCCATTTTTTCATGGTTTTTTCATACTATATTTAAAGATTTGACTGAACAGATTTTATATCCAAAATGCAACAGAATGCACCATCTTCTTCGTTATAGTATATAAACTCATTCAGAGTACTCAATACTTTTGTGTTTGCGCATGCGCGGAATAATATAAATATTTACAAATTACAAAATGCCAAAGTTTAGCCTTTAGGTGAATATTGCGTCCTTTTAAAAAATAATTTTCTGGGGGGGTGCGTGGCAAACCCTAGACCCTCTACCGCTTTTAGTCTCTCGAGGGTTGGCATGTATGCGATTAAGTGGGGCGAATCGACTCACTTTCTGGGGCGAAACGACCTGGTATCCTTCCTTTTCGTTCTTGTTTTCGTCAGACCCCTCATCGTCAAGATTCTCGACTTTCCAACATCTAAACTCATCAATAGTGTGGATTTTACCACCAGGATCCATGTGTAAATATAGAATAAAATTATATAGTTGAATAGAACTTCAAAAAGGTTAAAAATGAAGTGGTATCGCCAATGTCAATGAAATAATCCAATAATCCAAACAGTAAGGCCGCTTAACACCTGGATTTTATTCCGATTGGACTTTGGACCATTTGTTGTAAATTGGGGGGGGTCAACGGAACTTTTGAAAGTGTTTTCTTTGAGACATTTTGGGCAATTGTGTATTGTATCAATACCTGATGCGATTAAGCGAATATAAATATAAGCTTGCGTTTGCTTTAGCAATAAATGAATAATCCAGAGCAGACGATCGGGTTGCGCAATCGTGTTATTTTTAGCGACTCGTTACTTTCCGTGTAGGATTCGATAATTACCGGTTTCAATTTACAGACAAAATTCTTTAAATATTCATTTCAAACAAATAATTTGTATATTTTCGTCAAAAAAGAAGAACGTTGAATTAAATTTAATGTTTATTTCACAAGCAAACAATATTAGGCAACAACGAAATACCGGTATTTTGCTCTTCGATACCTTTCGTACACCGCATCTTTCATAAGTTCCTGAGGGTGTCGCGAAAAGCAGTGACCCGGAATGTCCCGGATGTGTTGAAGCTTTTTCATAGGCATAGTGATATGGATAACCCGGATGTGTTGAAACTTTTTCATAGGCATAGTGTATGGATGATAAGGATTTCTGTTTTAGTCAAAGTAAATGGTATTCGTCATTATTCCTTTATTGATTTAATTTTACCATGTTTCAGTCATAAATAGCTCGCTTAACGAAGCGAGCTTATTACTCTCCCGCTAGTCGTTGCATTAACGCCTGGCATATGTGGATGCATTCATTGAAAAAATCTGTCAAACCGGAAATAGTAAATCGCTACGACTTATGGGTATTACGACATAAAATAGGAGGAGCTAAAGTGTTTGTAAATAATGTCCAATGGAGCGATCAGATGATGTAATGTTGTATGCAATACACATATCCGGATAAATACAACCAAACATGAAATAAAACATAAATGAATAATTACTATTTTTTAAATATTAAAACATAATGATTTTTATTTCAAAGTTGGAAAGTAAATAAAAGCTTGAATTGAATTCACTCTTATAATGATTTTTTAATTTCATTTAAAATAAAGATTTAAAAAAAATGTATTTTATGATACTGATGGCTGATTAAAATTGTTTGTCATGCATTAGCTGTCAGTTGTAATATACAGGATGTAACCAATATACAGGAAGAGCTCCTACTGTGAAGCCATCTATTTTGAGATGCCATTCAATGAAAATAACAACCTGACCATATTGTTACATAATAAGAATAAGAATTAATTAAGAAATTAAAATTGATAGAAGGCAAGGATTTATATAATTAATACATTAAGTCACATTTCATTTATTTAGGCTAACTTGGGTCAGTTATCAATTAAAGACAAAAATGGGTTTAAAAAAAATCAGTCTAATAAGTATTTACCTAAATAACGATATTGTGATGGGTATTTCTTTATAAATTGTATTAAAAATCATTTTAATTTATGAAATAATCAACTTTCTGTTTACATATTTATTTTCAATAAAATTTCTTTATTATTTCATCCCATTTTCCTTAATTTAACTAGTGCATATCCATATTTATACAATCTTATGTTAACGGCAAGTTACGTGTATCGACCTTATTATCCACAATAAATTCACTTTTATTGTCCCATATACATTACAAAAATACATGTTAGATGTGTATTGCGACATTTTAGCAAATTTAGATTAAAACATAAAAACTTCAAAAAATGATTACACAGTGTTTTATTTTTTTTAAATCTTTAAAGATTTGTGAATCTATGGCAATTTAAATCATAATTATGAGAATAAAGGTGTATTTGTTTTCTAAATATGCAAAGGCACGTGCACAATCATTCTCCGTGTTTGTTTTGTCAATATTTACAAACGGAAGTAAAGGGATTCACTAATGCGCATACGCGTTAATATCTGACATTTGATTGGTCGGCTGTACCAGCCAGCAGCCTGACGGATTTTTACCACTAAGAGCGTTCAAGCCCTCGTCCAGCGAAAGTGCTGATAGAGGGCACAGTATTATTCAAGTTACCAATATGGCGGTAATCAGGTCATTAAACAGGCCTGCCACAGCTGATCTCCGTCCGCCATCTTGGAATCGAATAACTGATAGTACACATGCGCCACCTGTCAGGAATAGGATAGGTGAACCCCATTGGCAAAGGCCCAAAGTGAAGTTACAGTTCATGTCTATGAATAAAAAACACAATAATATGACACTATTATGAATACTGAATAATCTCATTTCTAAGAGTTAGACAATTATTAATGTAAGAGCAAGTTACTCTTAATACTTTTAATGAATTACTATTCATACAAAATTTGAGCATTTGATTCTCAGATAAATGATTTTTTTGTAGTATACTCAAAATATTATATTGAAAACTTCTCCTGTAATTGGAATATTTTTCACATTTAAACAAGAAATGACTTTCATTTTCTACGTCACCAGTTTTACATATAGTACAAATTCTATCACTGGTATGTAAACTTAAGTGCCTCCCCCTTTCAATGGCAAGATTGTGTGCTCTTGACCTTATTTTACATAAAATAGACCTCTCTGTTTTGTTTCTGAGGATATCCACATAAGCACTACGGTGGATAAAATCATAAAATTTTTGGTAAAATTTTAGTTTGGTTGAACTATAAATTTTAGAGGATTGCTCCTGAGTACATTGATCAATCAACCTTTGTTTTATATTTGGTAGGAGTGCTTTAATTGAACAATTGCTCTCTGCTATATCAGAAAATCCTAGACTTAATATTAAAGATGGAGTAGTTTTTTTGCCCATGGGTTAAAGTTTTTAGTAGCTTGAAAAATTTTAAATACTAAAGGTATTTTCAGATGTCAAAAGATTTTCCCAAAATTTTATACAAGAAAATGAGATTTTTGCCCATAAAGGTAATCTTCCAAGTTCTGCTCGGCATGCATCATTTGATGCTTTGCAGTGAACCCCTAAAATTTCTTTAATGAATTTCATGTGGAATTTTTCCACAATAGAACTATCTCCGGGATCAAGGTAAACTCCCCAAACCTCACTACAATATAATAGGATTGGGGTAACTAGGGAATCAAAAAGTTTCTCTAAAAGTTTGCAAGGATTATTCAATCCAATTGTTTTCTTAGGTAAAGTATGCTTTTCTGGCTTTTTCCATAAGTAAAGATACAGCTACATTAAAGTTGCCATTACACTTTAACATTACCCCCAAGTAACAATATTTTGACACTTTGTATGATATTATTGTTATAACTAAACTCATTCACATGTGTTTTTCCATTTGAATTAGAAATTAAAACTTTCGATTTTTCTACATTTACTTGTAGTTTCCAATTAGAACAATATGTACCCAGAATATTTAGACTGAATTGTAAACCATATTTACTTTCTGATAATAACACAATATCATCAGCATACAATAAACAATTTACAGAAAGGTCACCAACGGATCACAATTACCTGTCACTAAATCTTTGACAATATCATCAATAAAAATATTTGACTCCACATTCTGAAGTAAATGCTGCGCTAAGACTGTTTGACAATTTTATTCTGGTAGTAGTATTTGCATACATGGATAATATAATATTAAATAGTTTTTTTGGCATATAAGATTTCAAAAGTTGATAGAATAAGCCAACTCTCCAGATAGTGTCAAAAGCTTTACGCAAATCAATGAATGCAGCACATACCTTCTTCTTTTTGATTTTATATTGGTCTATTATAGTTTTTGAGGAAAATAAATGGTCTGCAGTTCTGTTTTTCGCCTTGAATCCAATTTGATTTTCACTTATTAAAGACATATTATTAATAAACTTCAGTAATCTTAAATGAATGACTCTATCAAAAAGCTTTCATAAGTTAGATGTAATAGAAATACCCTGTAGTTGCTAGGTTCAAGCTTACTACCCGATTTGTGTAAAAGGACTAAAAAACTCTAATTCCACTTTTTGGGAAAATTGCCAGTGTTTAAAATAAAATTAAACAACTTTTCAAGAGGTTTTATTTGAGATCATATCGGGGGATGTACTTTTCCCATTTTTAAGAGATTTAATAGCAGCACTAATTTCCTGTGTTGTAATATCATTATCTATTAATGTTGTCAAATGTTTCTGTTCCTAGCTTTTCTTTTAATAATTGAAACTGTTCAATAATGAACTCATGAAATTTACTGTTTTTATCGTCTGCTTTATTTAATTTCTTAAAGAACTGAAAGAAATTGTTGTGGGGTATGTCATGAACTGAATCATGGTTTGTGTGTAGTTTTTCTAGTTTATTTAACTTATTCCAGAAAGTGACGTCTTGGGGTTCTTGTCAATGTTATTACCGGTACTCATATCATTATAAATGTTTTGTTTATCCATTTTTTCTTCATGTTTACAAAGTCTTCTAAATTTTGACCTGTATGTGTAGAACAGTTTTCTATATTGCCCATTGTGTGGGTTTTTATTAACAAGTTTCTCGTAACTTTTCACCGTATTTCTTAAGTCAATACATGACTGTGTGAACCATGGTTTTCTATTTGATTTTCTAATCTTTTGAGTTGGCACCTTGCTAATAAATTTAGCTGACTGTTTAGAACAGAATTAAATGAATCAGTTATCAAATTGCTATCTCTGAAATCTGTAATCATGAAATCAATAATCCTATTTTTAAATATTTGACTTTGAATATTTTCAGTGTACAATGTACCAGTCATTTGCTTAGATTTACATATTTTTTGTCACAATGTGAGTGTGCAAGATAAAGGGTAAGAACAGGTCCAGCAGATATCAAGTAGGTCCACTGAATGTATTTTTGCAGGACCTAGAATCGACCTAATGTCAACAAATTTTGTATTCTATATCAGTCGGAAAGCAAACCCATGATTTGACCGTTAAAGCTAGTGATTCTAAAACCACGCAGTCAGGGGGCGATAACCGCAAAAAATTCCCTCTAGGTGCCGCTTTACAAGTCCCGCAAAATTTTTCATTCGCGGCGTTGTAGGATAAACGTGAAATAAAGTATTAAATAGACAAAATTGTGATAGAAACGTGATTTCTATAAAATATATATATATTTTTTGCAATGACTGGCTATATCAGACAAGCGACCGAGGTTTATATTAGTCAAAAACGTGTTTCGAATCGTGCATTCTAGAATGTGTAAAAACACGAGATTCGGTTTGTTTACATTTTTCGGCCAATGAAAAAGCTGACACAATTCTATATTAGGACATGAAATTGATGATACAGGAGTGATATAGCATCATCAACCAATAGTAAATGCTCTCTCAACTGGAAATTCCGTCACCCTGAATGGAAATCATTCCTGAAAGAAAATTCGACGAGGCATATTTTTTTTAATTTTCGCCTTGTTTTAGTGTAAAATTGCCCATTTTGGTGAACATTTCTCCCCCAAAACGCCCATGCAGTCTGTATATGTCTGCCTTTTATTAGATTTATTAATATCTATATTTTAACCGAAAGTTTACAAGAAAACTGCATTGTTTACATCAGATTATGCCCCCCCCCCCTTTCCCCCCGTCTCGTCAATACACTTTGTTTAGACTCCTTTCCCGTTTGCTGTCAGTTAATCTTGTACATATCAAATGTGGCGATTATTTCAAAGGCAATTAGTTTATCAAATATATTTAGGAATGCTGACTTAAGTTTTACCTGATTTTCTTCTGCAAATGAATTATGAATTTATGTGTAACAGGTATACAATGATTGAATGAATGTGACTCTGAAAACAAAAACCTGCCAGTGTGTGTGTTATAAATAGAAAGTAGGCTAAATTTGTTATCTGTATGTAACTGCATATATGATATTTAATTGATTAAACAACTGTATTTTGCAAGACTGATTTTACCATAGTTGACTAGTAGTAATGCCCAAAAAAAACTTAACTGTTCTGAAGCCCAAAGTGGCAGGGACCCTCGCCCTGTGTTCATTGTCTGCAGGCAAAACCATTTTATGCCTTACATGTTATAAAAATTTTAACAAATTTGTGAGGTCTGATGATTCTCTAAATGAACTTTCAAAAACTGATGACTACCAGTTAACTAAATGTTTTCACAGTTTGATCAGGTGGAATATTGCAATGTAGACTCTGACAATCTTGACCGTTACTGTTTTATCCTGTTTTAGAATTTGTAGTCAGTGACTTTTTATCCAACAAAGCTTTATTGTTGCCAGATTTGTACAAAAAATTTGAAGATTTAGTTGACAAAACAGCTTTAATTAAATCACTGAAAGAACCAGAAGACAAAATTGGTGAATCCTCTCCCATTAGAGGCAATAAATTCTCCCAATTAAGTTTGGAAGATTTCAAGGAAACGGGTGATGAATCCTTTGCATGGGAAAGTTTCGAGAAGAAATTGTCAGCTTACAGTTTTCTGAAATATTTGGTACAGGAAAATGATATACATGTAGATCTCCCAAGTCTTAACACTTTTCTTTCATTTTCTGAAACTGACACTGAAAAATCTGAGTTTTGTTCAATTGAAGTTTTAGATGAGACAGCAGATTCAAAAGCCACAGTTTTGAAAACTTTGAATATTCTTCACAAAAAGTTTCAGATTGGGATAAAGCTTCAGTATCAAGTTGTTGTTGGGGACAGGAAATCTTATGACCATTTAATAAAATTAAAATCAGAATATGGAGGTTCATTAAGCTGGGTTTTGCCATATCATGGAGACTGGCACATACTTTTTTTTAATCTCATTTTCTATTAAATTAATAATTTATTGTACTTAGGATTTGTTCAACTTTCATAAAAATTTATGTACTTTTTACTCTGTTAATAGTTTATGGGAAAGAAATACACTTGAAAACTAATATGTACAGTCATCTGTCAAAAGTATTGGGAAATGTAAAAAATATCCCTATATAATCAACCAAACCATATTTTTTTCAAAAAAATATTGTGAAATCATTTCTGGATAGATTGTAACAAATTTTACACCAAAACATTCGGAATTGTCTATATTTTGTTTGTTTATTTGCTCAAATCTTTATACGAGTGGTTTTTATTTGTACATAATTTTTCCATGATTGTTAATTTTTAGGATTTATTTTTAGTTGAAATGTATAGGAAAATCAAAATCAATTTTTATTTGTTGTGTTTAAATTATGTACAAATAAAAATAACTCATAACAACATAATGAGTAAATAAACAATGAAAACATTGACAATTCTGAATGTTTTGGTGTAAAATTTGTTAAAATCTATCCAGAAATTACTTCACAATATTTTTTTGAAAAAATATGGTTTTGGTTGATTATATAGGGATTTTTTTTACATTTCCCAATACTTTTCACAGATGACTATATACATTTTCTTTAAATATTTATACATTTTTTTTTTATCTTTATATTGAATTTTATTTTCATGCCTAGAAAAAAATTACACGAGTTCTGTTCATGATTCATCAAAAGGATATAGAAATGTTTTTTCTTGAATTGCTAAAAAAAACCTGTACATATTAGTCGCCTATCCTTTCTTTTGGGGATAGGAGACCATATATAAATGTTTGTATATTCCAAAATTTGTTGTTAATTACATGCATATGCTATTAAAATAGCAGCCTGCATCGGCATTAACATTTGTGCACAGGGTGTTTTTAAGTCATTAGGTTAGTTCTAAATTTATTTTTAGAAATACGGAAATTCATACGGAGTTATCTTTCTTGACTGACAATTTTTCTGAATCTGAATAATTTTCGGCACTAAAAGCTGACAGAAACTCTTATTAATGAATAAAAAGGTGTACCAGAGAAACATTTCGTTAAATAAATATATAACCTAGCGCAGTGTGAAGTTTGGGAATGTCATTCTATTGCAAACTTAATATATTTGCATTTTATTTCAATGCGATGGTACGGAGTTATCTTTCTTGGCTGACAATTTTTCGGCACTAAAAGCTGACACAATTTTTTATTAATGAATAAAAACGTGTACCAGAGAAACATTTCGTTAAATAAATATATAACCTAGCGCAGTGTGAAGTTTGGGAATGTCACTATACTGAAAACTTAATATATTTGCATTTTATTCCAATGCGATGGCGACATTCCATCGAGGGGGTCACCCTCTAAATCATCAAAATTTTAATAATAATCTCCCGTTTTAACTCAAATCTAATAAACAAATCGTGGAAGTAATTATTGCTGAAAAGAAAACAATATAAGACGTTTCGATATTTTCTACGGTATAAATAAACGAGGTCTTTGTTCTACAATTTTCCATGATTTTCATGACCGACGAAAATGTCAACATTTTCAAATGAGAATCACGTGACCCGTGGTTTTACCAGCGACGCCATTAATGAGTTTGCTTTCCGACTGATATAGTTAAGGGTTTTGGGCTTATCAAAAGGGGAATGAGGGTCAAACGAAAATGCAATCAAGGTTTTTCAAGCAAAGCTGCTTGCCATAAAAAGAAAAAACTTACCTGTTATCAGGGAATTATAAAACTTTTTTAAATTCCCTGCTGTCATGTTTGTCTAGGCCATAGAAATGATTATCTCCCTTGGCTATATACTCAGCCATTCAAAATATAGGGACCTGCTAATGTGTGTATCTGTTAGGTAAATGAGTTTGCCAGACATTTATTTATGGATATATTGTGACAAAATATGGATGTAATAGTTTGAAATATATAATTTCCCAAGGAGGTTTGTATTATTTTATATTCAACATACATCTTCTTGTAAAATTTTGGGTGTGATGTAAAATATAATCAAATTTTAGGCCAAATCTTGTCAGCGAACTGCTGTTAAGATCAGGATCAGAATCAGGAGGATTTTTAGTTTGACAATTTTTTCTGAATGGATTTTTGTTCTTTTGTAAAGTTTGCGGGGTATATAGGAATTACCCTGTCCGTCCGTTCATGTACCTTGTAAGTGCCAACTCCTCCTAAACGGCTTATTGGAGTTTTGTGATACTTTACACAGTTGTAGTACACTACCTGCAGATGTGCATGAAGGAATATGGTTGCTGTCCAAAATTTAAAAGGGGGGGGGGGGGGTGGCATGTACCTTGTAAGCGCAACTCCTACTAAACTGCTTATTGAATTTTTATGAAACTTTACACAATTGTAGTACACAACCTGCAGATGAGCATGAAGGAATACCGTTGCTGTCTAAAATTTAGAAGGGGAGATAATTCAACTTATACTTTCACGAAAAGGGGGGTCGTGTACCTTGTAAGCGCAACTCCTCCTAAACGGCTTATTGGAGTTTTGTGAAACTTGACACAGTTGTAGTACACTACCTGCAGATGTGCATGAAGGAATATGGTTGCTGTCCAAAATTTGGAAGGGGAGATAATTCAACTTATACTTTCACGAAAAGGGGGGTGGGGGATGTACCTTGTAAGCGTAACTCCTACTAAACTGCTTATTGCATTTTTATGAAACTTTACACAGTTGTAGTACACAACCTGCAGATGTGCATGAAGGAATACCGTTGCTGTCTAAAATTTAGAAGGGGAGATAATTCAACTTATACTTTCACGAAAAGGGGGGTCGTGTACCTTGTAAGCGCAACTCCTAAACGGCTTATTGGACTGGGTTCGTACGGGTCATGGAATCCTGGAAAAGTCATGGATTTTTATTTTGTAAAAGGCCTTTAAAAGTCATGGAAAACTGTATTTTATCGAAAAGTCCTTGAATAGTCATGGAAAATTATTATTTGAGCTGTAATCTTTATTAAATGTATTCAAACATCTAAAATTAAGAGATTCTCCCGATTTCTGTCGTAACTGTTTCCTTTAGACGTACTTGAAACAAGGTACCAGTTGCGGTAAATGTAAAATAAGGATTTTAAGTTCATTTCTCTAAAATTATTTGTAAAAATATGCAACCGGATGTATAGACTGTTTTCCTAATGTACTACAGTTTCCTGCATTAAACGGTGTTGCAGTAGGAAACCAGATATTGGAAAACGTACTTTTGGCTTTTAAAATGTCAGGCAACTGCCATTTTCAGATCAAGTGGTTAGACAACCCTGAATATAAAAAGTTTGTTGGATGTGGGAAGTACGTAGTCGTCGATAGCGTTATTATTTTCTGTCGGAGTAGAAAAACCCGAATTTTCACCTTTTTCATTTCATTAGAAAAACACCTAAAATTTATTATTTCGTGATAAAAAATATATCAGATAAAACTTGAAAACTAGATCTTTATTAATTTGGTAGTTATAAGCATTAAAAATATGATTGGGTACTACTACTGAACGTCCAAAGTGAAGTCGTTTCGAGAAAAGCGGACGCCATCTTGATTTATGTGTCAACGAACAGCCCATTTTCAAAAATAATTCCGGGAGCTATCCCTGGACCAATATTCTTCATGCATGGCTTAAAATTTGCAGAAAGTCTTCAATTTTACCAATCCGATTGTTAAGAATTTTTTAAAAGTCAAAATCGTAACGTAAAATATAAAAGTTTACAAACATTGTTTTAAACTCGTTTACCGCTTTTCCGCAAAAAGTTAACAGTCAGATATCAATAATCTGAACCTTCCTCTAAAGATATGCCGCCAAGGTTTCAATGGATAAGCAGTAATAGCTCCCGGAAATCATTGGATGTTTGGTCCATATTTTCCGACTTTGCAATCAGAGTTGAGCGGGAAGAGTTATCGGACGTTGTGTGGCGCATGACCGAAATGTATGTCTTCCGCCATCTTGGCCAGGACAATTTCAGAGTTGTACCAAAGAAAAATGGAATTTACCGACGTATTGTCCTACCAATTGATACAATAATTATCTAGCATTGATGTATTCAGACCACGGAGGTCAATCATGCACGGTAAGTAACAAAACTTCTTCTAAAATATAGTTTTATTCTCAAAAGAAATATCGTTTTCAACCGGATCAAATGGGGGTTAATTTTGAAAACAAAAGATGCAAAAATCGCACAGAAACTTTACACGTACTGAATAAATATATATCTTTGCTTCGATAAGTGAAAAAGAGATGGGATTTAATTCACGATTTTATTATTTTACTCGAAAAATGGCGAAAACGGCAAGCATCAATATAAAGTTGTCAAATTCTCCCAATCTATAAATAACTTTATCCAAGCAGAGCTTTGGTGACGTAATCATGCCTGTTCGGAAATTATCGGGATTTATTAATACATCTATACAAAGGAGTTGTTCCGGTATTCTTTGATATTTTTAGAAAAGGGGGGATCTTTTGTGAAATGTTCAAGATTTTTTTATATTTTATGGTTTTAAATGAAATTTGTCTACATGAAAACTTTTTAGGCATTTCTCATTAAGTTCCTAGTGTATATTGTAGCAATACATAGGACAATTGTTTTTAAATACTAAAATAGTAACATGAATTTCCATGCAACATTTTTGAACAATTTATTTAAATTGTTATAAAACATAATTATTATGTTTCAGTGCTATTAGGGAAGCTTTATGAAATATATGCTTAATGCATACATTACAGTATGTGAATGTATTAACATTCTGGCTATATACAATGTAATCAGTGGCAGTGCTTGTGATATGCTAAGTTTAATTAATTACATTTTTTTCATTACACCATTACTGTATGCAAACTTGTTTGGTATGACAGAACATTTATGATGCATGCAGCAAACATTTCTGGAATAATGCTATTTTTCATATAGAATCTATTTGCCACCAAGCATATATGCATAAAGATAATTTATAGTCGGAAGAGTGCATTGTATTAAAGCTTTTTTTCATTTGTACATGTATGATAAACTATTTCTGGAAAAGATAAATTATTTTAATTCTTTATTTTTATTCTGTATAACATATTTTAAATGTTTATTTTTATTTTACAGGTGTGATCGTGGCATCTCAGTAGATCATTAAGAGTTTTAAATCATTAAAATGACACTTCTGAAAGTTGATGCTGTTGATTATGATTCAGTTAATCAAATATGCATTGGATATGCATAGGATCACAAAACACACAATTTAAAGAAATCACAAAGATTTCATTTGGAATAAGTTGGTCATGAACTGGAACACAGCACTATTTGTAGTCGTCAAATGTAAAATTATAGTATATAAAGGAAAAGAGAGTGACATTGAAGACTGTTATGAATTAAGATAATAGTAGAAGATAACAGTTTATTGATTTGTGACAATAAAAATGATAACTTTGAAAATTTGGGACTTTCTAATCGCATGAACTGTTAGCTTAAATCAGCTAAAATTGTCAAATTTGAGGTTTTTCTCAGACAAAAAAATGAAAATAATGTATAAAATGTGCTAATTAAATGTTTAAAAGATAAAATAACTTCAAGGCTGGCTTATAAATTGTACAGAGAACATATCTGATAATCCAAATAAGACTTTTCATGGAATACGGGGCCATAATTGAAATATTATTTATACTAAATTTCCAGGTAGAGGGCTAATGAACCAGGACATAGTTCATATCAGTGTCAGAATTGGGGTTGCTGATAGTTTTCACCTTGTAGTATACAGTTATAGGATCAAAATAATACCAAACACTTGAACATTTAATATTATAATATTCAACAATTATTGAAATTGTATCAATTTCGGGAATTATCTGAAATTTTGATTGAACAAAGAAAATTGACCTTTTCAATGGAAAAAATGGCAGTTTTTACACAAACTGTAATAATAACTTCATTGATGTATGGAT
The DNA here is from genome assembly GCA_963680875.1 of Bathymodiolus brooksi. Taxonomy (NCBI): domain Eukaryota; kingdom Metazoa; phylum Mollusca; class Bivalvia; order Mytilida; family Modiolidae; genus Bathymodiolus; species Bathymodiolus brooksi. Next base: position 13,834,965 of record OY804590.1, read on the forward strand.
ATTGAGGTTGTTTACCATAAAAATATCAATTTGAGCATACAAAATATAATTAATTCCCTAAAATAGCTTATTTTTACACTTTACGGAGCTCAAAATATTAAGCTGCGGCGTATATAATTCTGTCACTACAGACTTTGAGAATTTTTTTTGCTGATAAATGTAGGTGTTCCCTGTTAGAGGGTTCTTTTCCCTACCAAAATCAGTATTCAGAAAAATTCTAGTACTTTTTTCAGATTTTTTATGACCAAAAACTTGATTTTTCGAATAAAATTTGACGTTAAAATTATGGAGGCCTGCGCAAAGGAAATAATATTAAAAAAATATATATATTAATTGAATAAATGATATTCTTGATATTTTTACCTAGAGACTGGGCACTTTGTGGACAGTGCTGCAAGTTTCAGCCTTGCAAGTTAAAGGTTTTTGAAGATATTTGACCACAAACCTGGTAGTTTGAACAAGCAGACAGCTGACACATAAATTAAAAAAACTAAGTCCAAAGGCTATTTTCAATGTTTTAAATTCTGTGACATTTTTTTCATATAACACCTACAGGTGTGTATAATACCTCTTTTTGAAGCATAAGGAGGATACATTACTATAGAAGAAAGCATGATAACCTATTAGGTAGTGAAAATAATATATTTTGGTCCTAAAATGTCATTTTTTTTAACATTTTTCCAAAAAACAGAAAATCGACCACTTTTGGCTCACCGAAAAGGCCATAACTTTTGAACAGCTCAACCGATTTTAATAATTTTTGTACCAAAATTTCCCATTTTGTATGTACTGTCATATTAAACTATAATTGGATGATTTATTAGCATTTCAATTTTTGGCTTGACCACCCTACTTGAAGTAGTGAGAGCAAAGCAAAACTAGGCTCATTTGGTCCAAAGGAATTTTATTTTTCGAATATGGGTGAAACTAGCTGCAATAATGTAGCTCCTGTGACAAACTTGTGTCTCGGCAGAGCTACAACGCGGTCCCATTCGTCACAATGGAGCAAAAAAAAAGTTGCAGTTGAAACATAAAAACTTACTATTTACGCTTCAAACATTTCATTATAACTATTACTGATGATCCCAGTCCTTGTTAAATCGGTTTGGCTGAGAAATATATGCTTTTCAAAGTTAGCAACAACTTTGTTCAAATTTATCGATCGTTTTCCATAACCGGAAACTACGGAAGGCGGAGCTTTTCTAAATATGGTATTTCTGATGTAACATTCCAATCGTAACTACTCGGCCATTCTCGCTACCCTGTTATTTGCAGGGTAGCGAGAATGGCCGAGTAGTTACGATTGGTAACCATTCACGCCTAAATCGCCAAATATGGTATCGACATCAAAATAGTGAGGCCGGAAATGACGAAATTCAAAATGTAAACATGGATTTTTATTTTGTGGGAATTACATTCTAAAATACTGGTAGGTGATAAAAACTTGTTATAATAATGGACAAAAGGAAAGGTTATGTCTTATTATTGATAAATGCAGGCGTCAGAAGCTCTGTAAGCGAGCGCAAAAAATCTCGGCGGCTGCTCCATTACGTGTAATGGCATCCCGTTATAACCACAGGGGCTAGGTGCGTCCGAAAAAAAAAAAAAAAAAAAATACTATATAATACTACAAGGGGGCAAACTCACTTGCTTCCATTTTTTTAAGTCGTCGTGTTAAATTGATCGTAACTTCGGAACGCCTTAATATTTTCAAAAAATGTTTCCACCAGTCGAAAGTCAAGTAATTTTCCTTTCCAAAGAGACCCCAATTGTTAGTGTAGGCCTCCGAACTGCTGAGGTATCATACACGAACCAAAACAAAACGGCGTGAAAATCCGAAGTCGTACAAACGTTGGGTTGACCACTTCCCATCTGTGTACAGACTTTCCCATGCGTAAACGAGTCATTTTGACTAGCTAAATACTTTCATCCATTCAAATTATGATAAAATTTCTTACCTTACGCCAATTTATATGTCCTTTAAGTCTGTTTTTGAAAGAAATCCCATTTGCATCCTTGACAAACGCCATAGACGTGAAAATTGTTCAGCCAATCAAAACGCCCGTGAGAACTCTCTCAATTTTCACGTCTATGCCTATGGCGTTTGTCAAGGATGCAAATGGGATTTCTTTCAAAAACAGACTTAAAGGACATATAAATTGGCGTAAGGTAAGAAATTTTATCATAATTTGAATGGATGAAAGTATTTAGCTAGTCAAAATGACTCGTTTACGCATGGGAAAGTCTGTACACAGATGGGAAGTGGTCAACCCAACGTTTGTACGACTTCGGATTTTCACGCCGTTTTGTTTTGGTTCGTGTATGATACCTCAGCAGTTCGGAGGCCTACACTAACAATTGGGGTCTCTTTGGAAAGGAAAATTACTTGACTTTCGACTGGTGGAAACATTTTTTGAAAATATTAAGGCGTTCCGAAGTTACGATCAATTTAACACGACGACTTAAAAAAATGGAAGCAAGTGAGTTCGCCCCCTTGTACTTTGTAGTATTATATAGTATTTTTTTTTTTTTTTTTTTTTCGGACGCACCTAGCCCCTGTGGTTATAACCCTTGCGAGTAAGCGAGTATTTTATAGTATTATTACGTGATGTTTTTCATATTGGCCTAGTTATAGGTCCGAGGCCTGCTGTATTGGCCTGAGGCGCAGCCGAACGCCAATACAGCATACCGAGGACCTATAACTAGGCCAATATGAAAAACATCACGTAATGATACCTTTATTAATTAACCTGTCCAATATCTCTCGGGATTTTTCCTTGCAATTGTCGAAATGTCTAGCGGATTCCGATCTAGTTGTTATTGGACTGACTGGAATTTGGCCAATACGGAAAATTTCCGTATTGGACTGGTTTTTGCCGTATTGGCCCAATGAAAGTTTTTATATTGTATTGACAGATTTGATCATATAAAGGCTAATAAATCAAAGTTAATTAATAAAGGGTTTTATTATTAGAACTAGGGTGAAACTGCCCTTGAAGAAGAGCCCAGAGGAACACTAAACATTATGATTTTTCTAAAATTAAATCATCTACCAATTTTATAATATAGCTCGCTTATGAGGTGTGTATTTCCATATTCTAAAAATGACAGCTTCCACATACAAATACAGAATGTTGTAGTTTTTGCTACAAAATGGCTGGAAACTCTTCTTTTAAAATTAAATGGCTTGAAAAGCCAGAATATAACCATTATAAGTGTCTGTCTCAAATACAGAACAAATTTAAAGCTGCATCATGTAATGTGTGTATAAAGGATATTAGCATAAGTAATATAGGGGGAAGAGTGGACTTAAAAGTCACATTTAGTCAACAAAACACTCTGAACATATAAAAAAAAAAACAGTTTGAGACTGTCAGTGCGAGTTAATAATCAAGTGGAACCAGCCAGTGTCCAGCCTACAAAAAAAATATTGGAGGAGTCTGTGGCAACAACAGATTTCATAAAAATGGAGATATAATTTTGACATTAAACATGGTAAAAAGCCACTTCTTTCATAAGTTATACAGACATTGTACATGTTTTTCAGAGTATGTTCTCAGACGATATGATGGCAAACAAATGGCCCTTGGAGAACCGAATCATGCTCTTTGGAATCCGTCCATATTTGATAGAATCAATAAAAAAAAAGATAAAAAAGAATATATATATGTTCTCTTATTTGATGAATCTCTAATTCAACAACTTAAAAAAAAAAACCAGCTGGACATCCAAGCTATACTAGAATTAAGTTATAAATTTAAATAGAAAACTGAAAGGGTTGTAATTGTCTCATTGTCCAACGGGCCACTTCCATTTTGATGGTAATTCAGGTCACGTTGGCATAAATGACTACCAAGTGTGCTGTTTATGATGGATAATTTCTTATATACTCATATACATGTACAAATGTTAGAACATGATAAATAATGTGATTACTCAAAATTTCACTTATACTCGTTGACAGTTTGCTTAAAATTGGTCCTGGAAAAACTAAAAAAATCCTGGAAAAGTCCTTGAAGAGTCATGGAATTTTCTCACAAAAAAGGTGTATGAACCCCGATTGGATATTTGTGAAACTTTACACAGTCGTAGTACACTACCTGCAGATGTGCATGAAGAAATATGGTTGCTGTCCAAAATTTAAAAGGGGAGATAATTCAACTTATACTTTCACGAAAAGAGGGGGGGCATGTACCTTGTAAGCGCAACTCCTACTAAACCGCTTATTGAATATTTATGAAACTTTACACAATTGTAGTACACAACCTGCAGATGAGCATGAAGGAATACCGTTGCTGTCTAAAATTTAGAAGGGGAGATAATTCAACTTATACTTTCACGAAAAGGGGGGTCGTGTACCTTGTAAGCACAACTCCTCCTAAACGGCTTATTGGAGTTTTGTGAAACTTTACACAGTTGTAGTACACTACCTGCAGATGTGCATGAAGGAATATGGTTGCTGTCCAAAATATAAAAGAGTAGATAATTCAACTTATACTTTCACGAAAAGGGGGGGGGGGCATGTACCTTGTAAGCACAACTCCTACTAAACTGCTTATTGCATTTTTATGAAACTTTACACAGTTGTAGTACACAACCTGCAGATGTGCATGAAGGAATACCGTTGCTGTCTAAAATTTAGAAGGGGAGATAATTCAACTTATACTTTCACGAAAAGGGGGGGTCGTGTACCTTGTAAGCGCAACTCCTCCTAAACGGCTTATTGGAGTTTTGTGAAACTTAACACGGTTGTGGTACACTACCTGCAGATGTGCATGAAGGAATATGGTTGCTGTCGAAAATTTAAAAGGGGAGATAATTCAACTTATACTTTCACTAAAAGGGGGGGGGGGATGTACCTTGTAAGCGCAACTCCTACTAAACTGCTTATTGCATTTTTACGAAACTTTACACACTTTTAGTACACAACCTGCAGATGTGCATGAAGGAATACCGTTGCTGTCTAAAATTTAGAAGGGGAGATAATTCAACTTATACTTTCACGAAAAGGGGGGTCGTGTACCTTGTAAGCGCAACTCCTCCTAAACGGCTTATTGGATTTTTGTGAAACTTGACACAGTTGTAGTACACTACCTGCAGATGTGCATGAAGAAATATGGTCGCTGTCCAAAATTTGGAAGGGGAGATAATTCAACTTATTCTCTGAAATACGTTCTGTATGGAGAGATGGGCTTGTAAGCACAACTCCTCCTAAATGGCTCATTGGATTTAAATGAAACTTTACACAGTTGTAATACACTGCCTGCAGATGTGCATGAAGGAATATGGTTCCTGTCAAAAATTTGGAAGGTGATGTTCCCAATATAAAAACTACTCAAGAATGAATAATTAATTTTGAATCAATAACATTTGATGTGACCTATATCCTCTTGTAAAAAAGTTAGGAAATGTTGTAATCCTCATGTATACTGATGAAACCGTATTGGTTTTAAACAATCACACTTTGTTGAAAACCTTGTGGCGATCCCTAGATGTATGTTCTTGGTTAGTTTATTTTGGAGATGGGATGTTGTCTCCTTGACATAACTCCATTTCCGTTCATTTTTCATTGGTAACTTGCTAATATACCTGTATTCCAAAGTTTGAACATCATAGTATTGCAAGCGGAGGTATCACTCAGTGAGGTCACTCACAGTTCTAGTTACCTTAGCTATTATATATAGAAACAGAAAATATAGGTTATATATTTTTATAAAATAAATTAATAAAAAAACGTGTCTTCTTAGGATATGGTAAATCCGAGGATTTATGATATGCAAAGCAGATGTTTGTTTACAAACAATAATTATAAGTGTATTTTGTAAGCAACTAATGGTATGTAGATATCTAACATAGTTAACATTTAATTCAAATTTTATTTAACATATGTGTATATGCATTTTATATTATTTTATTTTATGAATATATAAATTGTTATTAAAACAGAGGATCTATTTAGATGGGCTTCCCACTCCTACAGGAGTAGACAGTATTGTAAAATATTTATTTCATTTTTTAGGTCACCTGACCCAAAGGGTCATGTGAGCTATTCCCATCACTTGGCGTCCGTCGTCGTCGTCCATCGTACGTCGTAAACTTTTTCAAAAATCTTCTCCTCTGAAAGTACTAGACCAATGGAAACCAAACTTGGTCTGAATCATCACTAGGGTATCTAGTTTCAAAATTGTGTCCGGTGATGCCGTGCACCAACCAACATGGCCACTGTTACTAAAAATAGAATATATGGTAAAATTGCAGGTTTTGGGTAATAACTCAAAAACCGTTAATAATATCAAAAATCTGACTGGGGGTATAAAAATGCTCAGCACATTAAGATCTACCGACCCTGCAATCTTGGAGTTATTGCCCTTTTTTCATAAAATTTGTAAAATGTTAATACCTTTCGTCTTATATTTAAAAAAACTATAAGAGATAAAGGTTAACTTTAAATTGCAAAAATATGCGGCATATCAAGATCTACCCACCCTGCAATTTTGAAGTAAATCCCATTACCCATTTTGGAGTTATTTCCCTTTTTTCATCAAATTTTCAACATTTTAATACTTTTCGTCTTTATTTCAAAAACTATAAGAGACAGATGGTAAGTTGAAACTGCAAACATGTTCAGCATGTCAAGATCTACCTACCCTGTATTTTGAAGTAAATTTGATTACCTATCTTGGAGTTATTGCCCTTTTTTCATCAATTTTTTTTTGAATTTTAATACTTTTCGTCTTGTATTTCAAAAACTATTTAGAGATAGATGTTAAGTTTAAATTGCAAATATGTGCAGCATATCAAGATCTACCTACCCTGCAATTTTGAAGTAAATCCCATTACCCATTTTGGAGTTATTTCCCTTTTTTCATCAAATTTTCAAAATTTTAATACTTTTCGTCTCTATTTCAAAAACTATAAGAGACAGATGGTAAGTTGAAACTGCAAACATGTTCAGCATGTCAAGATCTACCTACCCTGTATTTTGAAGTAAATTTGATTACCCATCTTGGAGTTATTGCCCCTTTTTCATCAATTTTTTTTTAAATTTTAATACTTTTCGTCTTATATTTCAAAAACTATTTAGAGATAGATGTTAAGTTTAAATTGCAAATATGAAGTAAATCCCATTACCCATTTTGGCCGATTATGCAAATTAGAAAAAAGGGGGGATGAAATTTAAAAAAAATCTTCTCCTCTGAAACTACTGAGCCAATCTCAACCAAACTTTGCTGAAATGATCCTTAGGTGGTCCCCTTTCAAAATGGAGTCATTCATCCCGTCCTGTATCCAAGATGGCCGCCATTACTAAAAATAGAAATTTCTTCAAATGGCCAAAACTGCTCTATTTTAAGCCAGAAAGTGCCCAAATTTGAACTGTATAAGCATAATGATGAGCTTTTTAACATATATTACGGGATTTTTTATGAACTTTGAACGTTTGCCGATTTTGACCGATTATGCAAATTAGAAAAAAGGGGGGATGAAATTAAAAATAAATCTTCTCCTCTGAAACTACTGAGCCAATCTCAACCAAACTTTGCTGAAATGATTCTTGGGTGGTCCTCTTCCAAAATTGTGTCCGGCATTTCAGAACACCGACAAAGATGGCCGCCACAGCCGAACTTAATTTAACATAGGACCCTATGGGAAATTCCCATAAAAATCTTCTTGTCTGAAACCATTTGCTCAATAAGAACAAAATTTTGATGAAATAGTCATTGAATAGTTCTCTTCCAAAAATGTGTCCGGTGGTTTGGCCCTTCGATCAAGATGGCCCCCACAGCCGAACTTAACTTAACATAGGACCCTATGGGAAATTCACATAAAAATCTTCTCCTCAGAAACCACTGAGCCAATTGCAATCAAACTTTTGTGGAATGATCCTTGGATGGCCCCCTTCCAAAATTGTGTCCGGTGATCCCGACTTCCAACCAAGATGGCCACCAAGATAAAAATAGAAAAAAGGGGGGATGAAATTAAAAAAAAATCTTCTTTGAAACTACAGAGCCAATCTCAACCAAACTTTACTGAAATGATCCTTGGGTGGTCCCCTTCCAAAATTATGTCTGGCATTTCAGACCTCTGAACAAGATGACCGCCACAGCCGAACTTAATTTAACATAGGACCCTATGGGAAATTCCCATAAAAATCTTCTTGTCTGAAACCATTTGCTCAATAAGAACAAAATTTTGATGAAATAGTCATTGGATGGTTCTCTTCCAAAAATGTGTCCGGCGGTTCGGCCCTTCGACCAAGATGGCCCCGACAGCCGAACTTAGCTTAACATACAGTAGGACCCTATGGGAAATTCACATAAACATCTTCTTGTCTGGAACCAGTTGCTCAATTGGAACCAAACTTTGATAAGATAGTCATTGGATGGTCCTCTTCCAAAATTGTGATTGGTGGTCCCGCCCTCTGACCAAGATGGCTGCACAGCTGTACTTAGTTTCACATAGGACCCTATGGGAAATTCACATAAAAACCATCTTGTCTGGAACCAGTTGCTCAATTGGAACCAAACTTTGATAAGAGTCATTGGATGGTCCTCTTCCAAAATTGTGTCTGGTGGTCCCGCCCTCTGACCAAGATGGCTGCACAGCTGTACTTAGTTTAACATAGGACCCTATGGGAAATTCACATACAAACCATCTTGTCTGGAACCAGTAGCTCAATTAGAACCAAACTTTGATGGAATAGTCATTGGATGGTCCTCTTCCAAAATTGTGTCCGGCAGTCGCACTCTCCCACCAAGATGGCCACCACAGTGCAGTTGCGTTGTTATTGAAAACAGCTTTGATCCAGGTGAGCGATTTACAGGCTCCTGGGAGCCTCTTGTTTAAATATAAGGATACTTATTACTAGCTTATAGACAAACTGTGTAAATCACTATTGGTTCAAATACGTCAAAAAATTATCCAATGAAAACTTTCTAGATATACGAGAACTAGACGAGAATTTCCTTACTTATTATAAAATCCCGAGATACATCGAATGGTAAAATCGGCCATTTTCTAGCATCCTTATTTGCCAATTCCGTCCCCTTTCCTATATGACATCCCCTGGCTTGTCTTGTCAGAATCATTTCATGTTTTTGAATCGCGGATAGCATGTAGATGTAACAGATTCCCTAGCCAAAGAGGAAGGCGAGCTGCTCTTTCTATTTGACACCAGCTCACACAAAGTATTCAGAGAGGAGAATCATCCTTTCAGGAGAAATGCATGGACTTTCATGAAATTCATCCCAGGGTTGCATCACAGTATCTTGACGTTTTATCTGGCGAAATAGAGAAAAATCTGTATAAGATCTGTATATTATATATATAAAGTGTCTTTATATATATAATATATCTGTATACAATCTGTATATTATATATATAAAGAATCTGTATAAAATCTGTATTTTATATATATAAAGTGTCTTTATATATACATGTATAATATACAGATTTTATACAGATTCTTTATATATATAATATACAGATTTTATACAGATTTTTCTCTATTTCGCCAGATAAAACGTCAAGATACTGTGTTTGCATACGACCTGGCACATGTGTGTATTTCATGATCAGTTACACACTAACAAATGACGTACTACACATAACGCTTTGTGTGGAAATTATAAGTTTTCTTTTAGAATTTTCATTTGAGTTTATTTGAATTTTTCAGAATATAAACAATAAGAGAGATTTCAGGATTTCTCATTGAAATAAATTTTATTGCGATTTTAAATACTATTTTGTTTAATATTTTTACACTTCCGGTGAAAAGATATTTGGCTATGAATACAATAGTCACGTGACTAAAATTCGTATAACCTATAGTTAAAAGGGCTTCACCCTTTAATATTTACTCGTCCGCAATCGATAATAAAGGACGAAGTCCTTTTAACGGTAAGCTGTCCGATTTTTCCACCTTTCTATATTGATAGCCAAATATCTGTTCACCGGAAGTTAAAACAAATAGATCAATTGATATTTAGAAACGCAAAAGAAATATATTTCAATGAAAAATTCCCAATGCTTTAATTATTTACTCTATGCAAAATTGAAATAAACTTGAAATAAAATTATAATAAAAAAATCTCTTTCTATGAAACTCTCGACGGAAGAGCGGCGTTGCCTGTCTCATATTATGATAATAGCTGTTACATAACTTGGGACGAAGTCCAATACATTTTTTAAAACAATAAAATGAGACAGGTGCTACCTGTAGTGCCAGCGAAGCAAAATCCACAATATCTAATATTTAAATCATGTAAATCCTTGGGATGAGTGAAATAGAAATTTTACTTACTTCTGTGTACTTTTTGGAGTGTACTGCACTGCAGTACAATGTAAGGATGCTCTTTCCATCTATTGAAACGGGCACGGCCATGAATGCTCGCGAATCTGAAAATTATCTGCCAATTTCACGCTCATTCAGTGCATCAAAATAGTTTGAGCCTAATTTTTCACCATCATTTTGTAGAACATTTTCCACCATTATTTGGTTGAACTTGTTACACCAATATTTGTTCTCTAAGTTACTGCTTCAGTACAATATACTTCTCTCCAGAATTTACAAGGGAAGACAGTTTATTTATGACTGCATAGATTTAACATGTATATATACATATAGATATATTTTTTAACAGGGGCCAGGTGACTCAATGAGTGAGATAGTTGGATTACTTTGCAACTCATACAAGCCTATCACCAATGCGGCGTTCGTAAATTATAAGAAAGGTGCTGAAATATTGCTGACAGTGGCATTAAGCACAATAAATCAATCATATTTTTTAACACGTGTCTTTATAATCATGCATTTTTAATTTTCCTTTGGGCCACTTCACATAACGACCTTTTTAGCTCACATGACCCAAATATGTAAGGTATTGCCATCACTTGGCGTCCGTCGTTCGTCCGTCGTTCGTCCGTTAACTTTTTCATATTTTAATCTACTCTTCTGAAACAACTGGGCCAAATGGAACCAAACTTGGCAGAAAGCATCTATATAAGGTCCTCTATAAAGTTTCTTCATTTCGTCCCATTCCGCCAACAAATATGGCCACCAAAGGCAATTCTTGTTTCTGATTGGTTAATGTTAAGAAAATCTTCTCCTCTGAAACTGCTTGGCCAAATGGAGCCAAACTTGGCAGGAAGCATCTATGTAATATCCTCTATAATACTTCTTCATTTGGTTCCATTCGGCCAACAAATATGGCCGCTGTTACTAAAAATAGAACATATGGTAAAATTGCACGTTTTTGGTAATAATTCAAAAACCATTAATAATATCAGAAATCTGTAATCTGAAAAACTATAAAGAGATAGATGTTAAGTTTAAACAGCAAGCATGTGCAGCATGTCAAGATTTACCTAGCCTGCAATTTTAAAGTAAATCTGATTACCCATCTTGAAGTTATTGCCCTTTTTTATTCAAATTTTAAAAATGTTAATACTTTTCATCCTTTATTTCAAAAACTATAAGAGATAGATGTTAAGTGTAAACTGAAAACACGCCCTGCAATTTTGAAGTAAATCTGATTACCCGTCTAGGAGTTATTGCCCTTTTTTCATTATTTTTTTTTGTAATTTAAACATTTTTGTCTTGATATTTCAAAAACAATTAGAGATAAAGGTTAAGTTTAAATTGTAAAATTGTGCAGCATGTCAAGATCTACCTACCCTGCAATTTTAAAGTAAATCTGAGTACCCATTTTGGAGTAATGGCCCTTTTTTCATCAAATTTTCAAAATGTTAATACCTTTTGTCCTTTATTTCAATAACTATAAGAGATAGATGTTAAGTTTAAACAGCAAACATGTTCAGCATGTCAAGATCTACCTAGCCTGCAATTTTAAAGTAAATCTGATTACCCATCTTGAAGTTATTGCCCTTTTTTTCATCAAATTTTTAAAAATGTTAATACTTTTCACCCTTTATTTCAAAAACTATAAGAGATAGATGTTAAGTGTAAACTGAAAACATGTTCAGCTTGTCAGGATCTACATGCCCTGCAATTTTGAAATAAATCTGATTACCCGTCTAGGAGTTATTGCCCTTTTTTCATCATTTTTTAGCTCACCCCATGTGAGGTATTGTCATCACTTGACGTCCGTCGTCCGTCCGTTAACTTTTTCATATTTAATCTTCTCCTCTGAAACAACTCGGCCAAATGGAACCAAACTTGGTAGTAAGCATCTATGTAAGGTTCTCTATAAAGTTTCTCCATTTCATTCCGTTCCACCAACAAATATGGCCGCCAAGGGCAATTCTTGTTTCTGATTGGCTACTGTTTAAAACATCTTCTCCTCTGAAACTGCTTGGCAAAATGGAGCCAAACTTGGCAGGAAGCATCTATGTCAGATCCTCTATAAAGCTTCTTCATTCTTCTTTAGAAATGCCTGTACCAAGTCAGGGTCATTACGGTTTTCACAGTTTTCCGGTTGTTGACTGATTTTGTCTGTTTATATAATTATGAGTTTTGACTTTCCCTTTGTAAGATTGCTCGGAGTTCGGTAATTGTGTTATTACCTTTATTGGTTCCATTCGGCCAACAAACATGGCCGCCAAGATTAATTCTTTTTTCTGATTGGCTAATGTTAAAAAAAACTTCTCCTCGGAAACAGCTTGGCCAAATGGAGCCAAACTTGGCAGGAAGCATCATTGTAAGGTCCAAACCTGGCATATATGGTCCCTGGGTGTGTCCCTTTCAAAATTGTGTCCGACAGCCCCATTCTCCATTCAAGATGGCTGCTGTTTGTTAAGGTAATGATTATCTCCCTTTGAAATTTGCTTCAGTATCATTCTATTGTCAGGTGAGCGATACAGGCTCAGTGGGCTGAGCCTCTAGTTTTATGATACCAAGGCAACATGATTAAGATTCGCGAATTGTATTACAGTCAAGAAAACATTTTTTTCAACAATTCCAAAATGATATAACCGGTATTTTTTACCGCAAGATTTTAAATTGTATACATGTACATCTATCGTTGAGTTTTTTTTATTAGTTTATCTACAATTTTGATCGAATTGGATTGTGTTTAATCCACAAATACTTTTATTATTTTACTATTTTATCAGATAATTGTTGTACAATACGCAAAGCCAGGTGTCCTCTGTAGGAATGATTTAAAATTTGATACCAAAAATAAGGGGGGGGGGGTTAATATTGCCACATATTAAATCTTTCTGTAAGGCACTAAGATTGTCTTGACGTTACAAACTTCTTGATCCCATGAATATGTACCCTTGCACAATTTTACTTGTAAGTTATATAGAAAATTATAGCGGATATTATATAAGATATTATACTTAAAAACGGAGGGTTTGGGATGTATATTTCTGATAAGTTAAATCTATTTCGAAGAGATATTGCTCTTAATTTGTCAGACTTTTTGCAAATAAAAGATGAAGAGGAAAACAATATTATTAACACCATGTGTCAATCCATTAAGCTTAATTTTAATATTAAAAGAAATAAGATTTTTTTTTATTATTGAAAAATTTGTTATAATTGTGTCTTTTTTATTAGTAATATTGTCTCTGAAGATAAAAAAAAATGTTTGTCATATCAGGAATTTCAAAACAAAGAAGAGTTTGAAGATACCCAAGAGGTAATTAGCAATACATATGTAAAGAACAACATGTCTTATTTGCGTTATTTCTGTTTGTTTATGTAGAGTGGTGCCCAACACTTATTATGTTGTGTTTTTGTTTTGTTTGTCTTCGTCTTGTGTACCCTATGTTGCTGCTAACAAGGAAGTACTGAACCAAAGGTTCCTGTTGGTTAAGTTGAAGTCATCACTTCGAACGTTTTACGGTCGCCACCATGACTTGGTTGACGTTATGGAATATCTGTGTCACAAATGACTACGGACGGATATGTTCCACTTGTCGTAAACACTTCCCAGTCCTTTCCTCATTCATGACTTCTCACGGGGTTTTAACGGGTGCCTCTAGTGGAGCAGGAACGGCTTACCCTTCCGGAGCACGTGAGTTCACCCCCGGTTTTTAGTGGGGTTCATGTTACTCGTTCTGCAGTTTTATGTGTTATGTTGTTTGTCCTTTTGTACTTTTTTCTTTTGGCCATTGTATTGTCTGTACTTCTTCGATATACAGATTTTCATTACCCCTTTGGTATCTTCAAACTCCTTTTACCACTTTCTCTGGATTGTCCATTTTTAATTGCCTCTGCTGTATTCTCTAACGCTTATTTAGATATCTACTCTGACCTGGATTTCCAACATTATCCCCCCCCCCCCCCCCCTTTTTTTTCAGTGTTCAGTGAGTTAAGATCAGAGGTGATTATTCGTTTTGTCGGCATTGATGGAGTTGCTGACCATCATTGTTTAAACTTTCTTTTCTTAATTGTCATAGGAACGAAGAGAAAGGCAAAATAACTCGTTGTCCTTGAAAAATAGCTAAGGAACTATGAGGACACAATTATATATACCACAAGCTAACTAAAGGGAACAACCAAATCCTGGTCTATTAAAGAAAACATGTAAGGAGACAGATAAATATAGCATAGTTATGTTTCTTTCTGAATCCTTGGTGTTATTCTTACAATTTATATTTTGTATTAGGTATGTTTTAGAAATAAGATATGCTTAAACCAAAGACAAAAAAAAAAGAAGAATTTACATCATATAATATTATAATCCCCATGGGAACCCCAAAGCATTGAACAAAAGTTGCTGGTAGTTTTAAAATTTTTAAATACACAACTTTGTTAAGTTACGTTATATTTCATATTTGAAAGCGTTGAACCATTTATATAGACAATATCATTGCAGTGTTTTAAAATATAAAGTTTATGCGAATGAGGCTTTCTAACTGGGATAACAACGAGGCTTACCGAGTCATTTCCCAGTTTTGTGCCGAATACACACGAACTTTATATTTTATCACACTGCAATAATATTGTGGTTATCCTGCAGAAAAATCTTTTTAATCCAGTCACGTTTATATTTTGAATTAAATAATGAAATTATATAGCAATCCCTTGATTGCCCCTTTAAACATAGGTGGGTACGTGACAGCATATAGGAAATAATTTTCCAATCGATGCAATGTGCCTGTTCAAATAGAACAGGTACAGCATAGATAAGAGTATTCGAGCTATTTTGTTAGTTTAAGCATATTTTATTTGCCAGTTGTGTATTTTGTGGGATTTTGGTGCTATATGACTTTTTCATGAAAGAAACATTAATATTATCATCACTGTTTCATTCAAGAAAGCTGAATACATTTCTTCATTCAAGGTAAATGTATACATTTATTCTGTATTATAATATGTACATTACTCTAAATTTGATATTCTATATTTTTATTAAATTGTATAGTGGGGGGATAAAACCATAAGACGCACGCAGATTTTTTTTTTCGAATTGCAGTGGTTTGGTTTTTGGTTTGGTTTTATGGTGTTTAACGTCACTTTCAACAATATTTCAGCTATATCGTGGCAGTCAGTTTTATTGGTGGAGGAAACCGGAATACCCGGAGAAATTCACCGACCAGTCGTAAGTCACTGACACACTGCGAATTTCTCGATTGGTTTCTTGGACTGAAATAAGAATATATTCCATTTAGATGTAAAGCAATACCTTTAAAGAAACCGAGGAAAACAACCAAATAATTTGAATTTTCATTTTAGATGGAATGGGAAACACGTAAATTCGTGTTGCAATCTGCATTTCTAGCATCCAAAATAAAGAGGGAAAGTCCAATAAAATAAGCTAAAAGACACCAGTTAGGAACACACAGTGTCGTATGTCTTATTCTAAGAATATGTCCAGTTCGATATCTTCTCTCTTAACCTATGTTATTCGTCAACGGAATCCATCATTATTTTGATAAAAAGAAGAGTATTCCACAAAGTCCTGTAAATTCTTTTTGTAATTTGAAATTGTAGATGCAAATTTAACTGATGTAATTGTAAGATACAAATAACATTTTTATTCTGAAATTACTGAGGAACATGGGAAGTGAATTCTTTATGATTCATGAGGTTGTTAACATTGACAGCATCGATTCCTCTATTGGCAAAACTAAAATGAAGGAATGGTTTGTTGTCTTATGATTATTAGTCGTCAGGACTGGTTTAGAAATCTGAAATTTAGTCGTATCACAAATATTACTAACCAGTGTGTAATAATTGAGTAAAACCTAGTAGAATTGATAATGTTGATCAATCTCACAAATAATACTGATATAACCAGTGTGTAATAATTGAGTAAAACTCATTAGAGTTGATAATGTTGATCAATCTCACAAATAATACTTATAACCAGTGTGGAATTATTGAGTAAAACCCAGTAGAGTTGCTAGATAATGTTGATCAATCTCACAAATAATACTTATTACCAGTGTGTAATTATTGAGTAAAACCCAGTAGAGTTGATAATGTTAATCAATCTCACAAATAATACTAATATAACCAGTGTGTAATAATTGAGTAAAACCTAATAGAGTTGATAATGTTGATCAATCTCACAAATAATACTAATATAACCAGTGTGTAATAATTGAGTAAAACCTAGTAGAGTTGATAATGTTGATCAATCTCGCAAATAATACTAATATAACCAGTGTGTAATTATTGAGTAAAGCCTAGTAGAGTAATCTCACAAATAATACTAATATAACGAGTGTGTAATAATTGAGTAAAACCCAGTAGAGTTGATAATGTTGACCAATCTCACAAATAATACTAATATAATCAGTGTGTAATAATTGAGTAAAACCTAGTAGAGTTGATAATGTTGATCAATCTCACAAATAATACTAATATAACCAGTGTGTAATAATTGAGTAAAACCTATTAGAGTTGATAATGTTGATCAATCTCACAAATAATACTAATATAACCAGTGTGTAATAATTGAGTAAAACCCAGTAGAGTTGACAATGTTGATCAATCTCACAAATAATACTTATTACCAGTGTGTAATTATTGAGTAAAACCTAGTAGAGTTGATAATGTTGATCAATCTCACAAATAATACTAATATAACCAGTGTGTAATTATTGAGTAAAACCTAGTAGAGTTGATAATGTTGATCAATCTCACAAATAATACTAATATAACAAGTGTGTAATAATTGAGTAAAACCCAGTAGAGTTGATAATGTTGATCAATCTCACAAATAATACTAATATAACCAGTGTGTAATAATTGAGTAAAACCTAGTAGAGTTGATAATGTTGATCAATCTCACAAATAATACTAATATAACCAGTGTGTAATAATTGTGTAATAATTGAGTAAAACCCAGTAGAGTTGATAATGTTGATCAATCTCACAAATAATACTTATAACCAGTGTGTAATTATTGAGTAAAACCCAGTAGAGTTGATAATGTTGATCAATCTCACAAATAATACTAATATAACCAGTGTGTAATAATTGAGTAAAACCCAGTTGAGTTGATAATGTTGATCAATCTCACAAATAATACTTATAACCAGTGTGTAATTATTGAGTAAAACCCAGTAGAGTTGATAATGTTGATCAATCTCACAAATAATACTAATATAACCAGTGTGTAATAATTGAGTAAAATCTAGTAGAGTTGATAATGCTGATCAATCTCACAAATAATACTAATATAACCAGTGTGAAATAATTGAGTAAAACCCAGTAGAGTTGATAATGTTGATCAATCTCACAAATAATACTAATATAACCAGTGTGTAATAATTGAGTAAAACCCAGTAGAGTTGATAATGTTGATCAATCTCACAAATAATACCTATAACAAGTGTGTAATTATTGAGTAGAACCCAGTAGAGTTGATAATATTGATCAATCTCACAAATAATACTAATATAACCAGTGTGTAATAATTGAGTAAAATCTAGTAGAGTTGATAATGTTGATCAATCTCACAAATAATACTAATATAACCAGTGTGTAATAATTGAGAAAAACCTAGTAGAGTTGATAATGTTGATCAATCTCGCAAATAATACTAATATAACCAGTGTGTAATAATTGAGTAAAACCCAGTAGAGTTGATAATGTTGATCAATCTCACAAATAAAACTTATAATCAGTGTGTGGAATTATTGAGTAAAACCCAGTAGAGTTGATAATGTTGATCAATCTCACAAATAATACTAATATAACCAGTGTGTAATAATTGAGTAAAACCCAGTAGAGTTGATAATGTTGATCAATCTCACAAATAATACTAATATAACCAGTGTGTAATTATTGAGTAAAACCCAGTAGAGTTGATAATGTTGATCAATCTCACAAATAATACTAATATAATCAGTTTGTAATAATTGAGTAAAACCCAGTAGAGTTGATAATGTTGATCAATCTCACAAATAATACTAATATAACAAGTGTGTAATAATTGAGTAAAACCTAGTAGAGTTAATATTTTGATCAATCTCAATACTAATATAACCAGTGTGTAATAATTGAGTAAAACCCAGTAGAGTTGACAATGTTGATCAATCTCACAAATAATACTTATTACCAGTGTGTAATTATTGAGTAAAACCTAGTAAAGTTGATAATGTTGATCAATCTCACAAATAATACTAATATAACCAGTATGTAATAATTGAGTAAAACCCAGTACAGTTGATAATGTTGATCAATCTCACAAATAATACTTATAACCAGTGTGTAATTATTGAGTAAAACCCAGTAGAGTTGATAATGTTAATCAATCTCACAAATAATACTTATTACCAGTGTGTAATTATTGAGTAAAACCTAGTAGAGTTGATAATGTTGATCAATCTCACAAATAATACTAATATAACCAGTGTGTAATAATTGTGTAATAATTGAGTAAAACCCAGTAGAGTTGATAATGTTGATGAATCTCACAAATGATACTCATAACCAGTGTGTAATTATTGAGTAAAACCCAGTAGATTTGATAATGTTGATCAATCTCACAAATAATACTAATATAACCAGTGTGTAATAATTGAGTAAAACCCAGTAGAATTGATAATGTTGATCAATCTCACAAATAATACTAATATAATCAGTGTGTAATAATTGAGTAAAACCTAGTAGAGTTGATAATGTTGATCAATTTCACAAATAATACTAATATAACCAGTGTGTAATAATTGAGTAAAACCCAGTAGAGTTGATAATGTTGATCAATCTCACAAATAATACTAATATAACTAGTGTGTAATAATTGAGTAAAACCCAGTAGAGTTGATAATGTTGATCAATCTGACAAATAATACTTATTACCAGTGTGTAATTATTGAGTAAAACCTAGTAGAGTTGATAATGTTGATCAATCTCACAAATAATACTAATATAACCAGTGTGTAATTATTGAGTAAAACCTAGTAGAGTTGATAATGTTGATCAATCTCACAAATAATACTAATATAACCAGTGTGTAATAATTGAGTAAAACCCAGTAGAGTTGATAATGTTGATCAATCTCACAAATAATACTTATAACCAGTGTGTAATTATTGAGTAAAACCCAGTAGAGTTGATAATGTTGATCAATCTCATAAATAATACTAATATAACCAGTGTGTAATAATTGAGTAAAACCTAGTAGAGTTGATAATGTTGATCAATCTCACAAAGAATACTAATATAACCAGTGTGTAATAATTGAGTAAAACCCAGTAGAGTTGATAATGTTGATCAATCTCACAAATAATACTAATATAACCAGTGTGTAATAATTGAGTAAAATCTAGTAGAGTTGATAATGCTGATCAATCTCACAAATAATACTAATATAACCAGTGTGTAATAATTGAGTAAAACCCAGTAGAGTTGATAATGTTGATCAATCTCACAAATAATACTAATATAACCAGTGTGTAATAATTGAGTAAAACCCAGTAGAGTTGATAATGTTGATCAATCTCACAAATAATACCTATAACAAGTGTGTAATTATTGAGTAGAACCCAGTAGAGTTGATAATATTGATCAATCTCACAAATAATACTAATATAACCAGTGTGTAATAATTGAGTAAAACCCAGTACAGTTGATAATGTTGATCAATCTCACAAATAATACTTATAACCAGTGTGTAATTATTGAGTAAAACCCAGTAGAGTTGATAATGTTAATCAATCTCACAAATAATACTTATTACCAGTGTGTAATTATTGAGTAAAACCTAGTAGAGTTGATAATGTTGATCAATCTCACAAATAATACTAATATAACCAGTGTGTAATAATTGTGTAATAATTGAGTAAAACCCAGTAGAGTTGATAATGTTGATGAATCTCACAAATGATACTCATAACCAGTGTGTAATTATTGAGTAAAACCCAGTAGATTTGATAATGTTGATCAATCTCACAAATAATACTAATATAACCAGTGTGTAATAATTGAGTAAAACCCAGTAGAATTGATAATGTTGATCAATCTCACAAATAATACTAATATAATCAGTGTGTAATAATTGAGTAAAACCTAGTAGAGTTGATAATGTTGATCAATTTCACAAATAATTCTAATATAACCAGTGTGTAATAATTGAGTAAAACCCAGTAGAGTTGATAATGTTGATCAATCTCACAAATAATACTAATATAACTAGTGTGTAATAATTGAGTAAAACCCAGTAGAGTTGATAATGTTGATCAATCTGACAAATAATACTTATTACCAGTGTGTAATTATTGAGTAAAACCTAGTAGAGTTGATAATGTTGATCAATCTCACAAATAATACTAATATAACCAGTGTGTAATTATTGAGTAAAACCTAGTAGAGTTGATAATGTTGATCAATCTCACAAATAATACTAATATAACCAGTGTGTAATAATTGAGTAAAACCCCGTAGAGTTGATAATGTTGATCAATCTCACTTATTACATGAATTTTCAATATTATAAGTGTATGAAAACATATTTGCAATTTTAAAAGTCTATATTTTATTTTTTAATTTCATTGGAGTCTTTTTAATTATAAATTCGTCTATATGAATTTGAAATGAAGTTAAGATTTTTATATATACAGGTGTCTATAAAATATTATGTCTGTATACTCGTGCATTTTTTATTTGTTTTTTGGCAACTGTCCCAATATATTGCCATATCAATCTTTTATGATACCAAGGTAGGTGATTAAGTTTTCCGAAAACACATTTTTCCCAACAATTACAAAATAACATTCAGGATATTTATGACCCTAGAGACTGAAATTGTATACATCTATTTTCTGATAATAGTTTTACAACAATTAAACCAGGTGAAATGACATTGAAATGTCCTCTGTAGGAATGATTTAAAATTTGACACCAAACATCAGGTAGAACTTCTCTAATATCATTGACCTAAATCTAGCTATTTTTGTTATATCCATGATATTACAAATATTTAAAGGGACTGGGGGCTTTCATGTCGTTAAATTCTTACTAGACTTCTAGCAATACCTCAAGCGGTAAGGGTTTAAGACACGTCTCAAAGTGAGGACTTTCATGTTAAATTCTTACTAGACTTATATCAATACCTCCAGTGGTAAGGGTCAATACACATCTCAAAGTGGGGGCTTTCATGTTAAATTCTGACTAGACTTCTAGCAATACCTCCAGTGGTAAAAGGGTGTAGGACACATCTCAAGGTGGGGTTTCATTAGTCAGGTCGATAAAATCTTCATAAGTGTCATACCTGTCCTCCAAGAAGTGTGGTAATCACGATTGAGTTGAAACAATCTCTGAAATAAAATTGTATATATTTAATGAGTGCGCACAACGCGTTCATAAGATCCATGTGACGATACACATCGATAGACCAAACTGAATATTTACATGTCTACTGTGGTCGTTGCTATATTTGGATATCCACCGTGGCCGTAGTTATATTTAGATTGGGACATACTCTTACTCTGAATGCTTGGGAGAAGTGAAGAATCTTGAGTTGGGGGAAAATCAATGAAAATTGATTAAGACACTTAAATTTATTATATTGAAGTGTTAGGGTGTTTATCGCCACTTTTAACAATCTTTCAGTTGTATCACAGTGCATGAAGCTCAGTTTTATTGGTGGAGGAAAACGGAAAAAACCACCGAGCAGGATTTGAACTCACAACTTTAGTGGTGATAGGCACTGATTGCACAAGATGGCTGCCAAACCAAAAAGTCAAAATGAGCTAAATTTTAACTGCAGCTACATGGCAATGAGTAGTTTAACATATATTCCGGGTTTTTCTGTGAAATTTTTCTTTCAGCCGATTTATACCGGTTATGCAAATTAGGCATATTTTGATAAAAGATCACATTTAAATCTTCTCCTCTGAAACCGCTGAACCAAATTAAACCAAACCTGGCAGGGGTGGTCCCTGGGTGAGTCTCTTTGTAAATTGTGTCGGACAGCCCCGCCCTCCATTCAAGATGGCTGCTGTTACTAAAAATAGAAATTTCTTCAATTGTCCATTGCTGCTTTAGTGTAAGTCAAAATGAGCTCAAATTTTAACTGCTCCTACATGGCAAGGAGTAGTTTAACATATATTCCGGGTTTTTCTATGAAATCTTTCTTTCAGCCGATTTATACCGATTATGCAAATTAGGCATATTTTGATAAAAGATCACATTTAAATCTTCTCCTCTGAAACCACTGAACCAAATTACACTAAACCTGGCAGGGATGGTCCTTGGGTGGGTCCCTATCAAAATTGTGTCCGACAGCCCCGCTCTCCATTCAAGATGGCTGCTGTTACTAAAGAATAGAAATTTCTTTAATTGTCTATTGCTGCTTTAGTATAGGTCAAAAGGAGCTCAAATGTTAACTGCAGCTACATGGCAAGGAGTAGTTTAACATTTGTTCTGGATTTTTCTGTGAAATTTTTCTTTCAGCCGATTTATACCGATTATGGAAATTAGGCATATTTTGATAAAAGATCATATTTAAATCTTCTCCTCTGAAACCGCTGAACCAAATTAAACCAAACCTGGCAGGGATGGTTCCTGGGTGGTTCCCTTTCAAAATTGTGTCCGACAGCTCCGCCCTCCATTCAAGATGGCTGCTGTTACTAAAAATAGAAATTTCTTCAATTGTCAATTGCTGCTTTATTATAAACCAAACTGAGCTCAAATTTTAACTGCAGCTACATGGCAATGAGTAGTTTAACATATATTCCGGGTTTTTCTGTGAAATTTTTCTTTCAGCCGATTTATACCGGTTATGCAAATTAGGCATATTTTGATAAAAGATCACATTTAAATCTTCTCCTCTGAAACCACTGAACCAAATTACACTAAACCAGGCAGGGATGGTCCTTGGGTGGGTCCCTTTCAAAATTGTGTCCGACAGCCCCGCTCTCCATTCAAGATGGCTGCTGTTACTAAAGAATAGAAATTTCTTTAATTGTCTATTGCTGCTTTAGTATAAGTCAAAAGGAGCTCAAGTGTTAACTGCAGCTACATGGCAAGGAGTAGTTTAACATTTGTTCTGGATTTTTCTGTGAAATTTTTTTTTCAGCAGATTTATACCGATTATGCAAATTAGGCATATTTTGATAAAAGATCATATTTAAATCTTCTCCTCTGAAACCGCTGAACCAAATTAAACCAAACCTGGCAGGGATGGTCCCTGGGTGAGTCTCTTTGTAAATTGTGTCCGACAGCCCCGCCCTCCATTCAAGATGGCTGCTGTTACTAAAAATAGAAATTTCTTCAATTGTCCATTGTTGCTTTAGTGTAAGTTAAAATGAGCTCAAATTTTAACTGCTCCTACATGGCAAGGAGTAGTTTAACATATATTCCGGGTTTTTCTATGAAATTTTTCTTTCAGCCGATTTAGACCGATTATGCAAATTAGGCATATTTTGATAAAAGATAACATTTAAATCTTCTCCTCTGAAACCACTGAACCAAATTACACTAAACCTGGCAGGGATGGTCCTTGGGTGGGTCCCTTTCAAAATTGTGTCCGACAGCCCCGCTCTCCATTCAAGATGGCTGCTGTTACTAAAGAATATAAATTTCTTTAATTGTCTATTGCTGCTTTAGTATAAGTCAAAATGATCTCAAATGTTAACTGCAGCTACATGGCAAGGAGTAGTTTAACATATGTTCTGGGTTTTTCTGTGAAATTTTTCTTTCAGCCGATTTATACCGATTATGCAAATTAGGCATATTTTGATAAAAGATCATATTTAAATCTTCTCCTCTGAAACCGCTGAACCAAATTAAAACAAACCTGGCAGGGATGGTCCATGATTGGTTCCCTTTCAAAATTGTGTCCGACAGCTCCGCCCTCCATTCAAGATGGCTGCTGTTACTAAAAATAGAAATTTCTTCAATTGTCCATTGCTGCTTTATTATAAACCAAACTGAGGTCAAATTTTAACTGCAGCTACATGGCAATGAGTAGTTTAACATATATTCCGGGTTTATCTGTGAAATTTTTCTTTCAGCCGATTTATACCGGTTATGCAAATTAGGCATATTTTGATAAAAGATCACATTTAAATCTTCTCCTCTGAAATCACTGAACCAAATTACACTAAACCAGGCAGGGATGATCCTTGGGTGGGTCCCTTTCAAAATTGTGTCCGACAACCCCGCTCTCCAATCAAGATGGCTGCTGTTACTAAAGAATAGAAATTTCTTTAATTGTCTATTGCTGCTTTAGTATAAGTCAAAAGGAGCTCAAATATTAACTGCAGCTACATGGCAAGGAGTAGTTTAACATATGTTCTGGGTTTTTCTGTGAAATTTTTCTTTCAGCCGATTTATACCGATTATGCAAATTAGGCATATTTTGATAAAAGATCATATTTAAATCTTCTCCTCTGAAACCGCTGAACCAAATTAAACCAAACCTGGCAGGGATGGGTCTCTTTCAAAATTGTGTCCGACAGCCCCGCCCTCCATTCAAGATGGCTGCTGTTACTAAAGAATAGAAATTTCTTTAATTGTCTATTGCTGCTTTAGTATAAGTCAAAATGAGCTCAAATGTTAACTGCAGCTACATGGCAAGGAGTAGTTTAACATATGTTCTGGGTTTTTCTGTGAAATTTTTCTTTCAGCCGATTTATACCGATTATGGAAATTATGCATATTTTGATAAAAGATCATATTTAAATCTTCTCCTCTGAAACCGCTGAACCAAATTAAACCAAACCTGGCAGGGATTGTCCCTGGGTGGTTCCCTTTCAAAATTGTGACCGACAGCTCCGCCCTCCATTCAAGATGGCTGCTGTTACTAAAAATAGAAATTTCTTCAATTGTCCATTGCTGCTTTATTATAAACCAAACTGAGGTCAAATTTTAACTGCAGCTACATGGCAATGAGTAGTTTAACATTTATTCCGGGTTTTTCTGTGAAATTTTTCTTTCAGCCGATTTATACCGGTTATGCAAATTAGGCATATTTTGATAAAAGATCACATTTAAATCTTCTCCTCTGAAACCACTGAACCAAATTACACTAAACCAGGCAGGGATGGTCCTTGGGTGGGTCCATTTCAAAATTGTGTCCGACAGCCCCGCTCTCCATTCAAGATGGCTGCTGTTACTAAAGAATAGAAATTTCTTTAATTGTCTATTGCTGCATTAGTATAAGTCAAAAGGAGCTCAAATGTTAACTGCAGCTACATGGCAAGGAGTAGTTTAACAATTGTTCTGGATTTTTCTGTGAAATTTTTCTTTCAGCCGATTTATACCGATTATGGAAATTAGGCATATTTTGATAAAAGATCATATTTAAATCTTCTCCTCTGAAACCGCTGAACCAAATTAAACCAAACCTGGCAGGGATGGGTCTCTTTCAAAATTGTGTCCGACAGCCCCGCCCTCCATTCAAGATGGCTGCTGTTACTAAAGAATAGAAATTTCTTTAATTGTCTATTGCTGCTTTAGTATAAGTCAAAATGAGCTCAAATGTTAACTGCAGCTACATGGCAAGGAGTAGTTTAACATATGTTCTGGGTTTTTCTGTGAAATTTTTCTTTCAGCCGATTTATACCGATTATGGAAATTATGCATATTTTGATAAAAGATCATATTTAAATCTTCTCCTCTGAAACCGCTGAACCAAATTAAACCAAACCTGGCAGGGATTGTCCCTGGGTGGTTCCCTTTCAAAATTGTGACCGACAGCTCCGCCCTCCATTCAAGATGGCTGCTGTTACTAAAAATAGAAATTTCTTCAATTGTCCATTGCTGCTTTATTATAAACCAAACTGAGGTCAAATTTTAACTGCAGCTACATGGCAATGAGTAGTTTAACATTTATTCCGGGTTTTTCTGTGAAATTTTTCTTTCAGCCGATTTATACCGGTTATGCAAATTAGGCATATTTTGATAAAAGATCACATTTAAATCTTCTCCTCTGAAACCACTGAACCAAATTACACTAAACCAGGCAGGGATGGTCCTTGGGTGGGTCCATTTCAAAATTGTGTCCGACAGCCCCGCTCTCCATTCAAGATGGCTGCTGTTACTAAAGAATAGAAATTTCTTTAATTGTCTATTGCTGCATTAGTATAAGTCAAAAGGAGCTCAAATGTTAACTGCAGCTACATGGCAAGGAGTAGTTTAACAATTGTTCTGGATTTTTCTGTGAAATTTTTCTTTCAGCCGATTTATACCGATTATGGAAATTAGGCATATTTTGATAAAAGATCATATTTAAATCTTCTCCTCTGAAACCGCTGAACCAAATTAAACCAAACCTGGTAGAGGTGGTCCCTGGGTGAGTCTCTTTGTAAATTGTGTCCGACAGCCTCGCCTTCCATTCAAGATGGCTGCTGTTACTAAAAATAGAAATTTCTTCAATTGTCCATTGCTGCTTTAGTGTAAGTCAAAATGAGCTCAAATTTTAACTGCAGCTACATGGCAAGGAGTAGTTTAACATATGTTCTGGGTTTTTCTGTGAAATTTTTCTTTCAGCCGATTTATTCCGATTATGCAAATTAGGCATATTTTGATAAAAGATCATATTTAAATCTTCTCCTCTGAAACCGCTGAACCAAATTAAACCAAACCTGGCAGGGATGGTCCCTGGGTGGTTCCCTTTCAAAATTGTGTCCGACAGCTCCGCCCTCCATTCAAGATGGCTGCTGTTACTAAAAATAGAAATTTCTTCAATTGTCCATTGCTGCTTTATTATAAACCAAACTGAGCTCAAAGGAGTGGGTATGATAAGGGTCGAATTTGGCCCAATCTCAGAAACTGTTTATATAGATATAATATTAAACACAATCATTGAAAGGTAAGAACAATATTTTTTGGGATGATTTCACTTTGTCCTTTGTTGCTTAGCAACGTAAATGGAGGAGGGTCCAATTAATCATTTTGGCTTCCATGATTTATTTCGATTCTGATATGTCTAAGAGTACAAATACGGTAGTATACTTTGATTGGAAGACGGTAATTTATATTTATGCTTGCGGGAAATGTCGCACACAAGTTATGTAACTCGAATAATACTGCGTCCTTTATCGGCATTATTCGGGTTACAATTTATGCTGCCAATGGAAAAGTCAGTCGCATTCAACGGCGCATGTGCTAGTGATATTATACCGAATGAATAACTAGCTCGTTTGTTAGCAAAGCGAAAGGAGGTTATGTTATAATACACAATTTAAAATGTGTCCATGGACACGGATACCCTTCTAACTGAAAAACCCTTCACTCAATTTACCCCAAAATCTAGTTGATCTGTCATTTGTTGTTATAAACAACATATCCATATATCAAATCAATTGGTTGAGGCTTCGAACGTTATGGTACGGAAACATCGTTTGGACGGACGTACGTCGCGTAAGTTCGTCCGAACGAGGTAACACGTAAGCATCAAACAGAAAAGAAAAAATGACAAACGTAGACCTTGAGATGTCAAATCTTCTTAATTTTATTTTACCAGCATACCAATAGAATATTATAATAATAAAATAAATCATGAAAACCTATGAAATCACTGTATGGCTAGAGGTTCAGATATTTTTTTCTTTAAATTAATAATACCCGAGATACAACATCTTAGACAACACAATGGCCAAAAGAAATGTACTATCGGGGAATCATATAATGCCCGCAAATGATTGCAAAGCTATATCTAGTAGCTGATGTCTAGTCTTAAAGGCACAACATTGTATTCGAACTCTCAGTTAATAGTGACCTAACCATTAGTAAATACTGTTGTGCTTTTTATCAAAATCCATTGCTTAATCATACCTATTTAGTAAATGAAAATTGAACCTATTTCTATATAATTAGCAATGGTGCTTAAGAGTAACACGGAGGCAACAATGACATATCAAGGACAAAATCAGGCATTATCCAATACAAAATATCATTAATGTACTATCGTGACTATACCATTTATTATATTCAAGATCTTGACGTATATCCATAAGCTAACCAAAACCTAGGGTGCATGGTCGTATGGACGTGCAGATCGATGAACAAGGGTACATACTTGTACTTCTTTGTGATAATGGTAATCAAAAATAATAATGCTTATCGAAAAAATCCAATATCATAGGTGCATTATATTCTTCAGTAGAAGCTTTACTTCATTGTCATCATCAATTAACTTTTAGTGTCGGTGAGATTTGCACTCCAGTCATTACGAAAGTCAATATCCATATGACGAGCACATCACAGCAACCACACAACAATCTCTGGTCACAATAATGCAACATTTAGGAAGTCTTATATATTACCCTTTCTAACGTTTTATTTTCTTTTTTTTCTGAACTTTATAGTTTCTCCTTTTTCTGCTTTTGAGTTTTAATGTACATGTATAATATGCTATTAAGATTTGAAAAAAAAAATATTCTGCCATATACGAACACAATGTGTTTACCGTAAATATATATTTCTTTATGAGAATAAGTCATGTTCTTTGCTTTTTTAAACACTTTATATGGTTTAAATTGTATAAAAGTGATCAATTTCAGTTCATTATATCAGATTTTTTCAGTTGGCATTAAACAAGGCAACGATAGCAATGTTAACCTTTATTATACGATCCATTTTCCTTACTTTATTTCTCTAACGTTATTTCTTTTTTATTTTTGTAATTAAAAGTTGTATACAATTGGTATGTGTTGCATCTCTGCTAAGCACACGACAGTAAAGCATTAGAACAAAAACTGGTTGGCTCGGAATCATGATAATGTGTGAATCCCCATGTCTATCCGCGGAGCAGTGAGATGGCACTAACAATTCCAACTAAGTGTGTTAGTCTAGAACAAACCAGACAGCACCATTTTGAAATAAACTTAACTTCCTCTCGCCATGGTATAGCTGAAGAATTGTTCACTTGGCGGTAAGCAACGATCACTTTTTAGTTTTACTAATGATTAAGAATTTGTAAGTTAGAAAATTATCAGCTATTTTTCTATCTTATTATGTTACCCAACATTTCACAATTTAAAGAACTGGGGAATGTATAGGCGTCAATAGCTAGATTCATACATGCTATTTAATAATCAGTATTGTTCCAATGTTTTTAAAATGATGCTTTGTGTTTTTTTATTGTGGAGGAAAACCATGTTTTTTATTCTCATTATGGTCTATGTTCATAAATTACTTGCAATAATCCATCAAGATTAAACTTACATTCTAACACTCCAATGAATGGATACTGAAGTTCCGATATTAAATAAGTATCTGTATGTAAATTGTAATATCATGGAAAATGTGGAAAAACTTTAATATAATTACAATCTATCAAAATAATCATTAATCAGTTCTCAAAATCTGAACATGTGAATTTCATTTTGTGTCTATAATAAATATCAAGTTATTTTATTTCAATTCAATTCAATTTTCAATTCAAATATTTTATTGAATAAATGCATAAATACAATATCCAATGGGATTGCACATCAGGCATAGCCTATGTAAGTGCTCTCCCTCAATAACAAGTTATTATATTTGTCATGCTTTAAAAAAGTGTGCTCTGAGTAGTTAACCCAAAATGAAGTGCTATAATCTATGGACATTTGATATTTTGTCTTAACGGTTATTTTAACATTAAATAATGTTAGCACATCAACAACTTTTTCTAATGATGCATAATAATTTTGTCTAAAAAAAATAACCCCAAAACAGAAAAAAAATAATTCGGCGATTCGATCTCATGATGTTGATATCGGCAGTCATGTGTGCTAACCATTACGCCACCGCAACGTGAATATTGAAAAGGTAGAATTAAGTTATATATAAATGAAATTTACGTTATTACAATTATTCATCGGGAATTCACTTTGCGAAAGAGCTAAAATGAAATACATTTGTCCAATAAGAAAAATATAATAATAATAAAAAGTAAAGGGACTACTAAAAATTAGAAAGTTCCGATGTGTCGTTTACATGTCCAATAAATTAATTTCTAAGTTAATTTGAATTTCTTTTTGGTTGCTTGTTTTGTTTTCTGTACTTTTTGTGAATTGTGGGGATAATATTAAAGTATACTTTAGTATAGTAACACATGAAATTTCACTGAGGGTTATAAAAAAAACCACGTCGGACTCGATGCACAATCAGGTCGGCAGTAAATCACCTCCAAAATTTAGCCGTTTTTTTTTTATTTAAACAAGTTCCTTTATAAAATCCCTCTCGATATTTACTAACTATTCGCTTTGTAATGTTTGAAGTTTTTCGATCAAAGGTTAACTTTTTTCCATAGTGATGTATGTCCAATTGTCGGTAGCATTTAGAAATGTAATGCGCTTCATCTTAAATGACAACGTTTATATGTTTTTTCTAATACATGTAATATAATGTATGTCTTATTCATTAATCCATTTATTCGGCGAAACCGGAATATAATTCTTTATTTTAATTCAGGATAACTACAGCTTATAAAACTTGTGTAAATATATATATATAAATATATATATGAAGCACGTGGTTTTTTTCTTTATTAAAAAATGATTGGTCATAAATCATTTGCAGATCGCAACAAATAAATTGAACTGTCTGAAAAATAATTTGAAATGTCGCTGAACTTAGCAGACCTTTTTTTAATCTTGTTTATTTTTGATCTGGATTGCCGGCTTTTACACAGGAAGTGAAAAGAGTTATGGGAGTTGTCCATGGACAAAATGTTATCCAGTGGAAATCTAGCCAACCATTGTCTTTGCTTTTGAACAACCAATGTTATCCACTGGCTAGCTCTCCACGGAAAACTTTATCTAGTATTTTGAACAACCGGGCACAGGAAGAATGAGCTACATTTAAAATCCACCTGTTATATAAATCTATTGTCAAAACTCTCCATTATTTTTAAGGAATGGAGAGTTATTGTTCTCTTTGTACTTTAGAGCGTGTTCACATATACACATGTAGATCGATTGCGATCGGTTTAACTATCTCTGGGCAGATTTTTATGAAATTTATTTCAAGACACGCAGGATTCTTTGAATTTTATTTGTTTATCTGATAATAATTTTTGTCTGCATGGATTTTGTTTTCTTGTGATTTAAACACAAATGTTGATTTTTCCGATTTTATTTTTTTTTAAATGTATAGCAAATTTGTCTGTATTTGTTTCACAATAAAATATTTTTAAAGTAAGCGTCATCGAGACTGTAACGCTCCGATAACCACTTATGGACAACAGCGACTTTTGTCGTAATTTTTTTTGGAATGATCCCCATTGTTCTTATCTGTTGATCTATGCACGCACTATTAAGATATCCCAATTATCATTACATGTATCTTTATTCTCAAAAAGCCGACGCATAACATCGGTACAGGGATAACTCGATACTTCCTTATATACAATAACACATAAGCCCGGATTTTGAGATAAATGCCATGGTGAAATCTTATCACAGCAGGATAATCTTGTATGTCAATTATCAATTACTGGACACACTTTACACTGATTTAATAATATGACATGAATAGGAAAATTCTGTAAACTCGTTCTCACGACTTTTCTTTTATTTCATAAAAAAATTCATGGACACAGGGGTCCTGGATTTTTTTAATAAATAACTAATCCTGGATTATTATTTTTGCTTAAAGTCCGGTCCTGTGTTTTTATTTCAAATTTTCATCATAGCCCCCATCCCCGTTCCCCTCCCAAGGGATATAAAATTGTTTCATTAATAATAAATTAATAAATAATAAATTCAGATTTTCTATTTAAAATAAATCTCATTTACAAAACCACTGATATTTGTTCAATTTTTAACGCTGATTTAAGCTTTAGTCGCAACATTTTTTTATTTTTCTCTATAAGCCCGGATTTTGAGATAAATGGTGAAATCTTATCACAGCAGGATAATCTTGTATGTCAATTATCAATTACTGGACACACTTTACACTGATTTAATAATATGACATGAATAGGAAAATTCTGTAAACTCGTTCTCACGACTTTTCTTTTATTTCATAAAAAAATTCATGGACACAGGGGTCCTGGATTTTTTTAATAAATAACTAATCCTGGATTATTATTTTTGCTTAAAGTCCGGTCCTGTGTTTTTATTTCAAATTTTCATCATAGCCCCCATCCCCGTTCCCCTCCCAAGGGATATAAAATTGTTTCATTAATAATAAATTAATAAATAATAAATTCAGATTTTCTATTTAAAATAAATCTCATTTACAAAACCACTGATATTTGTTCAATTTTTAACGCTGATTTAAGCTTTAGTCGCAACATTTTTTTATTTTTCTCTATAAACTGTCGAAACATAACATTTATTTAACTGTAAGATTCACTAATAAAATTTACCCCCCCTTTTTCTTGTTAGTTCACCTGGACCAAAGGTCCAGGTGAACTATTGCCATCACTTGGCGTCCGTCGTCTGTCGTCTGTAAACTTTTCACATTTCAAGCTTCTTCTCCGAAACCACTGGGCCGATTGGAACCAAACTTAGCAGGAATGTTCCTTGGATGGTCCTCTACAAAGTTACTGTTTTTCGTTCCAGTCGGATATTCAATATGGCTGCCAAGGCCAATAATATGCTCTGATTGGCCGAAATTTCAAAGATCTTCTTCTCTGAAACTAATGAACTGACTGAACCCAAACTGTACAGGAATGATCATTGGAATGTCCTTTACCAAGTTACTGTTTTTTATGCCGATCGGAAATCCAAGATGGCCGCCATCGCAGGACATAGATTAACATTGGACCCTATGGGGAAATGTTCAAATGCCTTCTTCTCAGAAACTACAAATATGATTAAAGCCAAACTGTACATGAATGTTCATTGGATGGTCCTCTACAATCTTAAGGTTTTTTGTTCCGATATGAAATTCAAAATGGCGGCTACGGCAGGACTTAGTTTAACATTGGACCCTATGGGAAAAATGTTTCAAAATGCTTCTTCTCTGAAACCACTTGGACAGTTGAAACCAAACTGCCCAGGAATGATCATTGGAAGGTCCTCTACAAAGTTTCTGTTTTTTATGCCGATCGGAAATCCAAGATGGCCGCCACCGCAGGACATAGATTAACATTGGACCCTATGGGAAAATATTCAAATGCCTTCTTCTCAGAAACTACAAATATGATTAAAGCCAAACTGTACATGAATGTTCATTGGATGGTCCTCTACAATCTTAAGGTTTTTTGTTCCGATATGAAATTCAAAATGGCGGCTACGGCAGGACTTAGTTTAACATTGGACCCTATGGGAAAAATGTTTCAAAATGCTTCTTCTCTGAAACCACTTGGACAGTTGAAACCAAACTGCCCAGGAATGATCATTGGAAGGTCCTCTAGAAATTTTATGTTTTTTATGCCGATCGGAAATCCAAGATGGCCGCCACCGCAGGACATAGATTAACATTGGACCCTATGGGAAAATATTCAAATGCCTTCTTCTCAGAAACTACAAATATGATTAAAGCCAAACTGTACATGAATGTTCATTAGATGGCCCTCTACAAACTTTAGGTTTTTTGTTCCGGTATGAAATTCAAAATGGCGGCTACGGCAGGACTTAGTTTAACATTGGACCCTATGGGAAAAATGTTTCAAAATGCTTCTTCTCTGAAACCACTTGGACAGTTGAAACCAAACTGCCCAGGAATGATCATTGGAAGGTCCTCTACAAATTTTCTGTTTTTTATGCCGATCGGAAATCCAAGATGGCCGCCACCGCAGGACATAGATTAACAGTGGACCCTATGGGAAAATATTCAAATGCCTTCTTCTCAGAAACTACAAATATGATTAAAGCCAAACTGTACATGAATGTTCATTGGATGGTCCTCTACAATCTTAAGGTTTTTAGTTCCGATATGAAATTCAAAATGGCGGCTACGGCAGGACTTAGTTTAACATTGGACCCTATGGGAAAAATGTTTCAAAATGCTTTTTCTCTGAAACCACTTGGACAGTTGAACCCAAACTGCCCAGGAATGATCATTGGAAGGTCCTCTACACGGTGTGTGTTTTTTATGCCGATCGGAAATCCAAGATGGCCGCCACCGCAGGACATAGATTAACATTGGACCCTATGGGAAAATATTCAAATGCCTTCTTCTCAGAAACTACAAATATGATTAAAGCCAAACTGTACATGAATGTTCATTGGATGGTCCTCTACAATCTTAAGGTTTTTTGTTCCGATATGAAATTCAAAATGGCGGCTACGGCAGGACTTAGTTTAACATTGGACCCTATGGGAAAAATGTTTCAAAATGCTTCTTCTCTGAAACCACTTGGACAGTTGAAACCAAACTGCCCAGGAATGATCATTGGAAGGTCCTCTACAAAGTTTCTGTTTTTTATGACAATCGGAAATCCAAGATGGCCACCACCGCAATACATAGATTAACAGTGGACCCTATGGGAAAATATTCAAATGCCTTCTCAGAAACTACAAATATGATTAAAGCCAAACTGTACATGAATGTTCATTAGATGGTCCTCTACAAACTTTAGGTTTTTTGTTCCGGTATGAAATTCAAAATGGCGGCTACGGCAGGACTTAGTTTAACATTGGACCCTATTGGAAAAATGTTTCAAAATGCTTCTTCTCTGAAACCACTTGGACAGTTGAAACCAAACTGCCCAGGAATGATCATTGGAAGGTCCTCTACAAATTTCTGTTTATTATGCCGATCGGAAATCCAAGATGGCCGCCACCGCAATACATAGATTAACATTGGACCCTATGGGAAAATATTCAAATGCCTTCTTCTCAGAAACTACAAATATGATTAAAGCCAAACTGTACATGAATATTCATTGGATGGTCTTCTACAATCTTAAGGTTTTTTGTTCCGATATGAAATTCAAAATGGCGGCTACGGCAGGACTTAGTTTAACATTGGACCCTATTGGAAAAATGTTTCAAAATGCTTCTTCTCTGAAACCACTTGGACAGTTGAAACCAAACTGCCCAGGAATGATCATTGGAAGGTCCTCTACAAATTTTCTGTTTTTTATGCCGATCGGAAATCCAAGATGGCCGCCACCGCAGGACATAGATTAACATTGGACCCTATGGGAAAATATTCAAATGCCTTCCTCTCAGAAACTACAAATATGATTAAAGCCAAACTGTACATGAATGTTCATTAGATGGTCCTCTACAAACTTTAGGTTTTTTGTTCCGATATGAAATTCAAAATAGCGGCTACGGCAGGACTTAGTTTAACATTGGACCCTATTGGAAAAATGTTTCAAAATGCTTCTTCTCTGAAACCACTTGGACAGTTGAAACCAAACTGCCCAGGAATGATCATTGGAAGGTCCTCTACAAATTTCTGTTTTTTATGCCGATCGGAAATCCAAGATGGCCGCCACCGCAATACATAGATTAACATTGGACCCTATGGGAAAATATTCAAATGCCTTCTTCTCAGAAACTACAAATATGATTAAAGCCAAACTGTACATGAATGTTCATTGGATGGTCTTCTACAATCTTAAGGTTTTTTGTTCCGATATGAAATTCAAAATGGCGGCTACGGCAGGACTTAGTTTAACATTGGACCCTATGGGAAAAATGTTTCAAAATGCTTCTTCTCTGAAACCACTTGGACAGTTGAAACCAAACTGCCCAGGAATGATCATTGGAAGGTCCTCTACAAATTTTCTGTTTTTTATGCCGATCGGAAATCCAAGATGGCCGCCACCGCAGGACATAGATTAACATTGGACCCTATGGGAACATATTCAAATGCCTTCTTCTCAGAAACTACAAATATGATTAAAGCCAAACTGTACATGAATGTTCATTGGATGGTCCTCTACAATCTTAAGGTTTTTTGTTCCGATATGAAATTCAAAATGGCGGCTACGGCAGGACTTAGTTTAACATTGGACCCTATGGGAAAAATGTTTCAAAATGCTTCTTCTCTGAAACCACTAGGACAGTTGAAACCAAACTGCCCAGGAATGATCATTGGAAGGTCCTCTACAAATTTTCTGTTTTTTATGCCGATCGGAAATCCAAGATGGCCGCCACCGCAGGACATAGATTAACATTGGACCCTATGGGAAAATATTCAAATGCCTTCTTCTCAGAAACTACAAATATGATTAAAGCCAAACTGTACATGAATGTTCATTGGATGGTCCTCTACAATCTTAAGGTTTTTTGTTCCGATATGAAATTCAAAATGGCGGCTACGGCAGGACTTAGTTTAACATTGGACCCTATGGGAAAAATGTTTCAAAATGCTTCTTCTCTGAAACCACTTGGACAGTTGAAACCAAACTGCCCAGGCATGATCATTGGAAGGTCCTCTACAAAGTTTCTGTTTTTTATGACAATCGGAAATCCAAGATGGCCACCACCGCAATACATAGATTAACATTAGACCCTATGGGAAAATATTCAAATGCCTTCTTCTCAGAAACTACAAATATGATTAAAGCCAAACTGTACATGAATGTTCATTAGATGGTCCTCTACAAACTTTAGGTTTTTTGTTCCGGTATGAAATTCAAAATGGCGGCTACGGCAGGACTTAGTTTAACATTGGACCCTATTGGAAAAATGTTTCAAAATGCTTCTTCTCTGAAACCACTTGGACAGTTGAAACCAAACTGCCCAGGAATGATCATTGGAAGGTCCTCTACAAATTTCTGTTTATTATGCCGATCGGAAATCCAAGATGGCCGCCACCGCAATACATAGATTAACATTGGACCCTATGGGAAAATATTCAAATGCCTTCTTCTCAGAAACTACAAATATGATTAAAGCCAAACTGTACATGAATGTTCATTGGATGGTCCTCTACAATCTTAAGGTTTTTTGTTCCGATATGAAATTCAAAATGGCGGCTACGGCAGGACTTAGTTTAACATTGGACCCTATGGGAAAAATGTTTCAAAATGCTTCTTCTCTGAAACCACTTGGACAGTTGAAACCAAACTGCCCAGGAATGATCATTGGAAGGTCCTCTACAAATTTTCTGTTTTTTATGCCGATCGGAAATCCAAGATGGCCGCCACCGCAGGACATAGATTAACATTGGACCCTATGGGAAAATATTCAAATGCCTTCTTCTCAGAAACTACAAATATGATTAAAGCCAAACTGTACATGAATGTTCATTGGATGGTCCTCTACAATCTTAAGGTTTTTTGTTCCGATATGAAATTCAAGATGGCGGCTACGGCAGGACTTAGTTTAACATTGGACCCTATGGGAAAAATGTTTCAAAATGCTTCTTCTCTGAAACCACTAGGACAGTTGAAACCAAACTGCCCAGGAATGATCATTGGAAGGTCCTCTACAAATTTTCTGTTTTTTATGCCGATCGGAAATCCAAGATGGCCGCCACCGCAGGACATAGATTAACATTGGACCCTATGGGAAAATATTCAAATGCCTTCTTCTCAGAAACTACAAATATGATTAAAGCCAAACTGTACATGAATGTTCATTGGATGGTCCTCTACAATCTTAAGGTTTTTTGTTCCGATATGAAATTCAAAATGGCGGCTACGGCAGGACTTAGTTTAACATTGGACCCTATGGGAAAAATGTTTCAAAATGCTTCTTCTCTGAAACCACTTGGACAGTTGAAACCAAACTGCCCAGGCATGATCATTGGAAGGTCCTCTACAAAGTTTCTGTTTTTTATGACAATCGGAAATCCAAGATGGCCACCACCGCAATACATAGATTAACATTAGACCCTATGGGAAAATATTCAAATGCCTTCTTCTCAGAAACTACAAATATGATTAAAGCCAAACTGTACATGAATGTTCATTAGATGGTCCTCTACAAACTTTAGGTTTTTTGTTCCGGTATGAAATTCAAAATGGCGGCTACGGCAGGACTTAGTTTAACATTGGACCCTATTGGAAAAATGTTTCAAAATGCTTCTTCTCTGAAACCACTTGGACAGTTGAAACCAAACTGCCCAGGAATGATCATTGGAAGGTCCTCTACAAATTTCTGTTTATTATGCCGATCGGAAATCCAAGATGGCCGCCACCGCAATACATAGATTAACATTGGACCCTATGGGAAAATATTCAAATGCCTTCTTCTCAGAAACTACAAATATGATTAAAGCCAAACTGTACATGAATGTTCATTAGATGGTCCTCTACAAACTTTAGGTTTTTTGTTCCGGTATGAAATTCAAAATGGCGGCTACGGCAGGACTTAGTTTAACATTGGACCCTATTGGAAAAATGTTTCAAAATGCTTCTTCTCTGAAACCACTTGGACAGTTGAAACCAAACTGCCCAGGAATGATCATTGGAAGGTCCTCTACAAATTTCTGTTTTTTATGCCGATCGGAAATCCAAGATGGCCGCCACCGCAATACATAGATTAACATTGGACCCTATGGGAAAATATTCAAATGCCTTCTTCTCAGAAACTACAAATATGATTAAAGCCAAACTGTACATGAATGTTCATTGGATGATCCTCTACAATCTTAAGGTTTTTTGTTCCGATATGAAATTCAAAATGGCGGCTACGGCAGGACTTAGTTTAACATTGGACCCTATGGGAAAAATGTTTCAAAATGCTTCTTCTCTGAAACCACTTGGACAGTTGAAACCAAACTGCCCAGGAATGATCAATGGAAGGTCCTCTACAAATTTTCTGTTTTTTATGCCGATCGGAAATCCAAGATGGCCGCCACCGCAGGACATAGATTAACATTGGACCCTATGGGAAAATATTCAAATGCCTTCTTCTCAGAAACTACAAATATGATTAAAGCCAAACTGTACATGAATGTTCATTGGATGGTCCTCTACAATCTTAAGGTTTTTAGTTCCGATATGAAATTCAAAATGGCGGCTACGGCAGGACTTAGTTTAACATTGGACCCTATGGGAAAAATGTTTCAAAATGCTTTTTCTCTGAAACCACTTGGACAGTTGAACCCAAACTGCCCAGGAATGATCATTGGAAGGTCCTCTACAAATTTTCTGTTTTTTATGCCGATCGGAAATCCAAGATGGCCGCCACCGCAGGACATAGATTAACATTGGACCCTATGGGAAAATATTCAAATGCCTTCTTCTCAGAAACTACAAATATGATTAAAGCCAAACTGTACATGAATGTTCATTGGATGGTCCTCTACAACCTGAAGGTTTTTTGTTCCGATATGAAATTCAAAATGGCGGCTACGGCAGGACTTAGTTTAACATTGGACCCTATGGGAAAAATGTTTCAAAATGCTTCTTCTCTGAAACCACTTGGACAGTTGAAACCA
Organism: Bathymodiolus brooksi; assembly: GCA_963680875.1. Lineage (NCBI taxonomy): Eukaryota > Metazoa > Mollusca > Bivalvia > Mytilida > Modiolidae > Bathymodiolus > Bathymodiolus brooksi. The sequence continues at coordinate 13,874,563 of OY804590.1, forward strand.
AACTGCCCAGGAATGATCATTGGAAGGTCCTCTACACGGTGTGTGTTTTTTATGCCGATCGAAAATCCAAGATGGCCGCCACCGCAGGACATAGATTAACATTGGACCCTATGGGAAAATATTCAAATGCCTTCTTCTCAGAAACTACAAATATGATTAAAGCCAAACTGTACATGAATGTTCATTGGATGGTCCTCTACAATCTTAAGGTTTTTTGTTCCGATATGAAATTCAAAATGGCGGCTACGGCAGGACTTAGTTTAACATTGGACCCTATTGGAAAAATGTTTCAAAATGCTTCTTCTCTGAAACCACTTGGACAGTTGAAACCAAACTGCCCAGGAATGATCATTGGAAGGTCCTCTACAAATTTTCTGTTTTTTATGCCGATCGGAAATCCAAGATGGCTGCCACCGCAGGACATAGATTAACATTGGACCCTATGGGAAAATATTCAAATGCCTTCTTCTCAGAAACTACAAATATGATTAAAGCCAAACTGTACATGAATGTTCATTAGATGGTCCTCTACAAACTTTAGGTTTTTTGTTCCGGTATGAAATTCAAAATGGCGGCTACGGCAGGACTTAGTTTAACATTGGACCCTATTGGAAAAATGTTTCAAAATGCTTCTTCTCTGAAACCACTTGGACAGTTGAAACCAAACTGCCCAGGAATGATCATTGGAAGGTCCTCTACAAATTTTCTGTTTTTTATGCCGATCGAAAATCCAAGATGGCCGCCACCGCAGGACATAGATTAACATTGGACCCTATGGGAAAATATTCAAATGCCTTCTTCTCAGAAACTACAAATATGATTAAAGCCAAACTGTACATGAATGTTCATTAGATGGTCCTCTACAAACTTTAGGTTTTTTGTTCCGGTATGAAATTCAAAATGGCGGCTACGGCAGGACTTAGTTTAACATTGGACCCTATTGGAAAAATGTTTCAAAATGCTTCTTCTCTGAAACCACTTGGACAGTTGAAACCAAACTGCCCAGGAATGATCATTGGAAGGTCCTCTACAAATTTCTGTTTATTATGCCGATCGGAAATCCAAGATGGCCGCCACCGCAATACATAGATTAACATTGGACCCTATGGGAAAATATTCAAATGCCTTCTTCTCAGAAACTACAAATATGATTAAAGCCAAACTGTACATGAATATTCATTGGATGGTCCTCTACAACCTTAAGGTTTTTTGTTCCGATATGAAATTCAAAATGGCGGCTACGACAGGACTTAGTTTAACATTGGACCCTATGGGAAAAATGTTTCAAAATGCTTCTTCTCTGAAACCACTTGGACAGTTGAAACCAAACTACCCAGGAATGATCATTGGAAGGTCCTCTACACGGTGTGTGTTTTTTATGCCGATCGAAAATCCAAGATGGCCGCCACCGCAGGACATAGATTAACATTGGACCATATGGGAAAATATTCAAATGCCTTCTTCTCAGAAACTACAAATATGATTAAAGCCAAACTGTACATGAATGTTCATTGGATGGTCCTCTACAATCTTAAGGTTTTTTGTTCCGATATGAAATTCAAAATGGCGGCTACGGCAGGACTTAGTTTAACATTGGACCCTATTGGAAAAATGTTTCAAAATGCTTTTTCTCTGAAACCACTTGGACAGTTGAACCCAAACTGCCCAGGAATGATCATTGGAAGGTCCTCTACAAATTTTCTGTTTTTTATGCCGATCGGAAATTCAAGATGGCCGCCACCGCAGGACATAGATTAACATTGGACCCTATGGGAAAATATTCAAATGCCTTCTTCTCAGAAACTACAAATATGATTAAAGCCAAACTGTACATGAATGTTCATTGGATGGTCCTCTACAATCTTAAGGTTTTTTGTTCCGATATGAAATTCAAAATGGCGGCTACGGCAGGACTTAGTTTAACATTGGACCCTATGGGAAAAATGTTTCAAAATGCTTCTTCTCTGAAACCACTTGGACAGTTGAAACCAAACTGCCCAGGAATGATCATTGGAAGGTCCTCTACAAATTTTCTGTTTTTTATGCCGATCGGAAATCCAAGATGGCCGCCACCGCAGGACATAGATTAACATTGGACCCTATGGGAAAATATTCAAATGCCTTCTTCTCAGAAACTACAAATATGATTAAAGCCAAACTGTACATGAATGTTCATTGGATGGTCCTCTACAAATTTGATGTTTTTTGTTCCGATATGAAATTCAAAATGGCGGCTACGGCAGGACCTAGTTTAACATTGGACCCTATGGGAAAAATGTTTCAAAACGCTTCTTCTCTGAAACCACTAGGACAGTTGAAACCAAACTGCCCAGGAATGATTATTGGAAGGTCCTCTACACGGTGTGTGTTTTTTATGCCGATTGAAAATCCAAGATGGCTGCCACCGCAATACATAGATTAACATTGGACCCTATGGGAAAATGTTCAAATGCCTTCTTCTCAGAAACTACAAATATTATTAAAGCCAATATGTACATGAATGTTCATTGGATGGTCCTCTACAAACTTTACGTTTTTTGTTCCGATATGAAATTGAAAATGGCGGCTACGGCAGGACTTAGTTTAACATTGGACCCTATGGGAAAAATGTTTCAAAATGCTTCTTCTCTGAAACCACTTGGATAATTGAAACCAAACTGCCCAGGAATGATCATTGGAAGGTCCTCTACACGGTGTGTGTTTTTTATGCCGATCGGAAATCCAAGATGGCCGCCACCGCAGGACATAGATTAATATTGGACCCTATGGGAAAATATTCAAATGCCTTCTTCTCAGAAACTACAAATATGATTAAAGCCAAACTGTACATGAATGTTCATTGGATGGTCCTCTACAATCTTAAGGTTTTTTGTTCCGATATGAAATTCAAAATGGCGGCTACGGCAGGACTTAGTTTAACATTGGACCCTATGGGAAAAATGTTTCAAAATGCTTCTTCTCTGAAACCACTTGGACAGTTGAAACCAAACTGCCCAGGAATGATCATTGGAAGGTCCTCTACAAATTTTTTGTTTTTTATGCCGATCGGAAATCCAAGATGGCCGCCACCGCAGGACATAGATTAACATTGGACCCTATGGGAAAATATTCAAATGCCTTCTTCTCAGAAACTACAAATATGATTAAAGCCAAACTGTACATGAATGTTCATTGGATGGTCCTCTACAAATTTTATGTTTTTTGTTCCGATATGAAATTCAAAATGGCGGCTACGGCAGGACTTAGTTTAACATTGGACCCTATGGGAAAAATGTTTCAAAATGCTTCTTCTCTGAAACCACTTGGACAGTTGAAACCAAACTGCCCAGGAATGATCATTGGAAGGTCCTCTACAAATTTCTGTTTTTTATGCCGATCGGAAATCCAAGATGGCCGCCACCGCAATACATAGATTAACATTGGACCCTATGGGAAAATATTCAAATGCCTTCTTCTCAGAAACTACAAATATGATTAAAGCCAAACTGTACATGAATATTCATTGGATGGTCCTCTACAATCTTAAGGTTTTTTGTTCCGATATGAAATTCAAAATGGCGGCTACGGCAGGACTTAGTTTAACATTGGACCCTATGGGAAAAATGTTTCAAAATGCTTCTTCTCTGAAACCACTTGGACAGTTGAAACCAAACTACCCAGGAATGATCATTGGAAGGTCCTCTACACGGTGTGTGTTTTTTATGCCGATCGAAAATCCAAGATGGCCGCCACCGCAGGACATAGATTAACATTGGACCCTATGGGAAAATATTCAAATGCCTTCTTCTCAGAAACTACAAATATGATTAAAGCCAAACTGTACATGAATGTTCATTGGATGGTCCTCTACAATCTTAAGGTTTTTAGTTCCGATATGAAATTCAAAATGGCGGCTACGGCAGGACTTAGTTTAACATTGGACCCTATGGGAAAAATGTTTCAAAATGCTTTTTCTCTGAAACCACTTGGACAGTTGAACCCAAACTGCCCAGGAATGATCATTGGAAGGTCCTCTACAAATTTTTTGTTTTTTATGCCGATCGGAAATCCAAGATGGCCGCCACCGCAGGACATAGATTAACATTGGACCCTATGGGAAAATATTCAAATGCCTTCTTCTCAGAAACTACAAATATGATTAAAGCCAAACTGTACATGAATGTTCATTGGATGGTCCTCTACAAATTTTATGTTTTTTGTTCCGATATGAAATTCAAAATGGCGGCTACGGCAGGACTTAGTTTAACATTGGACCCTATGGGAAAAATGTTTCAAAATGCTTCTTCTCTGAAACCACTTGGACAGTTGAAACCAAACTGCCCAGGAATGATCATTGGAAGGTCCTCTACAAATTTCTGTTTTTTATGCCGATCGGAAATCCAAGATGGCCGCCACCGCAATACATAGATTAACATTGGACCCTATGGGAAAATATTCAAATGCCTTCTTCTCAGAAACTACAAATATGATTAAAGCCAAACTGTACATGAATATTCATTGGATGGTCCTCTACAATCTTAAGGTTTTTTGTTCCGATATGAAATTCAAAATGGCGGCTACGGCAGGACTTAGTTTAACATTGGACCCTATGGGAAAAATGTTTCAAAATGCTTCTTCTCTGAAACCACTTGGACAGTTGAAACCAAACTACCCAGGAATGATCATTGGAAGGTCTTCTACACGGTGTGTGTTTTTTATGCCGATCGAAAATCCAAGATGGCCGCCACCGCAGGACATAGATTAACATTGGACCCTATGGGAAAATATTCAAATGCCTTCTTCTCAGAAACTACAAATATGATTAAAGCCAAACTGTACATGAATGTTCATTGGATGGTCCTCTACAATCTTAAGGTTTTTAGTTCCGATATGAAATTCAAAATGGCGGCTACGGCAGGACTTAGTTTAACATTGGACCCTATGGGAAAAATGTTTCAAAATGCTTTTTCTCTGAAACCACTTGGACAGTTGAACCCAAACTGCCCAGGAATGATCATTGGAAGGTCCTCTACAAATTTTTTGTTTTTTATGCCGATCGGAAATCCAAGATGGCCGCCACCGCAGGACATAGATTAACATTGGACCCTATGGGAAAATATTCAAATGCCTTCTTCTCAGAAACTACAAATATGATTAAAGCCAAACTGTACATGAATGTTCATTGGATGGTCCTCTACAATCTTAAGGTTTTTTGTTCCGATATGAAATTCAAAATGGCGGCTACGGCAGGACTTAGTCTAACATTGGACCCTATGGGAAAAATGTTTCAAAATGCTTCTTCTCTGAAACCACTTGGACAGTTGAAACCAAACTGCCCAGGACTAATGATTGGAAGGTCCTCTACAAATTTTCTGTTTTTTATGACAATCGGAAATCCAAGATGGCCACCACCGCAATACATAGATTAACAGTGGACCCTATGGGAAAATATTCAAATGCCTTCTTCTCAGAAACTACAAATATGATTAAAGCCAAACTGTACATGAATGTTCATTAGATGGTCCTCTACAAACTTTAGGTTTTTTGTTCCGGTATGAAATTCAAAATGGCGGCTACGGCAGGACTTAGTTTAACATTGGACCCTATTGGAAAAATGTTTCAAAATGCTTCTTCTCTGAAACCACTTGGACAGTTGAAACCAAACTGCCCAGGAATGATCATTGGAAGGTCCTCTACAAATTTCTGTTTATTATGCCGATCGGAAATCCAAGATGGCCGCCACCGCAATACATAGATTAACATTGGACCCTATGGGAAAATATTCAAATGCCTTCTTCTCAGAAACTACAAATATGATTAAAGCCAAACTGTACATGAATATTCATTGGATGGTCCTCTACAATCTTAAGGTTTTTTGTTCCGATATGAAATTCAAAATGGCGGCTACGGCAGGACTTAGTTTAACATTGGACCCTATGGGAAAAATGTTTCAAAATGCTTCTTCCCTGAAACCACTTGGACAGTTGAAACCAAACTACCCAGGAATGATCATTGGAAGGTCCTCTACACGGTGTGTGTTTTTTTATGCCGATCGAAAATCCAAGATGGCCGCCACCGCAGGACATAGATTAACATTGGACCCTATGGGAAAATATTCAAATGCCTTCTTCTCAGAAACTACAAATATGATTAAAGCCAAACTGTACATGAATGTTCATTGGATGGTCCTCTACAAACTTAAGGTTTTTTGTTCCGATATGAAATTGAAAATGGCGGCTACGGCAGGACTTAGTTTAACATTGGACCCTATTGGAAAAATGTTTCAAAATGCTTTTTCTCTGAAACCACTTGGACAGTTGAACCCAAACTGCCCAGGAATGATCATTGGAAGGTCCTCTACAAATTTTCTGTTTTTTATGCCGATCGGAAATCCAAGATGGCCGCCACCGCAGGACATAGATTAACATTGGACCCTATGGGAAAATATTCAAATGCCTTCTTCTCAGAAACTACAAATATGATTAAAGCCAAACTGTACATGAATGTTCATTGGATGGTCCTCTACAATCTTAAGGTTTTTTGTTCCGATATGAAATTCAAAATGGCGGCTACGGCAGGACTTAGTTTAACATTGGACCCTATGGGAAAAATGTTTCAAAATGCTTCTTCTCTGAAACCACTTGGACAGTTGAAACCAAACTGCCCAGGAATGATCATTGGAAGGTCCTCTACAAATTTTCTGTTTTTTATGCCGATCGGAAATCCAAGATGGCCGCCACCGCAGGACATAGATTAACATTGGACCCTATGGGAAAATATTCAAATGCCTTCTTCTCAGAAACTACAAATATGATTAAAGCCAAACTGTACATGAATGTTCATTGGATGGTCCTCTACAATCTTAAGGTTTTTTGTTCCGATATGAAATTCAAAATGGCGGCTACGGCAGGACTTAGTTTAACATTGGACCCTATTGGAAAAATGTTTCAAAATGCTTTTTCTCTGAAACCACTTGGACAGTTGAACCCAAACTGCCCAGGAATGATCATTGGAAGGTCCTCTACAAATTTTCTGTTTTTTATGCCGATCGGAAATCCAAGATAGCCGCCACCGCAGGACATAGATTAACATTGGACCCTATGGGAAAATATTCAAATGCCTTCTTCTCAGAAACTACAAATATGATTAAAGCCAAACTGTACATGAATGTTCATTGGATGGTCCTCTACAATCTTAAGGTTTTTTGTTCCGATATGAAATTCAAAATGGCGGCTACGGCAGGACTTAGTTTAACATTGGACCCTATGGGAAAAATGTTTCAAAATGCTTCTTCTCTGAAACCACTTGGACAGTTGAAACCAAACTGCCCAGGAATGATCATTGGAAGGTCCTCTACAAATTTTCTGTTTTTTATGCCGATCGGAAATCCAAGATGGCCGCCACCGCAGGACATAGATTAACATTGGACCCTATGGGAAAATATTCAAATGCCTTCTTCTCAGAAACTACAAATATGATTAAAGCCAAACTGTACATGAATGTTCATTGGATGGTCCTCTACAAATTTGATGTTTTTTGTTCCGATATGAAATTCAAAATGGCGGCTACGGCAGGACCTAGTTTAACATTGGACCCTATGGGAAAAATGTTTCAAAACGCTTCTTCTCTGAAACCACTAGGACAGTTGAAACCAAACTGCCCAGGAATGATTATTGGAAGGTCCTCTACACGGTGTGTGTTTTTTATGCCGATTGAAAATCCAAGATGGCTGCCACCGCAATACATAGATTAACATTGGACCCTATGGGAAAATGTTCAAATGCCTTCTTCTCAGAAACTACAAATATTATTAAAGCCAATATGTACATGAATGTTCATTGGATGGTCCTCTACAAACTTTACGTTTTTTGTTCCGATATGAAATTGAAAATGGCGGCTACGGCAGGACTTAGTTTAACATTGGACCCTATGGGAAAAATGTTTCAAAATGCTTCTTCTCTGAAACCACTTGGATAATTGAAACCAAACTGCCCAGGAATGATCATTGGAAGGTCCTCTACACGGTGTGTGTTTTTTATGCCGATCGGAAATCCAAGATGGCCGCCACCGCAGGACATAGATTAATATTGGACCCTATGGGAAAATATTCAAATGCCTTCTTCTCAGAAACTACAAATATGATTAAAGCCAAACTGTACATGAATGTTCATTGGATGGTCCTCTACAATCTTAAGGTTTTTTGTTCCGATATGAAATTCAAAATGGCGGCTACGGCAGGACTTAGTTTAACATTGGACCCTATGGGAAAAATGTTTCAAAATGCTTCTTCTCTGAAACCACTTGGACAGTTGAAACCAAACTGCCCAGGAATGATCATTGGAAGGTCCTCTACAAATTTTTTGTTTTTTATGCCGATCGGAAATCCAAGATGGCCGCCACCGCAGGACATAGATTAACATTGGACCCTATGGGAAAATATTCAAATGCCTTCTTCTCAGAAACTACAAATATGATTAAAGCCAAACTGTACATGAATGTTCATTGGATGGTCCTCTACAAATTTTATGTTTTTTGTTCCGATATGAAATTCAAAATGGCGGCTACGGCAGGACTTAGTTTAACATTGGACCCTATGGGAAAAATGTTTCAAAATGCTTCTTCTCTGAAACCACTTGGACAGTTGAAACCAAACTGCCCAGGAATGATCATTGGAAGGTCCTCTACAAATTTCTGTTTTTTATGCCGATCGGAAATCCAAGATGGCCGCCACCGCAATACATAGATTAACATTGGACCCTATGGGAAAATATTCAAATGCCTTCTTCTCAGAAACTACAAATATGATTAAAGCCAAACTGTACATGAATATTCATTGGATGGTCCTCTACAATCTTAAGGTTTTTTGTTCCGATATGAAATTCAAAATGGCGGCTACGGCAGGACTTAGTTTAACATTGGACCCTATGGGAAAAATGTTTCAAAATGCTTCTTCTCTGAAACCACTTGGACAGTTGAAACCAAACTACCCAGGAATGATCATTGGAAGGTCCTCTACACGGTGTGTGTTTTTTATGCCGATCGAAAATCCAAGATGGCCGCCACCGCAGGACATAGATTAACATTGGACCCTATGGGAAAATATTCAAATGCCTTCTTCTCAGAAACTACAAATATGATTAAAGCCAAACTGTACATGAATGTTCATTGGATGGTCCTCTACAATCTTAAGGTTTTTAGTTCCGATATGAAATTCAAAATGGCGGCTACGGCAGGACTTAGTTTAACATTGGACCCTATGGGAAAAATGTTTCAAAATGCTTTTTCTCTGAAACCACTTGGACAGTTGAACCCAAACTGCCCAGGAATGATCATTGGAAGGTCCTCTACAAATTTTTTGTTTTTTATGCCGATCGGAAATCCAAGATGGCCGCCACCGCAGGACATAGATTAACATTGGACCCTATGGGAAAATATTCAAATGCCTTCTTCTCAGAAACTACAAATATGATTAAAGCCAAACTGTACATGAATGTTCATTGGATGGTCCTCTACAATCTTAAGGTTTTTTGTTCCGATATGAAATTCAAAATGGCGGCTACGGCAGGACTTAGTCTAACATTGGACCCTATGGGAAAAATGTTTCAAAATGCTTCTTCTCTGAAACCACTTGGACAGTTGAAACCAAACTGCCCAGGACTAATGATTGGAAGGTCCTCTACAAATTTTCTGTTTTTTATGACAATCGGAAATCCAAGATGGCCACCACCGCAATACATAGATTAACAGTGGACCCTATGGGAAAATATTCAAATGCCTTCTTCTCAGAAACTACAAATATGATTAAAGCCAAACTGTACATGAATGTTCATTAGATGGTCCTCTACAAACTTTAGGTTTTTTGTTCCGGTATGAAATTCAAAATGGCGGCTACGGCAGGACTTAGTTTAACATTGGACCCTATTGGAAAAATGTTTCAAAATGCTTCTTCTCTGAAACCACTTGGACAGTTGAAACCAAACTGCCCAGGAATGATCATTGGAAGGTCCTCTACAAATTTCTGTTTATTATGCCGATCGGAAATCCAAGATGGCCGCCACCGCAATACATAGATTAACATTGGACCCTATGGGAAAATATTCAAATGCCTTCTTCTCAGAAACTACAAATATGATTAAAGCCAAACTGTACATGAATATTCATTGGATGGTCCTCTACAATCTTAAGGTTTTTTGTTCCGATATGAAATTCAAAATGGCGGCTACGGCAGGACTTAGTTTAACATTGGACCCTATGGGAAAAATGTTTCAAAATGCTTCTTCCCTGAAACCACTTGGACAGTTGAAACCAAACTACCCAGGAATGATCATTGGAAGGTCCTCTACACGGTGTGTGTTTTTTTATGCCGATCGAAAATCCAAGATGGCCGCCACCGCAGGACATAGATTAACATTGGACCCTATGGGAAAATATTCAAATGCCTTCTTCTCAGAAACTACAAATATGATTAAAGCCAAACTGTACATGAATGTTCATTGGATGGTCCTCTACAAACTTAAGGTTTTTTGTTCCGATATGAAATTGAAAATGGCGGCTACGGCAGGACTTAGTTTAACATTGGACCCTATTGGAAAAATGTTTCAAAATGCTTTTTCTCTGAAACCACTTGGACAGTTGAACCCAAACTGCCCAGGAATGATCATTGGAAGGTCCTCTACAAATTTTCTGTTTTTTATGCCGATCGGAAATCCAAGATGGCCGCCACCGCAGGACATAGATTAACATTGGACCCTATGGGAAAATATTCAAATGCCTTCTTCTCAGAAACTACAAATATGATTAAAGCCAAACTGTACATGAATGTTCATTGGATGGTCCTCTACAATCTTAAGGTTTTTTGTTCCGATATGAAATTCAAAATGGCGGCTACGGCAGGACTTAGTTTAACATTGGACCCTATGGGAAAAATGTTTCAAAATGCTTCTTCTCTGAAACCACTTGGACAGTTGAAACCAAACTGCCCAGGAATGATCATTGGAAGGTCCTCTACAAATTTTCTGTTTTTTATGCCGATCGGAAATCCAAGATGGCCGCCACCGCAGGACATAGATTAACATTGGACCCTATGGGAAAATATTCAAATGCCTTCTTCTCAGAAACTACAAATATGATTAAAGCCAAACTGTACATGAATGTTCATTGGATGGTCCTCTACAATCTTAAGGTTTTTTGTTCCGATATGAAATTCAAAATGGCGGCTACGGCAGGACTTAGTTTAACATTGGACCCTATTGGAAAAATGTTTCAAAATGCTTTTTCTCTGAAACCACTTGGACAGTTGAACCCAAACTGCCCAGGAATGATCATTGGAAGGTCCTCTACAAATTTTATGTTTTTTATGCCGATCGGAAATCCAAGATGGCCGCCACCGCAGGACATAGATTAACATTGGACCCTATGGGAAAATATTCAAATGCCTTCTTCTCAGAAACTACAAATATGATTAAAGCCAAACTGTACATGAATGTTCATTGGATGGTCCTCTACAATCTTAAGGTTTTTTGTTCCGATATGAAATTCAAAATGGCGGCTACGGCAGGACTTAGTTTAACATTGGACCCTATGGGAAAAATGTTTCAAAATGCTTCTTCTCTGAAACCACTTGGACAGTTGAAACCAAACTGCCCAGGAATGATCATTGGAAGGTCCTCTACAAATTTTCTGTTTTTTATGCCGATCGGAAATCCAAGATGGCCGCCACCGCAGGACATAGATTAACATTGGACCCTATGGGAAAATATTCAAATGCCTTCTTCTCAGAAACTACAAATATGATTAAAGCCAAACTGTACATGAATGTTCATTGGATGGTCCTCTACAAATTTGATGTTTTTTGTTCCGATATGAAATTCAAAATGGCGGCTACGGCAGGACCTAGTTTAACATTGGACCCTATGGGAAAAATGTTTCAAAACGCTTCTTCTCTGAAACCACTAGGACAGTTGAAACCAAACTGCCCAGGAATGATTATTGGAAGGTCCTCTACACGGTGTGTGTTTTTTATGCCGATTGAAAATCCAAGATGGCTGCCACCGCAATACATAGATTAACATTGGACCCTATGGGAAAATGTTCAAATGCCTTCTTCTCAGAAACTACAAATATTATTAAAGCCAATATGTACATGAATGTTCATTGGATGGTCCTCTACAAACTTTACGTTTTTTGTTCCGATATGAAATTGAAAATGGCGGCTACGGCAGGACTTAGTTTAACATTGGACCCTATGGGAAAAATGTTTCAAAATGCTTCTTCTCTGAAACCACTTGGATAATTGAAACCAAACTGCCCAGGAATGATCATTGGAAGGTCCTCTACACGGTGTGTGTTTTTTATGCCGATCGGAAATCCAAGATGGCCGCCACCGCAGGACATAGATTAATATTGGACCCTATGGGAAAATATTCAAATGCCTTCTTCTCAGAAACTACAAATATGATTAAAGCCAAACTGTACATGAATGTTCATTGGATGGTCCTCTACAATCTTAAGGTTTTTTGTTCCGATATGAAATTCAAAATGGCGGCTACGGCAGGACTTAGTTTAACATTGGACCCTATGGGAAAAATGTTTCAAAATGCTTCTTCTCTGAAACCACTTGGACAGTTGAAACCAAACTGCCCAGGAATGATCATTGGAAGGTCCTCTACAAATTTTTTGTTTTTTATGCCGATCGGAAATCCAAGATGGCCGCCACCGCAGGACATAGATTAACATTGGACCCTATGGGAAAATATTCAAATGCCTTCTTCTCAGAAACTACAAATATGATTAAAGCCAAACTGTACATGAATGTTCATTGGATGGTCCTCTACAAATTTTATGTTTTTTGTTCCGATATGAAATTCAAAATGGCGGCTACGGCAGGACTTAGTTTAACATTGGACCCTATGGGAAAAATGTTTCAAAATGCTTTTTCTCTGAAACCACTTGGACAGTTGAACCCAAACTGCCCAGGAATGATCATTGGAAGGTCCTCTACAAATTTTTTGTTTTTTATGCCGATCGGAAATCCAAGATGGCCGCCACCGCAGGACATAGATTAACATTGGACCCTATGGGAAAATATTCAAATGCCTTCTTCTCAGAAACTACAAATATGATTAAAGCCAAACTGTACATGAATGTTCATTGGATGGTCCTCTACAATCTTAAGGTTTTTTGTTCCGATATGAAATTCAAAATGGCGGCTACGGCAGGACTTAGTTTAACATTGGACCCTATGGGAAAAATGTTTCAAAATGCTTCTTCTCTGAAACCACTTGGACAGTTGAAACCAAACTGCCCAGGAATGATCATTGGAAGGTCCTCTACAAATTTTTTGTTTTTTATGCCGATCGGAAATCCAAGATGGCCGCCACCGCAGGACATAGATTAACATTGGACCCTATGGGAAAATATTCAAATGCCTTCTTCTCAGAAACTACAAATATGATTAAAGCCAAACTGTACATGAATGTTCATTGGATGGTCCTCTACAAATTTTATGTTTTTTGTTCCGATATGAAATTCAAAATGGCGGCTACGGCAGGACTTAGTTTAACATTGGACCCTATGGGAAAAATGTTTCAAAATGCTTTTTCTCTGAAACCACTTGGACAGTTGAACCCAAACTGCCCAGGAATGATCATTGGAAGGTCCTCTACAAATTTTTTGTTTTTTATGCCGATCGGAAATCCAAGATGGCCGCCACCGCAGGACATAGATTAACATTGGACCCTATGGGAAAATATTCAAATGCCTTCTTCTCAGAAACTACAAATATGATTAAAGCCAAACTGTACATGAATGTTCATTGGATGGTCCTCTACAATCTTAAGGTTTTTTGTTCCGATATGAAATTCAAAATGGCGGCTACGGCAGGACTTAGTTTAACATTGGACCCTATGGGAAAAATGTTTCAAAATGCTTCTTCTCTGAAACCACTTGGACAGTTGAAACCAAACTGCCCAGGAATGATCATTGGAAGGTCCTCTACACGGTGTGTGTTTTTTATGCCGATCGAAAATCCAAGATGGCCGCCACCGCAGGACATAGATTAACATTGGACCCTATGGGAAAATATTCAAATGCCTTCTTCTCAGAAACTACAAATATGATTAAAGCCAAACTGTACATGAATGTTCATTGGATGGTCCTCTACAATCTTAAGGTTTTTTGTTCCGATATGAAATTCAAAATGGCGGCTACGGCAGGACTTAGTCTAACATTGGACCCTATGGGAAAAATGTTTCAAAATGCTTCTTCTCTGAAACCACTTGGACAGTTGAAACCAAACTGCCCAGGACTAATGATTGGAAGGTCCTCTACAAATTTTCTGTTTTTTATGACAATCGGAAATCCAAGATGGCCACCACCGCAATACATAGATTAACAGTGGACCCTATGGGAAAATATTCAAATGCCTTCTTCTCAGAAACTACAAATATGATTAAAGCCAAACTGTACATGAATGTTCATTAGATGGTCCTCTACAAACTTTAGGTTTTTTGTTCCGGTATGAAATTCAAAATGGCGGCTATGGCAGGACTTAGTTTAACATTGGACCCTATTGGAAAAATGTTTCAAAATGCTTCTTCTCTGAAACCACTTGGACAGTTGAAACCAAACTGCCCAGGAATGATCATTGGAAGGTCCTCTACAAATTTCTGTTTATTATGCCGATCGGAAATCCAAGATGGCCGCCACCGCAATACATAGATTAACATTGGACCCTATGGGAAAATATTCAAATGCCTTCTTCTCAGAAACTACAAATATGATTAAAGCCAAACTGTACATGAATATTCATTGGATGGTCCTCTACAATCTTAAGGTTTTTTGTTCCGATATGAAATTCAAAATGGCGGCTACGGCAGGACTTAGTTTAACATTGGACCCTATGGGAAAAATGTTTCAAAATGCTTCTTCTCTGAAACCACTTGGACAGTTGAAACCAAACTACCCAGGAATGATCATTGGAAGGTCCTCTACACGGTGTGTGTTTTTTTATGCCGATCGAAAATCCAAGATGGCCGCCACCGCAGGACATAGATTAACATTGGACCCTATGGGAAAATATTCAAATGCCTTCTTCTCAGAAACTACAAATATGATTAAAGCCAAACTGTACATGAATGTTCATTGGATGGTCCTCTACAATCTTAAGGTTTTTTGTTCCGATATGAAATTGAAAATGGCGGCTACGGCAGGACTTAGTTTAACATTGGACCCTATTGGAAAAATGTTTCAAAATGCTTTTTCTCTGAAACCACTTGGACAGTTGAACCCAAACTGCCCAGGAATGATCATTGGAAGGTCCTCTACAAATTTTCTGTTTTTTATGCCGATCGGAAATCCAAGATGGCCGCCACCGCAGGACATAGATTAACATTGGACCCTATGGGAAAATATTCAAATGCCTTCTTCTCAGAAACTACAAATATGATTAAAGCCAAACTGTACATGAATGTTCATTGGATGGTCCTCTACAATCTTAAGGTTTTTTGTTCCGATATGAAATTCAAAATGGCGGCTACGGCAGGACTTAGTTTAACATTGGACCCTATGGGAAAAATGTTTCAAAATGCTTCTTCTCTGAAACCACTTGGACAGTTGAAACCAAACTGCCCAGGAATGATCATTGGAAGGTCCTCTACAAATTTTCTGTTTTTTATGCCGATCGGAAATCCAAGATGGCCGCCACCGCAGGACATAGATTAACATTGGACCCTATGGGAAAATATTCAAATGCCTTCTTCTCAGAAACTACAAATATGATTAAAGCCAAACTGTACATGAATGTTCATTGGATGGTCCTCTACAAATTTGATGTTTTTTGTTCCGATATGAAATTCAAAATGGCGGCTACGGCAGGACCTAGTTTAACATTGGACCCTATGGGGAAAATGTTTCAAAACGCTTCTTCTCTGAAACCACTAGGACAGTTGAAACCAAACTGCCCAGGAATGATTATTGGAAGGTCCTCTACAAATTTTCTGTTTTTTATGCCGATTGAAAATCCAGGATGGCTGCCACCGCAATACATAGATTAACATTGGACCCTATGGGAAAATGTTCAAATGCCTTCTTCTCAGAAACTACAAATATTATTAAAGCCAATATGTACATGAATGTTCATTGGATGGTCCTCTACAAACTTTACGTTTTTTGTTCCGATATGAAATTGAAAATGGCGGCTACGGCAGGACTTAGTTTAACATTGGACCCTATGGGAAAAATGTTTCAAAATGCTTCTTCTCTGAAACCACTTGGATAATTGAAACCAAACTGCCCAGGAATGATCATTGGAAGGTCCTCTACACGGTGTGTGTTTTTTATGCCGATCGGAAATCCAAGATGGCCGCCACCGCAGGACATAGATTAATATTGGACCCTATGGGAAAATATTCAAATGCCTTCTTCTCAGAAACTACAAATATGATTAAAGCCAAACTGTACATGAATGTTCATTGGATGGTCCTCTACAATCTTAAGGTTTTTTGTTCCGATATGAAATTCAAAATGGCGGCTACGGCAGGACCTAGTTTAACATTGGACCCTATGGGAAACATGTTTCAAAATGCTTCTTCTCTGAAACCACTTGGACAGTTGAAACCAAACTGCCCAGGAATGATCATTGGAAGGTCCTCTACATATTTTCTGTTTTTTATGCCGATCGGAAATCCAAGATGGCCGCCACCGCAGGACATAGATTAACATTGGACCCTATGGGAAAATATTCAAATGCCTTCTTCTCAGAAACTACAAATATGATTAAAGCCAAACTGTACATGAATGTTCATTGGATGGTCCTCTACAAATTTGATGTTTTTTGTTCCGATATGAAATTCAAAATGGCGGCTACGGCAGGACCTAGTTTAACATTGGACCCTATGGGGAAAATGTTTCAAAACGCTTCTTCTCTGAAACCACTAGGACAGTTGAAACCAAACTGCCCAGGAATGATTATTGGAAGGTCCTCTACAAATTTTCTGTTTTTTATGCCGATTGAAAATCCAAGATGGCTGCCACCGCAATACATAGATTAACATTGGACCCTACGGGAAAATGTTCAAATACCTTCTTCTCAGAAACTACAAATATTATTAAAGCCAATATGTACATGAATGTTCATTGGATGGTCCTCTACAAACTTTACGTTTTTTGTTCCGATATGAAATTGAAAATGGCGGCTACGGCAGGACTTAGTTTAACATTGGACCCTATGGGAAAAATGTTTCAAAATGCTTCTTCTCTGAAACCACTTGGACAGTTGAAACCAAACTTCCCAGGAATGATCATTGGAAGGTCCTCTACACGGTGTGTGTTTTTTTATGCCGATCGGAAATCCAAGATGGCCGCCACCGCAGGACATAGATTAACATTGGACCCTATGGGAAAATATTCAAATGCCTTCTTCTCAGAAACTACAAATATGATTAAAGCCAAACTGTACATGAATGTTCATTGGATGGTCCTCTACAATCTTAAGGTTTTTTGTTCCGATATGAAATTCAAAAAGGCGGCTACGGCAGGACTTAGTTTAACGTTGGACCCTATGGGAAAAATGTTTCAAAATGCTTCTTCTCTGAAACCACTTGGACAGTTGAAACCAAACTGCCCAGGAATGATCATTGGAAGGTCCTCTACAAACTTTTTGTTTTTTATGCCAATCGGAAATCCAAGATGGCCGCCACCGCAATACATAGATTAACAGTGGACCCTATGGGAAAATATTCAAATGCCTTCTTCTCAGAAACTACAAATATGATTAAAGCCAAACTGTACATGAATGTTCATTAGATGGTCCTCTACAAACTTTAGGTTTTTTGTTCCGGTATGAAATTCAAAATGGCGGCTACGGCAGGACTTAGTTTAACATTGGACACTATGGGAAAAATGTTTCAAAATGCTTCTTCTCTGAAACCACTTGGACAGTTGAAACCAAACTGCCCAGGAATGATCATTGGAAGGTCCTCTACAAATTTCTGTTTTTTATGCCGATCGGAAATTCAAGATGGCCGCCACCGCAATACATAGATTAACATTGGACCCTATGGGAAAATATTCAAATGCCTTCTTCTCAGAAACTACAAATATGATTAAAGCCAAACTGTACATGAATGTTCATTAGATGGTCCTCTACAAACTTTAGGTTTTTTGTTCCGGTATGAAATTCAAAATGGCGGCTACGGCAGGACTTAGTTTAACATTGGACCCTATGGGAAAAATGTTTCAAAATGCTTCTTCTCTGAAACCACCTGGACAGTTGAAACCAAACTGCCCAGGAATGATCATTGGAAGGTCCTCTACAAATTTCTGTTTTTTATGCCGATCGGAAATCCAAGATGGCCGCCACCGCAATACATAGATTAACATTGGACCCTATGGGAAAATATTCAAATGCCTTCTTCTCAGAAACTACAAATATGATTAAAGCCAAACTGTACATGAATGTTCATTAGATGGTCCTCTACAAACTTTAGGTTTTTTGTTCCGGTATGAAATTCAAAATGGCGGCTACGGCAGGACTTAGTTTAACATTGGACACTATGGGAAAAATGTTTCAAAATGCTTCTTCTCTGAAACCACTTGGACAGTTGAAACCAAACTGCCCAGGAATGATCATTGGAAGGTCCTCTACAAATTTCTGTTTTTTATGCCGATCGGAAATTCAAGATGGCCGCCACCGCAATACATAGATTAACATTGGACCCTATGGGAAAATATTCAAATGCCTTCTTCTCAGAAACTACAAATATGATTAAAGCCAAACTGTACATGAATGTTCATTAGATGGTCCTCTACAAACTTTAGGTTTTTTGTTCCGGTATGAAATTCAAAATGGCGGCTACGGCAGGACTTAGTTTAACATTGGACCCTATGGGAAAAATGTTTCAAAATGCTTCTTCTCTGAAACCACCTGGACAGTTGAAACCAAACTGCCCAGGAATGATCATTGGAAGGTCCTCTACAAATTTCTGTTTTTTATGCCGATCGGAAATCCAATATGGCCGCCACCGCAATACATAGATTAACATTGGACCCTATGGGAAAATATTCAAATGCCTTCTTCTCAGAAACTACAAATATGATTAAAGCCAAACTGTACATGAATGTTCATTGGATGGTCCTCTACAATCTTAAGGTTTTTTGTTCCGATATGAAATTGAAAATGGCGGCTATGGCAGGACTTAGTTTAACATTGGACCCTATGGGAAAAATGTTTCAAAATGCTTCTTCTCTGAAACCACTTGGATAATTGAAACCAAACTGCCCAGGAATGATCATTGGAAGGTCCTCTACACGGTGTGTGTTTTTTATGCCGATCGGAAATCCAAGATGGCCGCCACCGCAGGACATAGATTAACATTGGACCCTATGGGAAAATATTCAAATGCCTTCTTCTCAGAAACTACAAATATGATTAAAGCCAAACTGTACATGAATGTTCATTGGATGGTCCTCTACAAATTTGATGTTTTTTGTTCCGATATGAAATTCAAAATGGCGGCTACGGCAGGACCTAGTTTAACATTGGACCCTATGGGGAAAATGTTTCAAAACGCTTCTTCTCTGAAACCACTAGGACAGTTGAAACCAAACTGCCCAGGAATGATTATTGGAAGGTCCTCTACAAATTTTCTGTTTTTTATGCCGATTGAAAATCCAAGATGGCTGCCACCGCAATACATAGATTAACATTGGACCCTATGGGAAAATGTTCAAATGCCTTCTTCTCAGAAACTACAAATATTATTAAAGCCAATATGTACATGAATGTTCATTGGATGGTCCTCTACAAACTTTACGTTTTTTGTTCCGATATGAAATTGAAAATGGCGGCTATGGCAGGACTTAGTTTAACATTGGACCCTATGGGAAAAATGTTTCAAAATGCTTCTTCTCTGAAATCACTTGGATAATTGAAACCAAACTGCCCAGGAATGATCATTGGAAGGTCCTCTACACGGTGTGTGTTTTTTATGCCGATCGGAAATCCAAGATGGCCGCCACCGCAGGACATAGATTAACAGTGGACCCTATGGGAAAATATTCAAATGCCTTCTTCTCAGAAACTACAAATATGATTAAAGCCAAACTGTACATGAATGTTCATTAGATGGTCCTCTACAAACTTTAGGTTTTTTGTTCCGGTATGAAATTCAAAATGGCGGCTACGGCAGGACTTAGTTTATCATTGGACCCTATGGGAAAAATGTTTCAAAATGCTTCTTCTCTGAAACCACTTGGACAGTTGAAACCAAACTGCCCAGGAATGATCATTGGAAGGTCCTCTACAAATTTCTGTTTTTTATGCCGATCGGAAATTCAAGATGGCCGCCACCGCAATACATAGATTAACATTGGACCCTATGGGAAAATATTCAAATGCCTTCTTCTCAGAAACTACAAATATGATTAAAGCCAAACTGTACATGAATGTTCATTAGATGGTCCTCTACAAACCTTAGGTTTTTTGTTCCGGTATGAAATTCAAAATGGCGGCTACGGCAGGACTTAGTTTAACATTGGACCCTATGGGAAAAATGTTTCAAAATGCTTCTTCTCTGAAACCACTTGGACAGTTGAAGCCAAACTTCCCAGGAATGATCATTGGAAGGTCCTCTACACGGTGTGTGTTTTTTATGCCGATCGGAAATCCAAGATGGCCGCCACCGCAGGACATAGATTAACATTGGACCCTATGGGAAAATATTCAAATGCCTTCTTCTCAGAAACTACAAATATGATTAAAGCCAAACTGTACATGAATGTTCATTGGATGGTCCTCTACAATCTTAAGGTTTTTTGTTCCGATATGAAATTCAAAATGGCGGCTACGGCAGGACTTAGTTTAACAATAGACCCTATGGGAAAAATGTTTCAAAATGCTTCTTCTCTGAAACCACTTGGACAGTTGAAACCAAACTGCCCAGGAATGATCATTGGAAGGTCCTCTACAAATTTTCTGTTTTTTATGCCGATCGGAAATCCAAGATGGCCGCCACCGCAGGACATAGATTAACATTGGACCCTATGGGAAAATATTCAAATGCCTTCTTCTCAGAAACTACAAATATGATTAAAGCCAAACTGTACATGAATGTTCATTAGATGGTCCTCTACAACTTTAGGTTTATTGTTCCGGTATGAAATTCAAAACGGCGGCTACGGCAGGACTTAGTTTAACATTGGACCCTATGGGAAAAATGTTTCAAAATGCTTCTTCTCTGAAACCACTTGGACAGTTGAAACCAAACTGCCCAGGAATGATCATTGGAAGGTCCTCTACAAATTTTATGTTTTTTATGCCGATCGGAAATCCAAGATGGCCGCCACCGCAGGACATAGATTAACATTGGACCCTATGGGAAAATGTTCAAATGCCTTCTTCTCAGAAACTACAAATATGATTAAAGCCAAACTGTACATGAATGTTCATTGGATGGTCCTCTACAAATTTTACGTTTTTTGTTCCGATATGAAATTGAAAATGGCGGCTACGGCAGGACTTACTTTAACATTGGACCCTATTGGAAAAATGTTTCAAAATGCTTCTTCTTTGAAACCACTTGGATAATTGAAACCAAACTGCCCAGGAATGATCATTGGAAGGTCCTCTACACGGTGTGTGTTTTTTATGCTGATCGGAAATCCACGATGGCCACCACCGCAGGACATAGATTAACATTGGACCCTATGGGAAAATGTTCAAATGCCTTCTACTCAGAAACTACAAATATGATTAAAGCCAAACTGTACATGAATGTTCATGGGATGGTCCTCTACAAACTTTACGTTTTTTGTTCTGATATGAAATTCAAAATGGCAGCTACGGCAGGACTTAGTTTAACATTGGACCCTATGGGAAAAATGTTTCAAAACGCTTCTTCTCTGAAACCACTTGGACAGTTGAAACCAAACTGCCCAGGAATGATCATTGGAAGGTCCTCTACAAAGTTCTGTTTGTTTTGCCGATCGGAAATCCAAGATGGCTGCCACCACAGGTCATAGTATTAACACAGGACCATATGGGGAAAATACAGAAATATATTCTTCTCTGAAGCTATTGCACTGATTGAACCTAAACTGTGCATCAATCATTGGAAGGTCCTTTACAAACTTTGTGTTTTTTATGTTGATCGTAATTTCAAGATGACTACCACTGCAGGACATTGTTTTTACATAGGACCAATTGGTTTTTTTATAATCAGGTGAAAGATACAGGCTCTTGAGAGCCTCTGGTTTAATTTAATGATCAACAATATTCCAGAATCAAACAAATGAATAAATATAACATAGATTTCTTTTACATGCATCTTTTTACCATGCGGTGTCAGTGTGTTTTAAATTGGTCATCCAATCAGGACGCTCATTATTCTTGTCCAAGATAAAAATACATCGCTAAAATTACCTGTGGGTGTTTCCCCACTTCAACTCGTAAATTTACATAGAAATCGGAGATATTTCGTCATAAAACTTCACACATGGTTTTGTTTATCATATTGCTTGAAGACAAACATAAAATTGTATTGCATTTATCAATATTGTATGAGTATCAACAGTTTTTTCAACACCGTATCTGTTTCTCGATACAGCCGCAACTTCAACTCGCAAATTTACATAGAAATCGGAGATATTTCGTCATAAAACTTCACACATGGTTTTGTCTATCATATTTCTTGAAGACAAACATAAAATTTTATAGCATTTATCAATATTTTATGAGTATCAACAGTTTTTTCAACACCGTATCTGTTTCTCGATACAGCCGCCCGATTACAGTGACCCGTGACCCAGATTAGCGCGTTCCAGCATTTTTTTTTAATAAGGTTGTTTAATAACGTCAAAACTGTTTCATAAAAATTGTTCAAGTTTTACTCCCATAGCAAAACAACTACGATAACCAACTTTATTTCTGTCTATTACGGATGAAAACGGTCAATAAAAAATGGCCGCCGACGAGAAATCGACCGTAATATTATTTTTTGATTGCAGATTTCATACTCACCACACTCGGGTACCAACACAAAAATTAAATGAGATATGTGTTCATGTATATTAAACATCATACTAAAATATCCCGTTGGTACCTGCTTGTGGTTATACTGAAAATTGACATTAAATACACATTTCTTGTTAGATTTCATATATTTTCACGAAACGATAGACTTTTCATTGGCTAGTGTGACGTTATCGCACGTGCAAATATGGAAAATTGTTACCAAAATAGTAGTTGGGGTAAAGGTCTTATAAAATCAAGAAAAAACGAAAGCTATACGTTTCATTTATAATTTGTCTATTTTTAGGCCAAGTTCTGCCCTTATCATACCTACTCCTTTTAACTGCAGCTACATGGCAATGAGTAGTTTAACATATATTCCGGGTTTTTCTGTGAAATTTTTCTTTCAGCCGATTTATACCGGTTATGCAAATTAGGCATATTTTGATAAAAGATCACATTTAAATCTTCTCCTCTTAACCAAATTAAACCAAACCTGGCAGGGATGGTCCCTGGGTGGGTCCCTTTCAAAATTGTGTCCGACAGCCCCGCCTTCCATTCAAGATGGCTGCTGTTACTAAAAATAGAAATGTCTTCAATTGTCCATTGCTGCTTTAGTGTAAGTGAAAATGAGCTCAAATTTTAACTGCTCCTACATGGCAAGGAGTAGTTTAACATATAGTCCTGGTTTTTTTAAAAAAAATTTCTTTCAGCCAATTTATACCGATTATGCAAATTAGGCATATTTTGATAAAAGATCACATTTAAATCTTCTCCTCTGAAACCACTGAACCAAATTACACTAAACCTGGCAGGTATGGTCCTTGGGTGGGTCCCTTTCAAAATTGTGTCCGACAGCCCCGCCCTGCATTCAAGATGGCTGTTGTTACTAAAAATAGAAATTTCTTCAATTGTCCATTGCTGCTTTAGTATAAGTCAAAATGAGCTCAAATGTTAACTGCAGCTACATGGCAAGGAGTAGTTTAACATTTGTTCTGGATTTTTCTGTGAAATTTTTCTTTCAGCCGATTTATACCGATTATGCAAATTAGGCATATTTTGATAAAAGATCATATTTAAATCTTCTCCTCTGAAACCGCTGAACCAAATTAAACCAAACCTGGCAGGGATGGTCCTGGGTGGGTCCCTTTCAAAATTGTGTCCGACAGCCCCGCGCTCCATTCAAGATGGCTGCTGTTACTAAAGAATAGAAATTTCTTTAATTGTCTATTGGTGCTTTAGTATAAGTCAAAAGGAGCTCAAATATTAACTGCTCCTACATGGCAAGGAGTAGTTTAACATATATTCCGGGTTTTTCTGTGAATTTTTCTTTCAGCCGATTTATACCGATTATGCAAATTAGGCATATTTTGATAAAAGATCACATTTAAATCTTCTCCTCTGAAACCACTGAACCAAATTACACTAAACCTGGCAGGTATAGTCCTTGGGTGGGTCCCTTTCAAAATTGTGTCCGACAGCCCCGCCCTGCATTCAAGATGGCTGTTGTTACTAAAAATAGAAATTTCTTCAATTGTCCATTGCTGCTTTAGTATAAGTCAAAATGAGCTCAAATGTTAACTGCAGCTACATGGCAAGGAGTAGTTTAACATTTGTTCTGGATTTTTCTGTGAAATTTTTCTTTCAGCCGATTTATACCGATTATGCAAATTAGGCATATTTTGATAAAAGATCATATTTAAATCTTCTCCTCTGAAACCGCTGAACCAAATTAAACCAAACCTGGCAGGGATGGTCCTGGGTGGGTCCCTTTCAAAATTGTGTCCGACAGCCCCGCGCTCCATTCAAGATGGCTGCTGTTACTAAAGAATAGAAATTTCTTTAATTGTCTATTGGTGCTTTAGTATAAGTCAAAAGGAGCTCAAATATTAACTGCTCCTACATGGCAAGGAGTAGTTTAACATATATTCTGGGTTTTTCTGTGAATTTTTCTTTCAGCCGATTTATACCGATTATGCAAATTAGGCATATTTTGATAAAAGATCACATTTAAATCTTCTCCTCTGAAACCACTGAACGAAATTACACTAAACATGACAGGGATGGTCCTTGGGTGGGTCCCTTTCAAAATTGTGTCCGACAGCCCCGCCGTCCATTCAAGATGGCTGCTGTTACTAAATATAGAAATTTCTTCAATTGTCCATTGCTGCTTTATTATAAACCAAACTGAGCTCAAATGTTAGCTGCAGCTACATGGCAATGAGTAGTTTGACATATATTCCGGGTTTTTCTGTGAAGGTTTTCTTTCAGCCGATTTATACCGGTTATGCAAATTAGGCATATTTTGATAAAAGATAACATTTAAATCTTCTTCTCTGAAACCGCTGAACCAAATTAAACCAAACCTGGCAGGGATGGTCCCTGGGTGGAGCCCTTTCAAAATTGTGTCCGACAGCCCCGCCCTCCATTCAAGATGGCTGCTGTTGCTAAAAATTGAAATTTCTTCAATTGTCCATTGCTGCTTTAGTATGAGTTAAAATGAGCTCAAATTTTAACTGCAGCTACATGGCAAGGAGTAGTTTAGCATACATTCCGTTTTTAACTCACCTGGCTTTAGGCCATGTGAGCTATTGCCATCACTTTTCGTCCGTCCGTCAACATTTCACATTTTAATCTTCTCAGAAACCACTGGGCCAATTGTAACCAAACTTTGGTGGAATGGTCCTTGGGTGGCCCCCTTGAAAGTTGTGTCCAATGATCCCGACCAAGATGGCCACCAAGCTAAAAATAGAAAAAAGGGGGGATGAAATTAAAAAAAACATCTTCTCCTCTGAAACTACTGAGCCAATCTCAACCAAACTTTGCTGAAATGATCCTTGGGTGGTCCCCTTCCAAAATTGTGTCCGGCATTTCAGACCTCCGACCAAGATGGCCACCACAGCCGAACGTAATTTAACATAGGACCCTATGGGAATTCCCATAACAATCTTGTCTGAAACCATTTGCTCAATAAGAACTAAATTTTGATGAAATAGTCATTGGATGGTTCTCTTCCAAAAGTGTGTCCGGCTGTTCGGCCCTCTGACCAAGATGGCTGCACAGTTGAACTTAGTTTAACATGGGAAATTCACATAAAAACCATCTTGTCTGGAACCAGTAGCTCAATTAGAACGAAGCTTTGATGGAATAGTCATTGGATGGTCCTTTTCCAAAATTGTGTCCGGCTGTCGCGCTCTCCGAACAAGATGGCCACCACAGTGCAGTTGCGTTGTTATTAAAAGCAGCTTTGATCCAGGTGAGCGATTACAGGCTCCTGGGAGCCTCTGGTTTTTAGAAGCCTTTGTATTCTATTTTTTTTTCTACTTTGTTAATCCTATATTTATGTACTATAAATATTATTATCAGCAAGTAAAAGTTGCCATATTCAGATTCCTTCCTTTTGTTTTTATGAAAAAATGATTTTCTGTGCAATGAGGTTTGCTGAACAATGTTGAAAAGTGTTGTATATACAATCATACCTGGTTATGTCGATATCAGATACACCTCGAGTGTGCTAGATTGTGGATTCGAGCCCTGTTCGGGTCAAATCAAAGAATATAAAATTGGTATCTGTTGCTTCTCCACTAAGAGGGTTGGCTCGGAATCAGAATAATGTGTTCGAGTTGAGCGACATGTCTATCCGCAGACTGTTAACTGTTTCTGTGAGCTAGCACTATATAATCCAACTCAGCGTGTTGGTCTAGTACAAAGTGGACCTGAACATGTTCTCATTGAAAATTAACTTGTTCTCGCCATGATATAGCTGAAAAATTGCTGAATTGGCGTTAAGCAACAACAATCACTCACTCAATCTCGGATAAGTTGTTTCTTTGGATAACTAAAAGTAAGAAGTTTGACATTATGAGGATCGACTGTATACAATGCTTAAACTTCAATCATCATTAGAAACCTCAAGACCTCAGTAATTGCATGTACATGATGAGTGATCAATATAGTACCTATTAACTTTCTTATGCATACCACGATGGAAGCTTAATATACTTTTGAATATTTGACGAGGGGTAAATTTTCAGAACCCAGAAAAAATGTAATCTGCATCCATCAAACCAATAACTGTGTGTAGCACAGTGAATGCTCAATTTTCTGGAGAACATAAGTTTTCACTATTTTAGTGAAGTTCATGTTACTTGTTTTCAATTTTCTATGGTTTATGCTTGTCTTTGTCTAATTTTCTTTGAAAGACAATTTTTAGTATACCAAAGAGGTAATCAGAAACCGTAAATTGAAGAAGGACAGACAGTTCAATGGCATGTTAAAAAACAAAAGACAGTACAATTGCCAAAGGAAAAAGGATAAACAATGATCTCCCAAATATTACACATAAAACCTAAGATTGAGAAACACAAACCAAACAAACATACGGGTTGAACAGTAAATACACCTGTTTCAGGGAAGATTAGAAACATCACTATTTATAATTTTTTTTATTCTAACTGAAGACTTGGCAGTATTAATCAATTAGTTAATATTAGTTGATATTCTTCATTCAATTGGATATTAATCAAATTTAAAAATAAAACCTTAAGAAATGACTAAATCAATTTTTTTCACAAAAAGGTGTTTTTTTGGACTAAAAAATGACTGAGTCAAACTTTCTGAACTTCTTCCAACATTAAAAAAGTCAAAGTCCAACTTTCCAAGCTGTATCCAACGTAAAAAATGACAAAGTCCTACTTTCCGAATTTATTCTAACCATAAAATATTGCAAAGTCTATTTTCCAAACTTTTCTGCCATCAAAAATGACAAAGTCCAACTTTCCGCATCTTTTTCCACCATTAAAAATGACAAAGTTCAACTTACCGAGCTTTTTCCGCCAATAAAAATTATAAAGTCCAACTTTCTTCACTTTTTCCGACGTAAAATATTACTAAGTTCAAATTTTCGCACTTTTTCCGACCTAAAAAATGATTAAGTCCAACTTTCCGAGCTTTTTTCCCCGACATATAAATTAATGACAAATTTCAAATGGCCGCACATTTTCCGACCTAAAAAATGGCAAAGTCCAAATTTCCAAGCTGTTTCCGAATATTTCCGAATTATTTCATTTGGAATTCCGAACTCTATATGCTGTATCTATATTTAGATATCCACTGTTGGCATGGTTATATTAAGATATCTACTATGGCCGTCCTTATTCCTAGATATCTGCGGTGGCTGTATTTATATTTAGATATCCACTGTGGCCATCCTTACTCCTAGATATCTGCTGTGGCCGTAGTTATATTTAGATATCTACCATGATCGTAGTTATTTTTAGATATCCACTGTCGTCGTACCTATTATTAGATATATTCTGGGGATGTAGTTATAGCTAGATATCCACTTTGGCCGTAGTTATATTGAGAAATCTTCTATGTTGCTGTATCTATATTTAGATATCCACTGTTGCCGTGGTTATATTAAGATATCTACTGTGGCCGTCCTTATTCCTAGATATCTGATGTGGCTGTATTTATATTTAGATATCCACTGTGGACAACCTTATTCCTAGATGTCTGCTGTGGTCGTAGTTATATTTAGATATTCACTGTGACCGTATTGATATTTAGATATCTACTGTGGCCGTAATGTTATTTAGATATCCACTCTGTCCGTAGATATATTTAGATATCAACTATCGCTGTAGTTATAATAAATATTTACTGTTACCATAGTTATATTTAGATATCTACTAAGACCATTGCTATGCTAAGAAGCAGTGCCGAACTTTTCTAGATATCAACGACGTCTTCCTGTAACAGAAACTGTGTCATAAACAGTGACACTAACGTTCTGTCATTTTTAAGCATCAAGAGCGATGTCCTGTAACAGACATACTTCAATAAATTGTGCACTAAGATTCTATCTATTGTAGGTATCCTTGACGGTGTCCTGTAACAAAAGTACTATAAACCATGCCACTAATATTCTATCTTTTTCTATGCACCAAGGACGATGTACTGAGTTACATTTACTTTGATCAGCCATGTTACTAAGGCTCTATCTTTTGTAGGTATCAACGATGGAGTCTTGTTCCATTGTACAGTAACATAAATTGAGTGATAAACCGTACAACCGGTACCGAGGTCCTAAATTTTGACAGTTGTCAGTATCACGGACGGTGACTGTACAATTGATATTGTACCATAAAGTAACATGCAACTCTGTGATATATCGTGCTGCTAACATTCTCTCAACAGACAATACCAACAACGGTGTCCAGTCTCACAGAAACACTGATATATCGTGCTGCTATATATAGCTAACATTCTCTCAACAGACAATACCAACAATGGTGTCCAGTCTCACTGTTAAACAACAGAAACACTGTGATATATCGTGCTGCTAACATTCTATCTTCAGTCAATATCTACAACGGTGTCCAGTTTCACTGCTAAGCAACAGAAACACTGTGATATATCGTACTGCTAACATTGTTCATCGGACAATACCAACAACAGTGTTCAGTTTCACTGTTAAACAACATAAACACTGTGATATATCGTGCTGCTAACATTTTATCTCTAGTCAATATCAACAACGGTGTCCAGTTTCACTGTTAAACAACAGAAACACTGTGATATATCGTGCTGCTAACATTCTATCTTCAGTCAACATCAACAACGGTGTTCCGTTCCACTGTTAAACAACAGTAGCACTGACATATCGTGCTGCTAACATCATATCTTCAGTCAATGTCAACAACGGTGTACAGTTCCACTGTTAAACAACAGAAACACTATGATATATTGTGTTGCTAACGTTCTGTCTACAGTCAACATCAACAACGGTGTCCAGTTCCACTGTTAAACCTCAGAAGCACTGTGAGATGCCATGTTGTAAGGCTATTTACCTCATCACCGTTGTAAGGTACTATGCTAATTGTAGTATATAATGTAAATTGATTGATTATTTGATTGATTGATTGATTGATTAACGTCTAGTGGTATATATAGATATTCAGACGAGAAGAAGGTCACCAATCAGTGCCTATCACCACAAAAGTTGTGAGTTCTGCCACCGTTCATGGCGAGGTGTACTTGATACAACATTATGTTATAAAGTTTTTCAGTGACATTGACCCCCTCGACAGGTCGATGGTTTTCTTCGGATACTCCGGTTTCCTCCACCAATAAAACTTACCGCCAAGAAATAACTGACATATTGTTGAAAGTGGCGTTAAGCAGCATAAACCAAAATCAATATATAAAAAATATACAGAAATGACAGAGGGGAATGACAATCGGGTCTGTCATGGAATAGAAGTTCCATCATAATATTTATTCCAAAGATATTTTATCATGTAACAAAAGTTCCAGTTGGAATTTATTTGATGCAATAAAAATTCCATTAGCATAATAAAAATACCAATTCATTGGAATATGTATCACATAAAATAAATTGCAACTGGAACTTATGTTACATGATAAAATATCAA
Source organism: Bathymodiolus brooksi (assembly GCA_963680875.1). Classification (NCBI taxonomy): domain Eukaryota; kingdom Metazoa; phylum Mollusca; class Bivalvia; order Mytilida; family Modiolidae; genus Bathymodiolus; species Bathymodiolus brooksi. The sequence continues at coordinate 13,904,986 of OY804590.1, forward strand.
TATTATGATGGAACCTCTATTCCGTGACATATATTTGTGGAACTTTTATTCTGTGACATCACGTAATTTGTCTAAAATGTATTGATAGTATAAAGATTGGTAAATAATAATCATTTAAATTTAAATTTCGTAGAATCGTTAGTCTTTTTTTCCCAAACCTACAACTGGACATTGTTTTGACAGACAACAGCATCAACGTTAAAGAAAAACGTATAATACATTGTAAATTGTACACTGTTAAAAGCGGTGGAGGGCATCGAACAACGTCATCAGATGTCTGTCCAAGCCAGGGCACAAAACTTCAACTTGAATAATTGTGTAGTTCATATCCATAACAATTACTACAATTTAATATTTAGATGACAACTGACTTTTCAGTGTTTTCAGTTAAATATTTGACAGTTCATTGTTACATGTATTGTTGAAATTAAATATTTTTTGAATTTAAATGAATATTATTTGCCAATCTTTATACTATCAATACGTTTTAGACAAATTTCATTTTTTAAAATCACCAAAGACATTTAGAGTAATAATATCAATAATATTGTGTTGTCCATGTTATATGCCGAAATATGTCCCAAAGTTAGAAGGCATATAACATGGACAATACAATATTATTGTATAGCTATTTATTATGATCGGTATAACTTTTATATACTATTTATTCTGATCGGTATAAATGTTATATAATATTTTTTCTGATCGGTATAACTTTTATATAATATTTATTCTAATCGGTATAACTTTTATATACTATTTATTCTGATCGGTATTTAACTTTTATATAATATTTATTCTGATCGGTATAACTGTTACATTGTGTTTATTCTGATCGGTATAACTGTTATATAATATTCATTCTGGCCATTTCATGTTTTTCTATCTTACAATACAAATGTGTTATGTTTATACTGTATGATACTTTTATTAGATACACATTTGTTTTGAAAATAAGTTTTCTTAAATCTATTTTACATATTTAATTTGATAAAACAACATTCTAATAATACCAATTTTATTATCACAAATTCATCCAAGATTGAAATTTCTGACCTTCAATGTATGTACCATCGTTAATGACAATAACATATTTTTTCATATTCCGCTGTCTCCATGTCTGTACAAACAGGTATTGTAGACAGAAATCAATGAAGTGAAACAAATCACCTGATTGTTAAGAATAAAAGTTATATTCATTAGCATATAATATAAGTTCTCCTTACATGTGAAATAATTGTAATGGTTATGGAAAAAGTATTCCATGAAAAAAGGTCTGAAGACAAAATATTACCAGAATATTTTTTCCATCTGGAACAAATATTCTTAGGAACAAATACACATTGACAAATGCACTGTAAGCCACACAAATGTTGTGTTTCCTCCAATTCTACGACGTTCCATTCACATTAAAGGACATAGGGCTGGGAATGACAACATGTATATTACATACTGAATTCTTCTAAGGTTACTAGTTGGTCTCTGTTTTCTTTCTCTTTTCACTCCCTTTTTTAATTTTATAAGAAAAATAATTTTTATGGGTTTATGCTTTAAAAAAAACTTGAATCTGCCACTGCAAATACAACTGACATTCAGGTGTTGTACAAGATAGTTGTTTAAACTAGCATTATATGCATGACCTATTTCTGACTCGATCACTTGTCTTCTATTTTGATTGACATTTAAGTCAATTCAAAGTGTAAATAAAACGTACATACAATATTTACAGAGATTGTACATCAGACACTACCTGTGTAAGTGTTCTACCACAATCAGTAAAGGAAATCAGATTTTTTAAAGAATTAAATTGTTGAGTGAAAAAATACAATGGGTTATAAGATGATATATACTTGTACACATCATGGCCCCCCCCTTTTAACTTAATTCTCTTTTAAAGATGTTTATCTTTATAACAACCTAATTAGAATTAGATGTTTGTCGGGCAGTTAACATTTTTAGCCGGAGTGTTAGTAGATTGCTTGATAAAAATTTGATTGTTTTAAAAGTATTAGTGAACAAACAGTGTTTGCTAAACACATTCAACTTCATTATTGTATTCTAATATGACCATAATTTTGTTCTCTACAGAACTCAAGAATACATAGACAATGGAAGCTCTTAACAAGGTATGCACAGTTACGTGGGGTAAAATGAAGTATGCACAAAGTAGGTGGTAGGGAAGGGGATACTAATATAATTATGGGCGTCTACCGCTGCCATCGGATCAAGGGATGTTCTTGTTGAGTGAGGAGCCCGAAGCTCACACATTTAAGCAATTTGAAATGATAATTTGTATTTGAAAATTGGTAGCAAATTAAGAGACGTATAAAACCATCTTGCACCCATCCCGTCCTCCTTCTGATGGAATCATATCGTTTTAGTACTGTATGTCAGTAACACAATTTTGTACTAAGGGACCGATCATTTAACTTGCAGGGGGGGGGGTTATGGTTTTTTGTTTCGGACGACACGAGAGTTAGATTACTAATTGTTTTTGTCGCGTCACTTTTAACAATATTTCAGTAATATCGTGGCAGTCAGTTTTATTGGTGGAGGTAACCACTGACATGTCGCAAGTCACTGACAAACTTTATCACTTTATACACCTCGCAAAATAATCGTGACATCATATGCATATTTTCAGCATAGTGCGTAAGCGCTTTTTTGTCACAACATCCATGAGATGTACGCTTCAATTTCAGATAAAATTGAGCAAGAGTGTATATTAAAGGTATACCATGTCTTTATATTATATCATATTGTAGTAATTAACATATTGGATTTTAAGAATTCAACATGGCGGCTCATTCACATTAGAATCCTTATTGACACCATGGTTGTTGATTTCGAAAAGGGTCTAAATGGGGATCCTATTTCTGGAATTTTTCATACAAAAACATATATTTTTAACTCATCTTTTGCCATAATTTAGCATCCTTTCGGTGTACATGTCGGCCCGTCATCTGTCGGTGTTAGAAAAGATAAGATAAGATAAGTTTTATTTATTGTCGGCACATTATACAGGGATGACTGGGAGTCTAAAGTACTTGCTGTGTCATTTTCTTGAAGCTAATAAAAAAGATATGAAGTAGTTTTAATATCCCCTTTAATACTTCCCTGAACCTATCTCAACCCGCTCTTTTCTTCCAATAATTTTATATCAGAACTTTGTGATGTCAAAAGGTTTGACAAAAACTTATCGATATACCGGTAGTTTGACCTGAAGTTGATACAAGTTGAACCATACTTATCAGATGTACTTTAAAGCTCTGCTAGTTTCTGATGAGGCTTACTTTTCTACCTGTTTCTAAGACTATAACAAATATACGTCTGTTGATATTTAGGCTATTCTTTTTATTATTGTGGAAGGGGTGGGGGAGGAATACAACTACATGTGTAAAAAATTACAGCATATTAAAATACTACACTGTAGTCAGAAATGCATAAAAGCTGGACAGTAATTCATAACCCATTGCTAACTTTCAATGCCGACAACATTAAGTTGATCTGTACAAGCTCCATTTGTTCAGGTCTTTCTTTTTCAGAGATAAATTTAAAAAGGCTGTGTATTTGATACATCTTTTGATTGTATTAAAAATTTATTGATACTAACCTGTGCATCTTTGTCAATGCCATTGTGATGAAAGTTATAAATTTGGTTGTGGTCTTCTTCTATTTCTGGTACTGATAATTCTACAACAGATTGAAATGGCAAATTTAATTTGATATGATATATATTTATTATTATTATTATTTTATTTTTTTTGTAATTGCCCAGTGGACTCTTCCAAATATTATACTCATCAGAGACATAGATATGTTTAGTACTTATGTACCAATCTAATTTCTGCAAATTGCTTGTTTGTATACTGTTTATTACATTTAAAATTATTTATTAGAATGTTTTTTTGTGTAATATAAATCACTGTAATGACTCTGCCCCTTGCTGGGACCTTGATTGGACAATACAATCTTATCTTATCTTATATGATTGTGACAGTAAAAAAATGGTGCAAATGGGCCATTATAGGAATTGTTAAAGAATGGTTTTTTTTTTTACTTTTTTATCCATTCTTCAAGATACATGTGCTGTAAATATGGAACATTTTCAAAATGAATAGATATATGTCCCATGGCACTATATATATAGTGAAATGCAACAATTATCTAAGTGATATTCCACAGGAACAATATGCATTGTAAAGATGTTATTATGTGAATTAATTGTATAAATTTTGATACTATTTCCATGTTATAAGATTATAAAGCTGCACTTAACTGGGAAGTATTGGCCGACTGACAAACGAAAGACATTCAATAATACTGAAACATTGTTTTTGAAAAATTTCATAAATATTTGGATGAGAACTGAAGTTATTGCATGAAAATCTGAATATTTGCAGAAAAACTACAAGTAATGACAATGACAACAGGCATATATCATACCATAATGTATGGAAGCAATACATTACTATAAAGGTTAAACTGTATTAGTCACTGACCGTGTGTTACATCTTCTTCATTACTAATTGTTAGCTTTGGCAACTTTGAATGGCACTGGTAGCAAATACCTTCAAGAAATTTAAATATGCTTTAGGTAAGGGGATTGATAAGAAATATTGAAATGGCCAATGCTAGCTAGCCTACAGGCAAACATGTATTATGGCGAATGCATATAGTCATAATTGTACAGCAGGGGGTAGCTCCATATATTACACAATGGCATGCACAAGTAATTTTATGGCAATGGCATGGGCTGCCCAATACTTGCTGAGCATATAGCTAATACTAGTAGAAATAGTTTGTAACTGTATCCAACATTAATTAATTTTTTGCTCCCATATTATTATCTCATGAAATATCAAATGCTGCAACACCAGGTGTGTCTTCAATATCTGAGCAGGGATCATTTTAGTATTTGTGTCTGCTAAGATAAGAAGGGCATATTTTTAACAATTTTAATAATACTATTTTAATGTCTTAGGTAATTAAAATTGTACATGGACATGTCTTCTTTGATATTCTAAAATGTCCAGAGAATGCACCATTTTGTGTTCAGTCAAAAAAAAAAAAAATCTTTGTGAGAACCAACCCCCTTCTGATGTCAACTTTTTAGCCCCTGCTATGCCCATGTACAGTAATAATTCCAATTATGTAACCTTGGCATAATTTTCATAATAAGGAGATAACTGATAATAAACTTCAAGCTTTAGAGGGGTAAATCATGGGAGTTACTGTTGCAAATTAATATTGGCCTCCCTACGCTACAGCTTGAAATACAATACAGTATCTCCATTCTAATGAAAAACATAACTTTCCCTCTTTCTTGAAATTTGGGCAGAATCCCACAAATTAAAAATGTCTGCAAAATTGTGTTAAACAATCCAACAGATAAACATTGTGAGAGCAGCATTATGTCACACAAAGATATCCAATGCGAATCTGAACATCAGACATCAGCTGACTTTCTGTACACATAAAATTTGAATAAAACCTTTCAATGTAGGCACTATGTTTATTTTGTATATAATTTAAATTGTATAGCAAAACACTGTACAGCAATAATCCCAATCTTGTAAATTTGATATATTTTTTTTTAAAAACTTTATCATATGATTATAAGAATTAAAAGATAGATTATAATTGTAAACATACCATTTCCAACAGGAAGCAAAACACCATACTCCTCCAAAATTCTCTGACTGTGAAAAGAAGAAAGTCCTCTGAATGTCTTCCCTTTCCCTGAATGTTGAGGATGCGTGCAAGTCTTTGCTTGTCGAAAATCTACCCCGAGTTGGTACCGATGTAAAGGGCAAACTGTAAGTGACAGATTTGTTGTAAACACTCCCACTCGACGACACAACAGGTCTGCTTCTGTTTCGATATCAGTTAACGTTGGAATGTTGGGATTAAGAGACCCACATTCTCCTCCTACAAATAACTTTAAAGCCCTCAAATGGGGTTTAATGTCTTTCTGACAAGAGTTGAGTTTGACCACTCTTTCTTGTGGATCGGTACCTCGAATTACCGAAATCCCCAAACCATCATAAAACACTAAAACAATGTTATATATTTCCTTCGGAAAGGAATTTCAGAAGATCTGATGGGGATTTCGGTAATATCTAGGGTGATTTCGGTAAAAATACGGTGATTTCGGTAAAATTTGGGGATTTCGGTAATTCGAGGTACCCCTTGTGGATAGCGGTTGTAAAGACCACAATCACTGCTGTGAAAATTCCTCAAGCTACAACGTAAGCTTATTTCCATCTCGGGTAAAGGTGAAAGTCATGAGGATTATTTCCCAGTGAAATAATACACTTTGCCTCACTTACAACAACAAATCTTAATCATTTAATGGTACAGTAGTGCAATAAGACGATGTTTAGGCAAAACCGGAAGTGTTGATATGTAAACAAATAATATGCGCATAGAATGGAAAACAAACCATAAAATATTAAATTAATCAATTTCATCATCAAAATTTATTGCTATTTTAACCAATTAAAAATAAAAATAGATAATTAAAGATTTTTACTCCAAATGTTTAGCTTACAATCTGAAATAAGTAAAATGTTATTTATTTTGAAGTTCAACAAGAGTTATCGTTCTTGGAATTGTGATTTGGAGCGGTTAATTTAAAACTAAAATAACAAAAAAATGACACTAGGCTACATGTGAAAAAAATTGATATTTTGTAGAGGAGATCCTATATTTTTCATTGTGCTATATGGTTTATTACAAATCGCCTGTTCACAGGAGATAATGTGTTCTGATATCTAACCTTTTTACATACTTTGTTAGTAAAAAAAATGTGAGCAATCTGATTTTAATTTGGGTATAATAGCAAAAATATCATAAATAAAAACTTGTCTTTGAATATACATTTATTTTTACTCAAAATACGTCATATAACAAAATATTGAGAGAATTGGTGACATAAGGTAAATCACTTTTTCTTGATTTTGCATGATCCTTACGTGGAGCCATACTTAAATAACAATACAACACAAGCCCTAGTGGGCTTTTGACCGACATACACAATACAAGAATAAATAACGGTTAAAAACAACAAAAGCATGCACACAAATCAATAATTTAGATAAAAGCACTCATAGTAGCAAAATACAGCAAATAAGTTAAAGCACACATATAGCACAGACAAGGTAAGCATATACAAAAGTAAAAAAGTTAATCAAGCACAGTAATAAAAGTTAAAAAAAAATAAAAAAAATAAAATAAAATAAAGCTGGTGTTATGAGCTAAAAGCATGTTATACTGCTAAAAAATAAATAAATATAAATAATATAAAAATTGAAAAGACCTTGATGATATTAATTTTTTTGACATGCATTACATTTGCATTCATTTTCATTCCAAGATAATAAAATACTTTTAAATTGGTTAAAATTGGCAATTTTTCTAAAATCATCAGGTAGGTCATTCCATAAAACAGCAGCTGTATATTTAAAAGCGTTCTTACCATAGGTAGTAGTCTTTACTCTAGGTATCTCTACAATATTAGAATATCTAAAACTATATTTACTATTTTTTAAAACAACTAAATCATTTAAACATGGTGGAGACAGTTTATACAATATTTTAAAACATTCTAATGTCATAGTGCCCATTCTCCTTATTTGTAGAGATGGTACTTTTGCTATATGTAAAAGTTCTTCATATGTGCTATTGTAATCCTCATAGATAAAACGTAAAACTCTTTCCTGTATTTTCTCCAGTTTTATAGTGTTTGCTTTTGAACAAAAATGCCAAGCCAAAGGACAAAAATTGAAATTAGACAATATAAAAGAATGAAAAATTGTTAGCTTATTAAGCTTAGATAAAAAACAACCAATACGCTTTAATACACTTAATTGCTGTGAAGCTTTACGACAGATATTTTTTATATGTTTATCAAAATTTAGCTGATAGTCTATATCAATACCCAATAATTTTACAACTTCATCACATGATATATTACCAGACTCAATATTAAAAACAGGTTCTTTTGCATAAGTTTTCTTCCCAACAGCAATAGCTTGAAATTTATCTGGGTTGGCTTGCATACAATTAAAATTAAACCATTCAATTAAAATAGAGCTTTCGTTTTCTAAAACATTAATTAAGGTATTATAATCTTGATCTGCATATGATAAGGTGATGTCATCAGCATAGTTGTACAATGTTCCATGTTCAATGAAGTAAACTATATCGTTTATAAAAATGTTAAAAAGCAAGGGCTCCATTATGGGGCTTTGGGGAACACCTTTCTGTAAAATTTGCCAACCACTAACCACCCCCTGAAGTTTGATTTGTTGCTTACGGCCTGTCAAATAATTTTCTAGTAATTTTACTGATTGGGATGACAGTCCATAAGCAGCCAATTTACTGAGAAGAATGTCATGTGGCAGACAATCAAAAGCTTTCGAAAGATCCATCAAAATAGCTGCCACATAACAATTCTTGTCGAGAGCTGATTTCCAATCTTCAAGGAGTCTCAGTAGTGTGGTTTGACATCCATGGCCCTTTCTGAAAGCACATAAAAAAATCATGAAAAATATTATTAAAAAAATTCAACTAACTGATCTGACAGCAACATCTCATAGATTTTTGAAATTGTTGGCAGAATACTGACAGGACGATAGTTTTTTTTTGTCTAAAGGATCATTTTTTTTGTGCAGAGGTACAACTTGTGCTTCTTTTAGTCTGTTTGGAAATTGACTGTGTTTTATTGTGTTGTTTAAAAGTGTTGCAAGATGTTTATTGAGTACAGGTGAACCAGCTTTGAGAAGTTTACATGATATTTGGTCAACACCAGTAGCTTTCTTGATATTTATTTTGTTGACCAGTTTAGTTATAGTGTCTGTGTTTGTTGGTTTGAAATCAAAATCAATGTTGTTCTTTGGAGCGTTTTTTCTGATATGGTCTATGCTAGGGTGGTTGTTTTCATCAAAGATAATTCCTTTACCAATATCATTTGCAACATTTATAAAAAAAGAATTAAAAGTATCACATACATCTTTTTTATCATTTAAGATTACATCATATTCCATTAAAACAATTTTTTTCTGACCACCTGTCGATTTTTTTGACAAAAATGGCTTGACTTGTATGCCAGAAGTTATTTGCCTTGTGAACTCCTATACACCTCTCTAAAAACTATGTTTTTTTCAGTTTTGTAACAAGGTTGCGTTGTTTTCTGTATGGTATTTTTCATATTTATTTCTTAGCATTTGTTTGTTGTAAATTGCTTTTCTTAATTCTCTGTTCATATATGGGACTGAGTTTTTTCTGGGGTAACGGTGTTTGACTGGAACATGTTTGTCAATGACCTTCGAGACCTCACATTCAAAGTAATCATACTCTATATCTATATCTGTAACATTATCACAAGATTCATTTAAAAGACGAATCTTATCCAAATCATTAACATATGCATCAAATTTTTTTAAACTTCTATAAGGTTGCTGTATGCTAACACAAATTGGTATATTACCTTTGATAAATGATGACAGTCACTTACACCAGTGTTAACATTCAGTGACTTAAAACAAGATTTACTTTTGTTGGTAAGTATATCAGAAATTAACTTTTATAGGCAGTAGCCATCTGGGCCCCTAAATTTAAAAATCTGGTAGCCCAGGTGTAAATGTAGGGGCCCAGGTATTACCGGTGAGGACCGTGAAGCGGTCCGAACATGTTAGGGGGGTTTGGGGGCATGCCCCCCCATGAACATTTTGAATTTTTTAAAGGCGAATCATTCATTCTGAGCATATTTGAAGAAGGTAGAAATAGGTAAAAAAAGAGAGCATTTTTTTTACTCTTATTTTATAAAAAAGTGGTTTGAATCTGAATATGACCTTTTATTCAAAAAATTAAAAATTAAACTGCAAGATCTGTGTCCAAGTGAATGTATGAAAACAGTAACTAGATTGTTAAATCCAAATAATATTGATGACACTATGAATATATGTCACTATATCAAAGATTGTATGAATATCAGGTAAGTTTATTTTTCTTTAATATGATATTTTGTCATTTAAAAATGTAATGTATTCATAATTATATGTTTATTGATTTAATATCATGTTAATGTGGGGAGGACATCAATGTTTGATTGATGTTTCTTATTAATAAAAACTTGAAAACTTAATCCTTTTGACAAAGTTTGACCTTTCAATCAGTAATTCATTAAATCAAATACACATTGAAAAAATCTCATTTAAAAGACATGAACTACACACTGACCAGGGATATTGTTTTGATGAAACTTTCCGGAAATTCATAAATTTTATTAATTGCCGTTAACGGAGAAGGTATGGGAAAATCCCGTATAAGATAAGATAAGATAATATTTTATTGGTCCAAATTAAAGGGCCCACGAAGGGGCATATAAACATAATAAAACATAAGGTGATTGCATAAAATATCATATAAATTATAAATACAAGAATGAGAGACATGACTAGTGTTAAAATATGCGATACCAGCTATCCGAAACAGTGACTTTTTAACAGGAAATCACACATGCATATTAAAGTATCTTTACTTTCTGAGTTTAAAAGCCATATACATTTATCCACAAATGATAATTTTTCAAGGTTAGAATGATTAATGTTATTCTTAATTGTTTCAAGAAGTTTGCGCCTGGAAGTATAGTAAAAAGAACATTTTAATAGAAGGTGTTCTTCAGATTCTATTTCATCTGAAAAACATTTTTCGCAAATGCGGTTCTCTAAAGGTGTTATAGGTTTTGAATATCTGCCAGTTTCAATCTTTAATTTATGGTTGCTGATTCTAAATTTGGTGAAAGATTTCTTTGATTAAAATCTGATAAAATATGAAGATAATTTTCGAATCCGAAATTGCATTTGAGTTTTAGATAGGTTCGCAATTTGCCGTTTTCATCTAGAAGTTTATTTCTCTTAACATACCATTTATTTTTATAAAAGGCTTTTGTATAAACTTTAATTTTTCTTTTAAATGTATTATGCTTATATTTAAGCATATTGTGAATTCCTGTATTGTTATCAAATATTTTAAAAAGTCTCTGTAGGCCAGAATACCAAATGTCACAACCCTGTGAGTGTAGGAATTTATTTTCAATGTATGCACTCTTAAGTAAAAAATTAGTAGAAGAATCAAAACGATACCAGTATTTAAAAACTGAAGTAAAGCAATCTAATGCAAATGGTATTCTTCCTAATTCACTCAATATTGCAAAGTTGGTGCTTGTTTTATTAGCACCCAGTATATATTTACAAAAATGAATATGCAATTTATCACAGGGAAGTACAGATGATAGTCTTGAATAGTCAAACATAAAGTTAAAGTCAGCTGATTTTGGTAAATAACAACCCCATATTTCTGAACAGTATAATAAAATAGGTTTGACAGTGTGGTCAAATATATGTAGACTAGTTTTGGGCATTGGATACAATGATAATACATCTGCTTCCAGTTTGAAAAAAGCTTTGACTGCTTTCTTGTAAAGTTCAGTTTTGGACTCTGTGAATGAGCCAGATGAGGAGAATGTTATCCCTAGATATTTGTAACTATTACAACAGTCTAAAACTTTATTATTGAGTAGGAAATTTTGTTTAATGAATCTTCCAGATTTATTAAAGATTACGACTTTCGTTTTAGATATGTTGACTGACATACACCATTCTTTACAAAAAAGTTCAAGAGAGTCTAATTTGGACTGTAACCCTTTTTGTGAATTAGATAGAAGAATAACATCATCTGCATATAAAAGACAGTCAATTCTATTATTGTTAATATAAACTGGGTCCAATGAGTGTAAAAGGTAATCTGGAAGATCATTTATAAAATATTTGAAAAGATTGGGGTTAATAGACCCCCCTGTCTAACACCAATAGATGATTCAAATGAGTCTGAGATTCTGGCCAACTTTCACGCAAACTGCAGAGATCGTATACATATCTTTGATTAGATTATAAAAAAGACCACCAACATTCATATCCAAGAGTTTAAGATAAATGGCTGTGTGGGCGACTGTATCAAAAGCTTTGCGAAAATCGACAAAGCATGCAAATAATTTTTCTTTGTATATGGTACATTTAATTTATACTTACCTTACGCTTTTTTCAGTGCTTGTGTCTTATTTATATAAATTAGACAATATTTAGAGGAGGAAAATCCAGAAGAGACTAGAGAAAAGCTAGCCGCAGTTGCGAATTTCATAGATGCAACGGGCGGCTTTGAGTTTGAATAACCTCAACCTCGATCAAAGTATATAACGCATTCAAGTACCATCGTGTTATCGGTTTTCGTGCTATTATCGATTTTCAGATATAGCGATTAACAGTGTTAACCCTTTATTCATATGACGATTGGAATTTTCAAAGAATGGCTAGTTAAATATTTCTTTGTGCATAAGATTGTTTTTAAAGCCATTCTTGTATTTTAATATACTCTCGATTACCTGGCAACTTTTGTTGTCAGTAAAATGGCGTCATCTGTTTCCGTGGCAAATAAAAACAAGGCCGATATACGGGATGGAAACGAATATAAAATCCGGAAATGGCTGGTTTTAAAATTTCATGGTTCTGGCCATCTACCAAATCATACTACATCTAAATAAAATAACAGAATGTTTGAAAATGACCACATTCAAAATTGTGTTTACTTTTGACGTTTTTTTAGTGCTGAAACCACAATGCACTGCAAAGTGACATGTATTTTATATAAGAAACAGGCACATTTCAGTCGGCTCTTTTGTTTACAAATACGATCAGTGACCCCATGATAGTTACATGACAGGAAGAGCAGGTGTCTGAGAGGCAGACGACATAGTTAAATTTTATATAGCCCTTCTGGATATTTTTCCAGCTACTTTATAAATGAAGTACATTTTTGGCATTACAAAAAGTATGGTTCAGTAGGTAGGTTCACTGTTTTTGGTACTTACGTCTTTAAAAGTAAACTTTATCATTTTTTACAGATGTCAGCTTTCGTATTGTTTATGTTCCATAAATAGAAACCAGAAGACACGTCAAAAATAATGCGTGCGCTGTGGAAATCAAAATAAAATGGATACCACGAAAACAGATGACGCACGAAAACACATACCGTGACGATACGTAGACGTAGTGACAATATTCCACACATGAGATAGTTTAACAGCACCAAGAGACAAATTTGTGCCATAGACCGTTGATTAAGGATTGAGGAGAAGTACCTATTTTGTAAAACACCCAAAATTAAAGGCCTTCTTTCCATGAAACTCGGAAAAATTGGTCAATAAATTTAAGAAATGAAATCATCACTTTACTATTTTCCATACTGGTTCCCGGGAATTATTACGCAAATTACAGTAGACAAGAAGTACCAGAACCAGTGAAATGCTTATGTTATATTTCACGTGGTCGTATTGTAAACAACTCGCTTCAAACGTCAAGCTTGCGACAGGGAAATATAAAATTATTAATCGCCAGCTGGGCTCCTTTGAGGTATTATTTAGTCGCCCAGCTGAAGTTTCAGTCGCCGTGGGCGACCGTTAATTTATGTCCCTGGTGTGGTCAAGCCAAAAATTGAAATGCTAATAAATCATCCAATTATAGTTTAATATGACAGTACATACACAATGGGAAATTTTGGTACAAAAATTATTAAAATTGGTTGAGCTGTTCAAATGTTATGGCCTTTTTGGTGAGCCAAAAGTGGTCGATTTTCTGTTTTTTGGAAAAATGTTAAAAAAAATTCATTTTTGGACCAAAATATTATTTTTCCACTACCGATCTCATTAGTGATGTCATATTCACTAATTTGCATGGCAATAAACAAATACTTGGTTGGCAATAAAACAATAAAGTAATTGACAGGAAAATAACAAATGTTTAAACTTTTATAACTTTTTTATTTCCAAACCAATTTTGGTTCTATTAATTGTTTTAGAGACTTAAGAAAATTCATATTTTTTCTGTCAGTTTACATTTTTTAATTTTGATATGATAAATTCATAATTCTAATATGAAATAATGCATTTTTACACTTCAAAACTAAATAAAACAAGATTGAATTTCCAATCCTTTTATTCTGGATATTTTTTATCAAACCTTCATTGTGAATTAGTTATTTCTATATAATTTTCACTTCTGAAAGAATTATTGAATTATCTTAAATAACAAAAAAATAATGACAATTTAAAGTTGAGTCTTCAATGAAAGACAATGGAAAGTTTCCATTTCTTGCCAACCAGACAGGTAAATTCTCAAGCCTATGACATCACGGCAAACACTCCTATAGGTTATCATGCTTTCTTCTATAGAACTGTATCCTCCTTATGCTTCAAAAAGAGGTATTATACACACCTGCAGGTGTTATATGAAAAAAATGTCACAGAATTTAAAACATTGAAAATAGCCTTTGGACTTAGTTTTTTTAATCTATGTGACAGCCGTCTGCTTGTTCAAACTACCAGGTTTGTGGTCAAATATCTTCAAAAACTTTTAACTTGCAAGGCTGAAACTTGCAGCACTGTCCACAAAGTGCCCAGTCTCTATGTAAAAATATCAAGAATAACATTTATTCAATTATTATATATATTTTTTTAATATTATTTCCTTTGCGCAGGCCTCCATAATTTTAACGTCAAATTTTATTAGAAAAATCGAGTTTTTGGTCATAAAAAATCTGAAAAAAGTACTAGAATTTATCTGAATACTGATTTTGGTAGGGAAAAGAACCCTCTAACAGGGAACACCTATATTTATCAGAATTGTTTTTTTTCAAAGTCTGTAGCGCCAGAATTATAAACTCCGCAGCTTAATATTTTGAGCTCCGTAAAGTGTAAAAATAAGTTATTTTAGGGAATTCATTATATTTTTTATGTTCAAATTGATATTTTTATGGTAAACAACCTCAATATCCATACATCAATGAAGTTATTATTACAGTTTGTGTAAAAACTGCCATTTTTTCCATTGAAAAGGTCAATTTTCTTTGTTCTATCAAAATTTCAGATAATTCCCGAAATTGATACAATTTCAATAATTGTCGAATATCATAATATTAAATGTTCAAGTGTTTGGTATCATTTTGATCCTATAACTGTATACTACAAGGAAAAAACTATCAGCAACCCCAATTCTGACACTGGTATGAACTATGTTCTGGTTCATTAGTCCTCTACCTGGAAATTTAGTAAAACTAATATTTCAATTATGGCCTCGTATTCCATGAAAAGTCTTATTTGGATTATCAGATATGTTCTCTGTACAATTTATAAGCCAGCCTTGAAGTTATTTTATCTTTTAAACATTTAATTAGCACATTTTATACATGATTTTCATTTTTTTGTCTGGGAAAAGCCTCAAATTTGACAATTTTAGCTGATTTAAGCGAACAGTTCTTGCGATTAGAAAGTCCCAAATTTTCAAAGTTAACATTTTTATTGTCACAAATCAATAAACCGTTATCTTTTACTATTATTTATAATCTTAATTCATAACAAACAGTCCTCAATGTCACTCTCTTTTCCTCTATATACTATAATTTTACATTTGACGACTACAAATAGTGCTGTGTTCCAGTTCATGACCAACTTATTCCAAATGAAATCTTTGTGATTTCTTTAAATTGTGTGTTTTGTGATCCTATGCATATTTGATTAACTGAATCATAATCAACAGCATCAACTTTCAGAAGTGGCATTTTAATGATTTAAAACTCTTAATGATCTACTGAGATGCCACGATCACACCTGTAAAATAAAAATAAACATTTAAAATATGTAATACAGAATAAAATTAAAGAACTAAAAATAATTTATCTTTTCCAGAAATAGTTTATCATACATGTACAAATGAAAAAAGCTTTAATACAATGCACTCTTCGACTAAAAATTATCTTTATGCATATATGCTTGGTGGCAAATAGATTCTATATGAAAAATAGCATTATTCCAGAAATGTTTGCTGCATGCATCATAAATGTGGATTGTTCTGTCATACCAAACAAGTTTGCACACAGGAATGGTGTAATGAAAAAAATGTAATTGATTAAACTTAGCATATCACATGCACTGATTACATTGTATTTAACCAGAATGTTAATACATTCACATACTGTAATGTATGCATTAAGCATATATTTCATAAAGCTTCCCTAATAGCACTGAAACATAATAATTATGTTTTATAACAATTTAAATAAATTGTTTCAAAAATGTTGCCTGGAAATTCATGTTACTATTTAAAAACAATTGTCCCTATGTATTGCTACAATATACACTAGGAACTTAATGAGAAATGCATAAACAGTTTTCATGTAGACAAATTTCATTTTAAACCAAAAAATATAAAAAATCTTGAACATTTCACAAAAGATCCCCCCTTTTCTAAAAATATCAAAGAATACCGGAACAACTCCTTTATATAAATGTGTTTTTAGCTGAAACACATATTGGTTATGAATCCAATATTCACAGAGTGGGAACATTTTATTTTTATCAAATATGTAGGCCTATATGTAGACCCAATAACCGCTATTTTAGAGGGTTAGCTATATTAACTAAGTCTCATATAAGACCACATGTAAAAATTCAAAAAAATACAAACCCTGATTTTCAGTGGATAAAATTAGAAAAATCCTTCTTTGGATTTTTGAAAGACCTATATATTTGTTTGGTTTATAACCCACCTATGACATCATCATATACCCAGGGGCTCAACCATGATATTCTGGAATGCATAGAAAACGAAACAGTTGAATACAAGAAATATGGTAATATCCTTTTATGTGGTGATTTCAATGCCAGGGTCTCAAGTTCTGATGATTTTATCATAGACGATGATAACTCACATACACCCCTTTTTAACAACTATACTGTTGATAAGCAAATCCGATGCCGTAAGAGTAAAGATACCACTTTAGACACACGGGGAAAGGAACTTATTGATTTTTGTATTTCTAATCAGATTAGAATGTTAAATGGTAGAGTCCTTGGTGGCAACTACACTTGCTACACGACAAATGGTACAAGTATTGTCGATTATACTCTAATCTCGGAGAGTATTCTGGATCAAATATTGTATTTTAATGTTAATAATTTTGTACCTACAATATCAGATTGTCATTGTATAATTGAATGGTCAATGTCAGCAAAATTTACTATTGATATAATAGCTGATGAGGTTAAATTGTATGACAAAAGTAGTAATTTTATATGGTCAGATGATTCTATAGCTGAATTCCAGGCAGCCCTTTTATCTCCAGATATACAGAAAAAAATAGAAAATTTTAAAAATAAAGATATTGATAATTCACAAATCTTAATTGATGATGCGTCAGCAGAACTATCAAATATATTTATTTCAGCCGCCTCAATTTCACTCAAACGGGGTACAAAGAGTAAAAAAAGTTGCAAAGATAAGAAATGGCATGATACAGATCTTAAGTCACTTAGGAGGAAGTTAATAAATTACGGGAAAGTCTACAGTAAATTCCCACATGATCCTTTAGTACGAGGGCATTATTTCAAACTTGACAATCAATATTCCAGACTGAGGAAGTTCAAATACAGGGAGTACAAGAACTCTCTGATTGATCAGCTTCAGTCTCTTCATGACGATAACCCAAAATTGTATTGGAATATTATTAACGAACTCAAAAACAAAAAAAATAACGATTATAGTTCTGCTGTAGCACCATCCAAGTGGTTGTCCCATTTCCAATCCCTTGGAGAACTTAAAGAATCATATAAAGTAAGACTATCTCAGTTGGAGAGAAGACTTGATGACCTTGAAAAGATACCATGTTATAATGATTTAGATAATGTTATTTCCCAAAAAGAGATCACCTCAGCAATATCAAAGCTGAAAAACAAGAAGGCCCCAGGTCTTGATAATATTTCCAATACCATGATAAAACAGAGCCAAACAGTACTATTGCCATGTCTCTCAAAATTATTTAATTCCTGTCTGTCTCATGGCAAATATCCACACTCATGGGCTGAAGGTTATATCTCTGTAATACATAAATCTGGTGATGCCGCAGATCCCAACAATTACCGAGGTATTACTATTACCAGCTCAGTTGGCAAAGTTTTCAACAGTATTTTAAATGAAAGACTAGATTCCTTCTTAAAGCAAAATAATATTATTGATGACTGTCAAATAGGTTTCACTAGAAAAGCTAGAACATCTGATCATATGTGTATTTTAAAATGTATAATTGACCAGTATTGTAAAACTAAAGATGGAAGGGTGTTTGCCTGCTTTGTCGACTTTCAAAAAGCATTTGATAAAGTTATACATACAGGAATTAAACTCAAGTTATTAGAAATAGGGGTTAGTTCAAGATTTTATAATATCATAAAAAACATGTACAGTTATAGTACATCTTGTGTCAAGATAAACGATAAATTAACAGAATTTTTCGCCACCAAACTGGGAGTAAAACAAGGGGACAACCTGAGTCCTAACTTATTTAAAATATATATTAATGATCTTCCCAGTTATCTCAGTAACACAAAGACCCGGTCATTTTAGATAATTCCCCAATCCATTGTTTGATGTATGCTGATGACATTGTCTTATTATCCAAATCAGCAGAAGGAATGCAAGAAAAATTAGACAAACTTTCTGCATTTTGTACTAATTGGTGTCTTGATATCAATATTAAAAAAAACCAAAATTTAGATTTTTAACAAGGCGGGCAGACATCTTTCACATAAGTTTGTATTTCAGAATAATAATTTAGAATGTGTATCTCGTTATAAATATTTAGGAATATGGTTTAACAACTCTGGCTCCTTCAACTTTGCTCAAAATGAACTTTATCAGAAAGCCTTAAAGGCCCTGTTTAAATTGAAGAGTGATTTTCTAGTCCACAATCCTGAAGTTAAAACCTCAATTCACGTTTTTGATCACACTATTAAGCCGATTCTGTTATATGGCTGTGAAATTTGGGGTTATTTTAACCCGTTTACCTGACGGTTTAGAAATGGAAATATTCCAATAGACCAAATTTTTTTCTTAACTACATTGTGAAAAGTTACACTTGAAGTTCTGTAAATTTCTTTTGGGAGTGCATAAAAAAAGCACCAATCTTGCAGTACAGTCAGAACTAGGCCGGTTCCCTCTTCATTTCGATATATTAAAGCAAATTTTAAGATTTTGGCATAGACTTGAAAATCTGGATTCATCTTTCCCACTTCTTAAAGCTGCATATAAATGTACTAAAAATTTATATGAAGGCAAGCAACCATCATGGTATGGCTCTGTAAAACATATTTTGTAAAATATGCCAAACTTAACTAATTTCTTGACAGACAAAACATCAACCTTTAAATATAAATGCAATAAAATTGTAAAACAACACTATTTGGAATTGTGGACAAAACAAGCCCATTGACTTAGAGAGGGAAAATTAAGAACTTATTTAAAAATAAAAACCAATTTTGGATATGAAAATTATTTGTCAATCATTAAACATTTTGGGCAGAGAAGAAGGTTGTCCAAATTAAGAATATCAGCTCACAAATTACAAATAGAAATAGGAAGATACCAGGGTACTCTCCGGGAAAACCGCATCTGTTGCAGGTGCACTTCGGGTCAGGTAGAAGATGAGATCCATTATTTACTTCATTGTACTTGCCATGCAAACCATAGGGAAATTTTTACTACATATTTGACATCTGAGTGTCAAAATTTTCAAAATTTAGATGACAAATGTAAACTCATATGGATCTTAAATAATGAAGACCCAACTATACTCAGATATCTTTGTCAATATCTTTTATCAACAACTATTTGATTAAATGGAATTGGAGATCTGCAAACTGGATGACCTGCATTGAGCATGAGAAAGAAAATATTCTTTTTGGCATCGTCCCTTGATGCTCACTGCTGGTTATCCAAAAGCTCTGATCCCTTTCCATGTTCCAAACAATATTCCTTCCACATCAACATGGCCGGTCTGCACTAGACACAAGTAGGACTTTATTCCTTTTAGCATCGACTCAAGGTGTCTCTTGCAGATTGGTGATGAACCACCTGATATATATGTATATGTTCTCTCTCATCACCCCCCCCCCCACCCCCTCATATATATGTGAGTAAGTGTATGTACGTTTATGTGCATATATCTCTTTTCCTGCCCGAGTGTGCCTGCACCACAATTATTGATATTTCACCGCGAATATTTAAGTTGATATATTGTTGTTGTGTATCAATCATAATTGTTATTTGTATTGTTGTTGTGTATCAATCATAATTGTTATTTGTATATGGGTTCATTGTTCATCCTGGGGCCCTGATTTGGTTAATAAACTTATTCTATTCTATTCTATAGATGTATTAATAAATCCCGATAATTTCCGAGCAGCCAAGACTACGTCACCAAACCTCTGCTTGGATAAAGTTATTTATAGATTGGGAGAATTTGACAACTTTATATTGATGCTTGCCGTTTTCGCCATTTTTCGAGTAAAATAATAAAATCGTGAATTAAATCCCATCTCTTTTTCATTTATCGAAGCAAAGATATATATTTATTCAGTTCGTGTAAAGTTTCTGTGCGATTTTTGTGCATCTTTTGTTTTCAAAATTAACCCTCATTTGATCTGGTTGAAAACGATATTTCTTTTCAGAATAAAACTATATTTTAGAAGAAGTTTTGTTACTTACCGTGCATGATTGACCTCCGTGGTCTGAATGCATCAATGCTAGATAATTATTGTATCAATTGGTAGAACAATACGTCGGTAAATTCCATTTTTCTTTGGTACAACTCTGAAATTGTCCTGGTCAAAATGGCGGAAGACATACATCCCGGTCATGCGCCACACAACGTCCGATAACTCTTCCCTCTCAACTCTGAATGCAAAGTCAGAAAATATGGACCGAACATCCAATGATTTCCGGGAGCTATTACTGCTTATCCATTGAAACCTTGGCGACATATCTTTAGAGGAAGGTCCAGATTATTGATATTTGACCCCCAATTTTTTTCGGAAGTGTGGTAAGCGAGTTTAAAAACACTGTTTTGTAAACTTTTATATTTTACGTTACGATTTCGATTGTTTTTAATTTTTGGCGGTCGGATTGGTAAAATTGAAAATTTTCTGCAAATTTTAAGCCATGCATGAAGGATATTGATCCAGGGATAGCTCCCGGATTTATTTTTGAAAATGGGTTGTTCATTGACACATAAAACAACATGGCGTCCGATTTTCTCGAAACGACTTCACTTTGGACGTTCAGTGGTAGTACCCAATCATATTTTTAATACTTATAACTACCAAATTAATAAAGTTCTAGTTTTCAAATTTTATCTGATATATTTTTTTTCACGAAATAATAGATTTTAGGTGTTTTTCTAATGAAATGAAAAAGATGAAAAATCGTTTTTTTTTAGTCTGACAGAAAATAATAACGTTATCGGCGACTACGTTTGACCTCCCTTACTTACCAACAAAAGTAAATCTTGTTTTAAGTCACTGAAATTTAACACTGGTGTAAGTGACTGTCATCATTTAATTAGTATATTTATCAAAGGTAATAAACATCTACTAATGATGGATTACAGTCTTTCTTGAAACAAGTTGGCTCCTTGATAATATTTGTCAGATCAAAAATATCACACAAATCATCAAGTGTTTGTGATTTTTCAGTACATAACAAGTCATAATTTAAATCTCCTATAACAATTAAATTTTCATTGTATTTGATACCTTTGTCCAATAATGTACTCTTGTGTTTGGTAAATAAATTGTTTGGTATAGATGGTGGCCTATATAATGCAAAAATTAACCACTTTACTTTATCTAATGTTACTTCATAAACAATGTTTTCTAGTGTCTTGCATTCGATATCGAATCTTCGTTTTGCTGGTATGTCAGTCCCCATAAAGGTTGCTATTCCACCACCACTATATGTACGGTCCCTCCTCTGGAGCTTGTAACCATCAACTTCCAACTTATACCTCATGCTATTGATGTTTAGGTGACAAATAAGAAAGTATTTGGTGTATTTCTTTCTGATGTCAATGAGGTCATAAAATATGCCGTTCACATTTTCCACTTCCAGTGAAGGCGGTATGTACAAAGGGGAGTAACTCTCATTTGTTTTCATCATTTTATTTTTATCAATATCAAAATCCGAGTCTGAAAAATTTGGAAGTGTACATAGTTTACAATACCAGCTTTCCGATGTACTTGAAAGCCGTTCATATTCCACAACAGGTAAGTTTATACATTTTATATGGTGCCATTGTTCACAAACTGTTCCCTCGCATTGAATTCCTTTCTGATTTTTTCTTACCGGTTTGGAACATTTTCCGCATGGATATTTCACCGGTCCTGGGTTTAGAGCTATATCTCCTGACAGTATTACAAATCTTATAAGTGATGACTGATACTGGGTAACGTTGTTTTTATATGTTCTGGAAACTTTACGTGTTTGAAAATGGGGGGTATTCTCGGGGACTCCTCTCGAGTGCAACACATCAATAACAAAATCAAAATATGATGAGCTTGCAATTGTGGTACTTCCTGAATAGAAACCTAGGTCTTCGGTTCTATAGTTACTGTTTCTGATAACTGGTTGTGACGGAAATACAAGAAGACGTGTGAAAATTAAAGATGTTGTCAGAGCAAAAACTATACCGTCTAGTCCCGGCGCCATCTTGTCTTTTCTACCAAATTTATGTGTTTTTTTTTATCGGCAATGTACAACAGAAACATGAGGCCTTAAGGTTAATATAAGGGTGTTTACTGTTTTTATGTATGCATCATTTATTATTTAACTGATGCTGGTGATTTTATTCTTTCTGTTCATTTTATACAATTCCCTTTATGCAGTATCCAACAGAGTTTATATGGCTCATATTCTTTTTAAGACATATTCAGAGTTGATCCAATACTCAAAAATTTCATGTCTTGATAATGTTTTTTTTTCAGCAATTTCCTGGTTGCTTTTTATCAAACAGATTTGAACTAACACTTATAGCTACCGATATCAAAATGGCCAAAGAGAGCCAAAGGGATAATTAAGCACTCAAAATGATAACTTTATTATTTGAAGTCCAATTTGTCTGCAGTTTTTTCAATGAATTCCTTTTCAAAACCTCTTGTTTCAGCAAATGTGTTTTCCTTGTTTTCCGTTTTAAATATATAAATGTGTAAAAATAGGGCCAACATTCAAAATGTTTATTTTAAGTTTAATTTTCAAAGGACTTTTTCTTCAAGCTCCTTGTCAAATCTCCTACCTGTACTTTTTAATCAGATTTGACTTAACTTTCATGGTTTCCAAGTTAAAGGGGGTCAAATCAAAGTACGTTGTGACAGCTATCTTGCATTTGTATATTTGATCTTACACTTTTAAAATGGTTAAACTAATCAGACTTTGATGGTGGTCTCTAAGTTTGTAGAACTAAATAATGACAAAGTGTTACTATAGGGATTTGAGGATGTTGTTTTAGCATGTCCCAAGTGTTTGCCAGAAATTGTTTTCTTCCGGTGAAGCAATGAACTGAAAGTAATGGATTGTTTACACGTTGTTAATGATACACATGGCATTCTCAGATTTCAGGATAGACTGCATTAAAAATATTTGCAGGTTTGTAATAATTATGAGCAGGCCAAGGTGCGACTTGACAAGCGAGCGATATATAGGCTAGTTCGAGATTCCTCTGCCGTCCGACGGCTTTTTGTTCGACTTGCGGAGCCGTTGGACGTCAGAGCACTCTCCATAAGGAAAACAGCGGATTTGCCGCTCCAACTCTGGGTCGGCACATTTCCTCGTTTCGTGGCTATCAGATTTTATTTTCTATCAGAAACCCTTATATAAATCGCTTCACCAATCATTTTTCTATTCATTCACAACCATCTTATCCTCAGAAAGTGGTGTTACACTCGATTACAGCACGATTTTGCCTTAGACCCTATCATTTCGCCATTTGACCTTCATTTTCGAACATTTGTCACGTGACTTCGAGAAAATGCGATTACCGCAATGTATCATGGGAGATGATTTGCATATATGATCTTACCTTGACCAACATGAGAAGGGGGGGGGGGTGGAGAACGTAATACATGCTCTTTCTGAAGCCCGTGGGTAACACTGCCATTGAATCTTTTCTTTCCAACACATTCTGTATTATTTCCTTCTGCTCTGATTTGAGCTGTAGATGGAACTGTTTGTCCTGCAGAATACGCTTTATATCATCTTCCATGTGATTTGTATGTTGTTGTTTACGTATGCAAATAATTTGGCACGCTGCATTAAGTAGCTCCCATCATGCAATGCGTTGCTGTCATCATTAAGTTAGTATTGCGAGATCACGTTTGTAGGTTCGAAAATGAAAGTCAAATGGCGAAATGATAGGATCTAAGGCAAAATCGTGCTGTAATCGAGTGTAACACCACTTTCTGAGGGTAAGATGGTTGTGAATGAATAGAAAAATGATTGGTGAAGCGATTTATATAAGGGTTTCGGATAGAAAATAAAATCCGATAGCCAGGAAATGTGCCGATCCAGAGTTGGTGCGGCAAATCCGCTGTTTTCCTTATGGTGAGCGCTCTGACGTCCCACGGCTCCAGCAAATCGAACAAAAAGCCGTCGGACGGCAGAGGAATCTCGGACTATATATAGGCTAGTCATAGTAGTCCAGTCAACTTACAAAAAACCCGGAACAAATTGCAAAAGAAAAAATAAGTAACCTATTATCTTTGTATACGCATGTTTTTTGTTTGTTTTTTTTAATTTTTTTTTTACATCATAATATAGTTTTTTTCAAAATCTCCTGTTTACAATAACCTTAATGGTCCAGGAGCGCACATTAAGGGTCTCTGTTTTACATCAATCTCACTTTTCCAGGGGTAGCAAGTGAAAATAACTTAAACATATTTCATATTCATTTGTTTTTACATTTCATCATAATATACACAATTAGACGATACAATTATTACCATGCATTAGCTTTATGTTCATAAATAATAAATACTCATATGTTATTCCGAATAAGTTCTAATTTGTTTTTATCAATTTCATTAATGTGAGAAGTTTGTAATGTGCATTGAAAATGTTTTTTAAAATTATTTTTCCAAATGTTGAACATTGTTTGATGTCCATATCGGGATTGGTTATATTTCACCTTATTACGTATTTTCCTCACCCCCATATAACCCTAACATAATATTTGATTCCTTGATTTCTATATTAGCTGTTAATCCAGATCTGTTGAATATTGCTTTTGTTTCTTTTATAATTTTTTTCACAGAAGGACATTTAAAAAATAGATGCTGCATCGTTTCATCGTTGTCTCTTATTTGGCAGAGATGGTATTTTCCCTTCGACAAATTCATTTTTTTCAATCTCTGTTCTGTATAATTTATATTATGGAAACATTTCCACTGGAATTCTTTGACCTTATTAGTAACTTTGATTTTCTTTAATTTTGTCCAAATTTGTGTCCAATCAATATTACCCCCGTACTGTTCTTCCCACTTAATCTGACATTTTGGTTTTATATTTTGTTTAAAGATTCCCTGAATTACTTTTATTTTCAATTTATCATGTGATATAGTTGTATTTTACTCATTTAAAAATTGTAGCTTATTGTTGATATTAAAGGTAACTCTACGTTCTGGTACTATTGTAGTTTCTCGTTTTCAGACTTTTATGAATTTTTCGGGGATTGCTTTTTTTTTATCTTAGAAAACTCGGAAATACAGTTCCTCCTATCTATTAATAAATTGTATATATATCATGACAACTTTTAAAATTTGTATTATTTGAATCCCAAATATTGTTTATAGTTCGTAAGTTAATTTGCAGAAACGAGGTAAACACTATTGATTTGTTTTTAAAAGTTATTGAAGAGTTACAAAATATTCTGGTTTTTAGAATGGAATCAATGTCATTATTATACAATTGAATAGATTTCTGTAATTTTGACCATGATTGGATACATATTTTACAAAAAATTGATAATATATTCAAATTTAGGGTTGATACATTAGAGCACTTACATACAAAATATTTTTAGCTCACCTGACCCAAACCCAAAGGGTCATGTGAGCTATTGTCACCACTGAGCGTCCGTCGTCTGTCGTCCGTCCGTTAACTTTTCACATTTTAATCAACTCCTCTGAAGCCACTGGGCCAATTTGAACCAAACTTTGGTGGAATGGTCCTTGGATGGCCCCCTTCCAAAATTGTGTCCGGTGATCCCGACTTCCAACCAAGATGGCCGCCAAGCTAAAAATAGCAAAAAGGGGGGGATGAAATTTTGATTGTTCATTGCTGCTTTAGTATAAGTCAAAATGAGCTCAAATTTTAACTGCAGCTACATGGCAAGGAGTAGTTAAACATATATTCCGGGTTTTTCTGTGAAATTTTTCTTTCAACCGATATATACCGATTATGCAAATTATGCCTATTTTGATAAAAGATCACATTTAAATCTTCTCCTCTGAAACCGCTGAACCAAATTAAACCAAAGCTGGCAGGGATGGTCCCTGGGTGGGTCCCTTTCAAAATTGTGTCCGACAGCCCCGCCCTCCATTCAAGATGGCTGCTGTTACTAAAAATAGAAATTTCTTCAATTGTCCATTGCTGCTTTAGCATAAATCAAAATGAGCTTAAATTTTAACTGCAGCTACATGGTAAGGAGTAGTTTAACAGATATTCCTAATTTTTCTGTGAAATTTTTCTTTCAGCCGATTTATACCGATTATGCAAATTAGGCATATTTTGATAAAAGATCATATTTAAATCTTCTCCTCTGAAACCGCTGAACCAAATTACACTAAACCTGGCAGGGATGGTCCTTGGGTGGGTCCCTTTCCAAATTGTGTCCGACAGCCCCGCTCTCCATTCAAGATGGCTGCTGTTACTAAAAATAGAAATTTCTTCAATTGTCCATTGCTGCTTTAGTATAAGTCAAAATGAGCTCCAATTTTAACTGCAGCTACATGGTAATGAGTAGTTTAACACATATTCCGAGTTTTTCTGTGAAATATTTCTTTCAGCCGATTTATACCGATTATGCAAATTAGACATATTTTGATAAAAGATCACATTTAAATCTTCTCCTCTGAAACCGCTGAACCAAATTAAAGAAAATTTGGCTGGGATGGTCCTTGGGTGGTCCCCTTTCAATATTGTGTCCGACAGCCCCGCCCTCCATTCAAAATGGCTGCTGTTACTAAAAATAGAAATGTCTTTAGTTGTCAATTTCCACTTTATTAGAAATCAAAATGAACTCAAATTTTAACTGCAGCTATATGGCAATGAGTAGTTTAACATTTATTCTGGGTTTTTCTGTGAGATTTTTTCAGCCAGTTTATTCCGTTTAGGAATATTATGAGATAAAAATCACATCAAAATCTTTTGCTCAGAAATTTGAGTTGAAATGATCTTTGGGTGGCCCACTTTCAAAATTATGTGTAACACTCCCATTTTCTATCAAATTTAGGTGTCAAATTGAAAACCAGGTGAGCGATTACAGGCTCCTGGGAGCCTCTAGTTCATTAAGCTTGGTGTCTAACTTACGGAGCCAATACTTAACAATTGCATTCCAACTTTCTAATGTTTCATGTAAAATTCGGTATAGAAGCTTAATTCTTTTGCTGTCAATAAATTGTATGTTAATCATGCCCATGCCTCCATTTTCTACTCCCAAGCAGCAACCTTTCCTATCTAATTGGTTAATGCCTCCTCCCCAGATAAAACCCCATACCAAAGTTGGTATTTCTTTTACGTATTTTTCTGGTATTCCCCACATTTCAATTTCGTAACCACAAAGAAATCAAGAGATTTTTCACTATTAAAGTTTTCCCTGTATATGTCAAGTTTCTACTTTTCTAAACATGGACGCAATTTTTCATTTTAACTATTATTGATTTCCATATCTCATCATTTTGTATATCATAACCATGATGAATGCCAAGAGTTTTAACATTATCCTTTGTCCAAACGATTTTTGCAAACTTGGGTCTGTTATTTTTAGCCGATCCAATATACATACATTTTGTCTTTTCATAATTGACTTTTGAACCAGAGGCTTTTAAGTTTTTCATATATAGTTAATATACACATGTTTAAGAAAATATAAAAAGTCTCCACAAAAATAATAACGGGAAATGCATGAATTTAATCATGAAAA
Organism: Bathymodiolus brooksi; assembly: GCA_963680875.1. Taxonomy (NCBI): domain Eukaryota; kingdom Metazoa; phylum Mollusca; class Bivalvia; order Mytilida; family Modiolidae; genus Bathymodiolus; species Bathymodiolus brooksi. The sequence continues at coordinate 13,933,120 of OY804590.1, forward strand.
ATTATTGATCTGGTCGTGAAAACTATTGTCGGCCCATGCTCTCCGTACGTTATTATATGAAGTACGAAATCGTCTTGAGTATTGCAGACAAAACGGAAAGCAGATGATTTTTTCCGGACCGACATATTTTGATAAAACGCTCATTAAACATGATTCTTTCACAAAATAAACATTCAGTTGCTTTCAAACTTTAAATATATGTAACCATAGCACATATTTTCAATAAATATAAACAAAATACAGATAAAGCAATCGCAAATATCGTTTTAAAAGTGATATCACGTTCCATTTTTTCTGAAAATTAGCAGCCCGTCATGGACAGAAATAACGTTGCGATATGTTTAAAAGTATATGCCCAAATACATCAACTCTTCTATTAAATCTCATGATTTTTTACCTTAAATATTGCTATGTAGAGAAAGTTGTATTCTGAGACAAGGAAGGTCAGATATTACAAAATAATTGGTGTCCCGTGTGATTTTCAGGAAGAACATTTGACATCTGTCTGCATTATTAGAACGCTGTCCTTACATTTACTATCGCTTCTGTTTCCACCAGAGCCTGTTTATTTTATGATGTTAAAATTAATGCAAACATTTATGTAACCAATTAGTAAACTTTGTCAGGCGTCGTGATTGACAATAATAAAGATCATGTTATTCTTATTCTTGTTCCATCATGTTCTGCGAATCATAATATTTTTTTCAACAAACAAAATACTTTGGTCAACGCCGAGTTTCGGTCTTACTTGTAGTTTTAAATTTCAGCCAATAAAGTCGACTTCTTAAAATGGGAAAATCATACAAATGTCGTGACCGGCTGAAAATCTCAAAATAGTGAACCGAAATAGCTAACAAATTTTCAATGCTGATTAAATTATATTCTCGTATGACAATAAGTCGGTCAGTCATTGGATAATATTTGATTATTTTTTTCATGTTTGAAAAGTAAACATTTTTTTCTTTTTATTTATGTTCCTCATCTATTCTTGCTCACATGTGTAAAGTTCCATGGAAAAAAGATCGATAATAATAACACACTGACCCATATTTATTTACTACCCTTTTTCCAAATGACGTCCTATTACGTCACATAAAACCGATCAAAGGTCAATAAAGCACATGATTTTGTGATAGGCCAACCAAGCTTAAAGGGTAAACCAGATCAAGAAAGTACAGTATTTTAGCTTTTTCAGTGTAATTCTTTTGTCTGAAAAATTTCAAAGGATGTTTGTTTTAAATAGTTTGAAATTGAAGTATTAAAAATTAATTATTTGATGCAAATATTAAACTTGCTTACCCATATAATAAAGTATTAAATCTAGTGAATTTGGTGTTTTTACTTTTGTCAGTGCAATATAAGGGTAATAACAAAATTACCGAACTCCGAACAATCTTACAAAGGGAAAGTCAAAACTCATAATTATATAAACAGACAAAATCAGTCAACAACCGGAAAACTGTGAAAACCGTAATGACCCTGACTTGGTACAGGCATTTCTAAAGAAATGGTGGGTTGAATCAGATTTTAAGGCGCCAAACCTCCCGCTCTCATTACGGTTCAAAGGTTCCGGCTGTCACTGTAACAGTATTTAAATACAGGAACAAAATAGGTATAATAGTTGTCAAAGCAGTACCATATTCGGTGACGTAAATGTCAAAAATACTTTTACGTCACACATTGACAAAAAAATTCTTGACATTTGTGACTTCTTTATCTTTATACATTTTCACTATATGAAAATGCATCGCTTATAATTTTTTCTGCAGAGACGGAATATATTTCGACAAGATATTGGTATCGGAATATAAACTTTTTAAGAGATCGAATAAGGCGAATCTTTTTATAGCCCTGGTCCAGTAGCCTGTTTCTCAGATGAAGATGACGTTTCAGGAAATCAGAATAATTGCTACTGGCCCTTGCATAGCGAATCAATTGCGAGATGTAAACACCATATGCAGGAGAAGCTGGTATATTGCTGCACATGTTTGGAAAATTTATGATTTTAAAATTGAAGTCGTCCCGCTTATCATAAATTTTAGTACTGAGTTGACCACTGTCGTCAAATTCGAGGTATAAGTCCAAAAATGATGCGGACGAAGCTGTATCGGTGGTCTCTTTAACTTCCAGCTCCGGAGGATATATCAATGGAAGAAATTCTGCAAATCTAGAATTATTGATAGATAAAACGTCATCAATATACCTGTATGTGAAATTAAAGGCTCTAGCCTCATGAATCTTCTTATCTTTTACAAGCTTTTGAAGAAAACAAAGCAATATATATCTAAAAGCTATATGCAAATAAAAACAGCTAAAACAGTAGCAGAATATTTATCATCTGCATGCAGAACAGCAACATTTAGTACCATTCCATGACTGCATTAAGCTCTTAAATTGAGAAAAACTGTGTTTAGTCCTGAAATGGTCTGGGAGGCTGTTCCACAATGTAACAGCAGCAAATTTAAATGTTTTTTGCCATATCTTGATGTTCTGACCTGTGGAATGTCCAGTATATTGTTGTATCTAAAATAATATTTTGAATTTCGTAAATGCACAAGGTTATGGAGACACGATGGCGACAGTTTATTCACAATCTTAAATGTTTCCAGGGCCATAGTTCTCATTCTACGAATCTGCAAGGAAGGCACCTTTGCTTTTTTCAATAAATTATCATATGAGCTATTGTAATCCTCATACACAAAACGAAGATTTCTTTCTTGCACTTTTTCTATCTTTTTGGAATTTTTCTCCGTAGAAAAATGCCAGGCCAAAGGGCAAAAGCTAAAATTACTAAGAATAAAAGTATGGAAAATTGTAAGTTTGTTTAATCTGTTCAAATAGGGGCCTAAACGTTTGATAATGTTCAGCTGTTGGGATGCCTTCCTGCAGATTGTACTTATATGTGTGTCAAAATTTAATTGATAATCGATCTCAATGCCTAGTAATTTAACACTGTCTTCACATGATATTAGACTGACTACATTCTGCCATATTTTTGTAAAACAATTAATGACTGATTTCAATTTATTTTAATCACATTTATTATCACAGAGTGGTAACAATACAGTTTTGTTAATGCTATTTGTAGTAATGACAGGTTTTTTTTTATCCAGATAATTAGGCATTTTTGGGGTTTGTTGTCATGTCAAATCAAGATGGCAACAGGCCGGGCCAGTATTACGAAGATGTCTTAGGACTAAATCATGTCTTATGATGGTCTTACAACATATATTTGACCCACATATATTTACCTAACCGCACCAGTGCAGGTGGTGTAATGGTTAGCATGCTCGTCTTTGGTTTGAACCGATCGTGGGTTCGATCCCCGATCAGTTCAAACCAAAAACTATAAAATTGTCATTTGTTGCTTCTCCTTTAAGCACGCAACATTAAGGAGAAAAAGCAAAGACTGGTTGGCTCGTAATCAGGATAATATGTCAGAGTGTTGTGACATGTCTATACACGAACTGTTGTTTCAGTGTGCTAGCACTATACAAATCCAACTAAGCGTATTGGTCTAGTACAAAGCGGACCTCATTGAAAATTAACTTGTTCGCACTATGATATAGCTGAAAATTGTTGAGTTAGCATGAAAGAACAATCACTCACTCAATCCAAACCTGTCTTATGCTACGTCAGGTCTTAACATTTGTCACAAAGTTAGGACATCAAAATATATGTCTTAAAATGGTCTTAGGATAATTTCTCAACAATCACTCACTCCTAATTGTAAATAAATGTAGCCGTGGTGTACGCTTGAGACGAAATAAAGTATCTAGTGGCCCTGACAATTTTTTTAAGCTACTTAGATGCGACATGTATGGTGCGTAAACATAGATTGTCGCGTCTTTTAATTCCACATTTATGTAGAATGTTCCAAAATGACATGCAAAGATCCACCATAAGATTACACGCCTTCCATATATATTTGCAATTTATTGTTGCTTACTATTATTCGCAACTTGTGAATATTTTGCATACAAAACATAAAGTTACTTCAATATAATATAATTAACTTAACTAACAATATAAACATACATTTGTTTCTGGTCGTGGACCATAGTGGATAACGTGGAGAGTGCCATAGTCCCTGCACACTATTTAAAGACATCTTTGTAGATTTAGAAAAATCCTCTACAAAAGACTATTTTTTTTCTACCCTGCCAAACTCTATATACCTTTTTCAGTGGCATTAAAAACTCGTTGACCCTGTTGACATATCCCTTCCATAATTTCTTTATTGTTTTCATATATTATTGAGGGGGTTATAGGGTCACTTTCAACAATATTTCAGTGGCGGTGAGTTTTAGTGGTGAATGAAACCGGAGTACCCGGAGAAAATCACCGACCCATCGCAAGTCATTGACAGACTTTATCACATAATGTAGTATCGAGTACACCTCGGCATGAGCGGAATTCGAACTCACAATTTTAGTGGTGATAGGCACTGATTACCAAGGTAGTTGTAAATCCATCTACCATATGATCATGACCATGACGACCCCTATATAATTATTGAACTTGTTCTCATGCTGAATATAGATGAAATACTGTTCGATGAAAGTTGAGCAATAATCAATCAATCAATCTTTTATGATATCTTTACTAAACCACCCCCAGGTTTATAATGTTTGTCATAATTTGACTAGACCAGCACGCTTTTGTTTCGCCACACAAGGCCTGGATTATTTAGTCCCAACAAAAAGTCTACCGCGACTACTGATGCAGTAATTTTGTTTTACGCTTCAAATGAGAGGTTATAATATCAATATCAGCAGTAGTTTTTTATGGAGATATTTTAATCGAATACATTGTTCACTACAGAGGCGTAGGAGTGGACCGGAAAGTGGGGGAAGGGGCTTAAGAAATGGACAAGAAAGTATAGGACCAAGCCTCAGAAGTGGACCGGAGAGTGGGGGACAAGCTTAAAAGTGTGTGGGGAATCTTCAAGCCATGCCTGAAAAAGGGGGAATTGTCAAAAACTGACGCACACAAAAGGGTCTTTTGGAATTGAAACTATACACACAAGCATCTTAGTGGACTGTATTTATCAATTCCATGCTAAAAATGACACTTATTATTAACTACGCCGAACAATTCAAAGTGCCACCCTTGAACACCCCGTCCTGGTTCATATGCCCCTGCATTGCTTATTGATTTCACGGGATTTCAGAAGAATTTTACCAAGCTAAATACATCTTTTTATCTTAATTGTGCGTGTAATACCATACCGACGATGATATCAGAAAAATAAGTTCAATGACAACTGAATCGCTCGTGTGATTATTCGTCCACTTCTAGTATTTGAGTCCACAAATTTTGTAGTATCGAAGACAACAAATGAGGAATCATTATAGAACATCCCCCATACATAATTTTCTCTACTTTTAAAATCAAATGGCCAAGCAGATTAAGTGAAAATGATAAAAATATGAAATTTTAATGGTAAAAACGCATTACCATTGCATAGGATTTTGATTTTTGGTGTTTTAACGCCACTTTCAGCAATATTTCAGCTATGTCATAGCGACCCGTTTTAGTGATGGAATAAGCCGGAGTACCCGGAGAGAACCACCGACCATGGGCAAGTAACTGGTAAACTTTATCACTTGCGGCTGCGAGTCGAGTGCACCCTTTTTTGTAATTTACAAAGCCGGGCACGAACCCACGCCGTATTGGTGATAGGCTTGCATGACTTGTTAGGTAATCCAACTACCTATCTCATTGAGCCACCTGGGCCCTGTCATTGCTTAGGAGTTTTCCTTGTTGCCATGGTAACTGCACGTTGCCATGTGTATCATTATATTGTAATTTTATTCAAGTATGATATTTAAAACAAAACTATATATGTTATTGAAGATATGCTTAAAAATAGACGTCAATATTTTAATATGCAAATTTGTACTACAGAACTGAAGAAATTATCTCCTCTTTAAAGGTAAAAATGTACCAAATTGTAAAGGCTAAAAAATATACTTGATCCTCAATATATTCATGGCGACTTTTTTTTCTGTTAAAGGGGATGCAGTAAAGTTGCTAAAACACCACTTAGAAATTCTTTTGCAATTTGTTCCCGGTTCGGCTATTTTTCTTATAGATTGACTGGGACTATAGCGTTATAAGACTTTCGAGCGGAAATAAGGTTATTGTTATGGGTTGGGGTGTTCATAGCTGTGGAACCGTAGCCCTTATGGTCCCTTGGCCAGTTTTCTAATATTTGCGGACCGCAAATATCAGAAAACTGGCCAAAGACCATAAGGGCTACGGTTCCGCAGCTAGGGTTTTTAGCGCCACTTTCAACATTATTTTAGCTATATCGTGACGGCCAGTTTTATTGGTGAAGGAAACAGGAGTACCTGGAGGAAACCACCGGCCTGTGTCACGAGTCACTGACAAACTTTATCAACTAATGTGGTATCACGTACACCCGCCATGAGTTGGATTTAAACTCACAACGCTAGTGGTGATAGGCACTGATTGCACAGGTGGTTGTAAATCCAGCTACCACATGATCACGACCATATGACGACCACTCAATACGGAAATTACAATTTTTATTTAATGTATAGACACCAAAAGACAAGGCCGTAACTTAAGGGGTTTAAAACAGGTGAGGCTGGGATATGGGTGCCGCTAATCTCATTGAGATTAGGATTCCGAAGAAAATTGTGTCTGTATCTTCATCCTAATCTCATTTCAAGGCCTATCAAAGGTATTCTGGAAATTTAAAATTTGACCCTCCAGTGCATTTTTTGTTTGTTTTTGTTTTATTTGTGTGTATGCAACATTTATTCTTTAACTGATGCTGGTGATTTTTTTTCTTTCTGTTCATTTTATACAATTCCCTTTATGCAGTATCCAACAGAGTTTATATGGCTCCTATTCTTTTTAAGACATAATCAGAATTGATCCAATACTCAAAAAATTTATGTCCTGATAATTTTATTTTTTCCTTTAAACTCATTAAGCAATTTTCTGGTTGCGTTTTATCAAACAGATTTGAACTAACACTTATAGCTTCCGATATCAAAATGGCCAAAGAGAGTCTAAGGGATAATTAAACACTCAAAATGATAACTTTATTATTTGAAGTCCAATTTGTCTGCAGTTTTTTCAATGAATTCCTTTTCAAAACTTCTTGTTTCAGCAAATGTGTTTTCCTTGTTTTCCGTTTTAAATATATAAATGTGTAAAAATAGGGCCAACATTCAAAATGTTTATTTTAAATTTAATTTTTAAAGGACTTTTTCTTCAAGCTCCTTGTCAAATCTCCTACCTGTACGTTTTAATCAGATTTGATTTAACTTTCATGGTTTCCAAGTTAAAGGGGGTCAAATTAAAGTCGATTGTGACAGCTATCTTGCATTTGTATATCAAAAAATTTACATCATATTCTGAGGTTTCAAATAATAATAACATATTTGATCTTCCACTTTTAAAACGGTTAAACTAATCAGACTTTGATGGTGGTCTCTAAGTTTGTAGAACTAAATAATGACAAAGTGTTACTATAGGGATTTGAGGATGTTGTTTTAGCATGTCCCAAGTGTTTGCCAGAAATTGTTTTCTTCCGGTGAAGCAATGAACTGAAGGTAATGGATTGTTTACATGTTGTTAATGATACACATGGCATTCTGAGATGTCAGGATAGACTGCATTAAAAATATTTGCAGGTTTGTAATGATTATGAGCAGGCCTAGGCGTTACTTGAAAAGCGAGCGATATATAGGCTAGTCATAGCGTCATAAGACTTTCGAGCGAAAATAAGGTTATTGTTATGAGTTGGGGTGTTTATAGCTGCGGAACCGTAGCTCTTATGGTCCTTGGCCAGTTTTCTGATATATTTCGACATTAATTTAGCTATATCGTGACGGTCGGTTTTATTGGTGCAGGAAACAGGAGTACCTGGAGAAAACCACCGACCTGTGTCACGAGTCACTGACAAACTTTATCACATAATGTGGTATCACATACACCCGCCATGAGTTGGATTTAAACTTACAACGCTAGTGGTGATAGGCACTGATTGCACAGGTGGTTGTAAATCCAACTACCATATGATCACGACCATGACGACCACTCAATACGAAATTACAATGTATATTTAATGTATAGACACCAAAAGACAGGGCCCTAAGTAGGGATTTAAAACAGGTGAGGCAGGGATATGGGTGCCGCTAATCTCATTGAGATTAGGATTCCGAAGAAAATTATGTCTATCTTCATCCTAATCTCATTTCAAGGCCTATCAAAGGTATTCTGGAAATTTAAAATTTGACCCCCAGTGCATTCCTATGGATATTTTGGCATGGAAGGATTGTGTCAGATCAAGTGCAGGTAAGATTTCATTTATAGACATATTTTCGAGTTCAAATCTGCAAAAATATTGATATTTTCTTACCCTTTACAGCGTCTATCAGATAAAAGAACCGAACATCCATTTCAAACTGTCGGCCATTTTACTGAACTCATGAACTACATCACATTATCAAAATCGCCACATATTTTGTTACAGCCTGTTTCTAGATTAGGTCTATATCAAATATGTATTGTATATGCAAGCATGTCCTTTATGAGCTGTTGATTGGTTTTAATGAAATATTTATAACCTAAGAAAAAAAGCCGTGTATATGGGATTTTAAATTATAAATTTTAATGAAATATTTGATATCGACAACTTGATAGGACTTGAAACGAGATTAGGATGAAGATACAGACATAATTTTCTCTGGAATCCTAAATTTACTGAGATTAGGGTGCCGCCGATTGAGGCCACCAAGTTCTTCAGCAGAAATCATAGTAATCAGATGCTTCAGGGGAAATCAAAGTAATCAGGTACTTCTGGAGAAAGTATAGTAATCAGGTACTTCAGGAGAATTTATAGTAATCAGGTACTACAGGCGAAATCATTGTAATCAGGTACTTCAGGAGAAATCATTGTAATCAGGTACTTCAGGAGAAATTATAGTAATCAGGTACTACAGGAGAAATAGTAATAAGGTACTTCAGGAGAACTCACTGTAATCAGGTACTTTCAGATAAATCAAAGTAATCAGGTACTTCAGGAGAAATTGTAATCAGGTACTTCAGGAGAAGTCATAGTAATCAGGTACTTCAGTAGAAATTATAGTAATCAGGTGCTTTCAGAGAAATTATAGTAATCAGGTACTTCATAAGAAATTATAGTAATCAGGTACTTCAGGAGAAATTATAGTAATCAGATACTTCAGGAGAAATCATAGTAATTAGATACTTCAGGAGAAATGATAGTAAACAGGTACTTCAGGAGAAATTATAGTAATGAGGTACTTCAGGAGAAATCATTGTAATCAGGTACTTCAGGATAAATTATAGTAATCAGGTACTTAAGGAGAATTCATTGTAATCAGATACTTCAGGAGATATTATTGTAATAAGGTACTTCAGCAGAAATTATAGTAATCAGGTTCTTTAGGAGAAATCATTGTAATAAGGTACTTCAGGAGAAATCATTGTAATCAGGTACTTCAGGAAAAATCATAGTAATCGGGTACTTTAGGTGATGTCATAGCAATCAGGTACTTCAGGAGAAATTATAGTAATCGGGTACTTTCAGAGAAATTATAGTAATCAGGTACTTCAGGAGAAATTATAGTAATCAGGTACTTCAGGAGAAATTATAGTAATCAGGTACTTCAGGAGAAATTATATTAATCAGATACTTCAGGAGACATCATGGTAATCAGATACTTCAGGAGAAATCATAGTAAACAGGTACTTCAGCAGAAAATATAGTAATGAGGTACTTCAGGAGAAATCATTGTAATCAGGTACTTCAGGAGAATCTATAGTAATAAGGTACTTCAGGAGAAATTATAGTAATCAGGTACTATAGGAGAAATCATTGTAATCAGGTACTTCAGGAGAAATTATAGTAATTAGGTACTTTCAGAGAAATTATAGTAATTATGTACTTCAGGAGAATTTATAGTAATCGAGTATTTCAGGCGAATGCATTTTAATTAGGTCCTTCAGGAGAAATCATTGTAATCAGGTACTTCAGGAGAAATCATAGTAATCAGATACTTCAGGAGAAATAATAGTAATCAGATACTTCAGGAGAAATCATAGTAATCGGAAACTTCAGCAGAAATTATAGTAAACAGATACTTCAGAAGAAACGATAGTAAACAGGTACTTTAGGAGAAATTATAGTAATAAGATAATTCAGGAGAAATCATAGTAATCAGATACTTCAGGAGAAAACATAGTAAACAGGTACTTCAGGAGAAATTGTAATCAGGTACTTCAGGATAAATTATAGTAATCAGGTACTTCATGAGATATCATTGTAATCAGATACTTCAGGAGAAATTATAGTAATCAGGTACTTTAGGAGAAATCATTGTAATCAGGTACTTCAGGAGAAATTATAGTAATTAGGTAATTTCAGAGAAATTATAGTAATCAGGTACTTCAAGAGAAATTATAGTAATCGGGTACTTCAGGAGAAATTATAGTAATCAGGTACTTCAGGAGAATTTATAGTAATCAGCTACTTCAGGCGAAATCATTGTTATCAGGTACTTCAGGAGAAATTATAGTAATAAGGTATTTCAGGAGACATCATTGTAATCAGGTGCTTCTGGAGAAATTATAGTATTCAGGTACTTCAGGAGAAATAGTAATCAGATACTATAGGAGAAATTATAGTAATCAGGTACTTCATGAAAAATTATAGTAATCAGGTACTTCAGGAGAATTCATTGTAATCAGATACTTCAGGAGAAATTATAGTAATAAGGTACTTCAGGAGAAATCATTGTAATCAGGTACTTCAGGATAAATTATAGTAATCAGGTACTTTATGAGAAATCATTGTAATCAGGTACTTCATGAGAAATCAATATAATCAGGTACTTCAGGAAAAATCATATTAATCGGGTACTTCAGGAGAAATTATAGTAATCAGGTACTTCAAGAGATATCATTGTAATCAGGTATTTCAGGAGAAGTCATTGTAATCAGGTACTTAAGGAGAAATCATAGTAATAAGGTACTTCAGGAGAACTCATTGTAATCAGGTACTTTCAGATAAATCAAAGTAATCAGGTACCTCAGGAGAAATCATTGTAATCAGGTACTTCATGTGATGTCATAGCAATCAGGTACTTCAGGAGAAATTATAGTAATCAGGTACTTTCAGAGAAATTATAGTAATCAGTACTTCAGGAGAAATTATAGTAATCAGGTACTTCAGGAGAAATTATAGTAATCAGGTACTTCAAGAGAAATTATATAAATAAGATACTTCAGGAGACATCATGGTAATCAGATACTTCAGGAGAAATCATAGTAAACAGGTACTTCAGGAGAAATTGTAGTAATGAGGTACTTCAGGAGAAATTGTAATAAGGTACTTCAGGAGAACTCATTGTAATCAGGTACTTTCAGACATCATTGTAATCAGGTATTTCAGGAGAAGTCATTGTAATTAGGTACTTCAGGAGAAATCATAGTAATAAGGTACCTCAGGAGAAATCATTGTAATCAGGTACTTCATGTGATGTCATAGCAATCAGGTACTTCAGGAGAAATTATAGTAATCAGGTACTTTCAGAGAAATTATAGTAATCAGGTACTTCAGGAGAAATTATAGTAATGAGGTACTTCAGGAGAAATTATAGTAATGAGGTACTTCAGGAGAAATCATTGTAATCAGATACTTCAGGAGAAACTATAGTAATAAGGTACTTCAGGAGAAATTATAATAATCAGGTACTTTAGGTGAAATCATTGTAATCAGGTACTTCAGGAGAAATTATAGTAATCAGGTACTTTCAGAGAAATTATAGTAATCAGGTACTTCAGGAGAAACTATAGTAATCAGGTACTTCAGGAGAAATTATGGTAATGAGGTACTTCAGGAGAAATCATTTTAATCAGGTACTTCAGGAGAAACTATAGTAATAAGGTACTTCAGGAGAAATTATAGTAATCAGGTACTTTAGGTGAAATCATTGTAATCAGGTACTTCAGGAGAAATTATAGTAATTAGGTACTTCAGGGGAATTTATTGTAATCAGGTACTTCAGGTGAATGCATTGTAATCAGGTACTTCAGGAGAAATCATAGTAATCAGATACTTCAGGAGAAATCATAGTAATGAGATAATTCAGAAGAAATCATAGTAATCAGATACTTCAGGAGAAAACATAGTAAACAGGTACTTTAGGAGAAATTATAGTAATGAGGTATTTCAGGAGAAATTGTAATCAGGTACTTTAGGAAAAATTATAGTAATTAGATAATTTCAGAGAAATCATAGTAATCAGGTACTACAGGAGAAATTACAGTAATTAGGTACTTCAACAGAAATTATAGTAATCAGGTACTTCAGGAGAAATTATAGTTATCAGGTACTTCAGGAGAATTTATAGTAATCAGGTACTTCAGGCGAAATCATTGTAATCAGGTACTTCAGGAGAAATTATAGTAATGAGGTACTTCAGGAGATATTATTGTAATCAGGTTGTTCTGGAGAAATTATAGTATTCAGGTACTTTAAGAGAAATCATAGTAATCAGATACTTCAGGAGAAATCATAGTAATGAGGTACTTCAGGAGAAATTATAGTAATAAGGTACTTCAGGAGACATCATTGTAATCAGGTGCTTCTGGAGAAATTATAGTATTCAGGTACTTCAGGAGAAATAGTAATCAGGTACTATAGAAGAAATTATAGTAATCAGGTACTTCAGGAGAAATTATAATAATCGGATGCTTCAAGAGAAATAATAGTTATTAGGTACTTCAGGAGAAATTATAGTAATCAGGTACTTCAGGAGAAATAATAGTAATCAGGTACTTCAGGAGAAATCATTGTAATTAGGTACTTCAGGTGAAATTCTAGTAATCAGGTACTTCAGGAGAAATAATAGTAATCAGGTACTTCAGCAGAAATCATTGTAATCAGGTACTTCAGGAGAAAATATAGTAATCAGATACTTCAGGAGAAATGATAGTAATCAAGTAATTCGGGAGAAATTATAGTAATGAGGTACTTCAGGAGAAATTATAGTAATCAGGTACTTCAGGATAAATTATAGTAATCAGGCATTTCAGAAAAAATTATAGTTATCAGGTACTTCAGGACAATATCATAGTAGTCAGGTACTTCAGGAGAAATTATAGTAATAGGGAACATCAGGAGAAATCATTATAATCAGGTACTTAAGGATAAATTATAGTAATCAGGTACTTCAGGAAAATTTATAGTAATCAGGTACTTCAGGAAAAATTATAGTAATCAGGTACTTCAGGAGAAATAGTAATCAGGTAGTTCAGGAGAAATCATAGTAATGAGGTACTTCAGGAGAAATTATAGTAATCAGGTACTTCAGGAGAAATAATAGTAATCAGGTACTTCAGGAGAAATTATAATAATCGGATGCTTCAGGAGAAATAATAGTTATTAGGTACTTCAGGAGAAATTATAGTAATCAGGCACTTCAAGAGAAATCATTGTAATTAGGTACCTCGGGTGAAATTCTAGTAATCAGGTACTTCAGGAGAAATAATAGTAATCACGTACTTCAGGAGAAATCATTGTAATCAGGTACTTCAGGAGAAAATATAGTAATCATATACTTCAGGAGAAATCATAGTAATCAAGTACTTCAGGAGAAATTATAGTAATGAGGTACTTCAGGAGAAATTAAAGTAATCAGGTACTTCAGGATAAATTATAGTAATCAGGCATTTCAGGAAAAATTATAGTAATCAGGTACTTCAGGACAATATCATAGTAGTCAGGTACTTCAGGAGAAATTATAGTAATAGGGAACATCAGGAGAAATCATTATAATCAGGTACTTAAGGATAAATTATAGTAATCAAGTACTTAAGAAGAAATCATAGTAATCAGGTACTTCAGGGGAAATTATAGTAACGAAGTACTTCGGGACAATATCATAGTAGTCAGGTACTTCAGGGGAAATAATAGTAATCAGGTGCTTCAGGAGAAATTATTGTAATCAGGTACTTCAGGAGAAATTATAGTAATCAGGTACTTAAGGAGAAATCATAGTGATCAGGTACTTCAGGAGAAATCATTATAATCAGTTACTTCAGCAGAAATCATAGTAAATATGTACCTCAGGTGAAATCATTGTAATCCGGTACTTCAGGAGAAATCATTGTACTCAGGTACTTTCAGAGAAATCATAGTAATCAGGTACCTCATGAGAAATTATAGTAATGAGGTACTACAGGAAAAATCATTGTAATGAAGTACTTCAGCGGAAATTATAGTAATGAGGTACTTCAGGAGAAATTATAGTATTCAGGTACTTCAGGAGAAATCATTGTAATCAGGTACTTTCAGAGAAATCATAGTAATCAGGTACTTCAGGAGATATCATTGTGATCAGGTACTTTGAGAGAAATCATAGTAATCAGGTACTTCAGGAGAAATTATAGTAATAAGATACTGCAGGAGAAATCATTGTAATCAGGTACTTCAGGATAAATTATAGTGATCAGGTACTTCAGCAGAAATCATAGTAATCAGATACTTTAGGAGAAATCATAGTAATCAGGTACTTCAGCAGAAATGATAGTAATCAGGTCCTTCAGGAGAAATCCTTTTAATAAGGTACTTTCAGAGAAATCATAGTAATCAGGTTCTTCAGGAGAAATTATAGTAATCAGGTATTTCGGGAGAAATCATAGTAATCAGGTTGTTCAGGAGAAATTATAGTAATCAGGTATTTCGGGAGAAATCATTATAATCTGGTACTTCAGCAGAAATCATATTAAATATGTACCTCAGGTGATATCATTGTAATCAGGTACTTCAGGAGAAATCATTGTACTCAGGTACTTTCAGAGAAATCACAGTAATCAGGTACATCAGGAGAAATTATAGTAATGAGGTACTTCAGGAAAAATGATTGTAATGAGGTACTTCAGCGGATATTATAATAATCATGTACTTCAGGAGAAATTATAGTAATCAGGTACTTTCAGAGAAATCATAGTAATCAGGTACTTCAGGTGAAATCATTGTAATCAGCTACTTTGAGAGAAATCATAGTAATCAGGTACTTCAGGAGAAATTATAGTAATCAAATACTTCAGGAGAAATCATAGTAATTAGATATTTCAGGAGAAATCATAGTAATCAGGTTCTTCAGGAGGAATTATAGTAATCAGGTATTTCAAGAGAAATCATTGTAATCAGGAACTTCAGGATAGATTATAGTAATCAGGTACTTTAGAAGAAATCATAGTAATCAGATACTTCAGGAAAAATTATAGTAATCAGGTACTTCAGGTAAAATAACAGTAATCAGATACTTCAGGAGAAATCATAGTAATTAGATACTTCAGGAGAAATCATAGTAATGAGGTACTACAGTAGAAAATATAGTAATGAGGTACGTCAGGAGAAATCATTGTAATCAGGTACTTCAGGAGAAATTATAGTAATCAGACACTTGAGGAGAAATAATAGTAATCAGGTACTTCAGGAGCAATTATAGTAATCAGGTACTTCAGTAGAAATCATAGTAATGAGATACTTCAGGAGAAATCATAGTAATCAGGTACTTCAGCAGAAATTATAGTAATCAGGTCATTCAGGAGAAATCCTTGTAATCAGGTACTTTCAGAGAAATCATAGTAATCAGGTTCTTCAGGAGAAATTATAGTAATCAGGTATTTCGGGAGAAATCATTGTAATCAGGTACTTCAGGAAAAATTATAGTAATCAGGTACTTCAGGATAAATTATAGTAATCAGGTACTTCAGGAAAAATTATAGTAATCAGGTACTTCAGGACAATATCATAGTAGTGAGGTACTTCAGGAGAAATTATATTAAAAAAATACTTCAGGAGAAACCATAGTAATCGAGATACTTCAGGAGAAATTATAGTAATTAGGTACTTTTAGAGAAATTATAGTAATTAGGTACTTCAGGAGAATTTATAGTAATCAGGTACTTCAGGCGAAATCATTGTAATCAGGTACTTCAGGAGAAATCATTGTAATCAGGTACTTTAGGAGAAATCATTGTAATCAGGTACTTCAGGAGAAATTATAGTAATTAGGTACTTCAGGAGAATTTATAGTAATCAGGTACTTCAGGCAAAATCATTGTAATCAGGTACTTCTGGAGAAATTATAGTATTCAGGTACTTCAGGAGGAATAGTAATCAGGTACTATAGGAGAAATTATAGTAATCAGGTACTTCAGGAAACATTATTGTAATCAGATACTTCAGGAAAATAGTAATCAGATACTTCAGGAGAAATCATTGTAATCAGGTACTTTAGGAGAAATCATAGTAATGAGGTACGTGAGGAGAAATCATTATAATCAGGTACTTCAGGAGAAATTATAATAATCGGATACTTCAGGAGAAATAATAGTAATTAGGTACCTCAGGTGAAATTCTAGTAATCAGGTACTTCAGGAGAAATTCTAGTAATCAGGTACTTCAGGAGAAAATATAGTAATCATATACTTCAGGAGAAATCATAGTATTCGGGTACTTCAGGAGAAATCATAGTAATCAGGTACTTCAGGAGAAATCATAGTAATCAGTTACTTCAGGAGAAATTATAGTAATGAAGTACTTCAGGAAAATATCTTAGTAGTCAGGTACTTCAGGAGAAATTATAGTAATCAGGTAGTTCAGGAGAAATTATTGTAATCAGGTACTTCAGGATAAATTATAGTAAACAGGTACTGAAGGAGAAATCATAATGATCAGGTACTTCAGGAGAAATCATTATAATCAGGTACTTCAGGACAATATCATAATAGTCAGGTACTTCGGGAGAAATTATAGTAATCAGGTACTTCAGGAGAAATTATAGTAATGAAGTACTTCAGGACAATATCATAGTAGTCAGGTACTTCGGGAGAAACTATAGTAATCAGGTACTTCAGGAGAAATTATTGTAATCAGGTACTTCAGGAGAAATTATAGTAATCGGGTACTTCAGGAGAAATCATAGTAATCAGGTGCTTCAGGTAAATTATAGTAATGAAGTACATCAGGACAATATCATAGTTGTCTGGTACTTCAGGAGAAATTATAGTAATCAGGTACTTCAGGAAAAATTATTGTAATCAGGTACTTCAGGAGAAATTATAGTAATTAGGTAGTTAAGGAGAAATCATAGTGATCAGGTACTTCAGGAGAAATCATTATAATCAGGTACTTCAGCAGAAATCATAGTAAATATGTACATCAGGAGAAATTATAGTAATGAGGTACAGCAGGAAAAATCAATGTAATGAGGTACTTCAGCGGAAATTCTAGTAATGAACTACTTCAGGAGAAATTATGGTATTCAGGTACTTCAAGAGAAATCATTGTAATCAGGTAATTTCGGAGAAATCATAGTAATCAGTTACTTCAGGAGAAATCATTGTAATCAGGTACTTTCAGAGAAATCATAGTAATCAGTTACTTCAGGTGAAATTATAGTAATAAGATACTGCAGGAGAAATCATTGTAATCAGGTACTTTAGGATAAATTATAGTAATCAGGTACTTCAGCAGAAATCATAGTAATCAGGTACTTCAGCAGAAAGTATAGTAATCAGGTACTTCAGGAAAAATTATAGTAATCAGGTACTTCAGGACAATATCATAGTAGTCAGGTACTTCAGGAGAAATTATATTAATCAGATACTTCAGGAGAAACCATAGTAATCAGATACTTCAGGAGAAATCATAGTAAACAGGTACTTCAGGAAAAATTATAGTAATGAGGTACTTCAGGAGAAATCATTGTAATCAGGTACTTCAGGAGAAACTATAGTAATAAGGTACTTGAGGAGAAATTACAGTAATCAGGTACTTTCAGAGAAATCATTGTAATCAGGTACTTCAGGAGAAATTATAGTAATTAGGTACTTCAGGAGAATTTATAATAATCAGGTACTTCAGGCGAAATCATTGTAATCAGGTACTTCAGGAGAAATCATTGTAATCAGGTACTTTAGGAGAAATCATTGTAATCAGGTACTTCAGGAAAAATTATAGTAATTAGGTACTTTTAGAGAAATTATAGTAATTAGGTACTTCAGGAGAATTTATAGTAATCAGGTACTTCAGGCGAAATCATTGTAATCAGGTACTTCTTGAGAAATTATAGTATTCAGGTACTTCAGGAGAAATAGTAATCAGGTACTATAGGAGAAATTATAGTAATCAGGTACTTCAGGAAAAATTACCGTAATCAGATACTTCAGGAGAAATAGTAATCAGATACTTCAGGAGAAATCATTGTAATCAGGTACTTTAGGAGAAATCATAGTAATGAGGTACGTCAGGAGAAATCATTATAATCAGGTACTTCAGGAGAAATTATAATAATCGGATACTTCAGGAGAAATAATAGTAATTAGGTACTTCAGGAGAAATTATAGGAATCAGGCACTTCAGGAGAAATCATAGTAATAAGGTACCTCAGGTGAAATTCTAGTAATCAGGTACTTCAGGAGAAATTCTAGTAATCAGGTACTTCAGGATAACTTATAGTAATCAGGCATTTCAGGCAAAATTATAGTAATCAGGTACTTCAGGAGAAATTATAGTAATGAAGTACTTCAGGACAATATCATGGTAGTCAGGTACTTCGGGAGAAATTATAGTAATCAGGTACTTCAGGAGAAATTATTGTAATCAGGTACTTCAGGAGAAATTATAGTAATCGGGTACTTCAGGAGAAATCATAGTAATCAGGTACTTCAGGTAAATTATAGTAATGAAGTACATCAAGACAATATCATAGTAGTCTGGTACTTCAGGAGAAATTATATTAATCAGGTACTTCAGAAGAAATTATTGTAATCAGGTACTTCAGGAGAAATTATAGTAATCAGGTACTTAAGGAGAAATCATAGTGATCAGGTACTTCAGGAGAAATCATTATAATCAGGTACTTCAGCAGAAATCATAGAAATATGTACCTCAGGTGAAATCATTGTAATCCGTTACTTCAGGAGAAATCATTGTACTCAGGTACTTTCAGAGAAATCATAGTAATCAGGTACATCAGGAGAAATTATAGTAATGAGGTACTTCAGGAAAAATCAATGTAATGAGGTACTTCAGCGGAAATTCTAGTAATGAACTACTTCAGGAGAAATTATGGTATTCAGGTACTTCAAGAGAAATCATTGTAATCAGGTACTTTCAGAGAAATCATAGTAATCAGTTACTTCAGGAGAAATCATTGTAATCAGGTACTTTCAGAGAAATCATAGTAATCAGTTATTTCAGGAGAAATCATAGTAATCAGATACTTCAGGAGAAATCATAGTAATCAGGTACTTCAGCAGAAATTATTGTAATCAGGTCCTTCAGAAGAAATCCTTGTAATCAGGTAATTTCAGAGAAATCATAGTAATCAGGTTCCTCAGGAGAAATTATAGCAATCAGGTATTTCGGGAGAAATCATTGTCATCAGGTACTTCAGGAGAAATTATAGTAATCAGGTACTTAAGGATAAAATATAGTAATGAGGTACTTGAGGTAAAATTATAGTCATCAGGTACTTCAGGACAATATCACGGTAGTCAGGTACTTCAGGAGAAATTATAGTAATCAGGTACTTCAGGAGAAATCATAGTAATCAGGTACTTCAGGAGAAATTATAGTAATGAAGTACTTCAGGAAAATATCTTAGTAATCAGGTACTTCAGGAGAAATTATAGTAATCAAGTACTTCAGGAGAAATTATTGTAATCAGGTACTTCAGGATAAATTATAGTAATCAGGTACGGAAGGAGAAATCATAGTGATCAGGTACTTCAGGAGAAATCATTATGATCAGGTACTTCAGCAGAAATCATAGTAAATATGTACTGCAGGTGAAATTATTGTAATGAGGTACTTCAGGAGAAATCATCGTACTCAGGTACTTTCAGAGAAATCACAGTAATCAGGTACATCAGGAGAAATTATAGTAATGAGGTACTTCAGGAAAAATCATTGTAATGAGGTACTTCAGCGGATATTATAGTAATCATGTACTCCAGGAGAAATTATAGTAATCAGGTACTTTCAGAGAAATCATAGTAATCAGGTACTTCAGGTGAAATCATTGTAATCAGGTACATTGAGAGAAATCATAGTAATCAGGTACTTCAGGAGAAATTATAGCAATCAAATACTTCAGGAGAAATCATAGTAATCAGGTACTTCAGGAGGAATTATAGTAATCAGGTACTTCAAGAGAAATCATTGTAATCAGGTACTTCAGGATAAATTATAGTAATCAGGTACTTCAGAAGAAATCATAGTAATCAGATACTTCAGTAGAAATCCTTGTAATGAGTTACTTTCAGGGAAATCATAGTAATCAGATTCTTCAGGAGAAATTATAGTAATGACGTATTTCGGGAGAAATCATTGTAATCAGGTACTGCAGAAAAAATTATAGTACATGTAATCAAATACTTCAGGAGAAATAATAGTAATCAGATACTTCAGGAGAAATTATAGTAATCAGGTACTTCAAGGGAAATCATTGTAATCATGTACTTTCAGAGAAATCATAGTAATCAGGTACTTCAGGAGAAATTATAGTAATAAGATGCTGCAGGAGAAATCATTGTAATCAGCTACTTCAGGATAAATTATAGTAATCAGGTAGTTCAGCAGAAATCATAGTAATCAGATACTTCAGGAGAAATCATAGTAATCAGGTACTTCAGCAGAAATTATAGTAATCAGGTGCTTCAGGAGAAATCCATGTAATCAGGTACTTTCAGAGAAATCATAGTAATCAGGTTCTTCAGGAGAAATTATAGCAATCAGGTATTTCGAGAGAAATCATTGTCATCAGGTACTTCAGGAGAAATTATAGTAATCAGGTACTTAAGGATAAATTATAGTAATCAGGTACTTTAGGAAAAATTATAGTAATCTGGTACTTCAGGACAATATCATAGTAGTCAGGTACTTCAGGAGAAATTATAGTAATCAGGTATTTCGGGAGAAATCATTGTAATCAGGTACTTCAGGAGAAATTATAGTAATCAGGTACTTCAGGAGAAATTATAGTAATAAGGTACTCCACGAAAATTATAGTAATCAGGTACTTCAGGACAATATCATAGTAGTCAGGTATTTCAGGAGAAATTATATTAATCAGATACTTCAGGACAATATCATAGTAGTCAGGTACTTCAGGAGAAATTATAGTAATCGGGTACTTGAAGAGAAATCATTGTAATCATGTAGTTCAGGATAAATTATAGTAATGAGGTACTTCAGGAGAAATCATAGTAATCAGATACTTCAGGAGAAATTATGGTAATGCAGTACTTTAGGAAAATATCTTAGTAGTCAGGTACTTCAGGAGAAATTATAGTAATCAGGTACTTCAGGAAAAATTATTGTAATCAGGTACTTCAGGAGAAATTATACTAATCAGGTACTGAAGGAGAAATCATAGTGATCAGGTACTTCAGGAGAAATCATTATAATCAGGTACTTCAGCAGAAATCATAGTAAATATGTACCTCATGTGAAATCATTGTAATCCGGTACTTCATGAGAAATCATTGTACTCAGGTACTTTCAGAGAAATCATAGTAATCAGGTTCTTCAGGAGAAATTATAGTAATCAGGTACTACATGGGAAATCATTGTAATCATGTACTTTCAGAGAAATCATAGTAATCAGGTACTTCAGGAGAAATTATAGTAATAAGATACTGCAGGAGAAATCATTGTAATCAGCTACTTCAGGATAAATTATAGTAATCAGGTACTTCAGTAGAAATTATAGTAATCAGGTCCTTCAGGAGAAATCCATGTAATCAGGTACTTTCAGAGAAATGATAATAATCAGGTTCTTCAGGAGAAATTATAGCAATCAGGTATTTCGGGAGAAATCATTGTAATCAGGTACTTCAGGAGAAATTATAGTAATCGGGTACTTCAGGAGAAATTATAGTAATAAGGTACTCCACGAAAAATTATAGTAATAGGGTACTTCAGGACAATATCATAGTAGTCAGGTATTTCAGGAGAAATTATATTAATCAGATACTTCCGGAGAAATCATTGTAATCAGATACTTCAGAAATCATAGTAAACAGGTACTTCAGGAGAAATTATAGTAATGAGGTACTTCAGGAGAAATAATTGTAATCAGGTACTTCAGGAGAAACTATAGCAATAAGGTACTTGAGGAGAAATTACAGTAATCAGGTACTTTCAGAGAAATCATTGTAATCAGGTACTTTCAGAGAAATCATAGTAATCAGGTTCTTCAGGAGAAAGTATAGCAATCAGGTATTTCGGGAGAAATCATTGTCATCAGGTACTTCAGGAGAAATTATAGTAATCAGGAACTAGAGGATAAATTATAGTAATCAGGTACTTCAGGACAATATCATAGTAGTCAGGTACTTCAGTAGAAATTATATTAATCAGATACTTCAGGAGAAATCATTGTAATCAGATACTTCAGGAGAAATCATAGTAAACAGGTACTTCAGGAGAAATTATAGTAATGAGGTACTTCAGGAGAAATAATTGTAATCAGGTACTTCAGGAGAAACTATAGCAATAAGGTACTTGAGGAGAAATTACAGTAATCAGGTACTTTCAGAGAAATCATTGTAATCAGGTACTACAGAAGAAATTATAGTAATTAGGTACTTTCAGAGAAATTATAGTAATTATGTACTTCAGAATAATTTATAATAAGCAGGTACTTCAGGCGAAATCATTGTAATCAGGTACTTCAGGAGAAATCATTGTAATCAGGTACTTTAGGAGAAATCATTGTAATCAGGTACTTCAAGAGAAATTATAGTAATTAGGTACTTTCAGAGAATTTATAGTTATTAGGTACTGAAGGAGAAATCATAGTGATCAGGTACTTCAGGAGAAATCATTATAATCAGGTACTTCAGCAGAAATCATAGTAAATATGTACTTCAGGTGAAATCATTGTAATCCGGTACTTCAGGAGAAATCATTGTACTCAGGTACTTTCAGAGAAATCACAGTAATCAGGTACATGAGGAGAAATTATAGTAATGAGGTACTTCAGGAAAAATCATTGTAATGAGGTACTTCAGCGGATATTATTGTAATCATGTACTTCAGCAGAAATTATAGTAATCAGGTACTTCAGGTGAAATCATTGTAATCAGGTACTTTGAGAGAAATCATAGTAATCAAATACTTCAGGAGAAATCATAGTAATCAGATATTTCAGGAGAAATCATAGTAATCAGGTACTTCAGGAGGAATTATAGTAATCAGGTACTTCAAGAGAAATCATTGTAATCAGGTACTTCAGGATAAATTATAGTAATCAGGTACTTCAGAAGAAATCATAGTAATCAGATACTTCAGGAGAAATCATAGTAATCAGGTGCTTCAGTAGAAATTATAGTAATCAGGTCCTTCAGGAGAAATCCTTGTAATGAGGTACTTTCAGAGAAATCATAGTAATCAGGTTCTTCAGGAGAAATTATAGTAATCAGGCATTTCGGGAGAAATCATTGTAATCAGGTACTTCAGGATAAATTATAGTAATAAGGTACTTCAGGAAAAATTATAGTAATCAGATACTTCAGGAGAAATCACTGTAATCAGATATTTCAGGAGAAATCATAGTAAACAGGTACTTCAGGAGAAATTATAGTAATGAGGTACTTCAGGAGAAATCATTGTAATCAGGTACTTCAGGAGAAACTATAGTAATAAGGTACTTGAGGAGAAATTACAGTAATCAGGTACTTTCAGAGAAATCATTGTAATGAGGTACTTCAGGAGAAATTATAGTAATTAGGTACTTTCAGAGAAATTATAGTAATTATGTACTTCAGGAGAATTTATAGTAATCAGGTACTTCAGGCGAAATCATTGTAATCAGGTACTTCAGGAGAAATCATTGTAATCAGGTACTTTAGGAGAAATCATTGTAATCAGGTACTTCAGGTGAAATCATTGTAATCAGCTACTTTGAGAGAAATCATAGTAATCAGGTACTTTAGGAGAAATTATAGTAATCAAATACTTCAGGAGAAATCATAGTAATCAGATATTTCAGGAGAAATCATAGTAATCAGGTACTTCAGGAGGAATTATAGTAATCAGGTACTTCAAGAGAAATCATTGTAATAAGGTACTTCAGGATAAATTATAGTAATGAGGTACTTCAGGAAAAATCATTGTAATGAGGTACTTCAGCGGATATTATTGTAATCATGTACTTCAGCAGAAATTATAGTAATCAGGTACTTCAGGTGAAATCATTGTAATCAGGTACTTTGAGAGAAATCATAGTAATCAAATACTTCAGGAGAAATCATAGTAATCAGATATTTCAGGAGAAATCATAGTAATCAGGTACTTCAGGAGGAATTATAGTAATCAGGTACTTCAAGAGAAATCATTGTAATCAGGTACTTCAGGATAAATTATAGTAATCAGGTACTTCAGAAGAAATCATAGTAATCAGATACTTCAGGAGAAATCATAGTAATCAGGTGCTTCAGTAGAAATTATAGTAATCAGGTCCTTCAGGAGAAATCCTTGTAATGAGGTACTTTCAGAGAAATCATAGTAATCAGGTTCTTCAGGAGAAATTATAGTAATCAGGCATTTCGGGAGAAATCATTGTAATCAGGTACTTCAGGATAAATTATAGTAATAAGGTACTTCAGGAAAAATTATAGTAATCAGATACTTCAGGAGAAATCATTGTAATCAGATATTTCAGGAGAAATCATAGTAAACAGGTACTTCAGGAGAAATTATAGTAATGAGGTACTTCAGGAGAAATCATTGTAATCAGGTACTTCAGGAGAAACTATAGTAATAAGGTACTTGAGGAGAAATTACAGTAATCAGGTACTTTCAGAGAAATCATTGTAATGAGGTACTTCAGGAGAAATTATAGTAATTAGGTACTTTCAGAGAAATTATAGTAATTATGTACTTCAGGAGAATTTATAGTAATCAGGTACTTCAGGCGAAATCATTGTAATCAGGTACTTCAGGAGAAATCATTGTAATCAGGTACTTTAGGAGAAATCATTGTAATCAGGTACTTCAGGTGAAATCATTGTAATCAGCTACTTTGAGAGAAATCATAGTAATCAGGTACTTTAGGAGAAATTATAGTAATCAAATACTTCAGGAGAAATCATAGTAATCAGATATTTCAGGAGAAATCATAGTAATCAGGTACTTCAGGAGGAATTATAGTAATCAGGTACTTCAAGAGAAATCATTGTAATCAGGTACTTCAGGATAAATTATAGTAATCAGGTACTTCAGAAGAAATCATAGTAATCAGATACTTCAGGAGAAATCATAGTAATCAGGTACTTCAGCAGAAATTATAGTAATCAGGTCCTTCAGGAGAAATCCTTGTAATGAGGTACTTTCAGAGAAATCATAGTAATCAGGTTCTTCAGGAGAAATTATAGTAATCAGGCATTTCTGGAGAAATCATTGTAATCAGGTACTTCAGGAGAAATTATTGTAATCAGGCACTTCAGGATAAATTATTGTAATAAAGGTACTTCAGGAAAAATTATAGTAATCAGGTACTTCAGGACAATATCATAGTAGTCAGGTACTTCAGGAGAAATTATATTAATCAGATACTTCAGGAGAAATCATTGTAATCAGATACTTCAGGAGAAATCATAGTAAACAGGTACTTCAGGAGAAATTATAGTAATGAGGTACTTCAAGAGAAATCATTGTAATCAGGTACTTCAGGAGAAACTATAGTAATAAGGTACTTGAGGAGAAATTACAGTAATCAGGTACTTTCAGAGAAATCATTGTAATCAAGTACTTCAGGAGAAATTATAGTAATTAGGTACTTTCAGAGAAGTTATAGTAATTATGTACTTCAGGAGAATTTATAGTAATCAGGTACTCAGGCGAAATCATTGTAATCAGGTACTTTAGGAGAAATCATTGTAATCAGGTACTTCAGGAGAAATTATAGTAATTAGGTACTTTCAGAGAAATTATAGTAATTAGGTACTTCAGGAGAATTTATTGTAATCAGGTACTTCAGGCGAAATTATTGTAATCAGGTACTTCTGGAGAAATTATAGTATTCAGGTACTTCAGGAGAAATAATAATCAGGTACTATAGGAGAAATTATAGTAATCAGGTACTTCAAGAAAAATTATTGTAATCAGATACTTCAGGAGAAATAGTAATCAGATATTTCAGGTGAAATCATAGTAATCAGATATTTCAGGCGAAATCATAGTAATCAGGTACTTCAGGAGGAATTATAGTAATCAGGTACTTCAAGAGAAATCATTGTAATCAGATACTTCAGGATAATTTATAGTAATCAGGTACTTCAGAAGTAATCATAGTAATCAGATAATTCAGGAGAAATCATAGTAATCAGGTACTTCAGCAAAAATGATAGTAATCAGGTCCTTCAGGGGAAATCTTTGTAATGAGGTACTTTCAGAGAAATCATAGTAATCAGGTTCTTCAGGAGAAATTATATTAATCAGATACTTCAGGAGAAATCATTGTAATCAGATACTTCAGGAGAAATTATAGTAATTAGGTACTTTCAGAGAAATTATAGTAATTATGTACTTCAGGAGAATTTATATTAATCAGGTACTTCAGGCGAAATCATTGTAATCAAGTACTTCAGGAGAAATCATTGTAATCAGGTACTTCAGGAGAAACTATAGTAATAAGGTACGTGAGGAGAAATTACAGTAATCAGGTACTTTCAGAGAAATCATTGTAATCAAGTACTTAAGGAGAAATTATAGTAATTAGGTACTTTCAGAGAAATTATAGTAATTATGTACTTCAGGAGAATTTATAGTAATCAGGTACTTCAGGCGAAATCATTGTAATCAAGTACTTCAGGAGAAATCATTGTAATCAGGTACTTCAGGAGAAATAGTAATCAGGTACTATAGGAGAAATTATAGTAATCAGGTACTTCAAGAAAAACTATTGTAATCGGATACTTCAGGAGAAATAGTAATCAGATACTTCAGGAGAAATCATTGTAATCCGGTACTTCAGGAGAAATCATAGTAATGAGGTACGTCAGGAGAAATCATTATAATCAGGTACTTCAGGAGAAATTATAATAATCGGATACTTCAGGAGAAATAATAGTAATTAGGTACTTCAAGAGAAATTATAGTAATCAGGCACTTCAGGAGAAATCATTGTAATTAGGTACCTCAGGTGAAATTCTAGTAATCAGGTACTTCAGGAAAAATAATAATAATCAGGTACTTCAGGAGAAAATATAGTAATCATATACTTCAGGAGAAAGCATTGTAATCAGGTACTTCAGGAGAAATTATAGTGATCAGGTACTTCAGAATAAATTATAGTAATCAGGCATTTCAGGAAAAATTATAGTAATCAGGTACTTCAGGAGAAATTATAGTAATGAAGTACTTCAGGACAATATAATAGTAGTCAGGTACTTCGGGAGAAATTATAGTAATCAGGTACTTCAGGAGAAATTATTGTAATCAGATACTTCAGGAGAAATTATAGTAATCGGGTACTTCAGGGGAAATGATAGTAATCAGGTACTTCAGGCAAATTATAGAAATGAAGTACTTCAGGACAATATCATAGTGATCAGGTACTTCAGGAGAAACCAATATAATCAGGTACATCAGCAGAAATGATAGTAAATATGTACCTCAGGTGAAATCATAGTAATCAGGTACATCAGGAGAAATTATAGTAATGAGGTACTTCAGAAGTAATCATAGTAATCAGATAATTCAGGAGAAATCATAGTAATCAGGTACTTCAGCAAAAATGATAGTAATCAGGTCCTTCAGGAGAAATCCTCGTAATGAGGTACTTTCAGAGAAATCATTGTAATCAGGTTCTTCAGGAAAAATTATAGTAATCAGGCATTTCGGGAGAAATCATTGTAATCAGGTACTTCAGGAGAAATTATTGTAATCAGGTACTTCAGGATAAATTATAATAATAAGGTACTTCAGGAAAAATTATAGTAATCAGGTACTTCAGGATAATATCATAGTAGTCAGGTACTTCAGGAGAAATTATATTAATCAGATACTTCAGGAGAAATCATTGTAATCAGATACTTCAGGAGAAATCATAGTAAACAGGTACTTCAGGAGAAATTATAGTAATGAGGTACTTCAGGAGAAATCATTGTAATCAGGTACTTCAGGAGAAACTATTGTAATAAGGTACTTGAGGAGAAATTACAGTAATCAGGTACTTTCAGAGAAATCATTGTAATCAGGTACTTCAGGAGAAATTATAGTAATTAGGTACTTTCAGAGAAATTATAGTAATTATGAACTTCAGGAGAATTTATAGTAATCAGGTACTTCAGGCGACATCATTGTAATCAGGTCCTTCAGGAGAAATCATTGTAATCAGGTACTTCATGTGAAATCATTGTAATCAGGTACTTTGAGAGAAATCATAGTAATCAGGTACTTCAGGAGAAATTATTGTAATCAGGTACTTCAGGATACATTATAATAATAAGGTACTTCAGGAAAAATTATAGTAATCAGGTACTTCAGGATAATATCATAGTAGTCAGGTACTTCAGGAGAAATTATATTTATCAGATACTTCAGGAGAAATCATTGTAATCAGATACTTCAGGAGAAATCATAGTAAACAGGTACTTCAGGAGAAATTATAGTAATGAGGTACTTCAGGAGAAATCATTGTAATCAGGTACTTCAGGAGAAACTATTGTAATAAGGTACTTGAGGAGAAATTACAGTAATCAGGTACTTTCAGAGAAATCATTGTAATCAGGTACTTCAGGAGAAATTATAGTAATTAGGTACTTTCAGAGAAATTATAGTAATTATGAACTTCAGGAGAATTTATAGTAATCAGGTACTTCAGGCGACATCATTGTAATCAGGTCCTTCAGGAGAAATCATTGTAATCAGGTACTTCAGGTGAAATCATTGTAATCAGGTATTTTGAGAGAAATCATAGTAATCAGGTACTTAAGGAGAAATTATAGTAATCAAATACTTCAGGAGAAATCATAGTAATCAGATATTTCAGGAGAAATCATAGTAATCAGATACTTCAGGAGGAATTATAGTAATCAGGTACTTCAAGAGAAATCATTGTAATCAGGTACTTCAGGATAAATTATAGTAATCAGGTACTTCAGAAGAAATCATAGTAATCAGATACTTCAGGAGAAATCATAGTAATCAGGTGCTTCAGCAGAAATTATAGTAATCAGGTCCTTCAGGAGAAATCCTTGTAATGAGGTACTTTCAGAGAAATCATAGTAATCAGGTTCTTCAGGAGAAATTATAGTAATCAGGCATTTCGGGAGAAATCATTGTAATGAGGTACTTCTGGAGAAATTATTGTAATCAGGTACTTCAGGATAAATTATAGTAATAAGGTACTTCAGGAGAAATCAATGTAATCAGGTACTTTAGAAGCAATCATTGTAATCAGGTACTTCAGGAGAAATTATAGTAATTAGGTACTTTCAGAGAAATTATAGTAATTAGGTACTTCAAGAGAATTTATAGTAATCAGGTACTTCAGGCGAAATTATTGTAATCAGGTACTTCGGGAGAAATTATAGTATTCAGGTAGTTCAGGAGAAATAGTAATCAGGTACTATAGGAGAAATTATAGTAATCAGGTACTTCAAGAAAAATTATTATAATCAGATACTCCAGGAGAAATAGTAATCAGATACTTCAGGAGAAATCATTGTAATCAGGTACTTCAGGAGAAATCATTGTAATGAGGTACGTCAGGAGAAATCATTATAATCAGGTACTTCAGGAGAAATTATAATAATCGGATACTTCAGGAGAAATAATAGTAATCAGGCACTTCAGGAGAAATCATTGTAATTAGGTACCTCAGGTGAAATTCTAGTAATCAGGTAATTCAGGAGAAATAATAGTAATCAGGTACTTCAGGAGAAAATATAGTAATCATATACTTCAGGAGAAATCATAGTAATCAAGTACTTCAGGAGAAATTATAGTAATGAGGTAATTCAGGAGAAAGCATTGTAATCAGGTACTTCAGGAGAAATTATAGTAATCAGGTATTTCAGTAGAAATCATTATAATCAGGTACTTCAGGAAAAATTATAGTAATCAGGTACTTCAGGATAAATTATAGTAATCAGGTACTTCAGGACAATATCATAGTAGTCAGGTACTTCAGGAGAAATTATATTAATCAGATACTTCAGGAGAAATCATAGTAATCAGATACTTCAGGAGAAATCATAGTAAACATGTACTTCAGGAGAAATTATAGTAATGAGGTACTCCAGGAGAAATCATTGTAATCAGGTACTTCATGAGAAACTATAGTAATAAGGTACTTGAGGAGAAATTACAGTAATCAGGTACTTTCAGAGAAATCATTGTAATCAGGTACTTCAGGAGAAATTATAGTAATTAGATACTTTCAGAGAAATTATAGTAATTATGAACTTCAGGAGAATTTATAGTAATCAGGTACTTCAGGCGACATCATTGTAATCAGGTCCTTCAGGATAAATCATTGTAATCAGGTACTTCATGTGAAATCATTGTAATCAGGTACTTTGAGAGAAATCATAGTAATCAGGTACTTCAGGAGAAATTATTGTAATCAGGTACTTCAGGATACATTATAATAATAAGGTACTTCAGGAAAAATTATAGTAATCAGGTACTTCAGGATAATATCATAGTAGTCAGGTACTTCAGGAGAAATTATATTTATCAGATACTTCAGGAGAAATCATTGTAATCAGATACTTCAGGAGAAATCATAGTAAACAGGTACTTCAGGAGAAATTATAGTAATGAGGTACTTCAGGAGAAATCATTGTAATCAGGTACTTCAGGAGAAACTATTGTAATAAGGTACTTGAGGAGAAATTACAGTAATCAGGTACTTTCAGAGAAATCATTGTAATCAGGTACTTCAGGAGAAATTATAGTAATTAGGTACTTTCAGAGAAATTATAGTAATTATGAACTTCAGGAGAATTTATAGTAATCAGGTACTTCAGGCGACATCATTGTAATCAGGTCCTTCAGGAGAAATCATTGTAATCAGGTACTTCAGGTGAAATCATTGTAATCAGGTATTTTGAGAGAAATCATAGTAATCAGGTACTTCAAGAGAAATTATAGTAATCAAATACTTCAGGAGAAATCATAGTAATCAGATATTTCAGGAGAAATCATAGTAATCAGATACTTCAGGAGGAATTATAGTAATCAGGTACTTCAAGAGAAATCATTGTAATCAGGTACTTCAGGATAAATTATAGTAATCAGGTACTTCAGAAGAAATCATAGTAATCAGATACTTCAGGAGAAATCATAGTAATCAGGTGCTTCAGCAGAAATTATAGTAATCAGGTCCTTCAGGAGAAATCCTTGTAATGAGGTACTTTCAGAGAAATCATAGTAATCAGGTTCTTCAGGAGAAATTATAGTAATCAGGCATTTCGGGAGAAATCATTGTAATGAGGTACTTCAGGAGAAATTATTGTAATCAGGTACTTCAGGATAAATTATAGTAATAAGGTACTTCAGGAGAAATCAATGTAATCAGGTACTTTAGAAGCAATCATTGTAATCAGGTACTTCAGGAGAAATTATAGTAATTAGGTACTTTCAGAGAAATTATAGTAATTAGGTACTTCAAGAGAATTTATAGTAATCAGGTACTTCAGGCGAAATTATTGTAATCAGGTACTTCGGGAGAAATTATAGTATTCAGGTAGTTCAGGAGAAATAGTAATCAGGTACTATAGGAGAAATTATAGTAATCAGGTACTTCAAGAAAAATTATTGTAATCAGATACTCCAGGAGAAATAGTAATCAGATACTTCAGGAGAAATCATTGTAATCAGGTACTTCAGGAGAAATCATTGTAATGAGGTACGTCAGGAGAAATCATTATAATCAGGTACTTCAGGAGAAATTATAATAATCGGATACCTCAGGAGAAATAATAGTAATCAGGCACTTCAGGAGAAATCATTGTAATTAGGTACCTCAGGTGAAATTCTAGTAATCAGGTAATTCAGGAGAAATAATAGTAATCAGGTACTTTAGGAGAAAATATAGTAATCATATACTTCAGGAGAAATCATAGTAATCAAGTACTTCAGGAGAAATTATAGTAATGAGGTAATTCAGGAGAAAGCATTGTAATCAGGTACTTCAGGAGAAATTATAGTAATCAGGTATTTCAGTAGAAATCATTATAATCAGGTACTTCAGGAAAAATTATAGTAATCAGGTACTTCAGGATAAATTATAGTAATCAGGTACTTCAGGACAATATCATAGTAGTCAGGTACTTCAGGAGAAATTATATTAATCAGATACTTCAGGAGAAATCATAGTAATCAGATACTTCAGGAGAAATCATAGTAAACATGTACTTCAGGAGAAATTATAGTAATGAGGTACTCCAGGAGAAATCATTGTAATCAGGTACTTCATGAGAAACTATAGTAATAAGGTACTTGAGGAGAAAATACAGGAATCAGGTACTTCAGGAGAAATTATAGTAATTAGGTACTTTCAGAGAAATTATAGTAATTAGGTACTTCAAGAGAATTTATAGTAATCAGGTACTTCAGGAGAAATCATTGTAATCAGGTACTTTAGGAGAAATCATTGTAATCAGGTACTTCAGGAGAATTCATTGTAATTAGGTACCTCAGGTGAAATTCTAGTAGTCAGGTACTTCAGGTAAATAATAGTAAATATGTACCTCAGGTGAAATCATTGTAATCCGGTACTTCAGGAGAAATCATTGTACTCAGGTACTTTCAGAGAAATCACAGTAATCAGGTACATGAGGAGAAATTATAGTAATCAGGTACTTCAGGAAAAATCGTTGTAATGAGGTACTTCAGCGGATATTATAGTAATCATGTACTTTTGGAGAAATTATAGTAATCTGGAACTTTCAGAGAAACCATAGTAAGCAGGTACTTCAGGTGAAATCATTGTAATCAGGTACTTCAGAAGAAATCATAGTAATCCGATACTTCAGGAGAAATCATAGTAATCAGGTACTTCAGCAGAAATTATAGTAATCAGGTACTTCAGAAGAAATTATAGTAATCAGGTCCTTCAGGAGAAATCCTTGTAATCAGGTACTTTCAGAGAAATCATAGTAATCAGGTTCTTCAGGAGAAATTATAGTAATCAGGTATTTCGGGAGAAATCATAGTAATCAGGTACTTCAGGTGAAATCATTGTAATCAGGTACTTTGAGGGAAACCATAGTAATCAGGTACTTCAGGAGAAATTATAGTAATCAAATACTTCAGGAGAAATCATAGTAATCAGATATTTCAGGAGAAATCATAGTAATCAGGTACTTCAGGAGAAATTATAGTAATCAAATACTTCAGGAGAAATCATAGTAATCAGATATTTCAGGAGAAATTATAGTAATCAGGTCCTTCAGGAGAAATCCTTGTAATCAGGTACTTTCAGAGAAATCATAGTAATCAGATTCTTCAGGAGAAATTATAGTAATCAGGTATTTCGGGAGAAATCATTGTAATCAGGTACTTCAGGAAAAATTATAGTACATGTAATGAAATACTTCAGGAGAAATAATAGTAATAAAATATTTCAGGAGAAATAATAGTAATCAGGTACCTCAGGTGAAATTCTAGTAGTCAGGTAATTCAGGAGAAATCATTGTAATGAGGTACTTCAGGAGAAATTATAGTGATCAGATACTTCAGGAGAAATTATATTAATTAGGCATTTCAGGAAAAATTATAGTAATCAGGTACTTCAGGGAAATTATGGTAATGAAGTACTTGAGGACAATATCATAGTAGTCAGGTACTTTGGGAGAAATTATAGTAATCAGGTACTTCAGGAGAAATCATAGTTATCAGGTACTTCAGGTAAATTATAGTAAATATGTACCTCTGGTGAAATCATTGTAATCCGGTACTTCAGGAGAAATCATTGTACTCAGGTACTTTCAAAGAAATCACAGTAATCAGGTACATCAGGAGAAATTATAGTAATGAGGTACTTCAGGAAAAATCATTGTAATGAGGTACTTCAGCGGATATTATAGTAATCATGTACTTTTGGAGAAATCATTGTAATCAGGTACTTTGAGGGAAACCATAGTAATCAGGTACTTCAGGAGAAATTATAGTAATGAAATACTTCAGGAGAAATCATAGTAATCAGATATTTCAGGAGAAATCATAGTAATCAGGTTCTTCAGGAGGAATTATAGTAATCAGGTATTTCAAGAGAAATCATTGTAATCAGGTACTTCAGGATAAATTATAGTATTCAGGTACTTCAGAAGAAATCATAGTAATCAGATACTTCAGGAGAAATCATAGTAATCAGGTACTTCAGCAGAAATTATAGTAATCAGGTCCTTCAGGAGAAATCCTTGTAATCAGGTCCTTTCAGAGAAATCATAGTAATCAGGTTCTTCAGGAGAAATTATAGTAATCAGATATTTCAGGAGAAATAATAGTAATCAGGTACTTCAGGAGAAATTATAGTAATCAGATACTTCAAGAGAAATCATTGTAATCAGGTACTTTCAGAGAAATCATAGTAATCAGGTACTTCAGGAGAAATTATAGTAATAAGATACTGCAGGAGAAATCATTGTAATCAGGTACTTCAGGATAAATTATAGTAATCAGATACTTCAGGAGAAATTATTGTAATCAGGTACTTCAGGAGAAATTATGGTAATCAGGTACTGAAGGAGAAATCATAGGGATCAGGTACTTCAGGAGAAATCATTATAATTAGGTACTTCAGCAGAAATCATAATAAATATGTACCTCAGGTGAAATCATTGTAATCCGGTACTTTAGGAGAAATCATTGTACTCAGGTACTTTCAGAGAAATCACAGTAATCAGGTACATCAGGAAAAATCATTGTAATGAGGTATTTCAGCGGATATTATAGTAATCAGGTCCTTCAGGAGAAATCCTTGTAATCAGGTACTTTCAGAGAAATCATAGTAATCAGGTTCTTCAGGAGAAATTATAGTAATCAGGTATTTCGGGAGAAATCATTGTAATCAGGTACTTCAGGAAAAATTATAGTACATGTAATCAAATACTTCAGGAGAAATAATAGTAATCAGATATTTCAGGAGAAATAATAGTAATCAGGTACTTCAGGAGAAATTATAGTAATCAGGTACTTCAAGAGAAATCATTGTAATCAGGTACTTCAGGATAAATATTAGTATTCAGGTACTTCAGCAGATATCATAGTAATCAGGTACTTCAGAAGAAATCATAGTAATCAGATACTTCAGGTAAAATAACAGTAATCAGATACTTCAGGAGAAATCATAGTAATTAGATACTTCAGGAGAAATCATAGTAATGAGGTACTACAGGAGAAAGTATAGTAATGAGGTACGTCAGGAGAAATCATTGTAATCAGGTACTTCAGGAGAAATTATGGTAATCAAACACTTGAGGAGAAATTATAGTAATCAAGTACTTCAGAAGAAATCATAGTAATCAGATACTTTAGGAGAAATCATAGTAATCAGGTTCTTCAGCAGAAATTATAGTAATCAGGTCCTTCAGGAGAAATCCTTGTAATCAGGTACTTTCAGAGAAATCATAGTAATCAGGTTCTTCAGGAGAAATTATAGTAATCAGGTATTTCGGGAGAAATTATAGTACATGTAATCAAATACTTCAGGAGAAATAATAGTAATCAGATATTTCAGGAGAAATAATAGTAATCAGGTACTTCAGGAGAAATTATAATAATCAGGTATTTCAAGAGAAATCATTGTAATCAGGTACTTCAGGATAAATAATAGTATTCAGGTACTTCAGGAGATATCATAGTAATGAGGTGTTTCAGGAGAAATTATAGTAATCAGGTACTTCAGGTAAAATAACAGTAATCAGATACTTCAGGAGAAATCATAGTAATTAGATACTTCAGGAGAAATCATTGTAATCAGGTACTTCAGGAGAAATTATAGTAATGATGTACTTCATTGGAAATTATAGTAATCAGGTACTTCAGGAGAAATTATAGTAATCAGGTACTTCAGGAGAAGCTATAGTAATGAGGTACTTCAGGAGAAATCGTTGTAATCAGGTACTTGAGGAGAAATTATGGTAATCATGTACTTGAGGAGAAATTATAAAAATCAGGTATTTCAGGAGAAATTATATTAATCAGGTACTTCAGGAGAAATCATAGTAGTCAGATACTTCAGGAGAAATAATTGTAATCAGTTACTTCAGGAGAAAATATAGTATTCAGGTACTTCAGGAGAAATCAAAGTAATCAGATACTTCAGGAGAAATAATTGTAATCAGTTACTTCAGGAGAAATCATTGTAGTCAGGTTATATCAGACAAATAATAGTAATCAGGTACTTCAGGAGAAATCATAGTAATCATGTACCAGAGGAGAAATTGTAATCCGGTACTTCAAGAGAAATCATTGTAATCAGGTACTTACAGAGAAATCATAGTAGACTGGTATTTCAGGAGAAATCATTGTAATCAGATACTTTGAGAGAAATCATAGTTATCAGGTATTTCAGGAGAAATTATAGTAATAAGATACTGCAGGAGAAATCATTGTAATGAGGTACTTCAGGATAAATTATAGTAATCTGGAACTTCAGCAGAAATCATAATAATCAGATACTTTAGGAGAAATACTTGTAATCAGGTACTTTCAGAGAAATCATAGTAATCAGGTATTTCGGGAGAAATCATTGTAATCAGGTACTTCAGGAGAAATTATAATAATCAGGTACTCCAGGATAAATTATAGTAATCAGGTACTTCAGGAAAAATTTTAGCAATCAGGTACTTCAGGAGAAATTATAGTAATGAAGTACTTCAGGATAATATCATAGTAGTCAGGTACTTCAAGAGAAATTATTGTAATCAGGTACTTCAGGAGAAATCATAGTAATCAGTTACTTCAGGAGAAATTATAGTAATGAAGTACTTCAGGACAATATCATAGTAGTCATGTACTTCAGGAGAAATTGTAGTAATCAGGTACTTCAGGAGAAATTATTGTAATCAGGTACTTCAGGAGAAATTATAGTAATCAGGTACTTAAGGAGAAATCATAGTGATCAGGTACTTCAGGAGAAATCATTATAATCAGGTACTTCAGCAGAAATCATAGTAAATATGTACCTCAGGTGAAATCATTGTAATCTGGTACTTCAGGAGAAATCATTGTACTCAGGTACTTTCAGAGAAATCAGGTACATCAGGAGAAATTATAGTAATCAGGTACTTTCAGAGAAATCATAGTAATCAGGTACTTCAGGTGAAATCATTGTAATCAGGCACTTTGAGAGAAATCATAGTAATCAGGTACTTCAGGAGAAATTATAGTAATCAGCTATTTCAGGAAAAATTATAGTAATCAAATATTTCAGGAGAAATCAAAGTAATCAGATATTTCAGGAGAAAACATAGTAATCAGGTACTTCAGGAGAAATTATAGTAATCAGGTACTTCAAGAGAAATCATTGTAATCAGGTACTTCAGGATAAATTATAGTAATCAGGTACTTCACCAGAAATCATAGTAGTCAGATACTTCAGGAGAAATCATAGTAATCAGGTACTTCAGGAGAATTCCTTGTAATCAGGTACTTCAGGAGAAATTATAGTAATCAGGTACTCCAGCAAAAATTATAGTAATCAGGTACTTCAGGAGAAATCATAGTAATCAGATACTTCAGGAGAAAATATAGTAATCAGGTACTTCGGAAGAAATCAAAGTAATCAGATACTTCAGGAGAAATAATTGCAATCAGTTATTTCAGGAGAAATCATTGTAGTCAGGTTCTATCAGAGAAATAATAGTAATCAGGTACTTCAGGAAAAATCATTGTAATCAATTATTTCAGGAGAAATCATAGTAATCAGGTACCACAGTAGAAATTGTAATCAGGTACTTCAGGAGAAATCATTGTAATCAGGTACTTTCAGAGAAATCATTGTAATCAGGTACTTCAGGAGAAATTATAGTAATCAGGTATTTCAGGAAAAATTATAGTAATCAAATACTTCAGGAGAAATTATAGTAATCAGATATTTCAGGAGAAATCATAGTAATCAGGTACTTCATCAGAAATTATAGTAATCAGGGCCTTCAGGAGAAATACTTGTAATCAGGTACTTTCAGAGAAATCATAGTAATCAGGTACTTCAGCAGAAACGATAGTAATCAGATACTTCGGAAAAATCATAGTAATCAGGTTCTTTAGGAGAAATTATAGTAATCAGGTATTTCGGGAGAAATCATTGTAATCAGGTACTTCTAGAGAAATTATAGTAATCAGGTACTTCAGCAGAAACCATAGTAATCAGATACTTCGTGAGAAATCATAGTAATCAGGTACTTCAGGAGAAATTATAGTAATCAGGTACTTCAGGAAAAATTATAGTAAGTAAATACTTCAGGAGAAATCATAGTAATCAGATATTTCAGGAAAAATCATAGTAATCAGGTACTTCAGGATAAATTATAGTAATCCGGTACTTCAAGAGAAATCATTGTAATCAGGTACTTCAGGATAAATAATAGTATTCAGGTACTTCAGGAGATATCATAGTAATCAGGTGCTTCAGGAAAAATAACAATAATCAGATACTTCAGGAGAAATCATAGTAATCAGGTACTTCAGGAGAAATTATAGTAATCAGGTACTTCAGGAAAAATTATAGTAAGCAAAAACTTCAGGAGAAATCATAGTAATCAGATAATTCAGGAGAAATCATAGTAATTAGATACTTCAGGAGAAATTATAGTAATGAGGTACTACAGGAGGAAATATAGTAATTAGGTACTTCAGGAGATATTATAGTAATCAGACATTTCAGGAGAAATAATAGTAATCAGGTACTTCAGGAGCAATTATAGTAATCAGGTACTTCAGGAGAAATCATTGTAGTCAGGTACCTCAGGTTAAATTCTAGTAATCAGATACTGCAGGAGTAATCATAGTAATCAAGTACTTCAGGAGATATCATAGTAATCAGATACTTCAGGAGAAATCATTGTAATCAGGTACTTCAGGAGAAATTATAGTAATGAGGTACTTCAGGGGAAAATATAGTAATCAGGTTCTTCAGGAGAAATTATGGTAATCAGGTACTTCAGGAAAAATCATTGTAATCAAGTACTTCAGGAGAAATCACTGTAATCAGGTACTTCATCAGAAATTATAGTAATCAGGTCCTTCAGGAGAAATCACTGTTATCAGGTACTTTCAGAGAAATCATAGTAATCAGGTTCTTTAGGAGAAATTATAGTAATCAGGTATTTTGGGAGAAATCATTGTAATCAGGTACTTCTAGAGAAATTACAGTAATCAGGTACTTCAGCAGAAACCATAGTAATCAGATACTTCAGGAGAAATCATAGTAATCAGGTACTTCAGGAGAAATTATAGTAATGAGGTACTTCAGGAAAAATTATAGTAAGCAAATACTTAAGGAGAAATCATAGTAATCAGATATTTCAAGAGAAATCATAGTAATCAGGTACTTCAGGATAAATTATAGTAATCAGGTACTTCAAGAGAAATCATTGTAATCAGGTACTTCAGGATAAATAATAGTATTCAGGTACTTCAGGAGATATCATAGTAATCAGGTGCTTCAGGAAAAATAACAGTAATCAGATACTTCAGGACAAATCATAGTAATCAGGTACTTCAGGAGAAATTATAGTAATCGGGTACTTGAGGAAACATTATTGTAAGCAAATACTTCAGGAGAAATCATAGTAATCAGATATTTCAGGAGAAATCATAGTAATTAGATACTTCAGGAGAAATCATAGTAATGAGGTACTACAGGAGGAAATATAGTAATTAGGTACTTCAGGAGATATTATAGTAATCAGACATTTCAGGAGAAATAATAGTAATCAGGTACTTCAGGAGCAATTATAGTAATCAGGTACTTCAGGAGAAATCATTGTAGTCAGGTACCTCAGGTTAAATTCTAGTAATCAGATACTGCAGGAGTAATCATAGTAATCAGGTACTTCAGGAGATATCATAGTAATCAGATACTTCAGGAGAAATCATTGTAATCAGGTTCTTCAGGAGAAATTATAGTAATGAGGTACTTCAGGGGAAAATATAGTAATCAGGTTCTTCAGGAGAAATTATAGTAATCAGGTACTTCAAGAAAAATCATTGTAATCAAGTACTTCAGGAGAAATCATTGTAATCAGGTACTTCATCAGAAATTATAGTAATCAGGTCCTTCAGGAGAAATCACTGTAATCAGGTACTTTCAGAGAAATCATAGTAATCAGGTTCTTTAGGAGAAATTATAGTAATCAGGTATTTCGGGAGAAATCATTGTAATCAGGTACTTCTAGAGAAATTACAGTAATCAGGTACTTCAGCAGAAACCATAGTAATCAGATACTTCAGGAGAAATCATAGTAATCAGTACTTCAGGAGAAATTATAGTAATGAGGTACTTCAGGAGAAATCATTGTAGTCAGGTACCTCAGGTTAATTTCTAGTAATCAGATACTGCAGGAGTAATCATAGTAATCAGGTACTTCAGGAGATATCATAGTAATCAGATACTTCAGGAGAAATCATTGTAATCAGGTACTTCAGGAGAAATTATAGTAATGAGGTACTTCAGGGGGAAATATAGTAATCAGGTTCTTCAGGAGAAATTATGGTAATCAGGTACTTCAGGAAAAATCATTGTAATCAAGTACTTCAGGAGAAATCATAGTAATCAGGTACTTCATCAGAAATTATAGTAATCAGGTCCTTCAGGAGAAATCACTGTAATCAGGTACTTTCAGAGAAATCATAGTAATCAGGTTCTTTAGGAGAAATTATAGTAATCAGGTATTTCGGGAGAAATCATTGTAATCAGGTACTTCTAGAGAAATTACAGTAATCAGGTACTTCAGCAGAAACCATAGTAATCAGATACTTCAGGAGAAATCATAGTAATCAGGTACTTCAGGAGAAATTATAGTAATGAGGTACTTCAGGAAAAATTATAGTAAGCAAATACTTCAGGAGAAATCATAGTAATCAGATATTTCAAGAGAAACCATAGTAATCAGGTACTTCAGGATAAATTATAATAATCAGGTACTTCAAGAGAAATCATTGTAATCAGGTACTTCAGGATAAATAATAGTATTCAGGTACTTCAGGAGATATCATAGTAATCAGGTGCTTCAGGAAAAATAACAGTAATCAGATACTTCAGGACAAATCATAGTAATCAGGTACTTCAGGAGAAATTATAGTAATCGGGTACTTGAGGAAACATTATTGTAAGCAAATACTTCAGGAGAAATCATAGTAATCAGATATTTCAGGAGAAATCATAGTAATTAGATACTTCAGGAGAAATCATAGTAATGAGGTACTACAGGAGGAAATATAGTAATTAGGTACTTCAGGAGATATTATAGTAATCAGACATTTCAGGAGAAATAATAGTAATCAGGTACTTAAGGAGCAATTATAGTAATCAGGTACTTCAGGAGAAATCATTGTAGTCAGGTACCTCAGGTTAAATTCTAGTAATCAGATACTGCAGGAGTAATCATAGTAATCAGGTACTTCAGGAGATATCATAGTAATCATATACTTCAGGAGAAATCATTGTAATCAGGTACTTCAGGAGAAATTATAGTAATGAGGTACTTCAGGGGAAAATATAGTAATCAGGTTCTTCAGGAGAAATTATAGTAATCA
Organism: Bathymodiolus brooksi; assembly: GCA_963680875.1. NCBI lineage: Eukaryota > Metazoa > Mollusca > Bivalvia > Mytilida > Modiolidae > Bathymodiolus > Bathymodiolus brooksi. The sequence continues at coordinate 13,974,929 of OY804590.1, forward strand.
GGTACTTCAGGAAAAATCATTGTAATCAAGTACTTCAGGAGAAATCATAGTAATCAGGTACTTCATCAGAAATTATAGTAATCAGGTCCTTCAGGAGAAATCACTGTAATCAGGTACTTTCAGAGAAATCATAGTAATCAGGTTCTTTAGGAGAAATTATAGTAATCAGGTATTTCGGGAGAAATCATTGTAATCAGGTACTTCTAGAGAAATTACAGTAATCAGGTTCTTCAGCAGAAACCATAGTAATCAGATACTTCAGGAGAAATCATAGTAATCAGTACTTCAGGAGAAATTATAGTAATGAGGTACTTCAGGAAAAATTATAGTAAGCAAATACTTCAGGAGAAATCATAGTAATCAGATATTTCAAGAGAAATCATAGTAATCAGGTACTTCAGGATAAATTATAATAATCAGGTACTTCAAGAGAAATCATTGTAATCAGGTACTTCAGGATAAATAATAGTATTCAGGTACTTCAGGAGATATCATAGTGATCAGGTGCTTCAGGAAAAATAACAGTAATCAGATACTTCAGGACAAATCATAGTAATCAGGTACTTCAGGAGAAATTATAGTAATCGGGTACTTGAGGAAACATTATTGTAAGCAAATACTTCAGGAGAAATCATAGTAATCAGATATTTCAGGAGAAATCATAGTAATTAGATACTTCAGGAGAAATCATAGTAATGAGGTACTACAGGAGGAAATATAGTAATTAGGTACTTCAGGAGATATTATAGTAATCAGACATTTCAGGAGAAATAATAGTAATCAGGTACTTCAGGAGCAATTATAGTAATCAGGTACTTCAGGAGAAATCATTGTAGTCAGGTACCTCAGGTTAAATTCTAGTAATCAGATACTGCAGGAGTAATCATAGTAATCAGGTACTTCAGGAAATATCATAGTAATCAGATACTTCAGGAGAAATCATTGTAATCAGATATTTCAGGAGAAATCATAGTAATTAGATACTTCAGGAGAAATCATAGTAATGAGGTACTACAGGAGGAAATATAGTAATTAGGTACTTCAGGAGAAATTATAGTAATCAGACATTTCAGGAGAAATTATTGTAATCAGGTACTTCAGGAGAAATCTTTGTAATCAGGTACCTCAGGTCAAATTCTAGTAATCAGATACTGCAGGAGAAATCATAGTAATCAGGTACTTCAGGAGAAATTATAGTAATCAGGTACTTCAGGAAAAATCATTGTAGTCAAGTACTTCAGGAGAAATCATAGTAATCAGGTATTTCAGGAGAAACTAGTAATGAGGTACTTCAGGAGAAATCACTGTAATCAGGTACTTCAGGAGTAATTATGGTAATCATGTACTTGAGGAGAAATTATAGTAATCAGGTACTTCAGGAAAAATTATAGTAATTAGGTACTTAAGGAGAAATCATAGTAATCTGATACTTCAATAGAAATAATTGTAATCATTTACTTCAGGAGAAAATATAGTAATCAGGTACTTCAGGAGAAATTATAGTAATTAGATACTTTAGGAGAAATTATAGTAATCAGGATTTCAGGAGAATTTATAGTAATCATGTACTTCAGAATACATTATAATAATCAGGTACTTCAGGAGAAGTCATAGTAATCAGGTACTTCAGGAGAAATCATTGTAATTAGGTTCTTCAGGAGAAATCATAGTAATCAGGTACTTCTGGAAAAATCATAGTAATCAGGTAGTTTAGGAGAAATCATTGTAATCAGATACTTCAGGAGAAATAGTAATCCAGTAAATCAAGACAATATCATAGTAATCTGGTACTTCAGGAGCAATTATTATAATCTGGTACTTCAGGAGAAATTATAGTAATCAGGTACTTCAGGAGAAATTATAGTAATCAGGTACTTCAGGAGAAATCAATGTAATCAGATACTTCAGGAGAAATCATAGTATATATTTTATATTTTGACTTTACAGCCCAAAATAACCCTTTTTTGATCGATTTTTATATTATTGAGACACTTGATATACTAGTTACTATCGCAAAGAAGGACAATGCCTTTAAAGCTTGTATGGTAAATAAAACTGAATACATCTGATTGATTTTTAAAATGATATTTTAATGAATAATTTCGAATGACAGTACTTGGTCGGTGATTGCAAGATGGATGTTCCTATTACCACTCTTTTGAGTACAGATTATGGAATTCACTGCTCGACCGTATCATTACTGTGAATGTGAAGCATCGCCAACCCACACAAACTATCTTCAGTTAGTGTTTCTCTACACCATGTCTTCAGGTGCCGAAGAGCCGAGAAAAACCGTCGCCTCTCCCATGCATTTCGCTTGCAGTTCCTCTTATTCTCACCCTAGGGTCCGGGTGTCTCAATGAGTTAGGCAGTTGAATTACCTAACAACACATACAATCTCTCTCTCTCTCTCTCTCTCTCTCTCTCTCTCTCTCTCTCTCTCTCTCTCTCTCTCTCTCTCTCTCTCTCTCTCTCTCTCTCTCTCTCTCTCTCTCTCTCTCTCTCTCTCTCTCTCTCTCTCTCTCTCTCTCTCTCTCTCTCTCTCTCTCTCTCTCTCTCTCTCTCTCTCTCTCTCTCTCTCTCTCTCGCGATCGCGATCGCGATCTCGCGATCTCGCGAAATGGATACAATATCTTTACTGTGTTAACGTCAATAGTAAAGACATGACGTCATAGTAGATAGAAATGACTTTATTTTAAATCTATACCTCATATGTTTGCTTCCATAGTACATTTCTGATCATAGAATCGATTTGTCAAAATTGTCAAAATACTTCAGAATATTCCCAAGATTTTAAAAATGATTTATTATAAACAAAATATTTAGGTGTATAAACTATTTTGAACTTCAATTTCTGGTTTCGACGAAGAACATTTTTTTTTTTTACATATTATTCAACTCTTTTATTTTATTTTCTTTGTTTTACCGGTACCACATTTTTACTGTTAAGCTTATTAAATCAATTTATGTAGGTAAATTAAAAGCTCTTTTAGGCAGTCTATTTTTCTGACATATCCATCTTAGTAATTGCTTATCTCGTTGACACTTAAATTTGACTTTTAAGAACTGGAGATACTGAGCAACAAATTTCCTCAGAATTAAATTCTCAACGAGATTAGGAAGTCACCCCTTCCCTTATTCGACACACATGTGTACCTTGTACAATACTGGAAATTGAAGCCTTGCATCAGATCTGCTGTAGTGTTTGCCATATCAGAGATATGGGAGGACTAACAGGAACCATACCCATTTTTATGTCCTCCACACGAAGTTTGGGAGACATATTGTGTTTGCTCCGCTTCTTCTTCTTATTATTATTATTCTTATTATTCTTCTTTCTTTCTTCCACTAAAAGTTTATCCGACACATTTCTCGGGGACTACTGAACAGAAATCAATGAAACTTCACAGGAATGTTAAGTACTATGAGTAGATGTGCAGACTACTTTCGGAATTTTCAAAATGGCCGCAGTTGGGATGGAAACGGCCAAAATGCTAAAAAAACGGAAAATACAAAAATGATCATAGTAGGTTACTCGCCAAACAGAAATTGATGAAACTTGATAGGAACAACATCCACATATAGTGGAACGAGACAAGTAAAAAAAATCGGAATCGGTTGAACAAACTGTGCCGCAGTTGCCATGGAAACAAAAAAGGGGAATTTAATTTTTTTTTGATTCCTTGCATCAAACTTCATGAAACTTTGTTGGAATATCCACTGTAGTGTGTGGCAGCTTATGGGTTTTGAAAAATCAAAATGGCGGCCGTTGCCATGGTAACCAATGTACAAAATGGCCGCAAGATACAAAAATCCTCCGATTTGGGCGAAATTTGGTTTCCAAGTAGTTTTTGTTGTTGCGAATTGATATCCATCGTTGGTTACCTATGGCGGTCATTTTGAATCCAAAATGACCGTCAAAATACAAAAATCCTCCGATTTGGGCGAAATTTGGTTTCCAAGTAGATTTTGATGTTGGGAATTGATATCCATGGTTTGGGAGCCATATTATGATCCACTTTGTAGGAATATCCACCGTAGCTTTCGGGGGTTTAAAAAAATCAAAATGGCGGCCGTTGCCATGGTAACCAAGGTACAAAATGGCCGCCAAATACAAAATTCCTCCGATTTGGGCGAAATTTGGTTTGCAAGTAGATTATGATGTTGCGAATTGATATTCATCGTTGGTTTGTTATGGTGCTCGGAATTGGATGAAACTTTCTAGAAATTTTGTCTGACATGTGTACACATAATTTTGAGGCTTAGAAATTTCAGAATGGCCGCCGTTGCCACAAAAAATATGAACAATTTAAAGTGCTCGGAATTGGATGAAACTTAACAGAAATGCTGTATGGCATGTGTATAAATGGTTTTGAGGCTTGGATATTTCAAAATGCCTGCCGTTGCCATGGAAACCGCAAAAAAGTCAATTTAACACAAAGGTGAATAACAACCAAACCATATCTTTTCAGACTTAGTATGCAAATAGCTATCTAATATTTGCTTATTAATATAATAGTGTATGACAAACATCTTTTGCATTTGCTTTCATGCTAACAATATAGTCTTCTAACATCTCCATTACTGGTGTTGTAGATGATGGCAGACAATTGAAGCCATTTTCTTCTTGCCTTGCATCCTAGTTTATTGTAGCACATTGTAGGGTAACATACCAAAGAAGCCCTACAATAGACATGATAGAGTCAAAAACTGGGCTCTAATTATTTCTTGCTATGTTCTCACACTATTCTTCATTCATACCACTATTACTTGTATTGTTCGTTTGGGGGACATTTGTAACCAATATTTTTGTAATTGAAGTCTTTATTTTAATGAGTTATACTGAGTACTAGATAATTCCTAACCTGGTTATTTTGTAGCAAGGCTCCTCCATTTTCGGTTAGACATAATAACAGCAATGCATATGTAATTGATGGAGACTGAAGAGAACATATAACTATTTTTTATTTACAAAATTTATGTCAATCATGTAAAAAAGCCCTGTATAATAAAAGAAAAATGCAGTCAAGTGTAATTAAGATTTTCATAATATTGGAAGACTTCCGTTTTAATATTTGGAAAAAACAAACAATACCACACTGTCGAAATGGTTTTAAAATCCAATTAAGCACTCCTTGAATGGATAAAATTGAAATCCCTGACACACAAATACATAACCAATTACTTTTCGGGATTGGTACAAGCACTTAAAAAAAAGGTGTCAGGGTTAAACTATTTCTATGATCACATACCTCCCCTCTTAGTGAAACTGAAGTGCTTTCCACATGCCTCACTATCTACTGTAGAAAGTCAGGTAGATAAACACTCAGTCAAACTAAGACATTCAAATATTAATGCCTTCAAGTGACGAATGAGAAATGTCATCTAAAATGGAGAAAATGAAATATCACACATCATGGGGTCTTGTTTTAATCATGTGATTGAACTTAATCAGGGAATGTTAATTTTAACAAGATTTGGCACGAACATTATTTTTTTTCATGTCAGGATGAAGAAAAAATATGTTCAATAACCTCGAAAATGGAGAAAATGATATTGGACATATCGTGTGGTGTCACGTTTAATTGTGTGGTTGAACTGACTCAGAAAATGTTGATCTTCAAAGGATTTGTGACGAAAAATGATTTTTTGATGTGATGATGACAACTGAATTGTTTATAAAAATACATTTGTAGTATAATGTTGTGTTGTTTGTGAAGATTTGATGAGAAATTGTTTGTGTTTAAATATTGTTTTATATTTATTGTTTTAGGGCTGGACACCTCTACACAGTGCAGCATTTAAGGGAGAAACAGAGGTGATAAAGGTTCTACTGGAGGCAGGGGCCTCACTGTCTGCTGTGGATAATGATGTAATTAAACTCTCAGTAAAACTAAGACAATCAAATATTAAACTCTTCAAGTGACACATGAGGAATTTCATCTAAAATGAAGAAAATGAAATATTGGATATGTCGTGTGGAATCAGGCTTTAATCGTGTGATTGAACTGAATCATAAAATGTTAATTCTAAAAAGATTTGAGACGAAAAATTATTTTTTATGTGATTATGACAACTGAATTGTTTATAAAATACTTTTGTAGTATAAAGTTGTGTTTTTTGTGAAGATTTGATGAGAAATTGTTTGTGTTTAAATATTGTTTTATATTTATTGTTTTAGGGCTGGACACCTCTACACAGTGCAGCATTTAAGGGAGAAACAGAGGTGATAAAGGTTCTACTGGAGGCAGGGGCCTCACTGTCTGCTGTGGATAATGATGTAATTAAACTCTCAGTAAAACTAAGACAATCAAATATTAAACTCTTCAAGTGACACATGAGAAATGTCATCTAAAATGAAGAAAATGAAATATTGAATATGTCGTGTGGAATCAGGCTTTAATCGTGTGATTGAACTGAATCATAAAATGTTAATTTCAACAAGATTTGTGACCAAACAATTTTTTTTCATGTCAAGATCATGAAAACTGATATTGAATATCTTTAAAAATTGAGAAAATAATATTGGATATGTCATGTGAGGTCATATTTTAATCTTGTGATTGAACTGACTCAGAAAATGTTAATTCTAAAAAGATTTGAGACGAAAAATTATTTTTTATGTGATTATGACAACTGAATTGTTTATAAAATACTTTTGTAGTATACAGTTGTGTTGTTTGTGAAGATTTGATGAGAAATTGTTTGTGTTTAAATATTGTTTTATATTTATTGTTTTAGGGCTGGACACCTCTACACAGTGCAACATTTAAGGGAGAGACAGCGGTGATAAAGGTTCTACTGGAGGCAGGGGCCTCACTGTCTGCTGTTAACAAACATGTAATTAAACCCTCAGTAAAACTAAGACAATCAAATATTAAATTTTTCAAGTTAAACATGAGGAATGTCATCTAAAATGAAGAAAATGAAATATTGGACATGTCGTGTGAGATCAGGTTTTAATCGTGTGATTGAACTGAATCATAAAATGTTAATTTTAACAAGATTTGTGACCAAAAAAAATTGTTCATATCAAGATCATGTAAACTGATATTGAATATCTTTAAAAATGGAGAAAATAATATTGGACATGTTGCGTGGTCTCAGGTTTTAATCGTGTGATTGAACTGAATTAGAAAATATTAATTTTAAGAAGATTTGTGACGAAAAATGATTGTTTTCATGTCAGGATCAAGAAAACTGATGTTGAATATCTTCAAAAAATGGAAAAAATAATATTGGACATGTCGTGTGGGGTCACGTTTTAATCGTGTGATTGAACTGACTCAGAAAATGTTACTTTTAAAAAGATTTGTGACGAAAAATGATTTTTTTATGTGATGATGACAACTGGATTGTATATAAAATACTTTTGTAGTATAGAGTTGTGTTGTTTGTGAAGATTTGATGAGAAATTGTTTGTGTTTAAATATTGTTTTATATTTATTGTTTTAGGGCCGGACACCTCTACACATGGCAGCATTTAAGGGACAGACAGAGGTGATAAAGGTTCTACTGGAGACAGGGACCTCACTGTCTGCTGTGGATAATGATGTAATTAAACTCTAAGTAAAACTAAGACAATCAAATATTAAACTCTTCAAGTGACACATGAGGAATGTCATCTAAAATGAAGAAAATGAAATATTGGACATGCCGTGTGGGATCAGGTTTTAATCGTGTGATTGAATTGAATCAGAAAATGTTAATTTTAACAAGATTTGTAACGAAAAATGATTTTTTTATGTCAGGATGAAGAAAACTGATGTTGAATATATTCGAAAATGGAGAAAATAATATTGGACATGTTGTGTGGTGTCACGTTTTAATTGTGTGGTTGAACTGACCCAGAAAATGTTAATCTTAAAAAGATTTGTGACGAAAAATGATTTTTTTATGTGATGATGACAACTGAATTGTTTATAAAAATACATTTGTAGTATAATGTTGTGTTGTTTGTGAAGATTTGATGAGAAATTGTTTGTGTTTAAATATTGTTTTATATTTATTGTTTTAGGGCTGGACACCTCTACACAGTGCAGCATTTAAGGGAGAAACAGAGGTGATAAAGGTTCTACTGGAGGCAGGGGCCTCACTGTCTGCTGTGGATAATGATGTAATTAAACTCTCAGTAAAACTAAGACAATCAAATATTAAACTCTTCAAGTGACACATGAGAAATGTCATCCAAAATGAAGAAAATGAAATATTGAATATGTCGTGTGGAATCAGGCTTTAATCGTGTTATTGAACTGAATCATAAAATGTTAATTTCAACAAGATTTGTGACCAAACAATTTTTTTTCATGTCAAGATCATGAAAACTGATGTTGAATATCTTTCAAAATTGTGAAAATAATATTGGATATGTCATGTGGGGTCATATTTTAATCTTGTGATTGAACTGACTCAGAAAATGTTAATTCTAAAAAGATTTGAGACGAAAAATTATTTTTTATGTGATTATGACAACTGAATTGTTTATAAAATACTTTTGTAGTATACAGTTGTGTTGTTTGTGAAGATTTGATGAGAAATTGTTTGTGTTTAAATATTGTTTTATATTTATTGTTTTAGGGCTGGACACCTCTACACAGTGCAACATTTAAGGGAGAGACAGAGGTGATAAAGGTTCTACTGGAGGCAGGGGCCTCACTGTCTGCTGTTAACAAACATGTAATTAAACCCTCAGTAAAACTATGACAATCAAATATTAAATTTTTCAAGTTAAACATGAGGAATGTCATCTAAAATGAAGAAAATGAAATATTGGACATGTCGTGTGAGATCAGGTTTTAATCGTGTGATTGAACTGAATCATAAAATGTTAATTTTAACAAGATTTGTGACCAAAAAAAATTGTTCATGTCAAGATCATGAAAACTGATGTTGAATATCTTTAAAAATGGAGAAAATAATATTGGACATGTCGCGTGGTATCAGGTTTTAATCGTGTGATTGAACTGAATTAGAAAATGTTAATTTTAAGAAGATTTGTGACGAAAAATGATCGTTTTCATGTCAGGATCAAGAAAACTGATGTTGAATATCTTCAAGAAATGGAGAAAATAATATTGGACATGTCGTGTGGGGTCACGTTTTAATCGTGTGATTGAACTGACTCAGAAAATGTTACTTTTAAAAAGATTTGTGACGAAAAATGATTTTTTTATGTGATGTTGACAACTGGATTGTATATAAAATACTTTTGTAGTATAGAGTTGTGTTGTTTGTGAAGATTTGATGAGAAATTGTGTATGTTTAAATATTGTTTTATATTTATTGTTTTAGGGCCGGACACCTCTACACATGGCAGCATTTAATGGACAAACAGAGGTGATAAAGGTTTTACTGGAGGCAGGAGCCTCACTGTCTGCTGTGGACAACTGGGTAATTAAACACCCAGGAAAACTAAGACAATCAAATATTAAACTCTTAAAGTGACACATGAGGAATGTCATCTAAAATGAAGGAAATGAAATATTGGACATATCGTGTGGGGTCACGTTTTAATCTTGTTATTGAACTGACTCAGAAAATGTTACTTTTAAAAAGATTTGTGACGAAAAATGATTTTTTTATGTGATGTTGACAACTGGATTGTATATAAAATACTTTTGTAGTATAGAGTTGTGTTGTTTGTGAAGATTTGATGAGAAATTGTGTATGTTTAAATATTGTTTTATATTTATTGTTTTAGGGCCGGACACCTCTACACATGGCAGCATTTAATGGACAGACAGAGGTGATAAAGGTTCTACAGGAGGCAGGGGCATCACCGTATGCTGTGGACAACTGGGTAATTAAACACCCAGGAAAACTAAGACAATCAAATATTAAACTCTTAAAGTGACACATGAGGAATGTCATCTAAAATGAAGAAAATGAAATATTGGACATGCCGTGTGGGATCAGGTTTTAATCTTGTGATTGAATTGAATTAGAAAATGTTAATTTTAACAAGATTTGTAACGAAAAATGATTTGTTTATGTCAGGATGAAGAAAACTGATGTTGAATATATTCGAAAATGGAGAAAATAATATTGGACATGTTGTGTGGTGTCACGTTTTAATTGTGTGGTTGAACTGACTCAGAAAATGTTAATCTTAAAAAGATTTCTGACGAAAAATGATTTTTTTATGTGATGATGACAACTGAATTGTTTATAAAAATACATTTGTAGTATAATGTTGTGTTGTTTGTGAAGATTTGATGAGAAATTGTGTATGTTTAAATATTGTTTTATATTTATTGTTTTAGGGCTGGACACCTCTACACAGAGCAGCATTTAAGGGACAGACAGAGGTGATAAAGGTTCTACTGGAGACAGGGGACTCACTGTCTGCTGTGGATAATGATGTAATTAAACTCTCAGTAAAACTAAGACAATCAAATATTAAATTTTTCAAGTTACACATGAGGAATGTCATCTAAAATGAAGAAAATGAAATATTGGACATGTCGTGTGAGATCAGGTTTTAATCGTGTGATTGAAATGATTCATAAAATGTTAATTTTAACAAGATTTGTGACCAAAAAAAATTGTTCATGTCAAGATCATGAAAACTGATGTTGAATATCTTTAAAAATGGAGAAAATAATATTGGACATGTCGCGTGGTGTCAGGTTTTAATCGTGTGATTGAACTGAATTAGAAAATGTTAATTTTAAGAAGATTTGTTACGAAAAATGATTGTTTTCATGTCGGGATCAAGAAAACTGATGTGGAATATCTTCAAGAAATGGAGAAAATAATATTGGACATGTCGTGTGGGGTCACGTTTTAATCGTGTGATTGAACTGACTCAGAAAATGTTACTTTTAAAAAGATTTGTGACGAAAAATGATTTTTTTATGTGATGATGACAACTGGATTGTATATAAAATACTTATTTATTATAGAGTTGTGTTGTTTGTGAAGATTTGATGAGAAATTGTGTATGTTTAAATATTGTTTTATATTTATTGTTTTAGGGCCGGACACCTCTACACATGGCAGCATTTAATGGACAGACAGAGGTGATAAAGGTTCTACAGGAGGCAGGGGCATCACCGTATGCTGTGGACAACTGGGTAATTAAACACCCAGGAAAACTAAGACAATCAAATATTAAACTCTTAAAGTGACACATGAGGAATGTCATCTAAAATGAAGAAAATGAAATATTGGACATGCCGCGTGGGATCAGGTTTTAATCTTGTGATTGAATTGAATCAGAAAATGTTAATTTTAACAAGATTTGTAACGAAAAATGATTTGTTTATGTCAGGATCAAGAAAACTGATGTTGAATATATTCGAAAATGGAGAAAATAATATTGGACATGTTGTGTGGTGTCACGTTTTAATTGTGTGGTTGAACTGACTCAGAAAATGTTAATCTTAAAAAGATTTCTGACGAAAAATGATTTTTTTATGTGATGATGACAACTGAATTGTTTATAAAAATACATTTGTAGTATAATGTTGTGTTGTTTGTGAAGATTTGATGAGAAATTGTTTGTGTTTAAATATTGTTTTATATTTATTGTTTTAGGGCTGGACACCTCTACACAGTGCAGCATTTAAGGGAGAAACAGAGGTGATAAAGGTTCTACTGGAGGCAGGGGCCTCACTGTTTGCTGTGGATAATGATGTAATTAAACTCTCAGTAAAACCAAGACAATCAAATATTAAACTCTTCAAGTGACACATGAGGAATGTCATCTAAAATGAAGAAAATGAAATATTGGATATGTCGTGTGGAATCAGGCTTTAATCGTGTGATTGAACTGAATCATAAAATGTTAATTTCAACAAGATTTGTGACCAAACAATTTTTTTCATGTCAAGATCATGAAAACTGATGTTGAATATCTTTAAAAATTGAGAATATAATATTGGATATGTCATGTGGGGTCATATTTTAATCTTGTGATTGAACTGACTCAGAAAATGTTAATTTTAAAAAGATTTGAGACGAAAAATTATTTTTTATGTGATGATGACAACTGAATTGTTTATAATATAATTTTGTAGCATAAAGTTGTGTTGTTTTGTGAAGATTTGATGAGAAATTGTTTGTGTTTAAATATTGTTTTATATTTATTGTTTTAGGGCTGGACACCTCTACACAGTGCAACATTTAAGGGACAGACAGAGGTGATAAAGGTTCTACTGGAAGCAGGGGCCTCACTGTCTGCTGTTAACAAACATGTAATTAAACTCTCAGTAAAACTAAGACAATCAAATATTAAATTTTTCAAGTCACACATGAGGAATGTCATCTAAAATGAAGAAAATGAAATATTGGACATGTCGTGTGAGATCAGGTTTTAATCGTGTGATTGAACTGAATTAGAAAATGTTAATCTTAACAAGATTTGTGACGAAAAATAATTTTTTTCATGTCAGGATCAAGAAAACTGGTGTTGAATATCTTCAAAAAATGGAGAAATAATATTGGACATATCGTGTGGGGTCACGTTTTAATCATGTTATTGAACTGACTCAGAAAATGTTACTTTGAAAAAGATTTGTGGCGAAAAATGATTTTTTATGTGATGATGACAACTGGATTGTTTATAAAATACTTTTGTAGTATAAAGTTGTGTTGTTTGTGAAGATTTGATGAGAAATTGTGTATGTTTAAATATTGTTTTATATTTATTGTTTTAGGGCTGGACACCTCTACACAGGGCAGCATTTAAGGGACAGACAGAGGTGATAAAGGTTCTACTGGAGGCAGGGGCCTCACTGTCTGCTGTGAACAAATACGTAATTAAACCCTCAGTAAAACTAAGACAATCAAATATTAAATTCTTCAAGTGACACATGAGGAATGTCATCTATAATGAAGAAACTGAAATATTGGACATGTCGTGTGGGATCAGGTTTTAATCGTGTGATTGAACTGAATCATAAAATATTAATTTTAACAAGATTTGTGACCAACGAAAAATTGTTCATGTCAAGATCATGAAAACTGATGTTGAATATCTTTTAAAATGGAGAAAATAATATTGGATATGTCATGTGGGGTCATATTTTAATCTTGTGATTGAACTGACTCAGAAAATGTTAATTTAAAAAAGATTCGAGACGAAAAATTATTTTTTATGTGATGATGACAACTGAATTGTTAATAAAATACTTTTGTAGTATAAAGTTGTGTTGTTTGTGAAGATTTGATGAGAAATTGTTTGTGTTTAAATATTGTTTTATATTTATTGTTTAGGGCTGGACACCTCTACACATGGCAGCATTTAAGGGACAAACAGAGGTGATAAAGGTTCTACTGGAGGCAGGGGCCTCACTGTCTGCTGTTAACAAACATGTAATTAAACCCTCAGTAAAACTAAGACAATCAAATATTAAATTCTTCAAGTGACACATGAGGAATGTCATCTAAAATGAAGAAAATGAAATATTGAACATGTCGTGTGGGATCAGGTTTTAATCGTGTGATTAAACTGAATCATAAAACATTAATTTTAAGAAGATTTGTGACCAACAAAAATTGTTAATGTCAAGATCATGAAAACTGATGTTGAATATCTTTATAAATGGAGAAAACAATATTGGACATGTCGCGTGGGGTCAGGTTTTAATCGTGTGATTGAACTGAATCAGAAAATGTTAATTTTAACAAGATTTGTGATGAAAAATGATTTTTTTCATGTCAGGATGAAGAAATAAGGGTAATAGCAAAATTACCGATCACCGAACAATCTTACAAAGGGAAAGTCAAAACTCATAAGTATATAAACAGACAAAATCAGTCAATAACCTGAAAACTGTGAACACCGTAATGACCCTGACTTGGTACAGACATTTCTAAGGAATCGTCGGTTGAATCAGATTTTAAAGCACCAAACCTCCCGCTTTCATTATGGCTCAAAGGTTCCGGCTGTCACTATGACAGTATTTATAACAAAACTGGAATAAAATAGGCAAAATAGTTGTCGAAAATCTTCAAAGATGGAGAAAATAATATTGGACATGTGGTGTGGGGTCATGTTTTAATCGTGTGATTGAACTGACTCAGAAAATGTTAATTTTAAAAAGATTTGTGACAAAAAATGATTTTTTGTGATGATGACAACTGAATTGTTTATAAAATACCTTTGTAGTATAAAGTTGTGTTGTTTGTGAAGATTTGATGAGAAATTGTGTATGTTCAAATATTGTTTTACATTTATTGTTTTAGGACAGGACACCTCTACACATGTCAGCAGAGGAGGGAAACATAGATGTGACAAAGTTTCTAGTGGAGGCAGGGGCCTCACTGTCTGCTGTGGATAATAATGTAATTAAACCCTCAGTAAAACTAAGACAATCAAATATTAAACTCTTCAAATGACACATGAGGAATGTCATCTAAAATGAAGGAAATGAAATATTGGACATGCTGTGTGGTATCAGGTTTTAATCGTGTGATTGAATTGAATCAGAACATGTTAATTTTAACATGATTTGTAACGAAAAATGTTTTTTTTATGTCAGGATCAAGAAAACTGATGTTGAATATCTTTGAAAATGGAGAAAATGATATTGGACATGTCGTGTGGTGTCATGTTTTAATTGTGTGGTTGAACTGACCCAGAAAATGTTAATCTTAAAAAGAATTGTGACGAAAATGATTTTTTTATGTGATGATGACAACTGAATTGTTTATAAAAATACATTTGTAGTATAATGTTGTGTTGTTTGTGAAGATTTGATGAAAAATTGTTTGTGTTTAAATATTATTTTATATTTATTGTTTTAGGGCTGGACACCTCTACACCGTGCAGCATTTAATGGACAGACAGAGGTGATAAAGGTTCTACTGGAGGCAGGGGCCTCACTGTCTGCTGTGGATAATGATGTAATCAAACTATCAGTAAAACTAAGACAATCAAATATTAAACTCTTCAAGTGAGATGGGGAATGTCCTCTAAAATGAAGAAAATGAAATATTGGACATGTCGTGTAGGATCAGGTTTTAATCGTATGATTGAACTGAATCATAAAATGTTAATTTTAAGAAGATTTGTGACGAAAAATGATTTTTTTTTCATGTCAGGATCAAGAAAACTGATATTGAATATCTTTAAAAGTGGAGAAAATAATATTGAACATGTCGTGTGGGGTCATGTTTTAATTTTGTGATTGAACTGACTCAGAAAATGTTAATTTTAAGAAGATTTGTGGCGAAAATGATTTTTTATGTGATAATGACAACTGGATTGTTTATTAAATACTTTTGTAGTATAAAGTTGTGTTGTTTGTGAAGATTTGATGAGAAATTATTTGTGTTTAAATATTGTTTTATATTTATTGATTTAGGACAATACACCTCTACACCTGTCAGCAGAGGAGGGAATGACAGATGTGACAAAGGTTCTAGTTGAGGCAGGGGCCTCACTGTCTGCTGTGGATTATGATGTAATTAAACCCTCAGTAAAATTAAGACAATCAAATATTAAACTCTTCAAGTGACACCTGAGGAATGCCATCTAAAATGAACAAAAAAGAAATATTGGACATATCGTGTGGGATCAGGTTTTAATCGTGTGATTGAACTGAATCAGAAAATGTGAATTTGACAAGATTTGTGACCAAAACAAATTTGTTTCACATCAAGATCATGAAAACTGATGTTGAATATCTTTAAAAATGGGGAAAATAATATTGGACATATCGTATGGGGTTAGGTTTTAATCGTGTGATTGAACTGACTCAGAAAATGTTAATCTTAATAAGATTTGTGACGAAAACTGATTTTTTTTCATATCAGGATCAAGAAAACTGATGTTGAATATCTTCAAAAATGGAGAAAAAACAATATTGGACATGTCGTGTGGGGTCATGTTTTAATCGTGTGATTGAACTGACTCAGAAAATGTTAATCTAAAAAAGAGTTGTGACGAAAAATGGTTTTTTATGTGATGTGTGTTTAAATATTGTTTTATATTTATTGTTTTAGGGCAGGACACCTTTACACCAGTCAGCAGTGAAGGGACAGACAGAGGTGACAAAGATTCTAATGGGGGCAGGGGCCTCACTGTCTGCTAAGGACAACTGGGTAATTAAACCCTCAAGAAAACTAAGACAATCAAATATTAAACTCTTCAAGTGATACATGAGGAATGTCATCTGAAATGAAAAAAATGAAATATTGAACATGTTGTGTGGGATCAGGTTTTAATTGTGTGATTGAACTGAATCAGAAAATGTTAATTTTAACTAGATTTGTGACAAAAAAAATTCCATGTCAAAATCATGAAAACTGATGTTGAATATCTTTAAAAATGGAGAAAATAATATTGGACATTTCGTGTGGGATCAGGTTTTAATCGTGTGATTGAACTGAATCAGAAAATGTTAATTTTAACTAGATTTGTGACTAAAAAAAATCTCATGTCATGATCATGAAAACTGATGTTGAATATCTTTAAAAATGGATAAAATAATATTGGACATGTCATGTGGGGTGAGGTTTTAATCGTGTGATTGAACTGAATTAGAAAATGTTAATTTTAACAAGATTTGTGACGAAAAATGAATTTTTTCATGTCATGATGAAGAAAACTGATGTTGAATATCTTCAAAAATGGAGAAAATAATATTGGACATGTCCTGCGGGGTCACGTTTTAATCGTGTGATTGAACTGACTCAGAAAATGTTAATTTTAAAAAGAATTGTGACGAAAAATGATTTGTTATGTGATGATGACAACTGAATTGTTTATAAAAAATACTTTTGTAGTATAAAGTTGTGTTGTTTGTGAAGATTTGATGAGAAATTGTTTGTGTTTAAATATTGTTTTATATTGATCGTTTTAGGGCAGTACACCTCTACACAGGGCAACATGGTGGGGAAATTCAGATGTGACAAAGGTTCTACTGGAGGCAGGGGCCTCACTGTCTGCTGTTAACAAACATGTAATTAAACCCTCAGTAAAACTAAGACAATCAAATATTAAATTCTTCAAGTGACACATGAGGAATGTCATCTATAATGAAGAAAATGAAATATTGGACATGTCGTGTGGGATCAGGTTTTAATCGTGTGATTGAACTGAATCATAAAACATTATTTTAAGAAGATTTGTGACCAACAAAAATTGTTAATGTCAAGATCATGAAAACTGATGTTGAATATCTTTATAAATGGAGAAAACAATATTGGACATGTCGCGTGGGGTCATATTTTAATCTTGTGATTGAACTGACTCAGAAAATGTTAATTTAAAAAAGATTCGAGACGAAAAATTATTTTTTATGTGATGATGACAACTGAATTGTTAATAAAATACTTTTGTAGTATAAAGTTGTGTTGTTTGTGAAGATTTGATGAGAAATTGTTTGTGTTTAAATATTGTTTTATATTTATTGTTTAGGGCTGGACACCTCTACACATGGCAGTATTTAAGGGACAAACAGAGGTGATAAAGGTTCTACTGGAGGCAGGGGCCTCACTGTCTGCTGTTAGCAAACATGTAATTAAACCCTCAGTAAAACTAAGACAATCAAATATTAAATTCTTCAAGTGACACATGAGGAATGTCATCTATAATGAAGAAAATGAAATATTGAACATGTCGTGTGGGATCAGGTTTTAATCGTGTGATTGAACTGAATCATAAAACATTAATTTTAAGAAGATTTGTGACCAACAAAAATTGTTCATGTCAAGATCATGAAAACTGATGTTGAATATCTTTATAAATGGAGAAAACAATATTGGACATGTCGCGTGGGGTCAGGTTTTAATCGTGTGATTGAACTGAATCAGAAAATGTTAATTTTAACAAGATTTGTGACGAAAAATGATTTTTTTCATGTCAGGATGAAGAAATAAGGGTAATAGCAAAATTACCGATCACCGAACAATCTTACAAAGGGAAAGTCAAAACTCATAAGTATATAAACAGACAAAATCAGTCAATAACCTGAAAACTGTGAACACCGTAATGACCCTGACTTGGTACAGACATTTCTAAGGAATCGTCGGTTGAATCAGATTTTAAAGCGCCAAACCTCCAGCTTTCATTATGGCTCAAAGGTTCCGGCTGTCACTATGACAGTATTTATAACAAAACTGGAATAAAATAGGCAAAATAGTTGTCGAAAATCTTCAAAAATGGAGAAAATAATATTGGACATGTGGTGTGGGGTCATGTTTTAATCGTGTGATTGAACTGACTCAGAAAATGTTAATTTTAAAAAGATTTGTGACAAAAAATGATTTTTTGTGATGATGACAACTGAATTGTTTATAAAATACCTTTGTAGTATAAAGTTGTGTTGTTTGTGAAGATTTGATGAGAAAATGTTTGTGTTCAAATATTGTTTTACATTTATTGTTTTAGGACAGGACACCTCTACACATGTCAGCAGAGGAGGGAAACATAGATGTGACAAAGTTTCTAGTGGAGGCAGGGGCCTCACTGTCTGCTGTGGATAATAATGTAATTAAACCCTCAGTAAAACTAAGACAATCAAATATTAAACTCTTCAAATGACACATGAGGAATGTCATCTAAAATGAAGGAAATGAAATATTGGACATGCTGTGTGGTATCAGGTTTTAATCGTGTGATTGAATTGAATCAGAACATGTTAATTTTAACATGATTTGTAACGAAAAATGTTTTTTTTATGTCAGGATCAAGAAAACTGATGTTGAATATCTTTGAAAATGGAGAAAATGATATTGGACATGTCGTGTGGTGTCATGTTTTAATTGTGTGGTTGAACTGACCCAGAAAATGTTAATCTTAAAAAGAATTGTGACGAAAATGATTTTTTTATGTGATGATGACAACTGAATTGTTTATAAAAATACATTTGTAGTATAATGTTGTGTTGTTTGTGAAGATTTGATGAGAAATTGTTTGTGTTTAAATATTGTTTTATATTTATTGTTTTAGGGCTGGACACCTCTACACAGTGCAGCATTTAATGGACAGACAGAGGTGATAAAGGTTCTACTGGGGGCAGGGGCCTCACTGTCTACTGTGGATAATGATGTAATCAAACTATCAGTAAAACTAAGACAATCAAATATTAAACTCTTTAAGTGGCACATGAGGAATGTCATATAAAATGAAGAAAATTAAATATTAGACATATCTTTTGGGATCAGGTTTTAATCGTGTGGTTAAACTGAATCAGAAAATGTTAATTTTAAGAAGATTTGTGACGAAAAATGATTTTTTTTCATATCAGAATCAAGTAAACTGATGTTGAATATCTTCAAAAATGGAGAAAATAATATTGGACATGTAATGTAGGGTCACTATTTAATTGTATGATTGAACTGACACAGAAAATGTTAATTTTAAAAAGATTTGTGGCAAAAAATTATTTTTTATGTGATGATGACAACTGAATTGTTAATAAAATACTTTTGTAGTATAGAGTTTTGTTGTTTGTGAAGATTTGATGAGAAATTGTTTGTTTAAATATTGTTTTATATTTATTGTTTTAGGGCTGGACACCTCTACACAGTGCAGCATTTAAGGGAGAAATAGAGGTGATAAAGGTTCTACTGGAGGCAGGGGCTTCACTGTCTGCTGTGGATAATGATGTAATTAAACTCTCAGTAAAACTAAGACAATCAAATATTAAACTCTTCAAGTGAGATGGGGAATGTCCTCTAAAATGAAGAAAATGAAATATTGGACATGTCGTGTAGGATCAGGTTTTAATCGTATGATTGAACTGAATCATAAAATGTTAATTTTAAGAAGATTTGTGACGAAAAATGATTTTTTTTCATGTCAGGATCAAGAAAACTGATGTTGAATATCTTTAAAAGTGGAGAAAATAATATTGGACATGTCGTGTGGGGTCATGTTTTAATTTTGTGATTGAACTGACTCAGAAAATGTTCATTTCAAGAAGATTTGTGGCGAAAATGATTTTTTATGTGATAATGACAACTGGATTGTTTATTAAATACTTTTGTAGTATAAAGTTGTGTGGTTTGTGAAGATTTGATGAGAAATTATTTGTGTTTAAATATTGTATTATATTTATTGATTTAGGACAATACACCTCTACACCTGTCAGCAGAGGAGGGAATGACAGATGTGACAAAGGTTCTAGTTGAGGCAGGGGCCTCACTGTCTGCTGTGGATAATGATGTAATTAAACCCTCAGTAAAATTAAGACAATCAAATATTAAACTCTTCAAGTGACACCTGAGGAATGCCATCTAAAATGAACAAAAAAGAAATATTGGACATATCGTGTGGGATCAGGTTTTAATCGTGTGATTGAACTGAATCAGAAAATGTGAATTTTGACAAGATTTGTGACCAAAACAAATTTGTTTCACATCAAGATCATGAAAACTGATGTTGAATATCTTTAAAAATGGGGAAAATAATATTGGACATATCGTATGGGGTTAGGTTTTAATCGTGTGATTGAACTGACTCAGAAAATGTTAATCTTAAAAAGATTTGTGACGAAAACTGATTTTTTTTCATATCAGGATCAAGAAAACTGATGTTGAATATCTTCAAAAATGGAGAAAAAACAATATTGGACATGTCGTGTGGGGTCATGTTTTAATCGTGTGATTGAACTGACTCAGAAAATGTTAATCTAAAAAAGAGTTGTGACGAAAAATGGTTTTTTATGTGATGTGTGTTTAAATATTGTTTTATATTTATTGTTTTAGGGCAGGACACCTTTACACCAGTCAGCAGTGAAGGGACAGACAGAGGTGACAAAGATTCTAATGGGGGCAGGGGCCTCACTGTCTGCTAAGGACAACTGGGTAATTAAACCCTCAAGAAAACTAAGACAATCAAATATTAAACTCTTCAAGTGATACATGAGGAATGTCATCTGAAATGAAAAAAATGAAATATTGAACATGTTGTGTGGGATAAGGTTTTAATTGTGTGATTGAACTGAATCGGAAAATGTTAATTTTAACTAGATTTGTGACAAAAAAAATTCCATGTCAAAATCATGAAAACTGATGTTGAATATCTTTAAAAATGGAGAAAATAATATTGGACATTTCGTGTGGGATCAGGTTTTAATCGTGTGATTGAACTGAATCAGAAAATGTTAATTTTAACTAGATTTGTGACTAAAAAAAATCTCATGTCATGATCATGAAAACTGATGTTGAATATCTTTAAAAATGGATAAAATAATATTGGACATGTCATGTGGGGTGAGGTTTTAATCGTGTGATTGAACTGAATTAGAAAATGTTAATTTTAACAAGATTTGTGACGAAAAATGAATTTTTTCATGTCATGATGAAGAAAACTGATGTTGAATATCTTCAAAAATGGAGAAAATAATATTGGACATGTCCTGCGGGGTCACGTTTTAATCGTGTGATTGAACTGACTCAGAAAATGTTAATTTTAAAAAGAATTGTGACGAAAAATGATTTGTTATGTGATGATGACAACTGAATTGTTTATAAAAAATACTTTTGTAGTATAAAGTTATGTTGTTTGTGAAGATTTGATGAGAAATTGTTTGTGTTTAAATATTGTTTTATATTGATCGTTTTAGGGCAGTACACCTCTACACAGGGCAACAAGGTGGGGAAATTCAGATGTGACAAAGGTTCTACTGGAGGCAGGGGTCTCACTGTCCACTGTTGACAATGAGGTAATTAAACTCTCAGTAAACCTAAGACAAGCAAATATCAAACTCTTCAAGTGACATATGAAGAATGTCATCTAAAATTTAAAAAAAATTAAATATTGAACATGTCGTGTGGGATCAGGTTTTAATTGTGTGATTGAACTGAATCAAAAAATGTTAATTTTAGCAAGATTTGTGAAAAAAAAAATTGTTCATGTCAAGATAATGAAAACTGATGTTGAATATCTTTAAAAATGGAGAATATAATATTGGACATGTCGTGTGGGGTTAGGTTTTAATCGTGTGATTGAACTGACTCAGAAAAATTGAATTTTAACAAGATTTGTGACAAAAAATGAATTTTTTCATGTCGGGATCAAGAAAACTGATGTTGAATGTCTTAAAAAAATGAAGAAAATAATATTGGACATGTTGTGTGGGGTCACGTTTTAATCGTGTGATTGAACTGACTCATAAAATGTTACTTTTAAAAAGATTTGTGACGAAAAATGTTTTTTTATGTGATGATGACAACTGGATTGTTTATAAAATACTTTTGTAGTATAAAGTAGCGTTGTTTGTGAAGATTTGATGACAAAATGTCTGTTATTTACTGAGAAATTGTTTGTGTTGAAATATTGTGTTATATTTATTGTCTTAGGGCTGGACACCTCTACAGTCTGCAGCATGAAAATGTTAATTTTGATAAAATTTGTTGTAATTTTGTTGATTTCAGAGTCAATTAAACTGATTTTGTAATAGCAGAGAGACAATGAGTTGTACTTTATAAATGACATCTGTCATGTACAGATCACACACATATTTTTTCTATGAGGAATTCATGGTGGATAAAACAGTACAAATTAAATAAACACACGAGATATAAAATTTTAGTAAAACCTTGAATAAATATGTAATTATCATCATAATATTATTTAGTAATAAGTTTATTGTTTTGTATCAATATATTATAGGGAAGGACCCCACACGATGTTGCACAGGATAATGTGAAAAAACTGCTACCGGTAATAATTAACTAATATACAACATTTTAGAACTAAATACATTATTTTGTATTTTTATTGGAATATAATAGAAATTGGTAATCCACATGTTTGAGTCTTCGCAATGAGTACTGCTACTCTGATCGAAGACAAGTGAAACTTTGATCGGACTAGTAAATACAAATTGTCATTTCGAGGACTGCATTTTGCATTATCTGCAGATTGATTTCATAGTATGTTGCACATGTAATGTATGTGTACTACATGTCGATCAGTAATACACAGTCTATGCTCTCTGTTACATGAAGATATAAGTGACTAGAACTACTATTACAAAAGTTTCTAGATCCCCAAAAGCACGCTTTGATCGATAATATATTCATTTGACCTAGTAAACGTTATGAAAACAATGCTAATAATCACCACTGAGTGACACCATACTGTGTGTGCATGTGCCAAGCTGATTGATTGATAACAGCGTGGGAACTATTGGGATCATTGCAACCTTTTATTTTATAAGTGTTGTTGTACACTGTTCTATTTGTGAAATTGGGGTAGACCACGGGAATTTCTTCTGAATAAATTTGGGCAAATACATGCCATGGTAGCTGTGAATATTGTTTAGAGATTTAGAAGTAACATGATATGAAAAAAAAAGAAACAAGAGGAGAGAAGAAAATGGACGATGAAGGCTAACTGGAAAACTGGATAAAGGATCACTCACGATTTTAACCTGCATATGGAGTATATGTGTATATATATATATATATATATATGTTGATACGATATTCCAGAGCTTGTTATTCCTATTAGTATTTCCTTGATAGAGGGTTGCTGCTAACAAGGAAGCTATTGAACCAAAGGTTCCTCTTAATTAAGTTGAAAGTTTTATGTTCGCCACCAAGGCTTGGTTGACTGTTGTAAAATATCTTTGTCACAAATGAAAACGAACATGTTCCACCTGTCGTAAGCACTTCCCGATCCTTCCCTCATTCATGACATCACTGGTTTGTAACTAGATTTACACGACGGGTGTCACTAGTGGAACAGGAACTGCCTACCCTTCCTGAGCACCCGAGTTCAACCCCTCTCCCGGTGTTTAGTGGGGTTTGTGTTACTCGATCTTTAGTTTTATATGTATGTTTTCTAGATCGTTGTTTGTCTTTTTGTACTTTTTCTTTGGCAATTGTGTTGTCTGTTCTTCGATGCACGGATTCTGATTACTCCCTTTGGCATCTTCAAACTCTTCTTACATTGGTTGATTTGATTTGATTTTTGGTGTTTTAACTTTTCAACAATATTTCAGATATATCATGGCGACCAGTTTTAGTGGTGGAGGAAGCCGGAGAGAACCACCGACCATGGGCAAACAACTGGTAAACTTTATCACTTGCGGCTGGGAGTCGAGTGCACCTTTTTTTGTAATTTACAAAGCCGGGTGCGAACCCACGCCGTATTGGTGATAGGATTGTATGAGTTGTTAGATCCAGCGACCTAACTCATTGAGCCACCCGGGCACCCTCTTACATTGGTGTTCTTAATTACTACACTTATCCATTACGGCATCTGTAATAGTTCCATATGACCTGGAAGGTTTGAAAAAGTCGTCGATGGTTCGTTTCATTTTGAAACTAATTAACACATCACATTCTATTTCCAAAATTATTTTTGTTTGTAATCAAGTGATGTATAATATCCCTCGGTCACCCCTCACATCCGATTTAATACTGACCAATCGTAAAAATGTGTAAGTTTTAACAGTAGATACATACATTAATCGTGTGAACTCTTTTGTCTTCCAATTGGGGTATTGATATATTCTTTATTTTCTCTTGTACAGATATATATATAAATCAACAATTTGCAATTATAAATTACAAAATTGGAGTTAAATATACCGAGCAGGACACCCTTTCACCCTTATGATCTCCTTACGTGCGTTTCACTAAACTAGTAATTGCTACGACTAACGACATATGCCAAGTAACAAGACATATCCTGTAAACAGTATCCGTGCTCGTGGGAACATCAATAGCTCGGAAGCAGATTACATTAAAATTCACATTAAAAAAAATTCATACATTTTTATTATTCAACTTATTCTTAGATATATATGTCTTAAAGGGGAATTTGCGGTAGTGCCTATCGCGAAAATTTGTGGGCGAAGCTTATCATCAAAATTCCCCGTTGATATGAACAGCATATTTATGAAACTGTATGTCACATGATCAACGTGACCTAAAGGTCACATACCTCAGAAATTTGAATTTTCGAAGTGATATTTGTAGATTTTAGACTGACGAAGAATATATTTTTAATGAGACTGAAAGTTTCGTGGGGAGGAACACCAGTGACCATGCCTGTCAAATATTGTTTGCCAAAAGTAATTGTGAAACTATGTATCATTGATTTTTCCTCCTCGAGGTAACCGTGGTCAAAAAAATGAACAATCTGAATGTTTGCTCCGCGCACAGCTATTAATACCCATGGTCCCGATTTAAGTGATTTTTTAAAGATAAATAAACCACAGCTATTATGTGAAAACGTATTTGCAAAAAGGAAAAATTTTACTGATATTTGAGAAGAAATTTATTTTATAGAATATAGTTTAGGAAATTTCATGCAATATGTAAGGAAAATTTTCAAAGGTGTGACCATATATTTGGCAATACATTCATATTCTGTACTGATATTCTGTTTGCTGTGCATTACATTTGCGCGGATATTTTGTATTTTCATAATATTTTATGGCTTTTATAATCACTGATGCTACAATTATTTACATCTTCCGTCAACCAGAAATTAGTTAATATATGTTACCCCTCCCCACCACCGGGGAAAAAGGGGGAGAGGGTGGGTGGTAGTAGGATTTTGGACAAAATCTATATTCACACATATAAAATAACATGTTTCAACATCACATAAATTTTAAAGGCTGACGAAAGAGGTGAATAATTTATTTTGTATCATTAGTCATGTAGATAATATTATGAATAAATTAAATATATTCTAAATAACGGGTAATCCGCGCAATTGTAAGAAGGCACTTTCTCTTGGCAAATGTAATACCTGTTAATCCCAAAATACACACAAATGTAATGCGCCCTCTGTTTTTTGCTTAACTCTATTTTTGAAGCATTGTTTGTCAGGGCCGGATTTAGACAAAGACAGTACCTAGGCTATTCCACTTACAAGGCCTCTCCAAATCCCCACCCTTGCGACTAGAGGAAGATGGAAGAGTATTTTAAACAAAATTCGGTGAAGCCAAGGACGATGATGGGTGTTTTAAATATTGCAATTCATAATTCCTCTTATAAAGGACATAAGCCACTACGTCGAAACAAATCTACCCCCCTGCCGTCGCCGCCGTGATCGTATGATAGTTGGATTTACAACTACCTATACAATCAGTGCCTATCATCACTAAAGTTTCGAATTCGAACCTCGTTCATGGCGAGGTGTACTCGATACAACATCAAATTTTTCAAAATTTATAATGAATGAAACATGTAATTTTCAATTTAAAATAACGTACATAAAAATTACAAATACGTTTATTTCAGTATTAAGAAGAAAGTCACTGAAAGAGTCACATGATCTTTTTATACATAATTCATTATATTTCGAGTTATTTATTCATTAATCAAAATTTCTTTCCTAGTAATTAAAACCTTATACATGTATTTATAAACAAAATTTACGGCGCTGCTTTTATTAGTTTTGCAATATTTAAACTTTCGTTCAAAAAGTTCTATTCGTTATTATAAAAATAAATGTAATTGCTTGTTAAAGATCCAAACATTCAGTAGTAATACCGGTATCATTTGAGAAAGAGTTATATTAATTCCTTTTTTTTGGCCAAAAACTACCACCGTACATGTTAATAATACACAATAAAAAGTTGTGATTAAAGGTTATGATTAATGAAAAATGTCGATGTTTTTCTTTATTGTCCTTTTAATTTCTATTCAAAATTTTTGTCTAGTAACTAAAACCTTATACATATACATGCATTTTATTTCATTTATAAGCCGCTCCTTTAATTGACATCGAAATATTTAAAACTTTCGACGAATAGTTCTATGAATTATTATTATAAAAAGAAATATTAACTGTTAAAGAAGTCCAATTATCCAATAGTAATACCAGTCTCATTTGAGAAAGGGATGAGTCTGAAAATATTTGATTGATTTAATTATCAAAGTTCGCATTCATGAATCGTTGTTTGGACAAGGAAATTATGAACTAGAATGTGCATTTCAACATTTATATGTTCCCCACACCGTATGGAACAGCAAAACAACAACAGAAAAAGAAAAGATCTTCGCCAGATTCTTAAAGATCCGAAACTTAAACACAAAAATGATCCAGTCGTCGGACGGGAAACTGGCAGTACCCAATGTGAAAGGTTTAGCTCGTATGCCGGGCCAAAGGCACAGACCAAAAACAGCAGCAGCTAGGACCATCCCTCGTTACACCTAAAATGACATTAAAATTGAAATAATAAACAGTACCGCGTAAAAGAGTAACCTTTAAAAGATTGTTTTTGTTGTATGAGTAATAGTAATAATTTATATTATATAAAATATAAACTTTCAGATTTCATTTTTATCTATATATAATTAGTTGGTCATAGTTCATAGATAAATAGCAGATACTCACTATACACATTATCTATTAAACAACTACACAAGCCATCAACTGAAACGCTTGACGGAACATGATCTGCCTTGTGTAATCACAGGTGATTAATTGGCTGTCGCCACGCTCCAAGAAAATATGGCATAATTTTAATATTTTTTAATCAATCAAAATAAATTTTAGGAAATAGGCAAAATATTGTATTATCTATCATTGGGAACCTCCTTTGTGTTGGGCCATTCTAACATGTCCTTAGTGCAGTTTATAGGTCCTTAGTGCACTTAGGAGGTCCTTTGCGGTATTTCTAGCACCCCAAAAATTTATATATTTTAAAGTATGCATGGCTCATAAAAGTTAGTTGAATTTGACACAGGTTTGAAAATGAAAATATACGAAAATATATTTTTGAAATTGAAAATTAAGATACAATAAATGACAAAATCAGCAGACACGTTTTAAAGAAACTTTATTTCAAACTGTTCTGTTTTGTTTTAATATGAATCAGTGAGTAATGAATTAATACAGAAGGCCATAAAAATGTCAGAACCGCCAGTGTGATCATTTCCTGTATCATTACACAGGTATATTATCAGTTCACATACTTTTTGAATAAAATAATTCTATCATTAAAAAGCAACCTGAAGAAAAAAAAAAATATATATATAACCACACACACAAACAAGTTAACAATTAACTTATAAAAGAAATAGTTTTGTTATTGAAAACAGTTGTTAATAAAAGTAATACAGCAATGATAATAAAGTTTAATTTAAAAAATAAATGATAACAACTTTCGCATAAAATAATAAAAGTAACTGATGGAAAGTAAAAAAAAATAACACAAACAAACGATTTTATATTTTTATACCTTTTCTTAAAATGCATGTAAAATAAAAGAAATACATATAAATATAAATTTCGGGTGGGAGGAATGGTGGATGGGCAGACTAATTTGGCGACGACAGGATAGGGACAGTTTTCTAGAACAAGTAGGAATTAAACTAAGCTTTTCAGAATTTATTTTAATATTCGATCTCGTTTTTGGTGTTTATTGTTCTGAACAAAAATAGAGACAAAATATGGAAATTAAATCTTACTAACATTTGATTTTTTTAAATGAAAGACAGCAGTATTGGGACAGAAGTTTTTAATCACTGATCAGCATTCATATTAATTTCTTTGATCACTAATTATGTGTTTTGAATTGCCACGTGGCTGATTGTTACAAATCTAAAAATAGACACCAGGGCTTTTTCCTGTAAGGTCACACACTTAATTATTGAATCAAAATGGCGGACGATCAACACTGATTGAGGTACACAAAACGTTCTTTATTAGAGCTTTATTGAAGTTCAGGAAAAGGATTAAACACAAATAAACATGTAAATGGATTTTTATTAAAATATTCAATAGTTCAAAACATCTCCAAATGTCTGATCAGGTTATCACCACACGACGTTTCAACATCGATCTGCAAGAAAAAATATTTCAAAGGTGTATTGGATTTTTTTTTTCTCCTTTTTTTTATCAGTTCTAGGGTAGTTTTGCAAATAACCGACACTTTTATACATTTTTGGCAAAAATTGTCTTTGCAATAAAGCGAATTTTGCCATTAACCGCTTTGCAATTAACCGGGTGTTTTAACGTTAAATGAATGGTAAATGGATCGGTGTTTAAGCTTTTTTTGCAATAATACGAATTTTGCAATTAACCGGTTTGCAATTAAGTGGAGTCTACTGTACTATAGATCATCATATTCAATGAGCTAGTGACGACTACAGTATTACGTAATCTCTGTACTCAGCGGGTGGTTTAGATGACCGTCCGATTTAACTGGTAAAATGCAAAAATAACACGGTAATGCAAATTTAACTCGACGATGCAAATATAACATGACCAAGACGAATTTAAAGGAAAAACGCGAATATAAAAAAATGTGCAAATTTAATAGGACAAATGCAAATTTAATAGGAGAATGCACATTCAAATCGACAATGCAAATATAACATGACTAAGACGAATTTAAAAGGACAAATGCAAATATAAAAATATGTGCAAATTTAATAGGACAAATGCAAATTTAACAGGAGATTGCAAATTTAAATCGACAATGCAAATATAACAGGACTAAGACGAATTTAAAAGGAAAAGCGCAAATATAACAAAATGTGCAAATTTAATATGACAAATGCAAATATAACAAGACAATGACAAATATAAACAGGAATTGTCTAATTTAACTTGTAAACGCTAACATAACTGGTAAGGTTTAATTATTAGCATTTTACCGGTTATATTTGCAAAAACGAGTATATTTGCATTTTCTATTTCCTAGCGAGTGTCTATGTCGTTCTACAAAGAATCGTATTGGTACAAATAGAGACTCCAAGGTCTACATGGTTCTACAAAGAATCATACTGGTACAAATAGAGACTCCAGGGTCTATGTGGTTCTATAAAGAATCATACTGGTACAAATAGAGACTCCGGGGTTTATGCGGTTCTACAAATAATCGTATTGGTACAAATGGAGGCTCCAGTGTCTATGTGGCTCTACAAAGAATCATACTGGTACAAATAGAGTCTCCAGGGTTTAGGTTATTATACAACGAATAATACTGGTACATATAGAGACTTTAGGTTCTATTTGGTTCTACAAAGAATCATACTGGTACAAATAGAGACTCCAGAGTTTAGATTATTCTACAAATAATCATACTGGTACAGCTAGAGAATCCAGGGTCTATGTGGTTCTACAAAGAATCATACTAGTACAGCTAGAGAATCCAGGGTCTATGTGGTTCTGGTACAAATAGAGACACCAGGGCTTATGTTATTCTACAAAGAATCCTACTGGTGCAAATGAAGGCTCAAGTGTCTATGTGGTTCTACAAAGAATCATACTGGTACAAATAGCGACTCCAGAGTCTATTTTGTTCTACAACGAATCATACACTACAAATAGAGACTCCAGGGTCTATGTTGTTCTACAAAGAATAATACTGGTACAAGTAGAGACTTCACGTTCTATGTGGTTCTACACAGAATCATACTGGTGCAAATGGAGGCTCCAATGTTTAGGTTATTCTACACAGAATCATACTGGTATAAATGAGGGCTTCAGTGTCTTATGTGGTTCTACAAAAATCATGCTGGTACAGCTAGGGATTCCAGGGTATATGTGGTTCTACAAAGAATCATACTGGTACAAATAGAGACTCCGGTGGATATGTGGTTCTACAAGATATCATAATTATACAAATGGAGGTTGAAGTGTCTATGTGGTTCTACAAAGAATCACCATGGTATAAATAGAGACTCCATGGTCTATGTAGTTCTACAAAGAATCATACTGGTACAAATAGAGACTCCAGTTCCTATGTGGTTCTACAAAGAATCATACTGGTACAAATGGAGTCTCCAGTGTCTATGTGGTTCCATGAAGAATCATACTGGTACAAATAGAGACTCCGGGGTCTATGCGGCTCTACAAAGAATCATACTGGTACAAATGGAGGCTCCAGTGTCTATGTGGCTCTACTCTACAAAGAATTATACTGGTACAGATAGAGCCTCCAGGGTTTAGGTTATTCTACATCGAATAATACTGGTACATATAGAGACTTCAGGTTCTATTTCGTTCTACAAAGAATCATACTGGTACAAATAGAGACTCCAGAGTTTAGGTTATTCTACAAAGAATCATACTAGTACAGCGAGAGAATCCAGGATCTATGTGGTTCTGGTACAAATAGAGACACCAAGGCTTATGTTATTCTACAAAGAATCCTACTGGTACAAATGAAGGCGCCAATGTCTATGTGGTTCTACAAAGAATTACCATGGTATAAATAGAGATTCCATGGTCTATGTGGTTCTACAAAGAATCATACTGGTACAAATAGAGACTCCAGTTGCTATGTGGTTCTACACAGAATCATACTGGAACAAATGGAGGCTCCAGTGTCTATGTGGTTCTAAAAAGAATCATACTGGTACAACTAGAGATTCCAAGGTCTATGTGGCTCTACAAAGAATAATACTGGTACAAATAGAGACTCCAGGGTTTAGGTTATTCTACAAAGAATCCTTCTGGTACAAATGAAGGCTCCAGTGTCTATGTGGTTCTACAAAGAATCATGCTGGTACAACTATATATTCCAGGGTCTATGTGGTTCTACAAAGAATAACACTGGTACAAATAGGGACTTCAGGGTCTATGTTGTTCTACCAAGAATAATACTGGTACAAATAGAGACTCCAGAACTATGTAGTTCTACAAAGAGTCATACTGGTACAAATAGAGACTCCAGGGTTTAGGTTATTCTACAGAGAATCAGACTGGTACAAATGAAGGCTCCAGTGTCTATCTGGTTCTAGTGCCTATCACCAATACGACTTTATAAATTACAAAAAAGGGTGCACTCGACTCGCAGCCGCAAGTGATAAAGTTTACCAGTTGCTTGCCCATGGTCGGTGGTTCTCACCGGGTACTCCGGCTTCTTCCACCACTAAGACTGGTCGCCATGTTATTGCTGAAATATTGCTGAAAGTGGCATTAAGCCCCAACAATCAATCAGTCTGTGGTTTTACAAAGAATCATACTGGTACAACTAGAGATTCCAGGGCATATGTGGTTCTACAAAGAATAATACTGGTACAAATAGGGACTTCAGGGTCTATGCAGTTCTACAAAGAATCATACTGGTACAACTAGAGATTCCAGGGATTATGTGAT
This sequence comes from Bathymodiolus brooksi, assembly GCA_963680875.1. Lineage (NCBI taxonomy): Eukaryota > Metazoa > Mollusca > Bivalvia > Mytilida > Modiolidae > Bathymodiolus > Bathymodiolus brooksi. The sequence continues at coordinate 14,006,907 of OY804590.1, forward strand.
TCTACAAACAATCATGCTGCTATGAATGGAGGATCCAGTGCCAATGTAGTTCTACAAAGAATCATACTGGTACAAATAGAGTCTCCAGGGTCTATGTGGTTCTACAAAGAATCATACTGAAATAAATAGAGACTTCAGGGTCTATGTGGTTCTACAATTTTATATATTTTTTTTAAAGTTTTGACATAAGATGCAAAGCATTATATTTAAGTAACATTTTGTATTGACAATTTCAGGATTGGGAACGCGAATTACAGACTGGTAAGTTGGCTTAATACCCTTATCTTGTTCATATTTCTACATATGTCATCTATCCATTGTCTGTCCTTCTATAATATGCATCAGTTATGTCGGTATGTTAGCTTGATTATATTGTTATTACTTGATGTCCGTCATCATTATAATATATACATTTCACATTTGTGAACATTTTCGTCTTCGATGCTACTTAACAACATATACCAAACCTAGCAGCAGTGTTTCCTCTGTGGCCATTTTATTAAGATTAACATTCTGGTTTTGCTGTGGTGGTAAAATTAACGATGGCGGTTGACAGAGACAACAATTCAGATGGATATTCTATGAAGTTTATGATTTGCTACTGTTAAGAACGCCGTATGTTACGATTAGTAATAGCTAAATATAAATTGACTGCAAATTTATATTGCATTTTACCACGTCTATGATTATTTACTGGTCAGAACGGCATATGTTACGATTAGTAATAGTTACATATAAAGTGACTGCTGAATTCATATTGTATTCTACCAAGTTTATGATTTGTTACTGATCAGAATGCCATATGTTACGATTAGTAATAATTTAGATATAGATTGACAGCTGTGTTCATATTGTATTCTACCAAATTTATGATTTGTTACCGGTCAGAACACTGTATGGTATGACCAAGTTTATGATTTGTTACAGGTCAGAATGCCATATGCTACGATTAGTAATAGTTTCATATAAATGGACTACTGAGTTCATATTGTAGTCTACCAAGTTTATGATTTGTTACTGGTCAGAACATTGTATGTTACGACCAAGTTTATGATTTGTTACTTTTCAGAACGCCATATATTACGATAAGTAATAGTTACATATAAATTGACTGCTGTGTTCATATTGTATTCTACCAAATTTATGAATTGTTACTGGTCAAAACACTGTATGTTACGACCAAGTGTATGATTTGTTACTGGTCAGAACACTATGTTACGACCAAGTTTATGATTTGGCACTGGTCAGAACGCCATATGTTATGACCAAGTTTACGATTTGTTGCTGGTCAGAACGCCATATGTTACGACCAGGTTTACGATTTGTTGCTGGTCATAACACTGTATGTTACAATAATATAAATTCACTGCTGTGTTCATGTTGTATTCTGCCAAGTTTATAATTTGTTACTGGTCAGAATGCTGTATGTTACGACCAAGTTTATGATTTGTTACTGGTCAGAACGCCATATGTCACGATAAGTAATAGTTACATATAAATTGACTGCTGTGTTCATATTGTATTCTACCAAGTTTATGATTTGTTACTGGTCAACGCACTATGTTGCGACCAAGTTTATGATTTGTTACTGGTCAGAACAGTGTATGATACGACCAAGTTTATGATTTGGCACTGGTCAGAACGCCATATGTTACGACCAAGTTTACGATTTTTTGCTGGTCAGAGCGCTGTATGTTACGACCAAGTTTATGATTTGTTACTGGTGAGAACGCTGTATGCTACGATTAATAATAATTACATATAAATTGACTGCTGTGTTCATATTGTATTCTACTAAGTTTATGATTTGTTACCGGTCAGAACGCCACATGTTACGATTAGTAATAGTAACAAATCAATTGTCAAACTGTGTTCACAGATCTACTTAAGATACTGTAGAAATGATTGAATGTATTGAAATAGAATATAAATCAGCAGCTGTGTTTTTTCATGTACTTAAGTTGTTGTAGGGATACCCTTGGGGTATTAGAGTTTGACAAGAAATGGACATCTGTATTCTTTAATATACCGCAATTGTTGTAAGAATGCTCTTGGAGTTATTATAACTAGACAAGAAATTGACATCTTTATTCTCAAATATAGTTTAAATATTATTGGGATACACATGAAGGTATTTAAGCTAGACAAGAAATTGACATCTGTGTTCACAAATATACTTACGATGTTGTAGGAATACCCTGGGAGGTGAAACAACTGGACACACAATCTGCAGCTGTTTTCACCAATTTAATAAAAGAAGAAAGCTACCCCCAGTTTGAAGTACGTGCTATGTTACTGGGGGAAAAGGGGACAGGCAAAACAACTGTAGCAAGATTTCTTGTGGGAAAAGGGCCAACGAAAATCAGAATATCTACTGAAGGCATAGATCTTTATACTGCTCTGGCATTTATTGACCGAGAGAAAGATGAATGGCTGAATGGTGAACAAGGTAAGTAATTGTTGATTGGTATTTGGGAACGATTTATTTACTAATAACCCAAATAGAAGACAGTATAAAATATGTGGAAAAATATCAAATAAAAATATACTTCAATGGAGAAAATTGAAATAGGGGTTTAACGACCGAATTGTATTTAGCATGAATTATCCATGTTAAATGAGGTTCAATTTTGTACAGATAAAGACCCCCAGGTTCTACAAGGTATGAAACACCTTTGTTTTAAACAGTAAAGCATATGCTGCATAAACGGGAATGTGTTTTAATCCTTTTCATGACATACTGAGTAATGGAGATGATGTTGTGAATGACATGCATCATCATTGTGTTATACAGAACCAAATATACACAAAGGAAGACCCAGTGGTTTATGAGGTCTAATGGCATAAACGTCCAAACGGACATTAACCATTGTGATATATAGATTCAAGTTCTCCTTAGGGGGGATTGTATATCCCAAATTTAGGCTATATAGTTTCAAGTTCATTGGGGTCTAAGGTTTAATGGTAGGCTGCAATAGGGGTAATATAAGAATCAGGAATAAATATTGTGTTTTGCATGACAGCTGGTCACATTTGGATCATTGTGAAATGAAAATTGTTTTGAGATCGATCAAGAAATGGACGCCATCTTATTAATTATTGGCATTGTTTACGGAGTTTGCCGAATCGTCATTAAATCAGTACAACAATGCACTTATTTCTTATTTTCTGGGAATCTGCTTTTAATCTGCGTTAATTACGGACAAAGAACCATGCACGTTTGCAGTTAATAAGCGACAAAATACAAATTATTCGTTTTTACCTGTCATTAGTAAGGTCAGTTGCATACGGAGAAAACGAGGTCAAATTATTTGCTTGCAAGGAAATAATAAATGAATGGTAATTTTCGTTCTCAAAAGGGGAAAAGTGATGCGATAAGCTGTTTAATGTGAAATATTTACCTTTATTTCATCATTTTAAAGCTATTTACCAATTTCCTAAGCATATAATTTGTTTGGTCAAAATCGTAGGTAATGCCCCTTTAAATAAACCAGGTGAGCTATGCAACAACAATACATTTCTGCAACTAGACGAACAATACCTGACATATGGAAGAATATGATTTCAAATTATTTGAAATAAAGTTTGCATAGATATTAACAGCAGAGGATATAACATACAGAACATGCTTCATTTTTTTCTTATTTGTAGTAACAATGGATTTATTTTAATTTGTATGTTTTTTTCAACATTATATGTAATAGGTCTACCCTATTCACGTCAGCACTGTGAATATAACCAACCAGTGTATATATTTCTTTTCCATGTAGATTTTATATTGGAGGATATCATGGTTAGTAGATCTCTCAGGCACGCTATAGATCCAACGAATCCAGAGTTGCCTGACACTCCTGTCATCGGGACCTTAGGTAAGCTCACACAATCTTCTCTGCATGTACCAGACAACAAAGAGTTGTCTGTCCCTACTGCTGCCAGGGCCTTTAGTAATCTACAACAATCAACACTGACAGAAACAGTAAACACAGACGTGTCTGTTCCTATTTCTACTGGGGCCTTTAGTAAACTGCAACAATCATCACTGAATGAACCAGAAAACAAAGAGGTGTCTGTCCCTACTACTGCCGGTTCCTTTAGTAAACTGCAACAATCATCACTGAATGAATCAGAAAACAAAGAGGTGTCTGTCCCTACTGCTGCCGGGGCCTTTAGTAAGCTGCAACAATCATCACTAAATGAACCAGAAAACATAGAGATGTCTGTCCCTACTGCTGCCGGGGCCATTAGTAAGCTACAACAATCATCACTGAATGAACCAGAAAACAAAGAAGTGTCTGTCCCTACTGCTGCCGGGGCCTTTAAGAAACTGGCACACTCATCAGTGTATGATCTAGAAAACAGAGAGGGGTCTATCCCTACTGCTGCTGGGGCCTTAAGTAAACTGGGTAAATTGTCACTGTATCATACAGAAAACAAAGATGTGTCTGTCCCTACCACTGCCGGGACCGAAAGTAGACTGGGACAATCCTCGCTGCATGATCCAGAAAACAAAGAGGTGTCTGTACCTAGTGCTGCCAGTGTTGTTAGAAAAACAAGCATAACTGATTGGTTGAAGTCTGTCTTTGGAGTAAAAAAGAAGATAAATGAGATCAAAATAGAAGTAGCACGGAAAGAATTCTTAAAAAAGTCATGGAAAGTCAGCAAGAAGAAATTACATCAGAGAAAAATAGTTCCAGTAATAATTTGGGATTTTGGTGGACAAGATGTGTTCTACAGTACCCATCAGACGTTTCTTACGTACAGAGCTATATACATGCTTGTTTTAGATGGTAGTAGGACCCTAGATGAACCATGTCCCTTTGTACAATATCTTCCAGGAAAAGGTGGAGCTAAAGCACAAAGAGGTAGTATTTTTTTCAATACATATGATGTTTAATTATTCTAACATGACACCAAATATTACCATTATACATATATATATACAGTATAACTTTTATTTGAACAAGCTTTACAAATAGCTATAAAAGTGAGTCAATGTGTCAAGGTTTTCAGGACTGTTTCGTAGCGTTTATTTTACAATGTACGTACATGTATATCGTTGTTATTCTGTCGAAACATCGAAAAGAACTGAAAAATTATTCTACAAAGAGCACCCAAAATCACACAATTATATGATAAAATTATCTTTTACTTTAGATAAAAATTTACTATCTCCTTGATATAGGATATTACTGATCATGACAACAAAAAACACAGAAAAGAAAGTTTAAACAGTGATGGTGAGCAATTCCATCTATATCAACAAAATGAACAATCATCTCTCATCTCAAGTCATTGAACAAAGTTAAGACTACGACATATGACATTGGAAATCCAGGTCATGGCTTACATTTCTAGGTCAGACACTAATATGTTGTGAGGATTGATAAGCAATTATTACATATTATGAACAGGGGGCTGTCGTTGTCGTGATCATATTGTAGTGGCATTTACACCCTATGCAATCAATGCATATCCACACTAAAGTTGTGAGCTCTGATTCAGCTCATGCTAAGGTGTAATCGATACAACATTATCTGATACAGTTTGTCAGTGACTTGCGGCAGGTTGATGGTTTTCTCAGAGTACTAGAAACCTCCACCAATAAAACTGACCGGCAACATGTAATTTAAATATTGCTGAAAGTGGTGTTAAACACCACAACCGTAACCCTCCTTATTATGGACACTCAATATACAATTATGGCCTTCATGAAAAGTAAATATCCATAATTATCAAATTTAGAAGGAGTTACATTAAAAAGCCTGACGACTGATATATTTGATACAATACACATGAACCACGAAGTTTGATATACTACTGATAATAATGAATCCTCAAGCCATATTACAGACATTATAACTCCAAGGAGAGATACAGACTCTTGAGTGTCTCTATTTATTATCCTATTTTTGTTTTACAGATTATGTCAAATTTTGGATCAATACAATAGTCACCTACTGCAAAGGTAGTGGAGAAGGATATCCTAAAATTATGGTTATTTTGACACACAAAGATAAAATAAAAGCGGTAAGTTCTCATTTCCATGATATCCATCAGATAAAATAATGTGTGTAAGTCAATGCTGTCACTGTGTGTTGGTATGTTACAGACAGTGAGTGAGTAGGTTAGTCTGAACATGATAATAAGATCCCATGAGTAAGTTATAGGCAGTGTGTGTTGGTAAGTTAGTCTGAACATGATAATAAGATCCCAGGAGTAAATTATAGAGAGTGCATGGATAAGTTAGTCTGAACATGATAATATGGTCCCAGGAGTAAGCTATAGGCAGTGTGTGTTGCTAAGCTAGTCTGCACATGAAAATAAGATCTCAGGAGTAAGTTATAGGCAGTGTGTGTTGGTAAGTTAGTCTCAACATGATAATAAGGTCCCAGGAGTAAGTTATAGGCAGTGTGTGCTGGTAAGTTAGTCTGAGCATGATAGTAAGGTCCCAGGAGTAAGCTATATACAGTGTGTGTTGCTAAGTTAGTCTGAACATTATAATAAGATCACAGGAGTAAGTTATAAGCAGTGCGTGGGTAAGTTAGTCTGAACAATATATTAAGGTCCCAGGAATAAGCTATAGGCAGTGTGTGTTGGTAAGTAAATTTGAACATGATAATACGGTCTCAGGAGTAAGTTATAGACAGTGCGTGGGTAAGTTAGTCTGAATGTGATAATAAAATCACAGGAGTAAGTCATAGACAGTGTGTGTGTAAGTTAGTATGCACATGATAATAAGATCCCATGAGTAAGTTATAGACAGTGCGTGGATAAGTTAGTCTGAACATGATAATATGATCCCAGGAGTAAGTTACAGGCAGTGTGTGTGTAAGTTAGTATGGACATGATAATAAGATCACAGGAGTAAGTAATAGAAGTGGTAAGTTCTGATTTCTATGATATCCATTAGATAAAGTATTGTGTGTAAGTCAATGCTGGAAGTGCGTGTTGGTAAGTTACAGGCAGTGCGTGAGTAGGTTAGTCTGAACATGATAATAAGATCCCAGGAATAAGTTATAGGCAGTGTGTGTTGGTAAGTTAGTCTGAACATGATAATAAGATCCCAGAAGTAAGATATAGAAAGTGCGTGGGTAAGTTAGTCTGAACATGATAATAAGATCTCAGGAGTAAGTTATAGACAGTGCGTGGGTAAGTTAGTCTGAACATAATAATACGGTCTCAGAAATAAGTTATTGACAGTGCGTGGGTAAGTTAGTCTGAACATGATAGTAAGATCCCAGGAGTAAGCTATAGACAGTGCATGGATAAGTTTCTCTGAACATGATAATAAGATCCCAGGAGTAAGTTATAGACAGTGCGTGGGTAAGTTAGTATGAACATGATAATAAGTTATCAGGAGTAAATTACAGGCAGTGTGTGTAAGTTAGTATGAACATGATAATAAGACCCCAGTAGTAAGTTATAGACAGTGCGTGGATAAGTTAGTCTGAAGATGATAAAATGATTCCAGGAGTAAGTTATAGACAGTGCGTGGGTAAGTTAGTATGAACATGATATTAAGATCTCAGGAGTAAGCTACAGGCAGTGTGTGTGTAAGTTAGTATGAACATGATAATAAGATCCCAGGAGTAAGTTATAGAAGCGGTAAGTTCCGATTTCTATGATATCCATAAGATAAAGTAATGTTTGTAAGTCAATGCTGGCACTGTGTGTTGGTAAGTTACAAGCAGTGCGTGAGTAGGTTAGTCCGAACATGATAATAAGATCCGAGGAATAAGCTATAGGCAGTGGGTGTTGGTAAGTTAGTATGAACATTATAATAAGATTTCAGGATTAAGTTACAGGCAGTGTGTATGTAAGTTAGTATGCACATGATAATAAGATCCCAGGAGTAAGTCATAGACAGTGCGTGGATAACTTAATCTGAATATGATAATATGTTCCCAGGAGTAAATTAGAGAAAGTGCGTGGGTAAGTTGGTATGAACATGATAATAAGATATCAGGAGTAAGCTATAGACAGTGTGTGTAGGAAAGTATGAACATGATAAGATCCCAAGAGTAAGCTATAGAAGCCGTAAGTTCTGATTTCTATGATATCTATTAGATAGAGTAATGTGTGTAAGACAATGCTGGCACTGTGTGTTGGTAAAGTACAGGCAGTGCGTGAGTAGGTTAGTCTGAACATGATAATAACATCCCAGTAGTAAGTTATAGGCAGTGTGTGTTGGTAGGTTAATCTCAACATGATAATAAGATCCCAGGAGTAAGTTATAGGCAGTGTGTGTTGGTAAGTTAGTCTGAACATGATAATAAGGTCCCATGAGTAAGCTATAGACAATGTGTGTTGCTAAGTTAGTCTGAACATGATAATAAGATCCCAGGAGTTAGTTATAGGCAGTGCGTAGGTAAGTTAGTCTGAACAATATAATAAGGTCCCAGGAATAAGTTATAGGCACTGTGTGTTGGTAAGTTAATCTGAACATGATAATAAGCTCCCAGGAGTAAGCTATAGGCAGTGTGTGTGTGTAAGTTAGTCTGAACATGATAATAAGATCCCAGGAGTAAGTTATAGACAGTGCGTGGGTAAGTTAGTCTGAACATGCAGAACATGACAATAAGGTCCCAGGAGTAAGTTATAGGCAGTGTGTGTTGGTAGGTTAGTCTGAGCATGATACTATGATCATAGGAGTAAGCTATAGGCAATATGTGTGTAAGTTAGTATGAACATGATAATAAGATCCCAGGAGTAAGTTATAGGCAGTGTGTGTAAGTTAATCTGAACATGATAATAAGATCTCAGGAGTAAGCTATAGACAGTGTGTGTTGGTAAGTTATTCTGAACATGATAATAAGAACCCAGGAGTAAGTTATGGACGGTGCGTGGGTATGTTAATCTGAGCATGATAATAAGATCTCAGGAGTAAGTTACAGGAGTGTGTGTTAGTAAATTAGTCTGAACATGAAAATAAGATCCCATAAGTAAATTGTATGTAGTGTGTGATGGTAGGTTAGTCTGAACATGATAATACGACTGCAGGAGTAAGTTATAGACAGTGTGTGGGTTATGTTAGTCTGAACATAATAATAAGATCTCAGGAGTAAGTTACAGGCAGTGTGTTATATTAAGTTAGTCTGAACATGATGATAAGATCCCATGAATAAGCTATAGGCAGTGCGTGGGTAAGTTAGTCTGAAATTGATAATAAGATCCCAGGAGTAAGTCATAGGCAGTGTGTGTTTGTAAGTTAGTGTGAACATTATAATACGATCTCAGGAGTAAGCTACAGGCAATGTGTGTTAGTAACTTAGTCTGAGCATGATAATAAGATACCAGGAATAAGTTATATACAGTGCGTGGGTAGGTTAATCTGAACATGATAATAAGATCCCTGGAGTAAACTATAGACAGTGCGTGGGTAAGTTAGTCTGAACATAACAATAAGATCTCAGGGTTAAATTACTGGCAGTGTGTGTTGGTAAGTTAGTCTGAACATGATAATACGGTCTCAGGAGTAAGTTATAGACAGTGCGTGGGTAAGTTAGTCTGAACGTGATAATAAGATCCCAGGAATAAGTTATAGACAGTGCGTGGATAAGTTAGTCTGAACATGAAAATAAGATCCAGGAGTAAGTTATAGACAGTGCGTGGGTAAGTTAGTATGAACATGATAAAAAGATCTCAGGAGTAAGTTATAGAAGCGGTAAGTTCTGATTTCTATGATATCCATTAAATAAAGTAATGTGTGTAAGTCAATGTTGAAAGTGTGTGTTGGTAAGTTACAGGCAGTGCGTGAGTAGGTTAGTCTGAACATGATAATAAGATCCCAGGAGTAAGCTATAGGCAGTGTGTGTTGGTAAGTTAGTCTGAACATGATAATAAGATCCCAGGAGTAAGTTATAGACAGTGCGTGGATAAGTTAGTCTGATCATGATAATAAGATCTCAGGAGTAAGTTACAGGCAGTGTGTGTGTAAGTTAGTCTGAACATGATAATAAGATCCCAGGAGTAAGCTATATAAGCGGTAAGTTCTGATTTCTATGGTATCCATAAGATAAAGCAATGTGTGTAAGTCAATGCTGGCACTGTGTGCTGGTAAGTTACAGGCAGTGCGTGAGTAGGTTAATCTGATCATGATAATAAGATCCCAGGAGTAAGTTATAGGCAGTGTTTGTTGGTACGTTATTCTGAACATGATAATAAGGTCCCAGGAGTAAGTTATAGGCTGTGCGTGGGTAAGTTAGTCTGAACAATATAAGAAGGTCCCAGGAATAAGTTATAGGCAGTGTGTGTTGGTAAGTTAATCTGAACATGAAAATAAGATCCCAGGAGAAAGCTATAGGCAGTATGGGTTGGTAAGTTAGTCTGAACATGATAATAAGATCCCAGAAGTAAGTTATAGGCAGTGTGTGTGTATGTTAGTATGAAGATGATAATAAGGTCCCAGGAGTAAGTTAATGGCAATGTGTGTGTAAGTTAGTATGAACATGATAATAATATCTCAGGAGTAAGCTATAGACAGTGTGTGTTAGTAAGTTAGTCTTAGCATGATAATAAGATCCCAGGAGTAAAATTTAGGCAGTGTGTGTTGGTAAGTTGGTCTGAATATGATAATAAGATTCCAGGAGTAACTTATAAACAGTGTGTGGGTTATGTTTCTCTGAACATGATAATAAGATCCCAGGAGTAAGTTATAGACAGTGCGTGGGTAAGTTAGTATCAACATGATAATAAGTTATCAGGAGTAAATTACAGGTAGTGTGTGTAAGTTAGTATGAACATGATAATAAGACCCCAGTAGTAAGTTATAGACAGTGCGTGGATAAGTTAGTCTGAAGATGATAAAATGATTCCAGGAGTAAGTTATAGACAGTGCGTGGGTAAGTTAGTATGAACATGATATTAAGATCTCAGGAGTAAGCTACAGGCAGTGTGTGTGTAAGTTAGTATGAACATGATAATAAGATCCCAGGAGTAAGTTATAGAAGCAGTAAGTTCCAATTTCTATGATATCCATAAGATAAAGTAATGTTTGTAAGTCAATGCTGTCACTGTGTGTTGGTAAGTTACAAGCAGTGCATGAGTAGGTTAGTCTGAACATGATAATAAGATCCGAGGAATAAGTTATAGGCAGTGGGTGTTGGTAAGTTAGTATGAACATTATAATAAGATTTCAGGATTAAGTTACAGGCAGTGTGTATGTAAGTTAGTATGCACATGATAATAAGATCCCAGGAGTAAGTCATAGACAGTGCGTGGATAACTTAATCTGAACATGATAATATTTCCCAGGAGTAAATTAGAGACAGTGCGCGGGTAAGTTGGTATGAACATGATAATAAGATATCAGGAGTAAGCTATAGACAGTGTGTGTAGGAAAGTATGAACATGATAAGATCCCAAGAATAAGCTATAGAAGCGGTAAGTTCTGATTTCTATGATATCTATTAGATAGAGTAATGTGTGTAAGTCAATGCTGGCACTGTGTGTTGGTAAAGTACAGGCAGTGCGTGAGTAGGTTAGTCTGAACATGATAATAACATCCCAGTAGTAAGTTATAGGCAGTGTGTGTTGGTAGGTTAATCTCAACATGATAATAAGGTCCCAGGAGTAAGTTATAGGCAGTGTGTGTTGGTAAGTTAGTCTGAACATGATAATAAGGTCCCAGGAGTAAGCTATAGACAATGTGTGTTGCTAAGTTAGTCTGAACATGATAATAAGATCCCAGGAGTTAGTTATAGGCAGTGCGTAGGTAAGTTAGTCTGAACAATATAATAAGGTCCCAGGAATAAGTTATAGGCACTGTGTGTTGGTAAGTTAATCTGAACATGATAATAAGCTCCCAGGAGTAAGCTATAGGCAGTGTGTGTGTGTGTGTAAGTTAGTCTGAACATGATAATAAGATCCCAGGAGTAAGTTATAGACAGTGCGTGGGTAAGTTAGTCTGAACATGCAGAACATGACAATAAGGTCCCAGGAGTAAGTTATAGGCAGTGTGTGTTGGTAGGTTAGTCTGAGCATGATAATAAGATCATAGGAGTAAGCTATAGGCAATATGTGTGTAAGTTAGTATGAACATGATAATAAGATCCCAGGAGTAAGTTATAGGCAGTGTGTGTAAGTTAATCTGAACATGATAATAAGATCTCAGGAGTAAGCTATAGACAGTGTGTGTTGGTAAGTTATTCTGAACATGATAATAAGAACCCAGGAGTAAGTTATGGACGGTGCGTGGGTATGTTAATCTGAGCATGATAATAAGATCTCAGGAGTAAGTTACAGGAGTGTGTGTTAGTAAATTAGTCTGAACATGAAAATAAGATCCCATAAGTAAATTGTATGTAGTGTGTGTTGGTAGGTTAGTCTGAACATGATAATACGACTGCAGGAGTAAGTTATAGACAGTGTGTGGGTTATGTTAGTCTGAACATGATAATAAGATCTCAGGAGTAAGTTACAGGCAGTGTGTTATATTAAGTTAGTCTGAACATGATGATAAGATCCCATGAATAAGCTATAGGCAGTGCGTGGGTAAGTTAGTCTGAAATTGATAATAAGATCCCATGAGTAAGTCATAGGCAGTGTGTGTTTGTAAGTTAGTGTGAACATTATAATACGATCTCAGGAGTAAGCTACAGGCAATGTGTGTTAGTAACTTAGTCTGAGCATGATAATAAGATACCAGGAATAAGTTATATACAGTGCGTGGGTAGGTTAGTCTGAACATGATAATAAGATCCCTGGAGTAAGCTGTAGACAGTGCGTGGGTAAGTTAGTCTGAACATGATGATAAGATCCCAGGAGTAAGCTACAGGCAGTGCGTGAGTAGGTTAGTCTAAACATAATAATAAGATCTCAGGGTTAAGCTACAGGCAGTGTGTGTTGGTAAGTTAGTCTGAACATGATACTACGGTCTCAGGAGTAAGTTATAGACAGTGCATGTGTAAATTAGTCTGAACATGATAACATCCCAGGAGTAAGTTATAGACAGTGCGTGGGTAAGTTAGTCTGAACATGATAATAAGATCCCAGGAGTAAGTTATAGGCAGTGTGTGTTGGTAAGTTAGTCTGAACATGATAATAAGATCCGAGAAGTACGTTATAGACAGTGCGTGGGTAAGTTAGTCTGAACATGATAATAACATCACAGGAGTAAGTTATAGACATTGCGTGGGTAAGTTTGTCTGAACATGATATTAAGATCCCAGGAGTAAGTTATAGACAGTGCATGGGAAAGTTAGTATGAACACTATAATAAGATATCGGGAGTAAATTACAGACAGAGTGTTATGTAAATTAGTCTGAACATGATAATAACATCACACGAGTAAGTTATAGGCAGTGTGTTTTGGTAAGTTAGTCTGAACATGATAATAAGATCCCAGGAGTAAGTTATAGAAAGTGCGTGGATAAGTTAGTCTGAACATTATGAAAAGATCCCAGGAGTAAGTTACAGGCAGTGCGTGAGTAGGTTAGTCTGAACATGATAATAAGATCCCAGGAGTAAGTTATAGGAAGTGTGTGTTGGTAAGTTAGTCTGAACATGATAATAAGATCCCAGAAGTAAGTTATAGACAGTGCGTAGGTAAGTGTGTCTGAACATGATAATAAGATCCAGGAGTAAGTTATAGACAGCGTGTTGGTAGGTTAGTATGAACCTGATAATAAGATTTCAGGAGTAAGTTACAGGCAGTGTGTATGTAAGTTAGTATGCACATGATAATGAGATCCCAGGAGTAAGTTATGGACAGTGCATGGATAAGTTAGTCTGAACATGATAATATGATCCCAGGAGTAAATTATAGACAGTGCGTGGATAAGTTAGTCTGAACATGATGATAAGATCCCAGGAGTAAGCTACAGGCAGTGCGTGAGTAGGTTAGTCTGAACATGATAATTAGATCCCAGGAGTAAGTTATAGGCAGTGTGTGTTGGTAAGTTAGTCTGAACATGATAATAAGATCCAAGAAGTAAGTTATAGACAGTGCGTAGGTAAGTTAGTCTGAACATGATAATACAATCACAGGAGTAAGTGATAGACAGTGCGTGGGTAAGTTAGTATGAACATGATAATAAGACCCCAGGAGTAAGTTATAGACAGTGCGTGGATAAGTTAGTCTGAACATGATAAAAAGATCCCAGGAGTAAATTATAGACAGTGCGTAGGTAAGTTAGTATGAACATAATAATAAGATCTCAGGAGTAAGCTACAGGCAGTGTGTGAGTAAGTTAGTATGGACATGATAATAAGATCCCAGGAGTAAGTTATAGAAGCGGTAAGTTCTGATTTCTATGATATCCATAAGATAAAGTAATGTTTGTAAGTCAATGCTGGCTCTGTTTGTTGGTAAGTTACAAGCAGTGCGCGAGTAGGTTAGTCTGAACATGATAATAAGATCCCAGGAGTAAGTTACAGGCAGTGTGTATGTAAGTTAGTATGCACATGATAATAAGATCCCATGAGTAAGTTATAGACAGTGCGTGGATAAGTTAGTCTGAACATGATAATATGATCCCAGGAGTAAATTATAGACAGTGCGAGGGTAAGTTAGTATGAGCATGATAATAAGTTCTCAAGAATAAGCTACAAGCAGTGTGTGTGTGTAGGTTAGTAGGAACATGATAAGATCACAGGAGTAAGTTATATAGAAGCGGTAAGTTCTCATTTCTATGATATTCAAAAGATAAAGTAATGTGTGTAAGTCAATGCTGGCACTGTGTGTTGGTAAGTTACAGGCAGTGCGTGAGTAGGTTAGTCTGAACATGATAATAAGATCCCAGGAGTAAGTTACAGGCAGTGTGTATGTAAGTTAGTATGCACATGATAATAAGATCCCATGAGTAAGTTATAGACAGTGCGTGGATAAGTTAGTCTGAACATGATAATATGATCCCAGGAGTAAATTATAGACAGTGCGAGGGTAAGTTAGTATGAGCATGATAATAAGTTCTCAAGAATAAGCTACAAGCAGTGTGTGTGTGTAGGTTAGTAGGAACATGATAAGATCACAGGAGTAAGTTATATAGAAGCGGTAAGTTCTCATTTCTATGATATTCAAAAGATAAAGTAATGTGTGTAAGTCAATGCTGGCACTGTGTGTTGGTAAGTTACAGGCAGTGCGTGAGTAGGTTAGTCTGAACATGATAATAAGATCCCAGGAGTAAGTTATAGACAGCGAGTGGATAAGTTAGTCTGACCATGATAATAAGATACCAGGAGTAAGTTATAGACAGTGCGTGGGTAAGTTAGTCTAAGCATGATAATAAGATCTCAGGAGTAAGTCACAGGCAGTGTGTGTTAGTAAGTTACTCTGAACATGATAATAAGACCCCAGGAGTAAGCTATAGACAGTGCGTGGGTAAGTTAGTCTGAACATGATAATAAGATCCCAAGAGTACGCTATAGACAGTGGGTGGGTAAGTTAGTCTGAACATGATAATAAGATCCCAGGAGTAAGTTATGGGGAGTGCGTGGATAAGTTAGTCTGAACATGATAATAAGATCCTATGAGTAAGTTATAGACAGTGCGTGGGTAAGTTAATATGAACATGATAATAAGATCTCAGGAGTAATTTAAAGGCATTTTGTGTGTAAGTTAGTATGAACATAATAATAAGATCCCTGGAGTAAGTTATAGAAGCAGTAAGTTCTGATTTATATGATATACATCAGATAAAGTAATGTGTGTAAGTCAATGCTGGTACTGTGTGTTGGTAAGTTGCAGGCAGTGCGTGAGTAGGTTAGTCTGAACATGATAATAAGATCCCATGAGTAAATTATAGGCAGTGTGTGTTGGTAAGTTAGTCTGAACATAATAATAAGATCCCAGGAGTAAGCTATAGACAGTGCGTGGATAAGTTAATCTGAACATGATAATAATGTCCCGGGAGTAAGCTATAGACAGTGTGTGGGTAAGTTAGTCTGAACATGATAATACGATCCCACGAGTAAGTTATACAGTGCATGGGTAAGTTAGTCTGAACATGATAATAAGATCCCATGAGTAAGTTACAGACAGTGTGTGTTAGTAAGTTAGTCTGAACATGATAATAGGATCCCAGGAGTAAGCTATGGACAGTGCATGGGTAAGTTAGTATGAACATGATGATAAGATCGGATGAGTAAGTTATGGGCTGTGTGTGTTGGTAAGTTAGTCTTAGCATGAAAATAAGATCCCAGGAGTAAGTTATAGACAGTGCGTGGGTAAGTTAGTCTGAACATGATAATAAGATCACAGGAGTAAGTTATATACAGTGCGTGGGTAAGTTAATCTGAACATGATAATGAGATCCCAAGAGTAAGTTATAAGCAGTGTGTGTGTAAGTTAGTCTGAACATGATAATAAGATCTCCGGAGTAAGTGATATCCAGTGTGTGTTAGTAAGTTAGTCGTCGGAACATGATAATAACATCTAAGGAGTAAGTTTTAGACAGTATGCTGGTAAGTTAGTCTGAACATCATAATAAGGTCTGAAGAGTAACTTTTAGGCAGTATGTTAATATGTTAGGTTAGTGTGAACATGAAAATAATGTGTGTGTATTAAGCTACAGGTAAGTTTGTTGATAAGTTAGTCTGAATATGCTAATAAGGTCTGTGTATTAAGTTACAGGTAAGTGTGTTGATTAGTTAGTATGCATATGCTAATAAGGTCTGTGTATTTAGTTACAGGTAAGTTTGTTGATATGTTAGTATCAATATGCTAATAAGGTCTGTATTAAGCTACATGTAAGTTTGTTGATAAGTTACTATGAATATGATAATAATGTCTGTGTATTAAGTTACAGGTAAGTTTGCTGATAAGTTAGTATGAATATGATAATAATGTCTGGGTATTAAATTTCAGGTAAGTTTGCTGATAAGTTAGTATGAATGTGCTAATAAGGTCTGTGTATTAAGTTACAGGTAAGTTTGTTGATAAGTTAGTATGAATATGATAATAAGGTCTGTGTATTAAGTTACAGGTAAGTTTGCTAATAAGTTAGTATGAATATGATAATAATGTCTGTGTATTAAGTTACAGGTAAGTTTGTTGATAGGTTAGTATGAATATGCTAATAAGGTCTGTGTATTAGGCTACAGGTAAGTTTGTTGATAAGTTAGTATGAATATGATAATAAAGTCTGTGTATTAAGCTACAGGTAAGTTTGTTGATAAGTTAGTATGAATATGATAATAAGGTCTGTGTATTAAGCTACAGGTAAGTTTGTTGAAAAGTTAGTATGAATATGATAATAAGATCTGTGTATTAAGCTCCAGGTAAGTTTGTTGAAAAGTTAGTATGAATATGATAAGGTTTATGTATTAAGTGACAGGTAAGTTTCTTGATAAGTTAGTAAGAATATGATAATAAGGTCTGTGTATTAAGTTACAGGTAAGTTTGTTGATAAGTTAGTATGAATATGATAATAAGGTCTGTGTATTAAGTCATAGGTAAGTTTGTTGATAGGTTAGTATGAATATGATAATAAGGTCTGTGTATTAAGTTACAGGTAAGTTTGTTGATAGGTTAGTATGAATATGATAATAAGGTCTGTGTATTAAGTTACAGGTAAGTTTGTTGATAGGTTAGTATGAATATGATAATAAGGTCTGTGTATTAAGTTACAGGTAAGTTTGTTGATAAGTTAGTATGAATATGATAATAAGAAGTGTTTGAAGATATAATAAGGGTAATCAGAATCTGTATATCTAAGAAGAACAGACATCTCAATGGCCAAAAGAAAAAGTACAAAAGGACAAACAATGATCTACAAAACATACATATAAAACTAAAGATCAAGCAACACGAACCCCACTAAAACCGGGGGTGTTTGTGTAGTAAGTTAACAGCAGTGTGTTAGTTAGACGTAACATGCGAATAAGGTCTGTGGAGTACGTTGCAGGCAGTGTGTTGGTATGTTAGTCTGAACATGATGATAAGGTCTGTGAAATTATAAGCTATAGACAGTATGCTGGTAAGTTAGTCTGAACATGAGGAACATGTTTCAGGAGTAAGCTACAGGCAGTGTGTGTGTAAGTTAGTCTGAACATGTGGATAATGTATGAGGAATAAGGTACACGCAGTGTGTGTAAGTTTGTCTTAACGTGTGGATAAGGTCTGGGGAGTAAATTACAGGCAGGGCGTTTGTATGTTAGTCTTAAACATGAGAATAAGGTCTGGGGAGTAATATACAGGCAGTGTGTGTGTAAGTTAGTCTGAACATGATAATAAAGTCTAAAGAGTAAGGTACATGTAGTGTGTGTGTAAGTTAGTCTGAACATGATAATAAGGTCTCAGTAGTAAGTTACAAGCAGTGTGTGTGTCTGAACATGTGGATAATTGTGATGTTTTATGATTGGTATTGTATTATTGTCATTTTTAGCCCACCTGGCTTTTAGGTCATGTGAGCTATTGCCATCACTTTTCGTCCGTCATCCGTCGTCCGTCCGTCAACATTTCACATTTTAATCTTCTCCTCAGAAACCACTGGGCCAATTGCAACCAAACTTTGGTGGAATGGTCCTGGGGTGGCCCCCTTCCAAAATTGTCTTCGGTGATCCCCACTTCCAACCAAGATGGCCGCCAAGCTAAAATTAGAATAAAGGGGGATGAAATTTAAAAAAATCTTCTCCTCTGAAACTGCTGAACCAATCTCAACCAAACTTTGCTGAAATGATCCTTGGGTGGTTCCCTTTCAAAATTGTGTCCGGCATTTCAGACCTTCGACCAAGATGGCCATCACAGCCGAACTTAATTTAACATAGTATGCTATGGGAAATTCCCATAAAAATCTTCTTGTCTGAAACCATTTGCTAAATAAGAACTAAATTTTGATGAAATAGTCATTGGATGGTTCTCTTCCAAAAATGTGTCCGGCGGTTCGACCCTTTGTCCAAGATGGCCCCCAGAGCCGAACTTAGCTTAACATAGGACCCTATGGGAAATTCACATAAAAATCTTCTTGTCTGGAACCAGTTGCTCAATTGGAACCAAACTTTGATAAAATAGTCATTGGATGGTCCTCTTCCAAAATTGTGTCTGATGGTCCCGCCCTCTGACCAAGATGGCTGCACAGCTATACTTAGTTTAACTTAGGAGCCTACGGGAAATTCACATAAACACCATCTTGTCTGGAACCAGTAGCTCAGTTAGAACCAAACTTTGATGGAATAGTCATTGGATGGTCCTCTTCCAAAATTGAATCTGGCAGTCGCGCTCTCCCAACAAGATGACCAACACAGTGCAGTTGCGTTGTTATTGAAAGCAACTTTAATTTATCCAGGTGAGCGATTACAGGCTCATGGGAGCCTTTGGTTTGCCCACCTAGCATTGCCTTTTTGCAGTGAACACTTATTTTATTTCTTAAAGTTCTACAGAATCCGGCATAAAAATCATTACAATCAACTGAAATAGCGCTATATGTTGCATTTACGAATGCATGAAATGTTACCAATAAGAAATAATATTGATGAATAATTTATTTTGCTTAGACATATAATGTTGTTGAGGAAAAATCAGTTAGTAGCTAGTTATTGCCTAACAATTGATGTCAACAGACATTTTTAAATTCCTTCTTTGTCAAATTGTAAATATGTATAGAAACCGGTTGTGTCATTTATTAGGAAACAGATTTGTCAGTATGTAAATACCACTGATCGTATTATTATTGATCATTATATTGCAATTTAAGAATAGTTATGATTATGAAATATCTTAGAAGCGATACATATTGATCCATTGTATGAGTATTTGCCATGGCTACTAAATTCAGCTACTTTGTACAATAAAACAAAATCGTTATTTCTATGTTAAATTGCCACTGTCGCGAACACTTGATTGTTTATGCTGTTTTGACACTGGCATCACGTCTGGCGTTCATTGTGCTACTTTTACTTTTGGTCGCTGTCCAGGCAGATCAATTGACTAGTGGGAGATATTTTTTTATAATGCTATATTCGAATTTTATACTCGTTGATAACCAAGTAAGTCACTCTGTGGAAATAACTTTGTAGATACGTTATATTCACAATATACACACATTGTCGGAAAATATGAAATTTATATATACGAGGTCTAGAAACATGAAGAAACGCGAGCATTATACGAGTTTATCTGACCTGTTCCACAGCGACTGGAAATGAATTATATATTTGCCAACAATATACATATATTGTATCGTGTTTTGTCAAAAGTCTGAAAACAACTTTCAAATTGTCTAAAAAGAGAAGAAATAAGCGTCGTATTTATCATTTCTGAGTATGCCCTCTGTCAAGTGCGCGCTTATAAGTTCACCTGGACCACCAAAGGTCCATGTGAACTATTGCCATCACTTGGCGTCCGTCGTCTGTCGTCCAGCGTCAGTAAACTTTTCACATTTCAAGCTTCTTCTCCGAAACCACTGGAACCAAACTTAGCAGGAATGTTCCTTGGATGGTCCTCTACAAAGTGTCTGTTTTTCGTTAAATTCGGATATTCAACATGTCTGCCAGGGCCAATAATATGCTCTGATTGGCTGAAATTTCAAAGATCTTCTTCTCTGAAACTAATGAACTGACTGAAGCCAAACTGTAAGTGAATGATCATTGGAATATCCTTTACCAAGTTTCTGTTTTTTATGCTGATCAGAAATCCAAGATGGCCACCACCGCAGGACATAGATTAACATTGGACCCTATGGGAAAATGTTCAAATGCCTTCTTTTCAGAAACTACAAATATGATTAAAGCCAAACTGTACATGAATGTTCATTGGATGGTCCTCTACAAACTTGAAGTTTTTTGTTCCGATATGAAGTTCAAAATGGCGACTACAGCAGGACTTAATTTAACATTGGATCCTATGGGAAAAATGTTTCAAAACGCTTCTTCTCTTAAACCACTTGGACAATTGAAACCAAACTGCCCAGGAATAATCATTTGAAGGTCCTCTTAAAAGTTTGGGTTTTTTATGCCGATCCGAAATCCAAGATGGCAGCCACCACAGGTCATAGTATTAACACAGGGCCATATGGGAAAATACAGAAATATTTTCTTCTCTGAAGCTATTGCACTGATTGAACCTAAACTGTGCATCAATCATTAGAAGGTCCTTTACAAACTTTGTGTTTTTTATGTTGATCGGAATTTCAAGATGACTGCCATTGCAGGACATAGGACCAATTGGTTCTTTTTATAACCAGGTGAACGATACAGGCTCTTGAGAGCCTCTGGTATATAAGCTTTCTTATCGTCGCTCAACATGTATCAGGTACAATAAAAATATATCTTGGTCAGTGATCAAATATTACAAAAAATTATCCGGTCAATGCAATGTGACTGCTCAAATAGAACAAGTGCAGGATAACAAAAAACATTAACGGGACGGCGAAGAAATACTTCCGCCTATTAAAACATCTTATCTTTCAATCCTTCGATTACCCTCATTATATTTGTATTAACTAAAAATTCAAGAATGTCGTTTGGCAGTAGTAACAACAAAATGGCGACACGTTTCCAATATTCATCTCTACCTGAATTGCAAGTTAAACAAAACTAGAATTTCATAACAAAATGTACAATCAAAATATTAAGCAGTGTGCGTATGTCATGTCTTGGACGGGGTCAAACTTATAATTCAACATCCCGATAGTTCGACAGCCCGGTAGTCCGTCGGTGTGATAGTCCGACAGAGTAAGTACATTTATTAGCTATTCTATGAAAATAAAATATATGTTTTTTATAAGAAATATTTGCCTAGTCAGGTTTTGTGCACTGTGTAAGCAAGATCCATCGTCAAACTGGCATTGAAAGATTCTTATGTGGTTTATATTGCATATATTAAATTTATTTTCATCAAATTATAATTTTCAAGACATTTACTTTACAGAATTCAAAGAAAAAAGGTCCGAATAAATTGCTTATACCCACAATACGTAGCCTTTGTATATTGTTCTGGTCGGCTCTTCTGGCCACGACAGTCTTTCCAGTCCAAAACAAATTGCCTTCTACATCGGCTCTGTCAAAAAAAAAATTAAGACGATAAGATTAAATTTTATCTAAATATACACCACCCTCCGAAATTCGTATGGTCGTCACTTTGAGATTATCATTGAATTAAAGAAATTTTCTATTTTTTTATTTAAGTGAATGCAAATTCCGTCATACAAGCACAAATTCAAACAAATTTTCAAGAAATTTGGCCAAATTAAGGTTTAGATCGCTTTCTTATGTATTCCCGCGAATTTTTACGTTGTTGCTGTTCTTACTCGTACGATGAAAGTGAAAAATAAACACATATCTGGCGGACTGCGGATCCAGTAGACTGTCGGAATATCAGACTGTCGGGTAGCTTCCGTCTTAGACCGGTGTTTGTAATATATACTGAACAAACTGTCATTCTTAAATAAATTATAAAAAGGAAACAAAATTGTGATATTGGGCTTTTTCCATTGTTCCTTCAATTTTGTACAGTGACAAAACAGTTCTACTTAAATACACTTTTTGTGACTCAACCGGAAAGTAATGGTTGAGAAAGCCGGATCGAATTTACGTAAATAAGCATTGTGTTGTAACTGTAGTTAGTCTAAAACGATTCATGATGGCACGCCAGTGTAAATTATCATTTATCTAAGCATTACACACGGTTTGTGTGCATTAATTACACATATAGACTACTTTTTATACCTTTATTTGATGATTTCAAGCTCATTATTAACATTGTCATTGTTTATGTCCATCATTTTACCCATATCTGAGTAATCGATGAAGATAACTATAGCAATATATAGGTACAAACTAACAAAAATATTCGACTGATAACGACATCTTCTGGTTTCAAGATACAATAATGCTATGATTATAATACTCATTTTTTGTCGTCACCTATATGTCAATCATGCTAAGCTGACATAACCGGATCCTGACGAAGCATTTTCAACCGGAGCTCTTTGACGACAGTGAAGCTCTGGGGAGTAAGTTTCAGGAAGGACGTTCGTATATTAGTCTTAAACATGAGAATAAGGTCTGAAAAGTAAGATACAGGTAGTCCGTGAGTAATTTAGTCTGAAAATGTGGATAAGAAGAGTTTGAAGATACCAAAGGGACAATCGGAATATGCATATCGAAGAAGATCAGACAGCACAATGACCAAAAGAAAAAGTACAAAAGGACAAACAACGATCTACAAAACAAACATATAAAACTAAAGATCGAAGAAAACGAACCCCACTAAAACAGGGGGTGAACTCAGGTGCTCCGGAAGGGTAGGCAGTTCTGAGGAGTAAGCTACAGGCAGTGTGTGTGTAAGGTGTCTTAATATGAGAATAAGGTCTGAGGAGTCAGTTACAGTCAGTGCATGGGTAAGTTAATCTGAACATGAGAATAAGGTCCGAGGAGTAAGTTACAGTCAGTGCATGGGTAAGTTAATCTGAACATGAGAATAAGGTCTGAGGAGTAAGTTACACACAGTGCGAGTGTAAGTTAGTCTGAATATGATAGCAAAGTCTAAGCAGTAAGGTACACGCAGTGCGTGGGTAAGTTAGTCTGAACATGATAATAAGATCTGCGTAGTAAGTTTCATGCATGTGTAGGTAAGTTAATCTGAACATGAGAATAAGGTCCGAGGAGTAAATTACACACAGTGCGAGTGTAAGTTAGTCTGAATATGATAACAAAGTCTAAGGAGTAAGGTACACGCAGTGCGTGGGTAAGTTAGTCTGAGCATGATAATAAGATATGTGTAGTACGTTACATGCACATGTAGGTAAGTTAGTCTGAACATGATAAGGTATGTGTAGTAAGCTACATGCACGTGTAGGTAAGTTAGTCTGAAAATGACAATAAGGCCTGATGAGTAAGTTATAGGCAGTGTGTTAGTAACGGGTTCTGAGGAGTAATATACAGTCATTCTGATGAAGGTTACATGTATTCCAGAAATGGGTGATGCATATAACCCATCTTTTGTTGATAGAAATGTTGCCATTGTTATAAGGCACAGGCTACGAATACGACGGAAGCGTATTCGTAGCCTGGGTTCTACAAGTACGACGGGCGGAAGTTGTGACTAAATGATTAACCGGTTTCCGGGTATGGACACCTATTTTAAGGAAATTAATCACGCATTGCTAGCATCTAGAGGCTACGAATACGACGGATTTTTGTTTTCTTAAATATATTGTTGTTATACATTTATTACTGTGATACTATAAAGTTTAAAGAAAACAAATATACATATATATTTTTTAATTTAAGAATTATATACAATTTGATTTTTTTTTAAAAGATTGTTAGACCACATATGTATAAACCCAGCTAATACGTTTATGGTAAGACTCGCTGAAGTTATACATTACAAAAAAGGTCTTACAAAAATAGCACACCTTGTTTTTCATTTCCTTCAGTAAAGCTTGCAGGTTAGCCTCATCAGCCCCCCTGCTCGAGGATGCCATGTTGTGGATGTCTTTTAGTATCACAACCTTCCCTGTAGTTTTGCAGTATCCTTTTGTTGGGCTTAAATGTCAAAACGCTTTCAATTTCATTTTTTTGTCCACTGTCGAGACGTCTTTGGTGAAACAGGTGGTTGAAAGCCGCCTTTGAAACCTCATGGTTATGTTCATGGACGATGTTCGTTATTTCCAGAGTTACACCATCTTTACAACGAACTCTTATAGACATAGGACACTTCATTTGGAATGTATTGAATTTTTTTTTACCTGGTGTAAGAATAGGGGAAGACAAGAGGAGTGCCCATAGGTTAACACAACTTTATTTTGCCAAATATAGTTAACAGTAAATAAATTTTCATAAAAACATATAACATAACTTAAAAATTGCCCAAGACACCTTAACAGAGAAGATCCTTTTTGAATATAATTAGTGTTGGGAAGTGTGAGTTGTACTCTGAGAAGTACTCATACCAGTGAAATCTATGAGCTTAATCGTGTATTGTAAGACTAGCTGTTTCAATGCATCATATTTTATTGGAATAAAAATAAACTACAAACAGAAAATTATATAAAAAATTCATAAATTGTCATTTAATGAAAAAAAAACAATACAATTAAGAAAATCGAGAAATCCGTCGTATTCGTAGCCTCTAGATGTTAGCAATACGTGATTAATTTCCGTAAAATAGGTGTCCATGTCAGGAAACCGTTTGATCATTTAGTCACAACTTCCGCCCGTCGTACTTGTAGAACCCAGGCTACGAATACGTTTCCGTCGTATTCGTAGCCTGTGCCTTTTTATAACATTTTATCAACATTATTTTGACATGCTAATGACCTGCTAAGCGTTAGTGCATCAGTTTGTGATACTTATTATGTCTTCCCTTCGAGCGAAGGGAGACATATTGTTTTATTCTGATGTTTTCTTCCGCTTCTGCTTCCGCTTCTTCTGTTTCTTCTCAGCGAAGCTTGTCCGGACCATAACTTTTTTGTCTTTCCAGATAGGTCAATTATATTTGGTATGTGGGTGCATGTCCATGAGGCGATGTGTCGCATACCGTAATGACCTTTGTGGGACCTTGACCTTTGACCTCAAGGTCAAATAATTGTTTTTTAAATGGTATTTTCTTGTCTGAGCCGTAACATTTTTGTCTTTCGAGATAAGTCAATGATATTTGGTATGTGGGTGCATGACCATAAGGCGGTGTAATAACCCTCGTGGGACCTTGACCTTTGACCTCAAGGTCAAATAATTGTTTTTTAAATAGTATCATTCAACTCATAATGTGTAACTTATTGTTGTACAGATGGTCGCATTAAGGGGAGACATAAGTTTTAAGTATCTAGAACAGTTCTTCCTAGTTACGCTTGTTTTTCAAAAGTTTATTTTTTATGATTTACAGAGTGCTGTGAGCAGTAGACGACTGGAGATCTTCAGTGAAATCAAGGAAATGTTTGAAGGTACACCAGCAGCATCACATTTGGTCATGGATGATCAAATATTTGTTAACGCTAGAGACAAGACTGATCATGGAATGGAACAAATAAAGGAAACTATTATTCAACAAGCCAAACATCAACCAACATGGGGACAAACCTTACCAAAATGTTTCCTGTCACTAGAGTTAGAGATTGCAGCCCAAGTCCGTAAAGGAGTTGCTTTGATTACAATGGATGACTTGAAAGAAATAAATGCTGAACAAGCTATACGTCCATTAACTGACCCTGAATTGAAAGTTTTTCTAAAATTCCACCACGCCGTTGGTACAATTCTATATTTTGATGAATTAAGCTTGGATCAGCATATTATACTTATGCCTACACATCTGATTGATGCTTTCAAGTCCATTATTACTGACAGGATTTTCTGTAAGGGAGACAGAAAGAAAGAACAAGTATGGGACGTAATGGATAGGAAAGGAATTATCTTGAAACAAGATATCGATCAAATATGGAGAAAGAAAAAATACTCAAAGTTTAGGAAGGAAAAAGACTATCTTTTAGCAGTTATGACACATCTTGATATTTTGGTAGAACCTAAGCGTTATGATTCACACTCCCACAGTCGTCAACCAACAGATTTCTACTACGTAGCAAGTATGATACGTAAATTAGATAATACAGGATATCTTCAATCTTCTGACTTTTCTCGGAGAAATATAGCCATAGTCTTTGATATGAATGGTACAATTATACCTCCAGCCTTATCCTTCAGATTCATCAGCTATTGCTTAAGTATATGGGGGGTGAAGACCTATGGAGAAACCAATGAACTTATGCTGTTCCATAAATCTGCTGTTTTCACAATAGATCCGTCGCTTGATATGTATGTTCAGTGTGAAGATGATCATATCATCGTTCGTCTTGTACATGCTAGAAACAGAGCATTGATCATGAGTGATCTTGCCTCTAGTATCCGTGAATGCTTGATTTCTGCTCTACATAAGATCAGTCAGCTGTATATCAACACTAGCAGTGACAGAACAGAAGTAGATGTAGGTTCATTTAGGCTAAAAGTGTGCTGTAGTTCACCATGCGATCCTTGCTTTCTCCCATTAGAAGAAGTAAGAATACTTGATGGTATCTGGAGGTGTCCTACTCATCACATCGAGATGGGAGAAAGCGTGTTGTTATCCTGGTCAGCAGAAAAGGTCAGTTTGTATGTATGATAAAAAATAACCTAAAACTATGGCAATAACAAGATGTTTCCTTATCAACTAGGGTATATTATATTCCAGAGTGAATAGTAACTCATAAACGGTATACTGAGTAGTAACTCACAAACGGTATACTGAGTAGTAACTCACAAACGGTATATTGTTGTTATTAGTAGTAACTCACAGGCGTCGAGTCCAATATGGGTTTTCAATACAATACGGACGAGTACAATATATTTCCATATTGTATATAACACTGTATAATGACCTATTTATTATACAGCTGAAATGATCAATACAATAACAACAATTTTATGTTTAACTTTTAATACACTCTAAATAGAATGACTGCACAACAGTATTTCGTTAGAAAAATGTTCTGTATCAATACAGATCTCTTAATCTCTAAAATGAATTAAAAACAGCAAAATAACTTTTTTTCATTGAAACTGTTAAATATCGAACAAGTTAATTTGATTGTAGATTACAATTAAAAATAATTTACTAGCAGACGACAAAACCAACGAGTTACTTCCCTTACATAATGTACAATACGAAAAATAAAGTATTGGACGTCCAATACGGAAAAAATACGGCTTCCGGTTGTACAATACGGGAAAAATAATGTACGGTCACATGTCTTAAATAGGTGTTTTTGATTGGATTAAAATTATAGCTGTATAATAAATTGATATTATTAGTAGTAAATCACAAACGGTATATTGTTATTATCAGTAGTAACTCACAAACGGTATATTGATATTATTAGTAGTAACTCACAAACGGTATATTGATATTATTGGTAGTAACTCACAAACGGTATAGTGTTATTGTTGGTAGTAACTCACAAATGGTATATTGTTATTGTTAGTAGTAACTCACAAATGGTTTATTGATATTATTAGTGGTAGCTCACAAACGGTATATTGTTATTGTTAGTAGTAACTCACAAGTGGTATATTGATATTATTAGTAGTAACTCACAAACGGTATAGTGTTATTATTAGTAGTAACTCACTAACGGTATATTGATATTATTGGTAGTAACTCACAAACGGTATAGTGTTATTGTTAGTAGTAACTCACAAATGGTATATTGCTATTGTTAGTGGTAACTCACTAATGGTTTATTGATATTATTAGTAGTAACTCACAAACGGTATATTGATATTATTAGTAGTAACTCACAAATTGTATATTGTAATTATTGGTAGTAACACACAAACGGTATATTTATATTATGAGTTGTCGCTCACAAATGGTATATTGGTATAATGAATAGTAACTCAAAAAGGGTATTTGCTTTGTATTTTGACATTGTCTAATTACAAGTAGGGTTTAATGATATGTAATCTGCTTAAATATAAAACCAATATATCATCTGTCTGATTCTCTGTATGAGGAATCAATAGATTATCATAAAAATAAGATGGATTTTGATATGGTTTAAATATGAACAAAATATGACATAAATTTCACAATATGTTTTGCTTTGCTTTGGAGAAATCTGCTCTTCAGAATGTTTCATTAACACTTTGTTATTCAATATCCAATTCAGTAATTCTATGGCGTGGTAATTTAGTATTTAGTTGAGTGATTACTCGCTCTAAGTCTACGTTAAAATGTTAATCTTATTGTTTTCAGGAACATGAAACTTGTAAACCAGGATGCCCAGGTAATGTACATTTAAAATGAGACTTGTAAACCTGAGGATGTCCAGGTAATGTACATTTATAATGAGACTTGTAAACCATGATGTCCAGGTATTGTACATTTATAATTAGACTTGTAGCATTTATAATTTATGAAAGAACAAAGACATCAATACAAAACCAAACATTAACTGGACAATGCCTAATTTTGCTTAAACACAAACTTACCTGGACAAAGCCTAATTTTGTTTAAGCACAAACTTTTAATCCACACTGGACAAAGCCTAATTTTGCTTACGCACAATCTTTAACTTGACAAAGCCTAATTTTGCTTAAGAACAAACTTAAGTGGACAAAGCATAATTTTCCTTAAACATGGACGAAGCCCAATTTTGTTTAAACACATACTTTATCTGGATAAAGCCTAATTTTCTTTAAGCACAAACTTTAACTGGACAAAACCTAATTTGTTTTCAACACAAACTTTAACTCGACAAAGCCTAATTGTGTTTAAGCACAAACTTTAATTTTGCTTAAACACAACCTTTTTCCGGACAAAGCCTAATTATGTTTAAACACAAACTCACTGGACAAAGCATCATGTTCTTTAAGCACAAACTTAAACTGAACAAAGCCTAATTTTGCTTAAGCACAAACTTAAACTGAACAAAGTTTAACTTTGTTTAAACACAGACTTTAACTGGACAATGTATAATTTTGCTTAAGCACAAACTTTATCTGGACAGAGCCTAATTTTGTTTAAACACAAACTTTAACATGACAAAGTCTAATGTTGTTTAAGCATAATCTTTAACTGAACAAAGTCTAATATTGCTTAAACATACACCGTCACTGGACAAAGCTTAATTTTGTTAGAACAAAAAACTTTAATTGGACAAAGTCTAATTTTGATTAAGCTCAAGCTTTAACTGTGCAAAGCCTAATTTTGTTTAAACACAAACTTTAACTGGACAAAGCATAATTTTGTTTAAACACAGACTTTATCAGGACAAAGCCTAATTTTGCTAAAACACAAACTTTAACTCCACACTGGACAAAGCCTAATTTTGCTTAAACACAAATTTTGACTGGACAAAGCCTAATTTTGCTTAAGCACAAACTTTAACATGACAAAGTCTAATGTTGTTTAAGCATAACCTTTAACTGAACAAAGCCTAATTTTGTTTAAGCACAGACCTTAATTGGACCAAGCATAATATTGTTTAAACACAAGCTGTCTCTGGACAAAGCCTAATTTGTTTTAAGCACAAACTGTCACTGGACAAAGCCTAATTTTGTTTGAACACAAACTTTAATTGGACAAAGTTTAATTTAGTTTAAGCACAAACTTCAACTGAACAAAGTTTAACTTTGCTTAAGCACAGATTTTAACTAGACAAAGCCTAATTTTGTTTGAACACAAACTTTAATTGGAAAAAGTTTAATTTTGTCTAAATGCAAACTTTAACTGAACAAAGTTTAACTTTGTTTAAACACTAGACAAAGTATAATTTTGTTTAAAACAAACTTTTACTGGACAAAGCCTAATTTTATTCAAACACTAACTTTTACTGGACAAAGTATAATTTTGTTAAAACACAAACTTCAACTGAACAAAGTTTAACTTTGTTTAAGCACATACTTTAACTAGACAAAGCCTAATTTTGTTTAAACACAAACTTTTACTGGACAAAACCTAATTTTGTTTAAACACAAACTTTTACTGGACAAAGCCTAATTTTGTTTAAGCACAAACGTTTACTGGACAAAGCCTAATATTGCTTAAGCACAAACCTTATCTGGACAAAGCCTAATTTTGTTTTAAGCACAAACTTTAACATGACAAAGTCTAATGTTGTTTAAGCATAATCTTTAACTGAATAAAGCTTAATTTTGTTTAAACACAGACTGTCACTGGACAAAGCCTAATTTTGTTTGAACACAAACTTTAATTGGACAAAGTTTAATTTTGTTTAAGGTCAAACTTTAACTGTACAAAGCCTAATTTTGCTTAAGCACAAACTTTAACTGGACAAAGCCTAATTATGTTTAAACACAGACTATCACTGGGCAAAGCTTAATTTTGTTTGAACACAAACTTTAATTGGACAAAGTTTAATTTTGTTTAAGCTCCCACGTTATCTGTACAAAGCCTAATTTTGATTAAGCACAAACTTTAACTGGACAAAGCATAATTTTGTTTAAACACAGACTATATCAGGACAAAGCCTAATTTTCCTTAAACACAAACTTTGGCTGGACACTGGACAAAGCCTAATTTTGTTTAAACACAAACTTTAACTCCACACTGGACAAAACCTAATTTTGTTTAAGCACAAACTTTAACTGCACAAAGCCTAATTTTGCTTAAACACAAACTTTAACATGACAAAGTCTAATGTTGTTTAAGCATAACCTCTAACTGAACAAAGCCTAATTTTGTTTAAGCACAGAACTTAATTGGACAAAGCCTAATATTGTTTAAACACAAACTGTCACTGGACAAAGGCTAAATTTGTTTGAACACAAACTTTAATTGGACAAAGTTTAATTTTGCTTAAGGTCAAATTTTAACTGTACAAAGCCTAATTTTGTTTAAGCACATACCTTTATTGGACAAAGTATAATATTGTTTAAGCAAAAACTATCACTGGACAAAGCCTAATTTTGCTTAAGCGCAAACTGTCACTGGACAAAGCCTAATTTTGTTTGAACACAAACTTTAATTGGACAAACTTTAATTTTGTTTAAACACAAACTTCAACTGAACAAAGTTTAACTTTGCTTAAGCACAAAGTTTAACTAGACAAAGCCTAATTTTGTTTGAACACAAACTTTAATTTGACAAAGTTTAATTTTGTTTAAACACATACTTTAACTGAACAAAGTTTAATTTTGTTTAAACACTAGACAAAGTATAATTTTGTTTAAGCACAAACTTTTACTGGACAAAGCCTAATTTTATTCAAGCACAAACCTTTACTGGACAAAGCCTAATTTTGTTGAAGCACAAACTTTATCTGGACAGTCTAATGTTGTTTAAGCATAAACTTTAATTGGACAAGGCCTAATTTTGTTTAAACACATACTTTAACTGAACAAACGCTAATTTTGTTTAAGCACAAATTTTAACTGGACAAAGCCTAAATTTGTTTAAACAATGTTTTGACATATAAGTTAAGTGTGATATTTGGCCTGTTATATGTTATTGTGTAGTGTTAGAGTATAATATAAGACCTCCAGTATAATGTTACTGTATTTTGCATAGCTTGTGAATATCTCCATTTCAGCTCACCTGGACCAATTATTGTTTAACCGATTTCAGCGATTTTCCTAAAATAATGCAGAATATGGTCAGAACAGATAAAAAAGGACTGTAGAAGTTTCAGCTGCTTTTTATTGATTTTTACCTGTTTCATTTTCTAACCAGTATCAGCCTGAAAAAAATGTGGATATTATTATCTCTTTTGTTCCATCGTTATCGTTTGTTAGCTTTTCACATTCCAATATGTTTTCTCTGAAATTACTTGAACCAAACTTAGGAGATAATTGGGTGACATTTTTACTTGTTTAAACATTTCAGTATGTCAGCTAGAAAAAAGTATATTTTATGCGATCTGATTAGTGTAATTTTATGAAAAAAAAATTAAAAGAAAACCTTTATGAGACACCACGTGTGTGATTGAATTGTTATAATATAGTACCCCAATGAGAAAAAACATTTAATATAACAAAATTGTATATGCATAGTTGCTGTCGTCAGTTGGGTATGGTGACAAGTGCAGTTTTATGTGCAACACTTTAAATACAATACTGTTATTCCTATTATAATTGATTTTCGTCATAGCAAAAGATGACATCATGTTTACATTTTCAGAGGATAACTTACTTGTTTCTTTTTTATTTGTTTTTATTGGGCTATTTGTACGTCTCATATTTGCATGAATATAACACTGATTTCTTATGTTACTTACTTTACTTGGCATAAACATATTTTATTGGTATAACTGACATATATAAACAAAACAATACCACATCTACAATAGGATTCAGAAACAAGCAAATGCTTTTTTTAAATCTGTTTCCTATGAAAAACATACAAATATCACAAACAAATATGTATGCATGCCGATTTAAATTTTAAACTTGTGAGAATTATTCATACATTGAGGGAGAAAACAATGTATGTAGCATGTAGTTGAAAGCTACACAATTTACTTGATACTTGAAAATAATAATACAAAGAGATTGAATAAGATTGAAAAGGTGAAAAATATTATGTAAGCATGTCAGGGTGTAAATCTTTTACTTTTTATGATAAAGGTTTGGACTGATTTAAATACTGCCTTGTTTTCTTCGTCATTTAGATTAACTGGGCCAAAAATAAGTAGATTCAGTGGAATTGTTACAGGAATGTCCAAAGGTGAGAAGAAAGTTGTTGTCTTAGAGTCGTGTGACGCGGACAATCTAATAAGAAATGAGATACAGTTTCAGTTATTCCACAGATACAATTTGGCGATTCCACAAGGTTTCTAATAAAGAGGTGTGCATTTAAGGCACTACAATCCATACGTAGTCTCGCATGTAATATCTGACCAAACCTACATCCAACATAATAATGGGCTGGAACTTTAGTGTTTTTAGTGTTGATAAGAGATTTAAATGAATTTAGCGATTCCAAATTACGGGTGGGAAGTGGTAAATCATTCCATGCTTTTACAGTTGAGGGCAGAAAATATTCAGAATAAAGACTAGTTCGACAGTTTATATTAACAATATTGTTTATTTGTCTAGTATTGTGGGTATGTCGGGTACCTACAGTTTTTGGAATTAATTCAGCTAAATATTGGGGTGTTTTATTGTAATTCATTTTATGAAAGAGAACAAGCTTGTGATTATTTCTTCTATCTTCCATTTTGTTTCTTCATACAAGCTGTCATGTGATGTTAATCTGGTCCCCCCAGTTACTATCCTTGCTGCATCTAATTAAATATTGTCTAATTTATTCATTAATTTATTCATTAATATTTTTTTTTGATTATCCCATATCAGCGTACTCCATTAAATACTCCATTAAAGGTCTTATTAAAGAAATATACATTTTCTCTAAAGAGTTTCTATCACAGAATGTTCTAGATTTTCTCATTATTTTTAAGGGATCGACCATTTAACTTGAAGGGGGGGGGGGGGGGTTATGTTTTTTTGCTCTGTTCATAAATTTTTTTTCGGACAACACATGAGTTAGAATATTCTTATTTTTGTCGCGCAAAGCGCGAAATTTTTTTCCAGAATTTAACATTTCAAGTTAAATGGTCGTTCCCTAATCTGTTATATGTTTTTTAACAATGTAATCAATATGATCATTCCATTGGCCATTATCTGAAATTATTACACCTAAGTGATCATTCATTTGTAAAGGGGGGTGATATGGTTTGTTTCTCTTACTGGAAATAACCATAGTTTCAGTTTTATTCGGGTTGAATTTTACGAGCCATTTTTCAGACGAACGTTGTAATTGATTGAGATCTTGGTTCAGGAGGATTGTCAACAATGAGATATAAACTGGTGTCATCAGCAAGCAGTTTAATTTCAGCATTGATCTCGTTTACGATATCATTTATAAAAATTATAAATAAAAGAGGGACAAGTATGGAACCTTGAGGAACCCCTGCCCTTACCGGTAACCAGTTAGAGTTTGAGCCATTAATAACCACCCTTTGTTCCCTCCCATAGAGATAATTTTGAAACCACTTGAGTAAATTTCCTGAAATGCCTGATTGTTTTAGTTTGTGAATTAAACCTTTATGCAAAACTCTATCAAATGCTTTACTGATATCGCAGAAAACGACCCGAATTCTTTACCACTATCTAAGGCTTTGCCAAAATCGTTTGTTACATTGATTAGTTCATTAACTGCAGAATCCCCTTTTGTGAATCCGGATTGACAAGTAGTTAGAATATCGCTATCCAATAGATGATTGTAAATATGTTTATATACACAACGCTCCATACATTTTGAAATTACACTAAGTAGGAATATGGGTCTATAATTATTTAGGTCGTTTTGTTTATTATTCTTAAAAACAGGCGTTATATTTGCTCTTTTCCATTGACTTGGATAGGAAGCGACCCGCAAAGAGAGATTGAATAATTTACAAAGAGGGTGTTTAATAATAGGTGCTGCTTCCTTCAACAGTCTAGGATTAATCAAATCAGGACCAGATGCTTTTGTAGGATTTATCACTTTTAGAACATCTTCAACTTCATTTTCACATAATTTGATTTCACTTATTTGGTTTGTAACGTGTAATAAATTAGGGATATTGCTGTTAGAATCGTCAATTTCGGATTGGTTTGAAAAATATATATTAAATAAGTTTGCTCTTTCGATATCATCAAATATTAAGTTATCATTATGGAGAATTGGGGGAATACTCATATCAGATCCTTTTATACCAGAAATCTGTTTAACTATGTTCCACCAGTTTTTGCAAGAAGAATTCATGTTTGTAATTTTTTGGATTAAATCATTATTATATTTGTCTTTGGCGTTCCTTACTAGGCTTGTAACTTCATTTATGATTTTCCTAAATTTATTCCAATGCATGGGGTTATTAAAATGTTTTGCCTTTCTGTGAATTCTATTTTTCTGCCTTATCATGTTTCGTATATTACAAGATAACCACTTGGGCCCCCCTTTTCGGATAGTAACAATTTTACTCGGGATAGAAGATTCAGCGGCACTTAAAATAGCATTAGTAATATCGTTTGTTATCAATTCTATATCATCAGTAAGAAAAAGTGAGTCCCAGTTTACGTTGAACAAATTCTGTCTTAGCTTTTCATAATCTGCATGTTCATACATCCATATTTTACGCTTAAACGGTTTAGTCGGTGTCTTAGGATAATTTATGAAACCTATTACAGGACAATGATATCGTATTTGTTCGGTGAGTGCAGGTCCTACTCCAGTGTATATCAACCTATTAACATTATTTGTCAATATAAGATCAATTAATGATGATGAGTGCTCAGTGAAATGTGTCGGTTCGTCAATCATTTGTAAAAGACTAAATTTAGTTAAAAGGAAGCTAATTTTAGTGCGTGAGCAGTCCAGTTGATTGTCGTTAAAATCACCCGTTATAATGACATCAACAATAGCAGTATCATTTATGGCTATTTCTATTGAGGATTCCAATATCTCCCATATATCTTGTGTACTTTTAGGGGGGATATTCAAAATTCCAAATAAGATTTGTTTGCCATTTATTTTTATTTGAACCCAAATGCCTTCAAGATCATCATCGAAATCAAGATCGTCACGTCTGCTCACATTTATATTATCCTTTACATACAAAATACCCCCCCCCCCCCCCCCCCCGATTTGTTAGGACCCCTATCTTTTCGAAATAGAGTTTGATAATTCGATAGTTTTAATGACTCATCCGTATGACTACGGTTTAACCATGATTCTGAAAAAGATAGTATGTCAAAATCAGCGTATTCTGCTGTAATAAGGTCTAGTTTTGGGACTAAACTTTGAATGTTTAGATGAAGAAATGAGATCGACGAGGAAAACATCGCACTAATACTATAAGTGATTGACAAATCACTCATGCTAGACTGTACATCAGTAATCGAATCCGTGGGTGGATTTGGACCTGGGTTAGTTTCTACTCCGGCAATTATTAGGAGGAAAACAATTACAGCTTTAAAGAAAATATTTAAAAACTGATGGAAACAAAATCGATTTTCATTAATGATATAAGAAAGTACGTTTGTATTTTGTTTGGGAAAATCATCTACCTTACACGTAGAGGCAATGAGGTTATTTTCTACTTTAAATTCGGTCAGACAACTTATTAATACAGCGGCTAAAAGTGCATGCTTCTTGTTTCTGGTATTTATAATCAACCCAATACATAAGATTTCGCATAGATTTAAATAACATTTGGATTGTTGTCGGTTTGGTTTGAAGAGGCCTACTCTCATTCTATACTGATCAATTCCAATCGTCATTTGTCAATTTTAAGTTACACCAGATTGATCTTGAAGAAAATGAGAGTGGCCTAAACACTGTTTCAAATCAGTTAAGTTTTTGCAAGCGACAAATAATAATGAGGTCCTAGTATGAGACATTACTTTACAAGGAGTTTCACCCTTTTCAATCTTTTTTGTAGAACAAAAAAAAAATGAATTGTAAACAAATATACATTAAATATAAACAAATAAAATATGTACATTGGCAAAATACACATAAAGTAGAAGAAAATGGAGGCGAATTATAATGGAAACAAAATTTGCTAGACACATACACAACATGTACATAATAATAATAAAGAAAACTAACTAATGAGAAAAATAAATGCATATGAAATCCTATTACATATATACGACCATACAGGTTATGTGTGTACTATTTTAAGATGAAGAGTAAACAGTAGTATCGATGATTGTAATTTAAATTTCGGAGAGAGATGTTACTATATCTAATTCAACTAGACAGAGACACTGGTTAGGTATGCACAAACATGTATTGTAATCATCACAGTTAAATTCGACAATAGAGAAATTAAAATGTCTTGTGCGAGAACAATACAATAACATCGATTATACTTAAGAAATCACGTGACATGTGTAAGAACGAATCATATAAGTACACCGTACATTTAGGATTGTTTGATTGGTCGTTGTAATCAATGAAAGACCTTGACTTGGTTTGGAGTTTACTACTATTAGTATGTGGTATCTGTATACTAGAAATGGATTAAAAAAATGTAGACTTGACCTCTTGGGCACAGGTACTTGTGGACAGGACCCTATATTGCTCCCTTTTTTTTCTTCTTTTTTTTTTAAGATGTTACCACCCCCCCCCCCCCCCCCCTTTTTTTTTTTTTTTTAACATCGACTCTTTGTCATATAAACAACATTTTGCAACTTTCTATATATCACTGTATGACATATATACAATAAATACAATCAAACAGTAGTTTCTATCCATGCCGGGTTTCTGACAAGATATAAGTTAGAAGGTAAGTCACTCTTCTTTGTTTACATTGGGGTACTTGTTGTGCATTCATCTTAAATTTAGTGAATAAAAAAGGCCTACCTGTCTGGAAATTGGCTTATTCCTTCTCTGTATATATTATTCTCCCTGAAAACACACATCAATATTTATTTACAGCAGCTGACAACTCTCCATTGAAAATTTTCCACTCGCGTTTTGCGATTTTCAGACGACATTTTTGAAAACTCGAATTAAAGCTACGGAAGTGTGATTATTAGCGACATCTGCTTGTCATTTGAAATATTGACGATACGGTAAAACGCGAGAGTTCCGGGTAATATTAAATTTTGCGCCAAAAAATTCCCGAACTTTTTACCCGGAACTCTCGCGTTTTACCGTATCGTCAATATTTCAAATGACCAGCAGATTAACGGGGTTGGGTTGTGACGATGAAAACTGGGATGGAGAAATAGTGGCTGATTATCTTGAACAAAGGACAGGTCCTGGTGCTGCGAATTTTCTGGGGAGTTCATTATGCTTGTACGTTTGGAGAATTCTCGTTCTGGAGGCGTAGGTTTACTTTCACGTCGTTTTCTATTTACAACTGGAGTGGAAGTGTCTTGAAAATATTTCTTTTGAGACATACGGAACACAGAAAATATATTGTTTATGATAAAGTTGACTGTTGACAGTTGGTTTGTTTACATTCAAGCGTCACAGGTGACAGCTACACAGGTACATAAGTAAACAGGTAAGTAGCATATACATGGATATATAATGTGAATAGTACTCACACGTTTGAATGGATCATATTTTCTCTAGAATAAATGTCTAACACATATATTCAAGTCATATATTACGCTGGTTTTCCACTACATATTTATATGTTATGATAATGTCGTATTGGCCCACAACCTCCTGTTAGATAATTAATGTTTTTATGCCATTTTCCTAAGATTCACAAGATCACAGAAAATTTAACGCCCGAACAAGTGGAGCATGCGCACAGTATTTACTTTTACTTATCCTCTTCATCCCCGATGGAACATAAAGCATCAACAATTTGTCTACTATTTTCTATTGTTGACGTTTCAATAACTTAATCTGTTTTGACAGGGTGGGTTGTTAGCCCTACGCCACACCTACACACTGTTGGATCGAGTTTTCTTTCTGGGTTGTCCTTCCCATAGATGATTGCATTCACCCTGCTCACATGTTTCATCTAACTGGATTTTCTTTCAGGGTTATCTTCCTTAACCTTTCACTTTCCCAAGTTATCCACAAGGCAGTGGAACTATTCAACTCACAGCTGGGACCCTCTTCCATTAGCCCGACACTAAGTCTGTCGTCCCTTGTTCACCAAGAGGAGGGGGAAGTAGGTTTTTGAGCAAGGAATTGTTTAGGTAGGTGGCTTTTTAGCTCACCTGGCCAAAGGCCATGTGAGCTTTCGCCATCACGTTTCGTCCGTCCGTCGTCTGTCGTAAACTTTTCACATTTTAATCTTCTCCTCAGAAACCATTGAGCCAATTTAGACCAAACTTTGTTGGAATAGTCCTTGGATGGCCCCCTTTCAAAACTGTGTCCGATAGCCACGCCCTCCATCCAAGATGGCTGCCGTTACTAAAAATAGAAATTTCTTCAAATGGCCAAAACTGCTCTATTATAAGCCAGAATGTGCCCAAATTGAACTGTATAAACATAATGATGAGCTTTTTAACATATATAACGGGATTTTTTATGATCTTTGAACTTTTGCCGATTATGCAAATTAGGCATAAATAAGCAAAACATCATTTAAAAATCTTCTTGTCAGAAACCAGTTGGCCAATTTCAACCAAGCTTTGTCTGAATGTTCATTAGGTAGTCCCCTTAGAAGATTGCGTTCGTCAGTGCCGTTCTATATCCAAGATAGCCGCCGTTACTGAAAATAGAAATTGCAGCACATGGTCAAAACTGCTGTATTTGAAGCCATGATGGACTCAAATTTGAACTGCATAAGTATAATTATGAGCTTGCTAACATATTATATTCCGGGTTTTCATATGAACTTTTAACTTTTGCTGATTTTGACCGATTATGCAAATTAAGAATAAATAAGCAAAAAATAATTTAAAAATCTTCTCGTCATAAACCACTAGGTCAATTTCAACCAAATTTGGCCTGAATGGTCGGTCCCCTTTCAAAATTGAGTCCGGCGCCTCCATCCTATATCCAAGATGACTGTCATTACTAAAAATACAAATTATGTCAAATGGCCAAAACTGCTGTATTTGAATCCATGATTGGCTCAAATTTGTACTGTATGAGCATAATTATGTGCTTTTTAGCTTACTTGGCCATAGGCCATATGAGCTTTTACCATCAGGTTTCGTTCGTCATCCGTTGTCCGTCCGTCGTCGTCTGTCGTTAGCTTTTCACATTTTAATCTTTTCCTCAGAAAACACTGAGCCAATTTAGACCAAACTTGGATGGCCCTCTTTCAAAATTGTGTCCGGCAGCTCTGCCATCCATCCAAGATGGCCACCATTACTAAAAATAGAAATTTCTCCAAATGGCCAAAGCTGCTCAGTTTTAAGCCACAATGGGCTCAAATGTGAACTGTACCTGTGTAAACTAACTCCCATCAGCTGTTGCCATCGCCTAGCGTCTGTCATCTGTCCATCATCCATCCATGCATTGGTAAATAATACTATTCTCTAAAACCACACAGCCAATTTGAACCAGGTGAGCGATTACAGGCTCCGGGAAGCCTCTAGTTTATTTGATCTTATTTCAATAATTTGGAAAATATTTTATAGTTCTTTGATGAAACCATTGAACCATATGAAAATAATATAAAGGTAAATATCAAATTGAGTGTGCAAGACACGTTTCTGGAATAATGCTGATAGTTAAAGTATTGCAAAGTGAAATAATCTGGAAAAAAAATTTGGGGCAAGAGAGCCATCAGACCTAAACCAGATAGTTAAAATCAGCAAAAATCAGAACATTGTTTGAGGTCAGAGTACCTAGTTACCTAGATTTATTCATTTATTTCATGTTTGTTAAGAACATTTCTTACTTTTATTTTCAGTTACAAGCAATGAATTTTTACAGCAGCGTCCTACTGATCGTGACTTACAAAGACTCTCGTTGGAATATAACATCGATGAAGTGCATGACATCATTATATGTTCTAGATTACCATACAGAGTTTGGCATGAGGTTTCTACCTCCACCGAATTCTCCAATGAGATGAAGAAATTTGAAGGACTGAAAAGATGTTGTGAGAA
Organism: Bathymodiolus brooksi; assembly: GCA_963680875.1. Classification (NCBI taxonomy): domain Eukaryota; kingdom Metazoa; phylum Mollusca; class Bivalvia; order Mytilida; family Modiolidae; genus Bathymodiolus; species Bathymodiolus brooksi. The sequence goes on from OY804590.1 coordinate 14,047,858, forward strand.
GAATGCTTTAACATTTAAAGATTTAAAAGAAGTAGTTGAAAAAGAAAACATACGAACTGCACATACCATCTGTAAAGTAAGATTAAAATAGCTAACCTGTTTAGGTAGAACAACTAGATGAAATAATGTGTACAACTATGATAAATTAGTCCCTAATTTTGAACCCTGAAGTAGTATGTGTTACATTAATCGTCTTAAGTCTCTCATTTGGAACCCTGAAGTAGTATGTGCACGTCAATCGTCTTTGAATTGATTGATTGATTTTTGATTTCGGCTATATCATGGCGACCAGTTTTATTGGTGGATGAAGCCGCAGTACCCGGAGAGAACCACCGACCCTGGGCAAGCAACTGGTAAAACTTTATCACTTGCGGTTGCGAGTCGATTGCACCCTTTTTATAATTTACAAAGCCGGGCGCGAACCCACGCCGTATTGGTGATAGGCTTGTATGAGTTGTTAGATAATCCAACTACCTATTTCATTGAGCTACCCGGGCCCTTACAATCGTCTTTGATCCATAATTTTGGACTCTGAAGTAGTATGTGTACGTAAATCGTCTTTAGTCCCTAATTGTGAACCCTGAAGTAGCACGTTAACGTCAGTCATCTGGAGTCACTAATTTTAAACCCTGAAGTAGCATGTATAATTCAATCGTCTTTAGTCCCTAATTTTGAATCCTGAAGTAGCATGTTTAGATGAATCGACCTTAGTCCCTAATGTTAACTCTGAAGTAGTATGTATACTTCAATCGTCTTTAGTCCCTAATTTTGAACCCTGAAGTAGCATGTTTACATGAATTGCCTTTAGTCCATGTGTTTGAACTCTGAAGTAGTGTGTGTACATCAGTCGTCTTTAATCCCCAATTTTGAACTCGTGAGGTAGTATGGATACATAATCGTTTTGAGTAACCCACAGCTGATCACGCTTCTATTACTCTCCACTCACAACACACAGAGAAATCATCGTAGGAATGCGATCGTTTTAAAACACTTTGATATGTCCCGACGACTGTCTTTATAGCCATTCATATCACAACTTTATGTATTCTGATTACCCCTTTGGTATCTTCAAACTCTTCTTTTAAATGTATATAATTTAAGAAAGAAGTTCTTTGTAAATTATGGAATCCCCCATTTTTCTCTATAGCTTCTTCACCTCAAAAAGGAGATTAACAATATCAAACAATTTTGATTTGTAGCTATTAATAAGCTTTTTATTTCAACAAGACAAGGATTTTGCCGCCAGTTGATCCACGTGTGGTGAGAGAAAAGTATTCGGGTAGATCATATGTACAGCAATTTTTAAGTCCCTCATTTGAAATCAATAAATACATACATGTTTGTTAATTACTGATAAATAGAGGTAACTTGAGTCAAGAACAACATTGCTATTATAAATTATTGATTGATGAACAAAATGATACACGGTGGAGATTAAAGTATACATCTATTGGTGATCTATACATAGAAACTTACAGTCTATACCTTTCTATAATTTTAGTTAATTGTATTCGCGGTTTGATAAGATCATGTGGTGTGCAGTACATTATATGTCTATCTTTTTATTAGAGCTATATTACAGCCAATGTATAAGAGTTATCTAACCTTAAGTTCAACAGATCTGCCTTTTACATGTATGTTATATATATGTTATGTTACATACTGCTTGCTAACATGATTGTTAGGTAGATTATTGTCTATCAATGTTCATTTAATTAATTACAGGTCCAACGTGACAAATTTATAGATTATGGTAAGTAGGATAATGATAATGATAATGAACAGCTATCAAACGATAATCTCGATTGACAAAACAAAAGTAGTAACAAAACAGCAAAACTTAAGCAAAGCAAAACTAAAGATCAAACAATACAATATGGATGTTTAGAGTAGCCAAGCGTTTTCAGTATTCAGGATCAAAAAGCGTAATCTAACAACAAATATAAGAGCATCACAACTTTTAGCAAAAATAATTCAAAAGATTGAATATTACAATTAAGCTGCCATTATAATCATGGCCACGACAGTCACCATACCTAGAAGTACATCCTACTATCATACAATCATGACCATGACAGTTATCATAGGTAGAAGTAAATCCTACTATCATACAATCATGACCACGACATCTATCAAAGGTAGAAGTAAATCCTACTCTCATACAATAATGACCATGACAGCCACCATAGGTAGAAGAAAATCCTACAATCATCCAATCATGACCATGACAGTCATACTAGGTAGAAGTAAATCCTACTATCATCCAATCATGACCACGACATCTATCATATGTAGAAGTAAATCTTACTCTCATACAATAATGACCATGACAGCCACCATAGGTAGAAGAAAATCCTACTATCATCCAATCATGACCACAACATCTATCATAGGTAGAAGTAAATCCTACTTTCATAGAATCATGACCATGACAGCCACCATAGGTAGAAGTAAATCCTACTATCATCCAATCATGACCACAACATCTATCAGAGGTAGAAGTAACTCTTACTATCATACAATCATGACCATGACAGCTATCAGAGGTAGAAGTAACTCTTACTATCATACAATCATGACCATGACAGCTACCATAGGTAGAAGTAAATCCTACTAACATGCAATCATGACCATGACAGCTATCAGAGGTAGAAGTAAATCTTACTTTCATACAATCATGACCATGACAGCTATCATAGGTAGAAGTAAATCTTACTTTCATACAATCATGACCATGACAGCTAACATAGATAGAAGTAAATCTTACTATCATACAATCATGACCATGACAGCTACCATAGGTAGAAGTAAATCTTACTACCATACAACCATGACCATGACAGCTACCATAGGTAGAAGTAAATCTTACTATCATACAATCATGACCATGACATCTATCAGAGGTAGAAGTAAATCTTACTATCATACAAACATGACCATGACAACAATCATAGGTAGAAGTAAATCCTACTATCATACAATCATGGCCATGACAGCTATCATAGGTAGAAGTAAATCCTACTATCATACAATCATGACCATGACAGCTAGCATAGGTAGAAGGCAATCTTACTATCATACAATCATGACCATGACAGCTATCATAGGTAGAAGTAAATCCTACTTTCATACAATCATGACCATGACAGCCACCATTGGTAGAAGTAAATCTTACTATCATACAATCATGACCATGACAGCTATCATAGGTAGAAGTAAATCCTACTATCATACAATCATGACCATGATAGCCACCATAGGTAGAAGTAAATCTTACTATCATACAATCATGGCCATGACAGCTATCATAGGTAGAAGTAAATCCTACTTTCATACAATCATGACCATGACAGCCACCATTGGTAGAAGTAAATCTTACTATCATACAATCATGACCATGACAGCTATCATAGGTAGAAGTAAATCCTACTATCATACAATCATGACCATGATAGCCACCATAGGTAGAAGTAAATCTTACTATCATACAATCATGACCATTACAGCCATCATAGTTAGAAGTAAATGTAACTAGGACACAATCAATCCCAAGACACCCCAAAATACACTTTAAGCTTTTTATATGATTATATCTATGTTGATAAAGACAATTTCAATCCAAATTGTTTGAGTATGTAAGTTATTTGAGGTATATAAAGCTAATTACTGCATCGTCATTTATATTAATTATTTAAGTAACAGGATGCATATTTATTTTAATTATTTGAGAAGCGGTATGTAAATTAACATTACTGCGTATCATCAATCAATTAGAAACTATTCTACATGCGACGTCTTAAATTAATTGGTTTTATTTTGTATATGTGTTGTAATTTTAGATTTGGAACCAGAAAAATGGGATCTTGAGTTGACAGACAAATATATTGATAAACTGGCACCTTTAGTTGGAAGCCAGTCTTTACAATTCCTTCTGGAGCTTGATATGACATTCCAAGACTGGGAACAGATTAAATACAGCCAATCAAAGAGAGACTTAGTAGGGTTAAATTGTGATATCCTGAGAGCCTGGAAACGGAACTGTTGTAAATATAGCGTAAGACCAACACTACGAGATATTGGAAGAGCCTTTGGTAACATTGGAAAACATATCAAAATAATTGAAAATACATTGTTTGACTAAAAGTCAAATTCTCTTTGTTCACTGAAAACATTGCTAGCTTGTAAAGAGAAAAGAATACAATCAAAAACTACTACATGTATAAGTTATATATATATAGAAGACAAACATGAATACATTATATCATTTATCATTGTCTATATATAGAAGAAAAACATGAATACATTATATCATTTATTATTGTCTATATATAGAAGACAAATATGAATACATTATATCATTTATCATTATCTATATATAGAAGACAAACATGAATACATTATATCATTTATCATTGTCTATATATAGAAGACAAACATGAATACATTATATCATTTATTATTGTCTATATATAGAAGACAAACATGAATACATTATATCATTTATTATTGTCTATATATAGAAGACAAACATGAATACATTATATCATTTATTATTGTCTATATATAGAAGACAAACATGAATACATTATATCATTTCTTATTATCTATATATATAGAAGACAAACATGAATACATTATATCATTTATTATTATCTATATATGGAAGACAAACATGAATAGTTTATAGCATTTATTATTGCTGGCTTTGGGGAGAAAACCATCATTTTACTCATTTGTCAGTAAGAAATTGTTAATGAACTAATTTTTGTTTTAAGTAATCAATTTGTGTGTCATTTATTTCTATGAAACATTGGATTATTTTTATTAATCAATTTGTATATGTAATTATATGATAAAGATTCTACACCTTGGAGTGTATTCCCTTACTTAACTTTATACATTTCCATCATCAAACATGTTTTTTTTTTAATATTTGGGAAGCTAAATTATATTGTAATTAGCAAGACTAAAATTACTAATCTGTATTGGGGTACATTGTACATCCTTTCAGTTCTCAGTTATCTCTCTGATATGTAATTACAGGCGGTAATACAGTTGTTGTTGGTCCAAATGTTCACTTATGGTCTGATATGTAATTTACTGGCAGTCAGTTGAAAATATATTTTAAAAGTTCTGAACATAAATTTTGCCAGAATTGAAGTACAATATACTTGTATCATGCATTGTAAAAATAGAGCAACTACTATAAACAAGTTGTAGATGTATTTTGTAAAAAGTCAAGCATGTGTTTGATATCCCCAAACTTGTATCAAAATATTAACACGCTTAAGTTTATAGAGTAAGAACAAAACAATAAACTGTAGAATCAACTTTGTTAAAACAGTGGGTAGATATAGGCGAAATGTATCGATTTGTTAGAACATAACATTGTTTTACTGATCCGTTTGTATGTCTCATTATTTTGTTAGAACAGTAATCAATTTGTGTGTATGTCATTATAGCTCACCTGGACAAAGGCCATGTAAACGTATGGCATCACTTAGTGTCTGTTGTCAGTCCGTAATACATCATAATCTTTCAAATTTAAATCTTTCCCTCTAAAATTGAACCAATTTTAACCACCAAAGTTGACTGGAATGGTGCCCTCCCCTTTCAAAATTGTGTCCAGCAGCCTCATCCTACATTCAAGGTGGATTCCGTTACTAAAATTAGATTTCTTCAATTGCCTATTGCTGCTTTATATCAGTCAACATGAGCTCAAATTGTAACTGCAGCTAAATGGCAATGAGTAGCTCAACATATAGTTCTCCTGTGAAACAACTTGTCCTATTTTAACCAGATTTCACTGGAATAGTACTCGAGAGGTCCTCTTACAAAATTATGGCCGACTGCTTGACCTGCATTCAAAATGGCAGCCTTTTAAGCCATTTTTAATCTGTCTATTAATGCTAAGATGAGCTCAAATTTTAACTGCAGCTACATAGAGTAGTTAAACGTATATTCCAGGTTTTTCTTTCAGCCTGTTTTTACTGATTATAAGAAAAAATCACATTAAAATCTTCTGCTAAAAACATTGTCCCAAATTATATTTTGCCTTCAAAATTATGTGTGATATCCCTACCCTCTCACCGTCATCCAAGATGGCTGGCATTACTATTAGTAGAAATTCATTAATTGGCAAAAAAAAAGATTGGCGGATTTTTTTCTATGAAATTTAGAAGTCAAATTGAAAACCAGGTGAGCGATTACACTTCCTGGGTGTTTATTATGCCATGTTTGTTATATTATGTAAGTTTATATGGTGTATGTTTTAGCTCTCCTGGACCAAAGATCTGTCCATGTCGACTGTCTGTAAACTTTTTATATTCCATATTTGAGTTACAACATCAAAGGTTCAAATGTAAATAAAATTGACAGTAAACTTCATTGCATAGTTTTATTAAGGTTGTTTGAAAACAAAATGGCCACTACAGCTGTCAGAAAACTGTTTCTCCAGTCACTATGGGAGTGCTTGACTAAATATGTTGATGCACATCAAAAACTAGCACATACCATAACCCTCATATTCTTTGATTGTAAGTGCATGATTGAATTTAATTTATATCTCTTGAAATTTGAAATCTCCAAGATTAGGGTCTTAGAAGACAGAATTTATTCCAGAAACGTGTTGTGCATACTATATTTGATATCTATGTTTTATTCTTATTGTTCAACACGCCATCCATCAATACCTGGTAAACTTTCTAACACAAAGTACAAGTCAAACAAACCTCGACATTAACTAGACACATATCTGGTAAACTTCCTAGCATAATATAAAAGTCAAACAAACAAGTCAAACACACTTAGTAGAGGACTAAACAAATACCTAGTAAATTTCCTAACATAAGGTACAAGTCAACCACACCGAGTAGTGGACTAAACAAATACCTAGTAAACTTCCTAACATAAGATACAAGTCAACCACACCGAGCAGTGGACTAGACAAAGACCTGGTAAACATCATAGCATAATGTGCAAGCCAATCAGACATTGTAGTAAGCTGGACGCAAACTTGTACTCCTCAAATATCCTAACATAAAGTACAAGACAAGCACACTTTGTAGTGAAATGGGCGAAGTACTTTTAATATAATTTTTCTCAGCTTAAGTACATTTGATTTGATTTGATATTTTTGTGTTTAGCGCCACTTTCAACAATATTTTAGCTATATCATGGCGACCAGTTTTAGTGGTGGAAGAAGCCGGAGAGAACCACCGACCATGGACAAGCAACTGGTAAACTTTATCACTTGCGGGTGCGAGTCGAGTGCACCCTTTTTGTAATTTACAAAGCTGGGCACGAACCCACGCCGTATTGGTGATAGGCTTTTATGAGTTTTTAGGTAATCCAACTACCTAAATCATTGAACCACCCGGGCCCTCGTAGAGGCCTGGGCCAAGTACCCGTGCAGCATCCTTACTCAGGTACAAGTCAAACACACCTCGTAAAACAATGAGTCAAATACCCAGGAAAGATCCCAGCGTAAGGTACAAGTCAAACACACCTCGTAGAGAGCTAGACTAAGTACCCAGGAAACATCCTAACAAGGTACAACTCATAAACACCTTGTAGACGTAGAGAGCTGGACCAAGTACCCGTGAAACATCCTAGCATAAGGTACAAGTCAAACACACACCGTAAAGAGCTTAGCCACCCTAACTTAAGGTACAAGTCAAACACGCCTCGTGGAGAGCTGAACCAAGGACCCGTGAAACATCTTAATGTAAGGTACAAGTCAAATACACCTCATCTAGAGCTTGACTAAGTGCTCGGGGAAACATCCTAACATTATGCACAAGTGAAACACACGTCGTAGTGAACTGGACCAAGTACATGAGAAGCATCCTAACATAAGGTACAGGTCAAACACATCTAGAGAGCTGGACCAAGGACCCGGGCAACATCCTAACGTAAGGTACAAGTCAAACACACCTCGTAGAGAGCTGGACCAAGGACCCGTGAAGCATCCTAGTATAAGGTACAGGTCAAACACATCTGGAGAGCTGGACCAAGGACCCGGGCAACATCCTAACGTAAGGTACAAGTCAAACACACCTCGTAGAGAGCTGGACCAAGTACCCGTAAAACATCCTAACGTCAGGTAAAAGTCAATCACACCTCGTAGAAATCTGGGTCACGTACCCGGAAAACATCCTAACGTAAGTTACAAATCAAACACACCTCGCATAGAGCTGGACCAAGGACCCATGAAACATCCTAACGTAAGGTACAAGTCAACACACCTCGTAGAGAGCTGGATCAAGTACCCGGGAAACATTCTGACGCTGTATTTTGAATGTTATTTATTCTTCTTTGAACATGAACTTCAATATAGTATCCATACATTTTCAATAATGTTAAACTAAAAACTCTGAGGGGTCTTATAGTTGAAATGTATACCTACCACTTTAAAAGTCGCTCTGTGTAGCAAATGAGGTAAGAAAAAGATACCAAAGGTGTTATTGTAAATAAAAGGATACACAGAGGAATAGAAAAAAATAAGGCCAAAAAGACAAGCAATGGCAGAAATAAACTACACAGAAAACTTAAGATTGAAGAGAAACACGAACCTCATTAAACACAGTGGTGATTCAGGTGAACCGGAAGTACAATATATGTGAATAAAAAAATTACAAATAAAACCTGAACCCCTTACAAAAATGGGCTAACTGGTTTCCTCAAACATGGTTGGGCTCAAACAAGGTTGCATAGTCCAAGAAAATGTTCCTCTAATTAAAATTCATATTCCCATAGTTACACAATGGCCATAATGAAAATACAGTCCAATTCAAATTATTCTATTTTTTAAAGTAACACTTGTGGCCATTGCATGTGTCAATAAGGCATGGACGACCCCGCCTCCCACTAAAATGTAAACACTGGTATAACTCCAGAACAGAAAATGTGGTAAAGTCCAAAATCGAACTCCGCCTTCCTTTTATGGTCCCCGATCAGGTGTATACATTTCAAATAATGTGCTTTTGGGGAACCTAAGTAATTGTACGGAAAACAAATATGGGATGTACGGAAGTAAGGCCATAAGTAAAGCTTAATATAACAAGATATGATTATAATCTAACGATTATGAATTTTCAAGTCTCCCAAACCGGCCACTGACAACAGGTTTAAAAAATAAATCAAAAGCTACCTTTGAAATCGAACAATGTTGAATTTTTGCGGTATTGTGGCAGCCATTTTGAAAATGGAGACCGGTAGAAATTTTTTGATGTCAGGAATCAATTCAGGTCATCATAATCTACCTACATATGAAATGTCGTTCAAGTTTTCTATCACCACGAGAAAAAGCTTTCCATTCACATTCAGAGCATGCGCAATCTCCTATTGAGTGTATGTACCTTGTTATTTTTGGTAATTCGTTATTCTCATCGTGTACTGGTACTTTATACTTCAGTCTGCATCAAACGGACATTTTTGGATTTCTAAACTTTCATTCTTTTACATAAAAAAATTCTTTGGTAAAACATATATAAATAATGTCATAACGATTGCAATGAAATGTCAATCAGCACCCAGTACTTTGAATGACACATTCCATATCCATTCGCTGCTCACCATTGTCCATAACCCGAACAATCCAGTCGTTATATTACGCTCCCGCTGGTCGCTACATTAACCTCATCAAGCGATAGTGCCGATAGAGGGCGCAGTATTATTCAAGTTACATTGTCCATGTGATATTTTGGACACCTGTGTAATAATAAAAACGTTTCAAATCAAATCAAATAAGTTTTATTTAAAGTCGAAATATCTATAACACATAACATAAGCTCTAGTGAGCTTTTGAATCGACTATTACATAAAAAGCACATACAAGTATAAAATAACTTTACAAGCACATATTACATGACATCTCAAAGCAAAACAACTAAAAAAAAAAAAAAAACAAACAAAAAAAACATGTATGCATAGACATTAGTATAAAACATAAGCTCATGTATACATAGTCATACATAAAAGCAAATTTATGCATACATAAAACACAGTTACATATAAAATTAATCAGAACTTAATCTAAAAGCATAAAAGCATAAGCTCATGTATACATAGACATACATAAAAGCAAACTCATGCATACATAAATAGTTACATATAAAATTTATCAGAATTGAATCTAAAAGCATAACACATAAGCTCATGCATACATAGACATACATAAAAGCAAACTCATTCATACATAAATACAGTTTCATATAAAATTAATCAGAACTGAATCTAAGAGCATAATAGCAGATCAGGATAGGGTAATATTAAAACTATTAAAACTACATAGCACTAAGTACACAAAGCATAACAAGACAAACTGTTTACACGCAAGCACTACAATGGCATGAGCCACCATTCCAGGTATTCAATAATTTTGAAAATTGATTTAAGTTTTGTTCTAATCTAATATGGTTTGGTAGCTCATTCCATAGTTTGGTTGAAAAATAACGGAATGATTTCAGACCATACCTTGTTGTTTTTACAGATGGTACATCAGCTGTGTTTTCGTATCTAAAGGAATAATTATGTTTTTTAATATTTACTAAATCATGTAAATAAATAGGGCTTTCTTTATGTATAATTTTAAACGTTTCAATTGCTATGCTTCTTAATCTTCTAACTTTAAGTGATGGCATTTTTGATTTTTCCAGTAATTCTTCATAATTTAATACATAGTCATTATAAATAAACCTGAGTGCCCTTTCTTGAATTTTTTCCATTTTCTTAGTATTTTTCTCACTGCAAAAATGCCATGTTACAGGACAATAATTGAAGTTGGATAATATAAATGAATAGTAAATAGTTAGTCGACCTAGCTTATTTAAATATCTACCAATTCTTTTCAAAACATTAAGTTGACGAGCAGATTTTTTACAAATTTCTGATATATACTTATCAAAATTTAATTCATAATCTATTGTAACACCAAGAAGTTTAACATGTTCTTCACACTTTATCTTGCTACCATTTAAATCAAAGCAAATCTGTTCTTTAAAAGTTTTCTTGCCTATTGCCAAAGCTTGGAATTTGTCTGGATTAGCTTGCATTAAATTGTTTGCAAACCAATCCAGCATTTTTTGACTGTCACTCTCTAATTTTGAAATAACATTTTTTAGATCATGATCGGCATAAGATAAAGTGTTATCGTCTGCATAATTATATATAGTACTAAAATCAACAGAATAAAAGATGTCATTAATAAAAAATTTAAAGAGAATGGGACCCAAAATTGAGCCCTGTGGCACACCTTTATACACTGTTTCAAAAGAGCTACAAATATGTTTTACCTTTACACATTTTTTTCTACCAGACAAATAGCTGTTTAATAAATTTATAGACTTTTCTGATAGACCATATGCTTCAAGTTTCAATAAAATGAGGTCGTGTGGGAGACAGTCAAAAGCCTTTGATAAATCCATTAAGATAGCTGCTATATATTTGTTTTCATCCAAAGCTTTCTTCCAGTCTTCAATAATTTTTAGTAAGGCAGTTTGACATCCGAAACCTTTCCTAAAAGCTGATAATGATGGATGAAAATGAAAATTGAAAAAATCTGTTAATTGGTCAAAAATAGCTCTTTCAACAAATTTTGATATTGTTGGCAAAACACTTACTGGACGATAATTTCCTTTCTCTAAAATATTCTTCTTCTTGAAGAGCGGTCTAACCTGTGCTGTCTTGAGCTTATCTGGAAAAATTGATACATCAATACACTTATTAATAAAAAATGTAATTGGTTCTACAATACAAGGCATAGATAGCTTCAGTATTTTTGGTGATATCCCATCGTAACCTGTAGCTTTCTTAATATTCAATTTGTTTATTTGCTTACTAACAAATTAGAGCTTACCGGTTTAAAATTTAGATCATCAGTAATCAGCTTATTTTCTTTGATCATACATACACTAGGATGCTCTTTATTTACAATAACATTTGTATTACCAATATTTTTTGCTACGTTGATGAAAAAGTCATTGAAAACTTCAGATACCTTTGCTGGATCATTTATAATCTCACCATTTTCACTTAATGTGATATGATTATTACTACTACTGCCTTTCTTTGACAAAAATGGCTTTATAGTTGGCCAAAAATCAGATGATTTTGGTCCTCCAACACATCTCTCAAAAAAATAGTTTTGGATAGATTTCTTTTTAACTTTATTAGCATGATTTCTTTGCTTTCTATAATTTTCCCAGTTTACTTTAGATCTATTTTTCAAAAATTTATTGTGGAGCATTCTCTTTTTGTAAATTTCTTTTCTTAAGGTTTTATTCATAAATGGTGCTGGAGTTTGAACTGGTTTTCTTTTCTTCAATGGGATATGTTTATTTACAACTTCAAGATAAGATTTTTCAAATATTTCATATGTAGAGTTTATATCTGATTCATTTCCTATATTTACATAATCAATTTTTTCTAGATCTTCAACATACTTTTCATGATCAAAGGTTTTATAGCTTCTATAAGTAATATAGTCTCTATTTGTTTTTGGTATCCTGCCTTTGATTTGGGTTGATACTATATTGTGCACATCACTGAGTCCGCAGTTAAAGTTTGTAGTATTTTGGCAGTGACTTGGTTTGTTGGTAAGTATAACATCAATTAAGGTAGGTGATGCATTTTTAGTGAAGCAAGTCTCTTTTTTTACTAAGTTACTATAATCAAATATGTCACATACTGATTGTAGTGGTGATGATTTTTCTCTGTCCTGCATATTGTAATTAAGGTCACCAAGCACAAGAACATTTTCATAATTTAAGGATGCTTTGTCAAAAGTGCTTGTGAAATCCTCTATGAATTTATCATCTTTCATAGATGGGGGTCTATACACAGGGGCTAGGTGCGTCCGAAAAAAAAAAATACTATATAATACTACAAGGGGGCGAACTCACTTGCTTCCATTTTTTTAAGTCGTCGTGTTAAATTGATCGTAACTTCGGAACGCCTTAATATTTTCAAAAAATGTTTCCACCAGTCGAAAGTCAAGTAATTTTCCTTTCCAAAGAGACCCCAATTGTTAGTGTAGGCCTCCGAACTGCTGAGGTATCATACACGAACCAAAACAAAACGGCGTGCAAATCCGAAGTCGTACAAACGCTGGGATGACCACTTCCCATCTGTGTACAGACTTTCCCATGCGTAAACGAGTCATTTTGACTAGCTAAATACTTTCATCCATTGAAAGAAATCCCATTGGCATCCTTGACAAACGCCATAGACGTGAAAATTGAGAGAGTTCTAACGGGCTTTTTGATTGGCTGAACAATCTGTTTCAATGGGATTTCTTTCAAAAACAGACTTAAAGGACATATAAATTGGCGTAAGGTAAGAAATTTTATCATAAATTGAATGGATGAAAGTATTTAGCAGTTCGGAGGCCTATACTAACAATTGGGGTCTCTTTAGAAAGGAAAATTACTTGACTTTCGACTGATGGAAACATGTTTTGAAAATATTAAGGCGTTCCGAAGTTACGATCAATTTAACACGACGACTTAAAAAAATGGAAGCAAGTGAGTTCGCCCCCTTGTGGTATTATATAGTATTTTTTTTTTTTTTTTTTCGGACGCACCTAGCCCCTGTGGGTCTATATACTCCACATATAAGCCACTTTTTGTCATTGACATTTATTTCTGTAAATATAGATTCTATTTCTTTGCATTCAAGTTTTACCTTCCTGTCACATGATCAGATCTTACATACAGCAGCATTACTCCACCATGTGATGACCTGTCGGCTCTCCACAGGTGATACTTTTCTACTTCAAATTGGCTGTTTGGAAATGTCTCATCGAGTTTAGTCTCTGCAATTATCAGCATATCGATTGTATTTGCTAATAAGAGGTCTTTTATAGAGCAAAATTTATATCTGTAACTATTGATGTTTAAAAATGAGCACATGAAAGTGTCTGGATGTTTTTTTCTTGTATCACTCAATTCATCAAAAATGTCAGTGTTTACATCGGATGTTGTGTCTAGTGTTAAGAGGTGCGTTCGAAGAGTTTCCTATAGATTCATTTGTTTCAAGATTGGTACTGAAGAAAGAGTCCGTAAAAGGAGGTAGTGTACACAAATAACAATACCAATCGTCTGAAGAATTAGACAAATAGTTGTATTCAGATACTGGCATGTCAATGCATTTTGCGTGGTGCCATAGGAGACAGCTCTCACATTGTATTCCTCGTTGATTTCTTTTAACAGGTTTTTGGCATTTTCCACAGGGAAATGGGATTGGGCCTGGGTTCTCTGATACATCTCCACTCATTAAAAGTAATAAAATAATTCGATATCTATTTGGACTTTGAATTGGTCTGCAGTGTAAAGTTTTTGCATTTTTTCCTTTGTTTACATTTGTGGCGCCTTGGGGGCTGACTATCAAATTTAAGATATACTCGTTGTTTGGTATTTTAACAGGTATTTTGATGTCATAAACGTCTTTCCTTTCCACTTTTGCACTGTTGTATGTTGATTTAGTGCTATGAACATTTCCTATTCTTGTTATAATCGAAAATATGAGGAGCGCTGTTGAAGCTCCCGTCAAACCCGCCGCCATTTTTTTTCAGTTTCCGGAAAAAGAAGGAATTTAGTTAGACTTTTTAAAGAAAGTTATTCGTTAATATTTGTGTTTATTTCCATGCTTTGTCGACAGACCTTCGCAGTTGTCATTTTTGTCAAAAGGGTGATTTGTTAACGATTTCTTCAGGCTTCTTGTGGTCAGTTATAACGGTTATTATCGCGTTGAAGTAAGACACTTTCGAACATGGCCCTCGCATTTCTGATATTTTAAAAATAAACTTTGACGCAAAATTTCTTCAAAAGTTGGCATTTCTGTCAAAATTAATGTTTAAAGATTATTTTCATACTTTATGTGATAAATTCGACTCCGTGATATCAAGTAAATATGACCGTTATTTCACGGCCTTGTTTGACCTTCAAGTTCCTTCACGTTTCTGGTATGTTTATAAGTTATTTTCGACGCTGGAAATCTTTTAAAAAGTTGTAACTTCTGTCAAAATGAGTTGTCTACTTTTGTATAGGTGTACCAGTTAGTAAAATTGGTTTGTTTTTTAAAAAATTTCGGGAGTGTTAAAAAAACTCGCCATTACCTGAAATTGAGGGAACAGGGAAGGACGAAAACGAGACTAAAAAGGGAACACATGATTTTTTTTCCTTCATAGTTTAATATTAAATGAATATTTCTGATGCTGGAATGAAATAATTTTCGTGATAGTTATTTTTATTAATGTGTCTAAATCGCTTAAACGTTTTTGATAATAGACGGTCACTGAAAGCTTCTGAATGATTTTACCTTTCTGAAAGGGGGTTCCCCTAACAAAATCGATATATAAAATCACACAGACGTTTTTTCCAATGGGAGAATAGTTCCAGAAACAGCAAGTCCCCGTAAGACACCGATCCCCATATAAAAGTTTTTTTTTTTTATAAGTATTGTAATAAATATGGCGCGAACCCACGCTGTATTGGAGGTAGGCCTGTATGATTTGTTAGGTAATCCATTGAGTCACCCGAACCCTAGGACTGAATGAAGATGGAAACAAGTTTGATATATTAATTAAATAGTACATGTACACAACAAGTCCAATCTTATTAAAATCAGATTGTTGTAGTATCACCAGAGGAAACAATAAAAATCAGTAACGCACCAAAGGTGCGAAAGCCGAGTTGCGAACATATTGATGGACAATGTGACCTTGACTTTTGACCTACAAACCTCAATATCAATAGGCTTCCTCCTCTCACCATCAGGCATGTGTGTACCAAGTTTCATTTAGATCTGACATTTTGTTCTTAAGATATCGTGCGGAAACGAAAAAAATATCAAATATTTGTTCTATTTGTAGACGTTGTGACCTTGACCTTTGTCCTACAAACCTCATTATCAATAGGCGTCCTCCTCTCACCATCAGGCACATGTGTTCCAAGTTTCATTTAGATCTGACATTTTGTTCTTAAGATATCGTGCGGAAACGAAAACAATATCAAATTTTGTTCTATTATTAGAAGTTGTGACCTTGACCTTTATCCTACGATCCTCAATATCACTAGGCATCCTCCTCTTACCACCTGGCATGTGTGTACCAAGATTCATTTAGATCCGACATTTCGTTCTTAAGATATCGTGCGGAAACAAAACAAGTATCAAATTTTTGTTCTATTTTTAGAAGTTGTGACCTTGACCTTTGCCCTACAAACCTCAATATCAATAGGCTTCCTCCTCTCACCATCAGGCATGTGTGTATCAAGTTTCATTTAGATCCAACATTTCGTTCTTAAGATATTATGCGGAAACGAAAAAAGTATAAATTTTTTGTTCTATTTTTAGAAGTTGTGATCTTGACCGTTGTCCTACAAATCTCAATATCGATAGACTTCCTCCTTTCACCATCAGGCATGTGTATACCAAGTTTCATTTAGATCTGACATTTCATTCTTAAGATATCGTGCGGAAACGAAAAAAGTATCAAATGTTTGTTTTATTTTTAGAAGTGGTGACCTTGACCTTTGCCCTACAAACTTCATTATCCACAGGCTTCCTCCTCTCATCATCAGGCATAGGTGTACTAAGCTTCATGTAGATCCTACATTTCGTTCTTACGATATCGTGCGGAAACGAAAAAAGTATCAAATTTGTGTTCTATTTTTAGAAGTTGTGACCTTGACCTTTGTCCTACGATCCTCAATATCAATAGGCTTCCTCCTCTCACCACCTGGCATGTGTGTACCAAGTTTCATTTAGATAAGACATTTCATTCTTAAGATATTGTGCGGGAACGATTGCGCCGCCCGGACGCCCGGACGCCATTCATCATATTATAAGCCGAGTTCGACTTCGTCGCAACTCGGCTAAAAAGTACAACAAACATCTATATGAAGCGTTTTTGTATAGAGGCAAGGGTGGAAACCTACTATTTGGCTCTTTTTCTATAACACACACACATATACACATGTATATATATATAATAAAAACAAATCTAACTTTGAGTCCCTGAAGATTTCGTGGGGTACTCCTCCACCAATAAAAATAGACTGCCACACTATTCAAAATTAGGAATGATTGATATCATGTATACATAGAATTCTTCTCCCTCAAGAGGGCATATTATATTAACTAGTGTTCGTAATCTTTCATCGATTTTTCCTTTTTATTGTTATTTCTTTATTATTTACCTAGAGTAAAATAGAACATAGTCATGCATGATTTATGTTTGCTTCTTCTTAAATAGTCTCTAAAATAGTCTGATCAGAAATGACAGGCAACCGCTCTTGTTCTTTTCTTTTTTTCTTCTTGTTTTGTGTTCATTTCTCAAATGGACAGAATAAAGATATTCAAGAGTAAATCTTTAGAGAAACACATATTCGTCTATGTCCAGGTACTGATCATATTTCTGTCGTCCATACAGCAGCACTTTTGTCAGTCTGCTTTTGGATCTGAAAAGATATGTGACAAGTTCTGCACTGCACAAGATTATACCTCTTTTGACCACAAAAAAAAGAAAAAAAAATCTATGCAGATTCAAGGAAACTACATGTATTCAGAGGCGTAGCTGCATATACGCTGTCAAGCCATGGCGTGCACATCGGCAGGTTAAAAAAAAATAAATGTATTGTTAATTAATATATCGCTAATAAGACGTACTAGTTATTTTTGTATGGTAATTATGTGATGGACAAGTCGAGCGGACGCATTGTATACCTTTAAGACGTCGATATCCAGTTGTGGTCCATGCGTTAGAACGCTTACAAAACCAAGGCGATGACAAATTCCTTGCATCCATCATGCGGTTTCAGTTTATCATAGCTTTGGTAGTAGCGTAACATATTTTACATAGCACTGTTTACAGAGCTCCAGATAATTTTCAAGCCCAAAGGGTAATTACCCCCTACTTTTGAAAAAGAGGGGTATTTGCATATTTCTTTTGCACCGTTGTACTCTCTACTTCAGAAAAGATTGCTTACATGTACACTTTTAAAATTATGTTTGACACAAA
The DNA here is from genome assembly GCA_963680875.1 of Bathymodiolus brooksi. NCBI lineage: Eukaryota > Metazoa > Mollusca > Bivalvia > Mytilida > Modiolidae > Bathymodiolus > Bathymodiolus brooksi. The sequence continues at coordinate 14,065,877 of OY804590.1, forward strand.
TGTTATTCAATACACGCAGGATGCAAGTGAAATGTATATCTCTGTTTAATTTGACACGATTGTGTCATGTTTATTAATAAAATATTGTAAATATTTTGTTTTTTGATCGTCGATTTCGGCAGTTTTCACAGCCGTTTTGATAATGTCATCAATGATTCCTTTAACTATACTGTCACTAGACACAGATGAAACTGTCAGGAACTTAAGTATAGAATTTTCCGTAGCGCTCTTGCGCTTAGTAGCGCGCTTATTCATGTTCTTGCTCATTTTCGGTAATCCCTCATTTTCAACGAACAACGTGTTCCCAAATTTACTTTCGTTTTAGTTCTTACTTATTACGTAAGCTGCATTTATTTGTAATATTGACCGCGATTAGATGATTTATCGTAAACATCCAATCAGATCTCTTTTGACATCGATGTTTAGAAAGGCAAACATTCGGTACCCCTCGGATGTATACGCTCTCTCCTTCGAAAAGTATAAAGGGAAGTAATTACGGGGAATTTCTCAAAGACAAAAATGTAATGTTATGTACACGACTGTACAAGTACGCTCCGAATTTGGAAAGTTTGCTTACACAGCAATATGTATGCGTAATGTGTACACTCTGATCTGATAATACATGCGTTTTTACTCGTTTTCATAGCGTAAAAAACGCAAATACGCAGCTTATCTGGAGCTCTGTGTTTATCTGTCATAATTCCTCCAAGATAACGAATGTGACCTTCTTGAAACAATCAAAGAATCCAAGACCGTGATTGAAATGCTAAGAGCTGAACGACAGGACGAATCGGTTTAATTCTGCACTTAACTTAGCCAAATCTTTTGATATACGTGGTGTATCTGATAGTATGCCCAGGCGATGTGGTAGACAGACTACCAGAGTCAATCACCCCGCGGAAACGCCAAAACAGTATTGGCGAATTTCTTTGTACTATCCATTTTTGGACAATTTGATTACGAACTTGAATCACGCCTCCTTAAATCGGAAAACCGCTTCCATGCACAGTATCTACTGCCCCGTGCTGTAGACAAATTAACTGATGATCATGTTGCTACAATATACGAGACATATCAGGCTGACATTTATTTGTCATTAGAGGATTTCAGGAGAGAAGTAGCCAAATGGCGAACCCACTGGGTTATTAATAAACGTAATGATTTGCCAACAACACTTTGTACCACACTTGATACTGTAAATCCAGTTCTCTATCCTTCTATAGATACAATATTGATAAAACTATGTGTTTTGGTAACTATGCCAGTAGCAAGCGCTACTGCTGAAATGCCATTTAGTGTACTGAAACGTTTGAAAACTTATGTTAGGTCGACCATGAAGAATAACAGGCTATCTTCCCTTGGATTGATGCATATATTAACCGAGATTTTAAAATGGACTTGTACAAAGCAATGAAGGTGTTCGTATCTGCTAAGACACGAAGGGCAGATTTTGGACAATTTTAAGAAATTCTTGTCTATCAAAGTCATTAAAATGGTGCTTGATTCTATGTTATATGAAACCCTGAAATGGCCCCAGATCGCACCATTTTGCATCTCGTCAAAAAAAATCCCAGACCCCCTCCCCCTCTCAAGAATTATGGCGTGCACACTATTAAGGCTCAGCTACGCCCCTGGTATTGATGATTTATAATAATACCACACAGACAATACAATATATGAGAGCTATGTTATAAATAAATAAATGCAATTGAAAGTGAAAGTTCAGAAACAGAAAATATACTACTTTTATCCTGCAATCAGTACATTTGCTGTACAAATATGCTATACAAATAAATTTTTGCTTTATTCGTACTTGACGAATAAGCTTTTCGTACTATACGAATAAACTTTTCAGCCTACGAATAAAATTTCCTGGTACCCTATAGCTATGTACAGCGGAGGGCGCAGACAAGTATGAAACTGGTACTAATGTAACGCGGACCACGAAGGAGATACCATTGACAACATTTATGAAAGGCGAGGAATGACGCTTGTTTCTGTCCTTTTTGTTTAAATCTGACAAGTTTTCGGACTTTTTTGACATTGCAGGATAAACACAATATACGTACATTGTCGTTAAATATAAAATTCATTTGTACTCGCTGCGAAACAGGCCTGAAAAGCTCGCCGAAGGCTCGCTATTCAGCCTGTTTCTAAAGCTCGTACAAATAAATTTTATATTTACCGACAATGTACGTATGTATATTGTATATTTATTTTACTTGAAAAAAATAGAAGATCAACAAACACAGCATATGATTTATCCAGAAAACCACTGACCTGCCGCAAGTTACTGACAAACTTTATCACATAATATTGTACTGAGTACACCTCACCATGAGCGGAGTTCAAACTCACAACATTAGTGGTAATAGACACTGATTATAGGTACATGTACTTGTAAATCCAATTATCCTACAATCAGGATCACGACGGCCCCTATTCAAAACCGGAATGATGCCAAAATACATAAACTATATACAATGTATATATATGTGATGTCAACATCTCTTTTCCCAAGTTATCAAACACTGAGATAAACAAAATTGCAATTAACAGGCAATCTGTATAATATGTGTTCTAAGCTATGTAAAACTTGGAATTATATTTTTGGATTTCGTAATGTAAAGTAACATTTAATTTGTATACCTTTAAGTTAGTCATGGATAGTATATATGGTCAAAGTCAGGGGCGGATCCAAAGGGGGGCGCACCCGGCGCGCGCCCCCCCTGAAATTGGAAAAAATATGATTTTTTTTGCGTAAAATCGTGATTTTTCACACGAAATACCCCAACAATTTTCGCGCCTCCCTCCGCTCGGCGCAATTTTGTTTAAGTGCGCCCCCCCTAACTTGAAATCCTGGATCCGCCCCTGAAAGTTACAAAGACCTGGCCAATCATCATTGTTTTAAACTGTGTTTCCATTATATTACTTATGATTACAACAGACAAATATTTTTAACTTCATCGTTCATATTCGATTTCAACAGTATTCACTACTTACACAATCATGAATGCTTCCAATAACTGTACAACAATTACCCGTCAGTCTTGTTCTGCGTTTAACTTCTGGTCTTCATTCCTTTCATCTAACCAAATGTTCTAGGAACTGCAATGGAACATGATGCTTTGGTTTCAAATTACTGTAAAACTATATATTAGCCCATCAATACATTTCTGTTGCAAACATATTAATTGCAACTATTGCCAAGAGTTTTATAATTAACAGTTTAAATATATCCTTATATCCTATGACAGAGATCATAGTGTTCTTTATAACAACATTGTTCGACCGGTGTAGCAGGCAATTTGTTCCGACCCGCCAGTTGGGCCGGCCGGAATACATAGACTAGGCTAAAAGGGCCGGTCGGAATGAATAGCCTAGGCTGAATGGTCCGGGTCTAGGCAATTTGTTCCAACCCAAGTTGAATGCAATAGCTAATGCAACAAAAGTATCATACTGACGTAAATTAAGGCACAAGAAGAAATAATTTGTATTACAAACTCTACAACATTCTTGTATGGTTTTAAGAATCACAATAGCTACAAAACCACGTTAGGCACAGACACTTAAGGTGATACCACTCCATGCAATTATCACATCCAACGACATCTTGAATTGATGGTTTGTTGCACAATGGACAATGGTTAGTCCGGGATTCCCCTGCCGTCCGACGGCTTTTTTTTGCTAGAGCCGTGGGATGTCAGAGAGCTCTACATAAGGAAAACAGCGGATTTGCCTCTTCAACTCTTATATGTGACGATTGGCATTATACTCACATGTGGAACTGACACTTGCATGACCGCATCATTTCAGTAAGAGGGGAGATTTGAGCCAAAATAACTAGTTTAACCCTGCCCTTATTATTGATGTGTCTGTACCAATCCATGGTCATGTATATGTGGGTTAGATATGGCCTCTTTTTACGATTGTTCTATTGGAATTTAGAACTGTTTTTATACATTCTATTTTTTTGTTATTAAATTGCTAATTGAATTAATCAATTAAACAGTCAGTTAATATACTAAGTTATATATGACATAATTCAAATAAAAAGCAAATGTGTCATATATAAATCAATACCATACTCATGTGAGGACGATACCTTTAAATTATTTCTGCATCAGGCTGGATTGGACTGTCTAGTGGAATTATCAGATGGATACCTGTGGACTTGACAAATTTGGTGCAAAATATATATCTTTTTAATTTCATGTGTGTATCATTTACATGTTCACCACATAAATCCTGAATTTAGTAAATTCTTCTATTTGACTATGATAAAATATGTTTTATGACAGTGATGTCGATCTGATTCAAGGTAAAAGCCGGCTCACGTATACAAAAAAAACATGACAAACTTCTTTCTTCAATAAAATTTGAATCACAGAGCATTATGACTCATTAGTTATACCGGTATCACTTAACCGTAATCAAATCCAATGACAATGTTTGAAAATACAGCTTCATGTCATGATGCCTTGTTCCATATTTAGTCTATGAAACTCAAGTTGGTAATAATACATTTTAGCCTGGTATATTAACTGTGTTATGCACAGCGAAGCGTTATTTAAAAATATTAAAACTGCATCGGTGGTGTAATGGTTAGCGTACTCGCCTCGAGTGTAGTAGATTGTGGTTCATCGGTGGTGTAATGGTTAGCGTCCTCGCCTCGACTGTGGTAGATTGTGGGTTCATCGGTGGTGTAATGGTTAGCGTGCTCCCCTCGAGTGCGGTAGATTGTGGGTTCATCGGTGGTGTAATGGTTAGCGTGCTTGCCTCGAGTGTGGTACATTGTGGGTTCATCGGTGGTGTAATGGTTAGCGTGCTCCCCTCGAGTGCGGTAGATTGTGGGTTTATCGGTGGTGTAATGGTTAGCGTGCTCGCCTCGAGTGTGGTACATTGTGGGTTCATCGATGGTGTAATGGTTAGCATGCTCGCCTCGAGTGTGGTAGATTGTGGTTCATCGGTGGTGTAATGGTTAGCGTGCTCGCCTCGAGTGTGGTACATTGTGGTTCATCGGTGGTGTAATGGTTAGCGTGCTCGCCTCGAGTGTGGTAGATTGTGGATTCATCGGTGGTGTAATGGTTAGTGTGCTCGCCTCGAGTGTGGTAGATTGTGGGTTTATCGATGGTGTAATGGTTAGTGTGCTCGCCTCGAGTGTGGTAGATTGTGGATTCATCGGTGGTGTAATGGTTAGCATGCTCGCCTCGAGTGTAGTAGATTGTGGTTCATCGGTGGTGTAATGGTTAGCATGCTCGCCTCGAGTGTGGTAGATTGTGGTTCATCGGTGGTGTAATGGTTAGCGTGCTCCCCTCGAGTGCGGTAGATTGTGGGTTCATCGGTGGTGTAATGGTTAGCGTGCTTGCCTCGAGTGTGGTACATTGTGGGTTCATCGGTGGTGTAATGGTTAGCGTGCTCCCCTCGAGTGCGGTAGATTGTGGGTTTATCGGTGGTGTAATGGTTAGCGTGCTCGCCTCGAGTGTGGTACATTGTGGGTTCATCGGTGGTGTAATGGTTAGCATGCTCGCCTCGAGTGTGGTAGATTGTGGTTCATCGGTGGTGTAATGGTTAGCGTGCTCGCCTCGAGTGTGGTACATTGTGGTTCATCGGTGGTGTAATGGTTAGCGTGCTCGCCTCGAGTGTGGTAGATTGTGGATTCATCGGTGGTGTAATGGTTAGTGTGCTCGCCTCGAGTGTGGTAGATTGTGGGTTTATCGGTGGTGTAATGGTTAGTGTGCTCGCCTCGAGTGTGGTAGATTGTGGATTCATCGGTGGTGTAATGGTTAGCATGCTCGCCTCGAGTGTAGTAGATTGTGGTTCATCGGTGGTGTAATGGTTAGCATGCTCGCCTCGAGTGTGGTAGATTGTGGTTCATCGGTGGTGTAATGGTTAGCGTGCTCCCCTCGAGTGCGGTAGATTGTGGGTTCATCGGTGGTGTAATGGTTAGCGTGCTTGCCTCGAGTGTGGTACATTGTGGGTTCATCGGTGGTGTAATGGTTAGCGTGCTCCCCTCGAGTGCGGTAGATTGTGGGTTTATCGGTGGTGTAATGGTTAGCGTGCTCGCCTCGAGTGTGGTACATTGTGGGTTCATCGGTGGTGTAATGGTTAGCATGCTCGCCTCGAGTGTGGTAGATTGTGGTTCACCGGTGGTGTAATGGTTAGCGTGCTCGCCTCGAGTGTGGTACATTGTGGTTCATCGGTGGTGTAATGGTTAGTGTGCTCGCATCGAGTGTGGTAGATTGTGGATTCATCGGTGGTGTAATGGTTAGTGTGCTCGCCTCGAGTGTGGTAGATTGTGGGTTTATCGGTGGTGTAATGGTTAGTGTGCTCGCCTCGAGTGTAGTAGATTGTGGTTCATCGGTGGTGTAATGGTTAGCATGCTCGCCTCGAGTGTGGTAGATTGTGGATTCATCGGTGGTGTAATGGTTAGCATGCTCGCCTCGAGTGTAGTAGATTGTGGGTTCATCGGTGGTGTAATGGTTAGCGTGCTCGCCTCGAGTGTGGTAGATTGTGGTTCATCGGTGGTGTAATGGTTAGCGTGCTCGCCTCGAGTGTGGTAGAGTGTGGGTTCATCGGTGGTGTAATGGTTAGCGTGCTCGCCTCGAGTGTGGTAGATTGTGGGTTCATCGGTGGTGTAATGGTTAGCGTGCTCGCCTCGAGTGTGGTAGATTGTGGTTCATCGGTGGTGTAATGGTTAGCGTGCTCGCCTCGAGTGTAGTAGATTGTGGTTCATCGGTGGTGTAATGGTTAGCATGCTCGCCTCGAGTGTGGTAGATTGTGGATTCATCGGTGGTGTAATGGTTAGCATGCTCGCCTCGAGTGTAGTAGATTGTGGTTCATCGGTGGTGTAATGGTTAGCATGCTCGCCTCGAGTGTGGTAGATTGTGGATTCATCGGTGGTGTAATGGTTAGCATGCTCGCCTCGAGTGTAGTAGATTGTGGGTTCATCGGTGGTGTAATGGTTAGCGTGCTCGCCTCGAGTGTGGTAGATTGTGGTTCATCGGTGGTGTAATGGTTAGCGTGCTCGCCTCGAGTGTGGTAGAGTGTGGGTTCATCGGTGGTGTAATGGTTAGCGTGCTCGCCTCGAGTGTGGTAGATTGTGGGTTCATCGGTGGTGTAATGGTTAGCGTGCTCGCCTCGAGTGTGGTAGATTGTGGTTCATCGGTGGTGTAATGGTTAGCGTGCTCGCCTCGAGTGTGGTAGATTGTGGGTTCATCGGTGGTGTAATGGTTAGCGTGCTAGCCTCGAGTGTGGTAGATTGTGGTTCATCGGTGGTGTAATGGTTAGCGTGCTCGCCTCGAGTGTGGTAGATTGTGGGTTCATCGGTGGTGTAATGGTTAGCGTGCTCGCCTCGAGTGTGGTAGATTGTGGTTCATCGGTGGTGTAATGGTTAGCGTGCTCGCCTCGAATGTGGTAGATTGTGGGTTCATCGATGGTGTAATGGTTAGCGTGCTCGCCTCGAGTGTGGTACATTGTGGGTTCATCGATGGTGTTATGGTTAGCGTGCTCGCCTCGAGTGTGGTAGATTGTGGATTCATCGGTGCTGTAATGGTTAGCGTGCTCGCCTCGAGTGTGGTAGAGTGTGGTTCATCCGTGGTGTAATGATTAGCGTGCTCGCCTCGAGTGTGGTAGATTGTGGGTTCATCGGTGATGTAATGGTTAGCGTGCTCGCCTCGAGTGTGGTAGATTGTGGTTCATCGGTTGTGTAATAGTTAGCGTGCTCGCCTCGAGTGTGGTAGATTGTGGGTTCATCGGTGGTGTAATGGTTAGCGTGCTCGCCTCGAGTGCGGTAGATTGTGGGTTCATCGGTGGTGTAATGGGTAGCGTGCTCGCCTCGAGTGTGATAGATTGTGGGTTCATCGGTGGTGTAATGGTTAGCGTGCTCGCCTCGAGTGTGGTAGATTGTGGGTTCATCGGTGGTGTAATGGTTAGCGTGCTCGCCTCGAGTGTGGTAGATTGTGAGTTCATCGGTGGTGTAATGGTTAACGTGCTCGCCTAGAGTGTGGTAGATTGTGGTTCATCGGTGGTGTAATGGTTAGCGTGCTCGTCTCGAGTGTGGTAGATTGTGGGTTCATCGGTGGTGTAATGGTTAGCATGCTCGCCTCGAGTGTGGTAGATTGTGGTTCATCGGTGGTATAAAGGTTAGCGTGCTCGCCTCGAGTGTGGTAGATTGTGGGTTCATCGGTGGTGCAATTGTTAGCGTGCTCGCCTCGAGTGTGGTAGATTGTGGGTTCATCGGTGGTGTAATGGATAGCGTACTCGCCTCGAGTGTGGTAGATTTTGGTTCATCGGTGGTGTAATGGTTAGCGTGCTCGCCTCGAATGTGGTAGATTGTGGGTTCAACGGTGGTGTAATGGTTAGCGTGCTCGCCTCGAGTGTGGTAGATTGTGGATTCATCAGTGGTGTAATGGGTAGCGTGCTCGCCTCGAGTGTGGTAGATTGTGGTTCATCCGTGGTGTAATAGTTAGTGCGCTCGCCTCAAGTGTGGTAGCTTGTGGGTTCATCGGTGGTGTAATGGCTAGCGTGCTCGCCTCGAGTGTGGTAGATTGTGGTTCATCGGTGGTGTAATGGTTAGCGTGCTCGCCTCGAGTGTGGTAGATTGTGGTTCAGTGGTGGTGTAATGGTTAGCGTGCTCGCCTCGAGTGTAGTAGATTGTGGGTTCATCGGTGGTGTAATGGCTAGCGTGCTCGCCTCGAGTGTGGTAGATTGTGGTTCATCGGTGGTGTAATGGTTAGCGTGCTCGCCTCGAGTGTGGTAGATTGTGGTTCAGTGGTGGTGTAATGGTTAGCGTGCTCGCCTCGAGTGTAGTAGATTGTGGTTCATCGGTGGTGTAATGGTTAGCGTCCTCGCCTCGACTGTGGTAGATTGTGGGTTCATCGGTGGTGTAATGGTTAGCGTGCTCCCCTCGAGTGCGGTAGATTGTGGGTTCATCGGTGGTGTAATGGTTAGCGTGGTCGCCTCGAGTGTGGTACATTGTGGGTTCATCGGTGGTGTAATGGTTAGCATGCTCGCCTCGAGTGTGGTAGATTGTGGTTCATCGGTGGTGTAATGGTTAGCGTGCTCGCCTCGAGTGTGGTACATTGTGGTTCATCGGTGGTGTAATGGTTAGCGTGCTCGCCTCGAGTGTGGTAGATTGTGGATTCATCGGTGGTGTAATGGTTAGTGTGCTCGCCTCGAGTGTGGTAGATTGTGGGTTTATCGGTGGTGTAATGGTTAGTGTGCTCGCCTCGAGTGTGGTAGATTGTGGATTCATCGGTGGTGTAATGGTTAGCATGCTCGCCTCGAGTGTAGTAGATTGTGGTTCATCGGTGGTGTAATGGTTAGCATGCTCGCCTCGAGTGTGGTAGATTGTGGATTCATCGGTGGTGTAATGGTTAGCATGCTCGCCTCGAGTGTAGTAGATTGTGGGTTCATCGGTGGTGTAATGGTTAGCGTGCTCGCCTCGAGTGTGGTAGATTGTGGTTCATCGGTGGTGTAATGGTTAGCGTGCTCGCCTCGAGTGTGGTAGATTGTGGGTTCATCGGTGGTGTAATGGTTAGCGTGCTCGCCTCGAGTGTGGTAGAGTGTGGGTTCATCGGTGGTGTAATGGTTAGCGTGCTCGCCTCGAGTGTGGTAGATTGTGGGTTCATCGGTGGTGTAATGGTTAGCGTGCTCGCCTCGAGTGTGGTAGATTGTGGTTCATCGGTGGTATAAAGGTTAGCGTGCTCGCCTCGAGTGTGGTAGATTGTGGGTTCAGTGGTGGTGTAATGGTTAGCGTGCTCTCCTCGACTGTAGTAGATTGTGGATTCATCGGTGCTGTAATGGTTAGCGTGCTCGCCTCGAGTGTGGTAGAGTGTGGTTCATCCGTGGTGTAATGATTAGCGTGCTCGCCTCGAGTGTGGTACATTGTGGGTTCATCGGTGATGTAATGGTTAGCGTGCTCGCCTCGAGTGTGGTAGATTGTGGTTCATCGGTTGTGTAATAGTTAGCGTGCTCGCCTCGAGTGTGGTAGATTGTGGGTTCATCGGTGGTGTAATGGTTAGCGTGCTCGCCTCGAGTGTGATAGATTGTGGGTTCATCGGTGGTGTAATGGTTAGCGTGCTCGCCTCGAGTGTGGTAGATTGTGGGTTCATCGGTGGTGTAATGGTTAGCGTGCTCGCCTCGAGTGTGGTAGATTGTGAGTTCATCGGTGGTGTAATGGTTAACGTGCTCGCCTCGAGTGTGGTAGATTGTGGTTCATCGGTGGTGTAATGGTTAGCGTGCTCGCCTCGAGTGTGGTAGATTGTGGGTTCATCGGTGGTGTAATGGTTAGCATGCTCGCCTCGAGTGTGGTAGATTGTGGTTCATCGGTGGTATAAAGGTTAGCGTGCTCGCCTCGAGTGTGGTAGATTGTGGGTTCAGTGGTGGTGTAATGGTTAGCGTGCTCGCCTCGACTGAGTAGATTGTGGGTTCATCGGTGGTGTAATGGTTAGCGTGCTCGCCTCGAGTATGGTAGATTGTGGGTTCATCGGTGGTGTAATGGGTAGCGTGCTCGCCTCGAGTGTGGTTGATTGTGGGTTCATCGGTGATGTAATGGTTAACGTGCTCGCCTCGAGTGTGGTTAGATTGTGGATTCATCGGTGGTGTAATGGTTAGCATGCTCGCCTCGAGTGTGGTAGATTGTGGGTTCATCGGTGGTGTAATGGTTAGCGTGCTCGCCTCGAGTGTGGTAGATTGTGGTTCAACGGTGGTGTAATGGTTAGCGTGCTCGCATCGAGTGTGGTAGATTGTGGGTTCATCGGTGGTGTAATGGGTAGCGTGCTCGCCTCGAGTGTGGTAGATTGTGGGTTCATCGGTGGTGTAATGGTTAACGTGCTCGCCTCGAGTGTGGTAGATTGTGGATTCATCGGTGGTGTAATTGTTAGCGTGTTCGCCTCTAGTGTGGTAGATTGTGATTCATCGGTGGTGTAATGGTTAGCGTGCTCGCCTCGAGTGTGGTAGATTGTGGGTTCATCGGTGGTGTAATGGTTAGCGTGCTTGCCTCGAGTGTGGTAGATTGTGAGTTCATCGGTGGTGTAATGGTTAGCGTGCTCGCCTCGAGTGTGGTACATTGTGGGTTCATCGATGGTGTTATGGTTAGCGTGCTCGCCTCGAGTGTGGTAGATTGTGGATTCATCGGTGGTGTAATGGTTAGCGTGCTCGCCTCGAGTGTGGTAGAGTGTGGTTCATCCGTGGTGTAATGATTAGCGTGCTCGCCTCGAGTGTGATAGATTGTGGGTTCATCGGTGGTGTAATGGTTAGCGTGCTCGCATCGAGTGTGGTAGATTGTGGTTCATCGGTTGTGTAATAGTTAGCGTGCTCGCCTCGAGAATAGTAGATTGTGGGTTCATCGGTGGTGTAATGGTTAGCGTGCTCGCCTCGAGTGCGGTAGATTGTGGGTTCATCGGTGGTGTAATGGTTAGCGTGCTCGCCTCGAGTGTGGTAGATTGTGGGTTCATCGGTGGTGTAATGGTTAGCATGCTCGCCTCGAGTGTGGTAGATTGTGGTTCATCGGTGGTGTAAAGGTTAGCGTCCTCGCCTCGAGTGTGGTAGATTGTGGGTTCATCGGTGGTGCAATGGTTAGCGTGCTCGCCTCGAGTGTGGTAGATTGTGGGTTCATCGGTGGTGTAATGGATAGCGTACTCGCCTCGAGTGTGGTAGATTTTGGTTCATCGGTGGTGTAATGGTTAGCGTGCTCGCCTCGAGTGTGGTAGATTGTGGGTTCAACGGTGATGTAATGGTTAGCGTGCTCGCCTCGAGTGTGGTAGATTGTGGATTCATCAGTGGTGTAATGGGTAGCGTACTCGCCTCGAGTGTGGTAGATTGTGGTTCATCGGTTGTGTAATAGTTAGCGTGCTCGCCTCGAGCGTAGTAGATTGTGGGTTCATCGGTGGTGTAATGGGTAGCGTGCTCGCCTCGAGTGTGGTAGATTGTGGTTCATCGGTGGTGTAATAGTTAGTGCGCTCGCCTGAAGTGTGGTAGCTTGTGGGTTCATCGGTGGTGTAATGGCTAGCGTGCTCGCCTCGAGTGTGGTAGATTGTGGTTCATCTGTGGTGTAATGGTTAGCGTGCTCGCCTCGAGTGTGGTAGATTGTGGATTCATCGGTGGTGTAATGGGTAGCGTGCTCGCCTCGAGTGTGGTTGATTGTGGGTTCATCGGTGGTGTAATGGTTAGCGTGCTCGCTTCGAGTGTGGTAGATTCTTGTTCATCGGTGATGTAATGGTTAACGTGCTCGCCTCGAGTGTGGTTAGATTGTGGATTCATCGGTGGTGTAATGGTTAGCATGCTCGCCTCGAGTGTGGTAGATTGTGGGTTCATCGGTGGTGTAATGGTTAGCGTGCTCGCCTCGAGTGTGGTAGATTGTGGTTCAACGGTGGTGTAATGGTTAGCGTGCTCGCATCGAGTGTAGTAGATTGTGGGTTCATCGGTGGTGTAATGGGTAGCGTGCTCGCCTCGAGTGTGGTAGATTGTGGGTTCATCGGTGGTGTAATGGTTAACGTGCTCGCCTCGAGTGTGGTAGATTGTGGATTCATCGGTGGTGTAATTGTTAGCGTGTTCGCCTCGAGTGTGGTAGATTGTGGTTCATCGGTGGTGTAATGGTTAGCATGCTCGCCTCGAGTGTGGTAGATTGTGGTTCATCGGTGGTGTAAAGGTTAGCGTGCTCGCCTCGAGTGTGGTAGATTGTGGGTTCATCGGTGGTGCAATGGTTAGCGTGCTCGCCTCGAGTGTGGTAGATTGTGGGTTCATCGGTGGTGTAATGGTTAGCGTGCTCGCCTCGAGTGTGGTAGATTGTGGGTTCATCGGTGGTGTAATGGTTAGCATGCTCGCCTCGAGTGTGGTAGATTGTGGTTCATCGGTGGTGTAAAGGTTAGCGTCCTCGCCTCGAGTGTGGTAGATTGTGGGTTCATCGGTGGTGCAATGGTTAGCGTGCTCGCCTCGAGTGTGGTAGATTGTGGGTTCATCGGTGGTGTAATGGATAGCGTACTCGCCTCGAGTGTGGTAGATTTTGGTTCATCGGTGGTGTAATGGTTAGCGTGCTCGCCTCGAGTGTGGTAGATTGTGGGTTCAACGGTGATGTAATGGTTAGCGTGCTCGCCTCGAGTGTGGTAGATTGTGGATTCATCAGTGGTGTAATGGGTAGCGTACTCGCCTCGAGTGTGGTAGATTGTGGTTCATCGGTGGGGTAATAGTTAGTGCGCTCGCCTCAAGTGTGGTAGCTTGTGGGTTCATCGGTGGTGTAATGGCTAGCGTGCTCGCCTCGAGTGTGGTAGATTGTGGTTCATCGGTGGTGTAATGGTTAGCGTGCTCGCCTCGAGTGTGGTAGATTGTGGTTCAGTGGTGGTGTAATGGTTAGCGTGCTCGCATCGAGTGTGGTAGATTGTGGTTCATCGGTTGTGTAATAGTTAGCGTGCTCGCCTCGAGCGTAGTAGATTGTGGGTTCATCGGTGGTGTAATGGTTAGCGTGCTCGCCTCGAGTGTGGTAGAGTGTGGTTCATCCGTGGTGTAATGATTAGCGTGCTCGCCTCGAGTGTGATAGATTGTGGGTTCATCGGTGGTGTAATGGTTAGCGTGCTCGCATCGAGTGTGGTAGATTGTGGTTCATCGGTTGTGTAATAGTTAGCGTGCTCGCCTCGAGCGTAGTAGATTGTGGGTTCATCGGTGGTGTAATGGGTAGCGTGCTCGCCTCGAGTGTGGTAGATTGTGGTTCATCGGTGGTGTAATAGTTAGTGCGCTCGCCTGAAGTGTGGTAGCTTGTGGGTTCATCGGTGGTGTAATGGCTAGCGTGCTCGCCTCGAGTGTGGTAGATTGTGGTTCATCTGTGGTGTAATGGTTAGCGTGCTCGCCTCGAGTGTGGTAGATTGTGGTTCAGTGGTGGTGTAATGGTTAGCGTGCTCGCCTCGACTGTAGTAGATTGTGGGTTCATCGGTGGTGTAATGGTTAGCGTGCTCGCCTCGAGTATGGTAGATTGTGGGTTCATCGGTGGTGTAATGGGTAGCGTGCTCGCCTCGAGTGTGGTTGATTGTGGGTTCATCGGTGGTGTAATGGTTAGCGTGCTCGCTTCGAGTGTGGTAGATTCTGGTTCATCGGTGATGTAATGGTTAACGTGCTCGCCTCGAGTGTGGTTAGATTGTGGATTCATCGGTGGTGTAATGGTTAGCATGCTCGCCTCGAGTGTGGTAGATTGTGGGTTCATCGGTGGTGTAATGGTTAGCGTGCTCGCCTCGAGTGTGGTAGATTGTGGTTCAACGGTGGTGTAATGGTTAGCGTGCTCGCATCGAGTGTGGTAGATTGTGGGTTCATCGGTGGTGTAATGGGTAGCGTGCTCGCCTCGAGTGTGGTAGATTGTGGGTTCATCGGTGGTGTAATGGTTAACGTGCTCGCCTCGAGTGTGGTAGATTGTGGATTCATCGGTGGTGTAATTGTTAGCGTGTTCGCCTCGAGTGTGGTAGATTGTGGTTCATCGGTGGTGTAATGGTTAGCATGCTCGCCTCGAGTGTGGTAGATTGTGGTTCATCGGTGGTGTAAAGGTTAGCGTGCTCGCCTCGAGTGTGGTAGATTGTGGGTTCATCGATGGTGCAATGGTTAGCGTGCTCGCCTCGAGTGTGGTAGATTGTGGGTTCATCGGTGGTGTAATGGATAGCGTACTCGCCTCGATTGTGGTAGATTTTGGTTCATCGGTGGTGTAATGGTTAGCGTGCTCGCCTCGAGTGTGGTAGATTGTGGGTTCAACGGTGGTGTAATGGTTAGCGTGCTCGCTTCGAGTGTGGTAGATTGTGGATTCATCAGTGGTGTAATGGGTAGCGTGCTCGCCTCGAGTGTGGTAGATTGTGGTTCATCGGTGGTGTAATAGTTAGTGCGCTCGCCTGAAGAGTGGTAGCTTGTGGGTTCATCGGTGGTGTAATGGCTAGCGTGCTCGCCTCGAGTGTGGTAGATTGTGGTTCATCGGTGGTGTAATAGTTAGTGCGCTCGCCTGAAGAGTGGTAGCTTGTGGGTTCATCGGTGGTGTAATGGATAGCGTGCTCGCCTCGAGTGTGGTAGATTGTGGTTCAGTGGTGGTGTAATGGTTAGCGTGCTCGCTTCGACTGTAGTAGATTGTGGGTTCATCGGTGGTGTAATGGTTAGCGTGCTCGCCTCGAGTATGGTAGATTGTGGGTTCATCGGTGGTGTAATGGGTAGCGTGCTCGCCTCGAGTGTGGTTGATTGTGGGTTCATCGGTGGTGTAATGGTTAGCGTGCTCGCTTCGAGTGTGGTAGATTCTGGTTCATCGGTGATGTAATGGTTAACGTGCTCGCCTCGAGTGTGGTTAGATTGTGGATTCATCGGTGGTGTAATGGTTAGCATGCTCGCCTCGAGTGTGGTAGATTGTGGGTTCATCGGTGGTGTAATGGTTAGCGTGCTCGCCTCGAGTGTGGTAGATTGTGGTTCAACGGTGGTGTAATGGTTAGCGTGCTCGCATCGAGTGTGGTAGATTGTGGGTTCATCGGTGGTGTAATGGGTAGCGTGCTCGCCTCGAGTGTGGTAGATTGTGGGTTCATCGGTGGTGTAATGGTTAACGTGCTCGCCTCGAGTGTGGTAGATTGTGGATTCATCGGTGGTGTAATTGTTAGCGTGTTCGCCTCGAGTGTGGTAGAT
Organism: Bathymodiolus brooksi; assembly: GCA_963680875.1. Classification (NCBI taxonomy): domain Eukaryota; kingdom Metazoa; phylum Mollusca; class Bivalvia; order Mytilida; family Modiolidae; genus Bathymodiolus; species Bathymodiolus brooksi. The sequence goes on from OY804590.1 coordinate 14,081,510, forward strand.
TGTGGTTCATCGGTGGTGTAATGGTTAGCGTGCTCGCCTCGAGTGTGGTAGATTGTGGGTTCATCGGTGGTGTAATGGTTAGCGTGCTTGCCTCGAGTGTGGTAGATTGTGAGTTCATCGGTGGTGTAATGGTTAGCGTGCTCGCCTCGAGTGTGGTACATTGTGGGTTCATCGATGGTGTTATGGTTAGCGTGCTCGCCTCGAGTGTGGTAGATTGTGGATTCATCGGTGGTGTAATGGTTAGCGTGCTCGCATCGAGTGTGGTAGATTGTGGTTCATCGGTTGTGTAATAGTTAGCTTGCTCGCCTCGAGCGTAGTAGATTGTGGGTTCATCGGTGGTGTAATGGGTAGCGTGCTCGCCTCGAGTGTGGTAGATTGTGGTTCATCGGTGGTGTAATAGTTAGTGCGCTCGCCTGAAGTGTGGTAGCTTGTGGGTTCATCGGTGGTGTAATGGCTAGCGTGCTCGCCTCGAGTGTGGTAGTTTGTGGTTCATCTGTGGTGTAATGGTTAGCGTGCTCGCCTCGAGTGTGGTAGATTGTGGTTCAGTGGTGGTGTAATGGTTAGCGTGCTCGCCTCGACTGTAGTAGATTGTGGGTTCATCGGTGGTGTAATGGTTAGCGTGCTCGCCTCGAGTATGGTAGATTGTGGGTTCATCGGTGGTGTAATGGGTAGCGTGCTCGCCTCGAGTGTGGTTGATTGTGGGTTCATCGGTGGTGTAATGGTTAGCGTGCTCGCTTCGAGTGTGGTAGATTCTGGTTCATCGGTGATGTAATGGTTAACGTGCTCGCCTCGAGTGTGGTTAGATTGTGGATTCATCGGTGGTGTAATGGTTAGCATGCTCGCCTCGAGTGTGGTAGATTGTGGGTTCATCGGTGGTGTAATGGTTAGCGTGCTCGCCTCGAGTGTGGTAGATTGTGGTTCAACGGTGGTGTAATGGTTAGCGTGCTCGCATCGAGTGTGGTAGATTGTGGGTTCATCGGTGGTGTAATGGGTAGCGTGCTCGCCTCGAGTGTGGTAGATTGTGGGTTCATCGGTGGTGTAATGGTTAACGTGCTCGCCTCGAGTGTGGTAGATTGTGGATTCATCGGTGGTGTAATTGTTAGCGTGTTCGCCTCGAGTGTGGTAGATTGTGGTTCATCGGTGGTGTAATGGTTAGCATGCTCGCCTCGAGTGTGGTAGATTGTAGTTCATCGGTGGTGTAAAGGTTAGCGTGCTCGCCTCGAGTGTGGTAGATTGTGGGTTCATCGGTGGTGCAATGGTTAGCGTGCTCGCCTCCAGTGTGGTAGATTGTGGGTTCATCGGTGGTGTAATGGATAGCGTACTCGCCTCGAGTGTGGTAGATTTTGGTTCATCGGTGGTGTAATGGTTAGCGTGCTCGCCTCGAGTGTGGTAGATTGTGGGTTCAACGGTGGTGTAATGGTTAGCGTGCTCGCTTCGAGTGTGGTAGATTGTGGATTCATCAGTGGTGTAATGGGTAGCGTGCTCGCCTCGAGTGTGGTAGATTGTGGTTCATCGGTGGTGTAATAGTTAGTGCGCTCGCCTGAAGAGTGGTAGCTTGTGGGTTCATCGGTGGTGTAATTGCTAGCGTGCTCGCCTCGAGTGTGGTAGATTGTGGTTCATCGGTGGTGTAATAGTTAGTGCGCTCGCCTGAAGAGTGGTAGCTTGTGGGTTCATCGGTGGTGTAATGGTTAGCGTGCTCGCCTCGAGTGTGGTAGATTGTGGTTCAGTGGTGGTGTAATGGTTAGCGTGCTCGCCTCGACTGTAGTAGATTGTGGGTTCATCGGTGGTGTAATGGTTAGCGTGCTCGCCTCGAGTATGGTAGATTGTGGGTTCATCGGTGGTGTAATGGGTAGCGTGCTCGCCTCGAGTGTGGTTGATTGTGGGTTCATCGGTGGTGTAATGGTTAGCGTGCTCGCTTCGAGTGTGGTAGATTCTGGTTCATCGGTGATGTAATGGTTAACGTGCTCGCCTCGAGTGTGGTTAGATTGTGGATTCATCGGTGGTGTAATGGTTAGCATGCTCGCCTCGAGTGTGGTAGATTGTGGGTTCATCGGTGGTGTAATGGTTAGCGTGCTCGCCTCGAGTGTGGTAGATTGTGGTTCAACGGTGGTGTAATGGTTAGCGTGCTCGCATCGAGTGTGGTAGATTGTGGGTTCATCGGTGGTGTAATGGGTAGCGTGCTCGCCTCGAGTGTGGTAGATTGTGGGTTCATCGGTGGTGTAATGGTTAACGTGCTCGCCTCGAGTGTGGTAGATTGTGGATTCATCGGTGGTGTAATTGTTAGCGTGTTCGCCTCGAGTGTGGTAGATTGTGGTTCATCGGTGGTGTAATGGTTAGCGTGCTCGCCTCGAGTGTGGTAGATTGTGGGTTCATCGGTGGTGTAATGGTTAGCGTGCTTGCCTCGAGTGTGGTAGATTGTGAGTTCATCGGTGGTGTAATGGTTAGCGTGCTCGCCTCGAGTGTGGTACATTGTGGGTTCATCGATGGTGTTATGGTTAGCGTGCTCGCCTCGAGTGTGGTAGATTGTGGATTCATCGGTGGTGTAATGGTTAGCGTGCTCGCCTCGAGTGTGGTAGATTGTGGTTCATCGGTGGTGTAATAGTTAGTGCGCTCGCCTGAAGAGTGGTAGCTTGTGGGTTCATCGGTGGTGTAATGGTTAGCGTGCTCGCCTCGAGTGTGGTAGATTGTGGTTCAGTGGTGGTGTAATGGTTAGCGTGCTCGCCTCGACTGTAGTAGATTGTGGGTTCATCGGTGGTGTAATGGTTAGCGTGCTCGCCTCGAGTATGGTAGATTGTGGGTTCATCGGTGGTGTAATGGGTAGCGTGCTCGCCTCGAGTGTGGTTGATTGTGGGTTCATCGGTGGTGTAATGGTTAGCGTGCTCGCTTCGAGTGTGGTAGATTCTGGTTCATCGGTGATGTAATGGTTAACGTGCTCGCCTCGAGTGTGGTTAGATTGTGGATTCATCGGTGGTGTAATGGTTAGCATGCTCGCCTCGAGTGTGGTAGATTGTGGGTTCATCGGTGGTGTAATGGTTAGCGTGCTCGCCTCGAGTGTGGTAGATTGTGGTTCAACGGTGGTGTAATGGTTAGCGTGCTCGCATCGAGTGTGGTAGATTGTGGGTTCATCGGTGGTGTAATGGGTAGCGTGCTCGCCTCGAGTGTGGTAGATTGTGGGTTCATCGGTGGTGTAATGGTTAACGTGCTCGCCTCGAGTGTGGTAGATTGTGGATTCATCGGTGGTGTAATTGTTAGCGTGTTCGCCTCGAGTGTGGTAGATTGTGGTTCATCGGTGGTGTAATGGTTAGCGTGCTCGCCTCGAGTGTGGTAGATTGTGGGTTCATCGGTGGTGTAATGGTTAGCGTGCTTGCCTCGAGTGTGGTAGATTGTGAGTTCATCGGTGGTGTAATGGTTAGCGTGCTCGCCTCGAGTGTGGTACATTGTGGGTTCATCGATGGTGTTATGGTTAGCGTGCTCGCCTCGAGTGTGGTAGATTGTGGATTCATCGGTGGTGTAATGGTTAGCGTGCTCGCCTCGAGTGTGGTAGAGTGTGGTTCATCCGTGGTGTAATGATTAGCGTGCTCGCCTCGAGTGTGATAGATTGTGGGTTCATCGGTGGTGTAATGGTTAGCGTGCTCGCATCGAATGTGGTAGATTGTGGTTCATCGGTTGTGTAATAGTTAGCGTGCTCGCCTCGAGAATAGTAGATTGTGGGTTCATCGGTGGTGTAATGGTTAGCGTGCTCGCCTCGAGTGCGGTAGATTGTGGGTTCATCGGTGGTGTAATGGTTAGCGTGCTCGCCTCGAGTGTGGTAGATTGTGGGTTCATCGGTGGTGTAATGGTTAGCATGCTCGCCTCGAGTGTGGTAGATTGTGGTTCATCGGTGGTGTAAAGGTTAGCGTCCTCGCCTCGAGTGTGGTAGATTGTGGGTTCATCGGTGGTGCAATGGTTAGCGTGCTCGCCTCGAGTGTGGTAGATTGTGGGTTCATCGGTGGTGTAATGGATAGCGTACTCGCCTCGAGTGTGGTAGATTTTGGTTCATCGGTGATGTAATGGTTAGCGTGCTCGCCTCGAGTGTGGTAGATTGTGGATTCATCAGTGGTGTAATGGGTAGCGTACTCGCCTCGAGTGTGGTAGATTGTGGTTTATCGGTGGGGTAATAGTTAGTGCGCTCGCCTCAAGTGTGGTAGCTTGTGGGTTCATCGGTGGTGTAATGGCTAGCGTGCTCGCCTCGAGTGTGGTAGATTGTGGTTCATCGGTGGTGTAATGGTTAGCGTGCTCGCCTCGAGTGTGGTAGATTGTGGTTCAGTGGTGGTGTAATGGTTAGCGTGCTCGCCTCGAGTGTAGTAGATTGTGGGTTCATCGGTGGTGTAATGGTTAGCGTGCTCGCCTCGAGTGTGGTACATTGTTAGTTCATCGATGGTGTTATGGTTAGCGTGCTTGCCTCGAGTGTGGTAGATTGTGGATTCATCGGTGGTGTAATGGTTAGCGTGCTCGCCTCGAGTGTGGTAGAGTGTGGTTCATCCGTGGTGTAATGATTAGCGTGCTCGCCTCGAGTGTGATAGATTGTGGGTTCATCGGTGGTTTAATGGTTAGCGTGCTCGCATCGAGTGTGGTAGATTGTGGTTCATCGGTTGTGTAATAGTTAGCGTGCTCGCCTCGAGCGTAGTAGATTGTGGGTTCATCGGTGGTGTAATGGTTAGCGTGCTCGCCTCGAGTGCGGTAGATTGTGGGTTCATCGGTGGTGTAATGGTTAGCGTGCTCGCCTCGAGTGTGGTAGATTGTGGGTTCATCGGTGGTATAATGGTTAGCATGCTCGCCTCGAGTGCGGTAGATTGTGATTCATCGATGGTGTAAAGGTTAGCGTGCTCGCCTCGAGTGTGGTAGATTGTGGGTTCATCGGTGGTGCAATGGTTAGCGTGCTCGCCTCGAGTGTGGTAGATTGTGGGTTCATCGGTGGTGTAATGGATAGCGTACTCGCCTCGAGTGTGGTAGATTTTGGTTCATCGGTGGTGTAATGGTGAGCGTGCTCGCCTCGAGTGTGGTAGATTGTGGGTTCAACGGTGGTGTAATGGTTAGCGTGCTCGCCTCGAGTGTGGTAGATTGTGGATTCATCAGTGGTGTAATGGGTAACGTACTCGCCTCGAGTGTGGTAGATTGTGGTTCATCGGTGGTGTAATAGTTAGTGCGCTCGCCTCAAGTGTGGTAGCTTGTTGGTTCATCGGTGGTGTAATGGCTAGCGTGCTCGCCTCGAGTGTGGTAGATTGTGGTTCATCGGTGGTGTAATGGTTAGCGTGCTCGCCTAGAGTGTGGTAGATTGTGGTTCAGTGGTGGTGTAATGGTTAGCGTGCTCGCCTCGAGTGTAGTAGATTGTGGGTTCATCGGTGGTGTAATGGTTAGCGTGCTCGCTTCGAGTATGGTAGATTGTGGGTTCATCGGTGGTGTAATGGGTAGCGTGCTCGCCTCGAGTGTGGTTGATTGTGGGTTAATCGGTGGTGTAATGGTTAGCGTGCTCGCCTCGAGTGTGGCAGATTGTGGATTCATCGGTGGTGTAATGGTTAGCATGCTCGTCTCGAGTGTGGCAGATTGTGGGTTCATCGGTGGTGTAATGGTTAGCGTGCTCGCCTCGAGTGTGGTAGATTGTGGTTCAACGGTGGTGTAATGGTTAGCGTGCTCGCCTCGAGTGTGGTAGATTGTGGTTCATCGGTGGTGTAATGGTTAGCGTGCTCGCCTCGAGTGTGGTAGATTGTGGATTGATCGGTGGTGTAATTGTTAGCGTGTTCGCCTCGAGTGTGGTAGATTGTGGTTCATCGGTGGTGTAATGGTTAGCGTGCTCGCCTCGAGTGTGGTAGATTGTGTGTTCATCGGTGGTGTAATGGTTAGCGTGCTTGCCTCGAGTGTGGTAGATTGTGAGTTCATCGGTGGTGTAATGGTTAGCGTGCTCGCCTCGAGTGTGGTACATTGTGGGTTCATCGATGGTGTTATGGTTAGCGTGCTCGCCTCGAGTGTGGTAGATTGTGGATTCATCGGTGGTGTAATGGTTAGCGTGCTCGCCTCGAGTGTGGTAGAGTGTGGTTCATCCGTGGTGTAATGATTAGCGTGCTCGCCTCGAGTGTGATAGATTGTGGGTTCATCGGTGGTGTAATGGTTAGCGTGCTCCCATCGAGTGTGGTAGATTGTGGTTCATCGGTTGTGTAATAGTTAGCGTGCTCGCCTCGAGCGTAGTAGATTGTGGGTTCATCGGTGGTGTAATGGTTAGCGTGCTCGCCTCGAGTGCGGTAGATTGTGGGTTCATCGGTGGTGTAATGGTTAGCGTGCTCGCCTCGAGTGTGGTAGATTGTGGGTTCATCGGTGGTGTAATGGTTAGCATGCTCGCCTCGAGTGTGGTAGATTGTGGTTCATCGGTGGTGTAAAGGTTAGCGTGCTCGCCTCGAGTGTGGTAGATTGTGGGTTCATCGGTGGTGCAATGGTTAGCGTGCTCGCCTCGTGTGTGGTAGATTGTGGGTTCATCGGTGGTGTAATGGATAGCGCACTCGCCTCGAGTGTGGTAGATTTTGGTTCATCGGTGGTGTAATGGTTAGCGTGCTCGCCTCGAGTGTGGTAGATTGTGGGTTCAACGGTGGTGTAATGGTTAGCATGCTCGCCTCGAGTGTGGTAGATTGTGGATTCATCAGTGGTGTAATGGGTAGCGTACTCGCCTCGAGTGTGGTAGATTGTGGTTCATCGGTGGTGTAATAGTTAGTGCGCTCGCCTCAAGTGTGGTAGCTTGTGGGTTCATCGGTGGTGTAATGGCTAGCGTGCTCGCCTCGAGTGTGGTAGATTGTGGTTCATCTGTGGTGTTAGCGTGGTCGCCTCGAGTGTGGTAGATTGTGGTTCCGTGGTGGTGTAATGGTTAGCGTGCTCGCCTCGAGTGTAGTAGATTGTGGGTTCATCGGTGGTGTAATGGTTAGCGTCCTCGCCTGGAGTATGGTAGATTATGGGTTCATCGGTGGTGTAATGGGTAGCGTGCTCGCCTCGAGTGTGGTTGATTGTGGGTTCATCGGTGGTGTAATGGTTAGCGTGCTCGCTTCGAATGTGGTTGATTCTGGTTCATCGGTGATGTAATGGTTAACGTACTCGCCTCGAGTGTGGTTAGATTGTGGATTCATCGGTGGTGTAATGGTTAGCATGCTCGCCTCGAGTGTGGTAGATTGTGGGTTCATCGGTGCTGTAATGGTTAGCGTGCTCGCCTCGAGTGTGGTAGATTGTGGTTCAACGGTGGTGTAATGGTTAGCGTGCTCGCATCGAGTGTGGTAGATTGTGGGTTCATCGGTGGTGTAATGGGTAGCGTGCTCGCATCGAGTGTGGTAGATTGTGGGTTCATCGGTGGTGTAATGGGTAGCGTGCTCGCCTCGAGTGTGGTAGATTGTGGGTTCATCGGTGGTGTAATGGATAGCGTACTCGCCTCGAGTGTGGTAGATTTTGGTTCATCGGTGGTGTAATGGTTAGCGTGCTCGCCTCGAATGTGGTAGATTGTGGGTTCAACGGTGGTGTAATGGTTAGCGTGCTCGCCTCGAGTGTGGTAGATTGTGGATTCATCAGTGGTGTAATGGGTAGCGTGCTCGCCTCGAGTGTGGTAGATTGTGGTTCATCGGTGGTGTAATAGTTAGTGCGCTCGCCTCAAGTGTGGTAGCTTGTGGGTTCATCGGTGGTGTAATGGCTAGCGTGCTCGCCTCGAGTGTGGTAGATTGTGGTTCATCGGTGGTGTAATGGTTAGCGTGCTCGCCTCGAGTGTGGTAGATTGTGGTTTAGTGGTGGTGTAATGGTTAGCGTTCTCGCCTTGAGTGTAGTAGATTGTGGGTTCATCGGTGGTGTAATGGGTAGCGTGCTCGCCTCGAGTGTGGTTGATTGTGGGTTCATCGGTGGTGTAATGGTTAGCGTGCTCGCCTCGAGTGTGGTAGATTCTGGTTCATCGGTGATGTAATGGTTAACGTGCTCGCCTCGAGTGTGGTTAGATTGTGGATTCATCGGTGGTGTAATGGTTAGCATGCTCGCCTCGAGTGTGGTAGATTGTGGGTTCATCGGTGGTGTAATGGCTAGCGTGCTCGCCTCGAGTGTGGTAGATTGTGGTTCAACGGTGATGTAATGGTTAGCGTGCTTGCATTGAGTGTGGTAGATTGTGGGTTCATCGGTGGTGTAATGGGTAGCGTGCTCGCCTCGAGTGTGGTAGATTGTGGGTTCATCGGTGGTGTAATGGTTAACGTGCTCGCCTCGAGTGTGGTAGATTGTGGATTCATCGGTGGTGTAATTGTTAGCGTGTTCGCCTCGAGTGTGGTAGATTGTGATTCATCGGTGGTGTAATGGTTAGCGTGCTCGACTCGAGTGTGGTAGATTATGGGTTCATCGGTGGTGTAATGGTTAGCGTGCTTGCCTCGAGTGTGGTAGATTGTGAATTCATCGATGGTGTTATGGTTAGCGTGCTCGCCTCGAGTGTGGTAGATTGTGGGTTCATCGGTGGTGTAATGGTTAGCATGCTCGCCTCGAGTGTGGTAGACTGTGGTTCATCGGTGGTGTAAAGGTTAGCGTGCTCGCCTCGAGTGTGGTAGATTGTGGGTTCATCGGTGGTGCAATGGTTAGCGTGCTCTCCTCGAGTGTGGTAGATTGTGGGTTCATCGGTGGTGTAATGGATAGCGTACTCGCCTCGAGTGTGGTAGATTTTGGTTCATCGGTGGTGTAATGGTTAGCGTGCTCGCCTCGAGTGTGGTAGATTGTGGGTTCAACGGTGGTGTAATGGTTAGCGTGCTCGCTTCGAGTGTGGTAGATTGTGGATTCATCAGTGGTGTAATGGGTAGCGTGCACGCCTCGAGTGTGGTAGATTGTGGTTCATCGGTGGTGTAATAGTTAGTGCGCTCGCCTCAAGTGTGGTAGCTTGTGGGTTCATCGGTGGTGTAATGGCTAGCGTGCTCGCTTCGAGTGTGGTAGATTGTGGTTCATCTGTGGTGTAATGGTTAGCGTGCTCGCCTCGAGTGTGGTAGATTATGGTTCAGTGGTGGTGTAATGGTTAGCGTGCTCGCCTCGACTGTAGTAGATTGTGGGTTCATCGGTGGTGTAATGGTTAGCGTGCTCGCCTCGAGTATGGTAGATTGTGGGTTCATCGGTGGTGTAATGGGTAGCGTGCTCGCCTCGAGTGTGGTTAATTGTGGGTTCATCGGTGGTGTAATGGTTAGCGTGCTCGCTTCGAGTGTGGTAGATTCTGGTTCATCGGTGATGTAATGGTTAACGTGCTCGCCTCGAGTGTGGTTAGATTGTGGATTCATCGGTGGTGTAATGGTTAGTATGCTCGCCTCGAGTGTGGTAGATTGTGGATTCATCGGTGGTGTAATTGTTAGCGTGCTCGCCTCGAGAATAGTAGATTGTGGGTTCATCGGTGGTGTAATGGTTAGCGTGCTCGCCTCGAGTGCGGTAGATTGTGGGTTCATCGGTGGTGTAATGGTTAGCGTGCTCGCCTCGAGTGTGGTAGATTGTGGGTTCATCGGTGGTGTAATGGTTAGCATGCTCGCCTCGAGTGTGGTAGATTGTGGTTCATCGGTGGTGTAAAGGTTAGCGTCCTCGCCTCGAGTGTGGTAGATTATGGGTTCATCGGTGGTGCAATGGTTAGCGTGCTCGCCTCGAGTGTGGTAGATTGTGGGTTCATCGGTGGTGTAATGGATAGCGTACTCGCCTCGAGTGTTGTAGATTTTGGTTCATCGGTGATGTAATGGTTAGCGTGCTCGCCTCGAGTGTGGTAGATTGTGGGTTCAACGGTGATGTAATGGTTAGCGTGCTCGCCTCGAGTGTGGTAGATTGTGGATTCATCAGTGGTGTAATGGGTAGCGTACTCGCCTCGAGTGTGGTAGATTGTGGTTTATCGGTGGGGTAATGGTTAGTGCGCTCGCCTCAAGTGTGGTAGCTTGTGGGTTCATCGGTGGTGTAATGGCTAGCGTGCTCGCCTCGAGTGTGGTAGATTGTGGTTCATCGGTGGTGTAATGGTTAGCGTGCTCGCCTCGAGTGTGGTAGATTGTAGTTCAGTGGTGGTGTAATGGTTAGCGTGCTTGCCTCGAGTGTAGTAGATTGTGGGTTCATCGGTGGTGTAATGGTTAGCGTGCTCGCCTCGAGTGTGGTACATTGTTGGTTCATCGATGGTGTTATGGTTAGCGTGCTTGCCTCGAGTGTGGTAGATTGTGGATTCATCGGTGGTGTAATGGTTAGCGTGCTCGCCTCGAGTGTGGTAGAGTGTGGTTCATCCGTGGTGTAATGATTAGCGTGCTCGCCTCGAGTGTGATAGATTGTGGGTTCATCGGTGGTGTAATGGTTAGCGTGCTCGCATCGAGTGTGGTAGATTGTGGTTCATCGGTTGTGTAATAGTTAGCGTGCTCGCCTCGAGCGTAGTAGATTGTGGGTTCATCGGTGGTGTAATGGTTAGCGTGCTCGCCTCGAGTGCGGTAGATTGTGGGTTCATCGGTGGTGTAATGGTTAGCGTGCTCGCCTCGAGTGTGGTAGATTGTGGGTTCATCGGTTGTATAATGGTTAGCATGCTCGCCTCGAGTGTGGTAGATTGTGATTCATCGATGGTGTAAAGGTTAGCGTGCTCGCCTCGAGTGTGGTAGATTGTGGGTTCATCGGTGGTGCAATGGTTAGCGTGCTCGCCTCGAGTGTGGTAGATTGTGGGTTCATCGGTGGTGTAATGGATAGCGTACTCGCCTCGAGTGTGGTAGATTTTGGTTCATCGGTGGTGTAATGGTGAGCGTGCTCGCCTCGAGTGTGGTAGATTGTGGGTTCAACGGTGGTGTAATGGTTAGCGTGCTCGCCTCGAGTGTGGTAGATTGTGGATTCATCAGTGGTGTAATGGGTAACGTACTCGCCTCGAGTGTGGTAGATTGTGGTTCATCGGTGGTGTAATAGTTAGTGCGCTCGCCTCAAGTGTGGTAGCTTGTTGGTTCATCGGTGGTGTAATGGCTAGCGTGCTCGCCTCGAGTGTGGTAGATTGTGGTTCATCGGTGGTGTAATGGTTAGCGTGCTCGCCTAGAGTGTGGTAGATTGTGGTTCAGTGGTGGTGTAATGGTTAGCGTGCTCGCCTCGAGTGTAGTAGATTGTGGGTTCATTGGTGGTGTAATGGTTAGCGTGCTCGCTTCGAGTATGGTAGATTGTGGGTTCATCGGTGGTGTAATGGGTAGCGTGCTCGCCTCGAGTGTGGTTGATTGTGGGTTAATCGGTGGTGTAATGGTTAGCGTGCTCGCCTCGAGTGTGGTAGATTCTGGTTCATCGGTGATGTAATGGTTAACGTGCTCGCCTCGATTGTGGTTAGATTGTGGATTCATCGGTGGTGTAATGGTTAGCATGCTCGTCTCGAGTGTGGCAGATTGTGGGTTCATCGGTGGTGTAATGGTTAGCGTGCTCGCCTCGAGTGTGGTAGATTGTGGTTCAACGGTGGTGTAATAGTTAGCGTGCTCGCCTCGAGTGTGGTAGATTGTGGTTCATCGGTGGTGTAATGGTTAGCGTGCTCGCCTCGAGTGTGGTAGATTGTGGATTGATCGGTGGTGTAATTGTTAGCGTGTTCGCCTCGAGTGTGGTAGATTGTTGTTCATCGGTGGTGTAATGGTTAGCGTGCTCGCCTCGAGTGTGGTAGATTGTGGATTCATCAGTGGTGTAATGGGTAGCGTACTCGCCTCGAGTGTGGTAGATTGTGGTTCATCGGTGGTGTAATAGTTAGTGCGCTCGCCTCAAGTGTGGTAGCTTGTGGGTTCATCGGTGGTGTAATGGCTAGCGTGCTCGCCTCGAGTGTGGTAGATTGTGGTTCATCTGTGGTGTAATGGTTAGCGTGGTCGCCTCGAGTGTGGTAGATTGTGGTTCCGTGGTGGTGTAATGGTTAGCGTGCTCGCCTCGAGTGTAGTAGATTGTGGGTTCATCGGTGGTGTAATGGTTAGCGTCCTCGCCTGGAGTATGGTAGATTATGGGTTCATCGGTGGTGTAATGGGTAGCGTGCTCGCTTCGAGTGTGGTTGATTGTGGGTTCATCGGTGGTGTAATGGTTAGCGTGCTCGCTTCGAATGTGGTTGATTCTGGTTCATCGGTGATGTAATGGTTAACGTACTCGCCTCGAGTGTGGTTAGATTGTGGATTCATCGGTGGTGTAATGGTTAGCATGCTCGCCTCGAGTGTGGTAGATTGTGGGTTCATCGGTGCTGTAATGGTTAGCGTGCTCGCCTCGAGTGTGGTAGATTGTGGTTCAACGGTGGTGTAATGGTTAGCGTGCTCGCATCGAGTGTGGTAGATTGTGGGTTCATCGGTGGTGTAATGGGTAGCGTGCTCGCATCGAGTGTGGTAGATTGTGGGTTCATCGGTGGTGTAATGGGTAGCGTGCTCGCCTCGAGTGTGGTAGATTGTGGGTTCATCGGTGGTGTAATGGATAGCGTACTCGCCTCGAGTGTGGTAGATTTTGGTTCATCGGTGGTGTAATGGTTAGCGTGCTCGCCTCGAATGTGGTAGATTGTGGGTTCAACGGTGGTGTAATGGTTAGCGTGCTCGCCTCGAGTGTGGTAGATTGTGGATTCATCAGTGGTGTAATGGGTAGCGTGCTCGCCTCGAGTGTGGTAGATTGTAGTTCATCGGTGGTGTAATAGTTAGTGCGCTCGCCTCAAGTGTGGTAGCTTGTGGGTTCATCGGTGGTGTAATGGCTAGCGTGCTCGCCTCGAGTGTGGTAGATTGTGGTTCATCGGTGGTGTAATGGTTAGCGTGCTCGCCTCGAGTGTGGTAGATTGTGGTTTAGTGGTGGTGTAATGGTTAGCGTTCTCGCCTTGAGTGTAGTAGATTGTGGGTTCATCGGTGGTGTAATGGGTAGCGTGCTCGCCTCGAGTGTGGTTGATTGTGGGTTCATCGGTGGTGTAATGGTTAGCGTGCTCGCCTCGAGTGTGGTAGATTCTGGTTCATCGGTGATGTAATGGTTAACGTGCTCGCCTCGAGTGTGGTTAGATTGTGGATTCATCGGTGGTGTAATGGTTAGCATGCTCGCCTCGAGTGTGGTAGATTGTGGGTTCATCGGTGGTGTAATGGCTAGCGTGCTCGCCTCGAGTGTGGTAGATTGTGGTTCAACGGTGATGTAATGGTTAGCGTGCTTGCATTGAGTGTGGTAGATTGTGGGTTCATCGGTGGTGTAATGGGTAGCGTGCTCGCCTCGAGTGTGGTAGATTGTGGGTTCATCGGTGGTGTAATGGTTAACGTGCTCGCCTCGAGTGTGGTAGATTGTGGATTCATCGGTGGTGTAATTGTTAGCGTGTTCGCCTCGAGTGTGGTAGATTGTGATTCATCGGTGGTGTAATGGTTAGCGTGCTCGACTCGAGTGTGGTAGATTATGGGTTCATCGGTGGTGTAATGGTTAGCGTGCTTGCCTCGAGTGTGGTAGATTGTGAATTCATCGATGGTGTTATGGTTAGCGTGCTCGCCTCGAGTGTGGTAGATTGTGGGTTCATCGGTGGTGTAATGGTTAGCATGCTCGCCTCGAGTGTGGTAGATTGTGGTTCATCGGTGGTGTAAAGGTTAGCGTGCTCGCCTCGAGTGTGGTAGATTGTGGGTTCATCGGTGGTGCAATGGTTAGCGTGCTCGCCTCGAGTGTGGTAGATTGTGGGTTCATCGGTGGTGTAATGGATAGCGTACTCGCCTCGAGTGTGGTAGATTTTGGTTCATCGGTGGTGTAATGGTTAGCGTGCTCGCCTCGAGTGTGGTAGATTGTGGGTTCAACGGTGGTGTAATGGTTAGCGTGCTCGCTTCGAGTGTGGTAGATTGTGGATTCATCAGTGGTGTAATGGGTAGCGTGCACGCCTCGAGTGTGGTAGATTGTGGTTCATCGGTGGTGTAATAGTTAGTGCGCTCGCCTCAAGTGTGGTAGCTTGTGGGTTCATCGGTGGTGTAATGGCTAGCGTGCTCGCTTCGAGTGTGGTAGATTGTGGTTCATCTGTGGTGTAATGGTTAGCGTGCTCGCCTCGAGTGTGGTAGATTATGGTTCAGTGGTGGTGTAATGGTTAGCGTGCTCGCCTCGACTGTAGTAGATTGTGGGTTCATCGGTGGTGTAATGGTTAGCGTGCTCGCCTCGAGTATGGTAGATTGTGGGTTCATCGGTGGTGTAATGGGTAGCGTGCTCGCCTCGAGTGTGGTTGATTGTGGGTTCATCGGTGGTGTAATGGTTAGCGTGCTCGCTTCGAGTGTGGTAGATTCTGGTTCATCGGTGATGTAATGGTTAACGTGCTCGCCTCGAGTGTGGTTAGATTGTGGATTCATCGGTGGTGTAATGGTTAGTATGCTCGCCTCGAGTGTGGTAGATTGTGGATTCATCGGTGGTGTAATTGTTAGCGTGCTCGCCTCGAGAATAGTAGATTGTGGGTTCATCGGTGGTGTAATGGTTAGCGTGCTCGCCTCGAGTGCGGTAGATTGTGGGTTCATCGGTGGTGTAATGGTTAGCGTGCTCGCCTCGAGTGTGGTAGATTGTGGGTTCATCGGTGGTGTAATGGTTAGCATGCTCGCCTCGAGTGTGGTAGATTGTGGTTCATCGGTGGTGTAAAGGTTAGCGTGCTCGCCTCGAGTGTGGTAGATTGTGGATTGATCGGTGGTGTAATTGTTAGCGTGTTCGCCTCGAGTGTGGTAGATTGTTGTTCATCGGTGGTGTAATGGTTAGCGTGCTCGCCTCGAGTGTGGTTAGATTGTGGATTCATCGGTGGTGTAATGGTTAGCATGCTCGTCTCGAGTGTGGCAGATTGTGGGTTCATCGGTGGTGTAATGGTTAGCGTGCTCGCCTCGAGTGTGGTAGATTGTGGTTCAACGGTGGTGTAATGGTTAGCGTGCTCGCCTCGAGTGTGGTAGATTGTGGTTCATCGGTGGTGTAATGGTTAGCGTGCTCGCCTCGAGTGTGGTAGATTGTGGATTGATCGGTGGTGTAATTGTTAGCGTGTTCGCCTCGAGTGTGGTAGATTGTTGTTCATCGGTGGTGTAATGGTTAGCGTGCTCGCCTCGAGTGTGGTAGATTGTGGATTCATCAGTGGTGTAATGGGTAGCGTACTCGCCTCGAGTGTGGTAGATTGTGGTTCATCGGTGGTGTAATAGTTAGTGCGCTCGCCTCAAGTGTGGTAGCTTGTGGGTTCATCGGTGGTGTAATGGCTAGCGTGCTCGCCTCGAGTGTGGTAGATTGTGGTTCATCTGTGGTGTAATGGTTAGCGTGGTCGCCTCGAGTGTGGTAGATTGTGGTTCCGTGGTGGTGTAATGGTTAGCGTGCTCGCCTCGAGTGTAGTAGATTGTGGGTTCATCGGTGGTGTAATGGTTAGCGTCCTCGCCTGGAGTATGGTAGATTATGGGTTCATCGGTGGTGTAATGGGTAGCGTGCTCGCTTCGAGTGTGGTTGATTGTGGGTTCATCGGTGGTGTAATGGTTAGCGTGCTCGCTTCGAATGTGGTTGATTCTGGTTCATCGGTGATGTAATGGTTAACGTACTCGCCTCGAGTGTGGTTAGATTGTGGATTCATCGGTGGTGTAATGGTTAGCATGCTCGCCTCGAGTGTGGTAGATTGTGGGTTCATCGGTGCTGTAATGGTTAGCGTGCTCGCCTCGAGTGTGGTAGATTGTGGTTCAACGGTGGTGTAATGGTTAGCGTGCTCGCATCGAGTGTGGTAGATTGTGGGTTCATCGGTGGTGTAATGGGTAGCGTGCTCGCATCGAGTGTGGTAGATTGTGGGTTCATCGGTGGTGTAATGGGTAGCGTGCTCGCCTCGAGTGTGGTAGATTGTGGGTTCATCGGTGGTGTAATGGATAGCGTACTCGCCTCGAGTGTGGTAGATTTTGGTTCATCGGTGGTTTAATGGTTAGCGTGCTCGCCTCGAATGTGGTAGATTGTGGGTTCAACGGTGGTGTAATGGTTAGCGTGCTCGCCTCGAGTGTGGTAGATTGTGGATTCATCAGTGGTGTAATGGGTAGCGTGCTCGCCTCGAGTGTGGTAGATTGTGGTTCATCGGTGGTGTAATAGTTAGTGCGCTCGCCTCAAGTGTGGTAGCTTGTGGGTTCATCGGTGGTGTAATGGCTAGCGTGCTCGCCTCGAGTGTGGTAGATTGTGGTTCATCGGTGGTGTAATGGTTAGCGTGCTCGCCTCGAGTGTGGTAGATTGTGGTTTAGTGGTGGTGTAATGGTTAGCGTTCTCGCCTTGAGTGTAGTAGATTGTGGGTTCATCGGTGGTGTAATGGGTAGCGTGCTCGCCTCGAGTGTGGTTGATTGTGGGTTCATCGGTGGTGTAATGGTTAGCGTGCTCGCCTCGAGTGTGGTAGATTCTGGTTCATCGGTGATGTAATGGTTAACGTGCTCGCCTCGAGTGTGGTTAGATTGTGGATTCATCGGTGGTGTAATGGTTAGCATGCTCGCCTCGAGTGTGGTAGATTGTGGGTTCATCGGTGGTGTAATGGCTAGCGTGCTCGCCTCGAGTGTGGTAGATTGTGGTTCAACGGTGATGTAATGGTTAGCGTGCTTGCATTGAGTGTGGTAGATTGTGGGTTCATCGGTGGTGTAATGGGTAGCGTGCTCGCCTCGAGTGTGGTAGATTGTGGGTTCATCGGTGGTGTAATGGTTAACGTGCTCGCCTCGAGTGTGGTAGATTGTGGATTCATCGGTGGTGTAATTGTTAGCGTGTTCGCCTCGAGTGTGGTAGATTGTGATTCATCGGTGGTGTAATGGTTAGCGTGCTCGACTCGAGTGTGGTAGATTATGGGTTCATCGGTGGTGTAATGGTTAGCGTGCTTGCCTCGAGTGTGGTAGATTGTGAATTCATCGATGGTGTTATGGTTAGCGTGCTCGCCTCGAGTGTGGTAGATTGTGGGTTCATCGGTGGTGTAATGGTTAGCATGCTCGCCTCGAGTGTGGTAGATTGTGGTTCATCGGTGGTGTAAAGGTTAGCGTGCTCGCCTCGAGTGTGGTAGATTGTGGGTTCATCGGTGGTGCAATGGTTAGCGTGCTCGCCTCGAGTGTGGTAGATTGTGGGTTCATCGGTGGTGTAATGGATAGCGTACTCGCCTCGAGTGTGGTAGATTTTGGTTCATCGGTGGTGTAATGGTTAGCGTGCTCGCCTCGAGTGTGGTAGATTGTGGGTTCAACGGTGGTGTAATGGTTAGCGTGCTCGCTTCGAGTGTGGTAGATTGTGGATTCATCAGTGGTGTAATGGGTAGCGTGCACGCCTCGAGTGTGGTAGATTGTGGTTCATCGGTGGTGTAATAGTTAGTGCGCTCGCCTCAAGTGTGGTAGCTTGTGGGTTCATCGGTGGTGTAATGGCTAGCGTGCTCGCTTCGAGTGTGGTAGATTGTGGTTCATCTGTGGTGTAATGGTTAGCGTGCTCGCCTCGAGTGTGGTAGATTATGGTTCAGTGGTGGTGTAATGGTTAGCGTGCTCGCCTCGACTGTAGTAGATTGTGGGTTCATCGGTGGTGTAATGGTTAGCGTGCTCGCCTCGAGTATGGTAGATTGTGGGTTCATCGGTGGTGTAATGGGTAGCGTGCTCGCCTCGAGTGTGGTTGATTGTGGGTTCATCGGTGGTGTAATGGTTAGCGTGCTCGCTTCGAGTGTGGTAGATTCTGGTTCATCGGTGATGTAATGGTTAACGTGCTCGCCTCGAGTGTGGTTAGATTGTGGATTCATCGGTGGTGTAATGGTTAGTATGCTCGCCTCGAGTGTGGTAGATTGTGGATTCATCGGTGGTGTAATTGTTAGCGTGCTCGCCTCGAGAATAGTAGATTGTGGGTTCATCGGTGGTGTAATGGTTAGCGTGCTCGCCTCGAGTGCGGTAGATTGTGGGTTCATCGGTGGTGTAATGGTTAGCGTGCTCGCCTCGAGTGTGGTAGATTGTGGGTTCATCGGTGGTGTAATGGTTAGCATGCTCGCCTCGAGTGTGGTAGATTGTGGTTCATCGGTGGTGTAAAGGTTAGCGTCCTCGCCTCGAGTGTGGTAGATTATGGGTTCATCGGTGGTGCAATGGTTAGCGTGCTCGCCTCGAGTGTGGTAGATTGTGGGTTCATCGGTGGTGTAATGGATAGCGTACTCGCCTCGAGTGTTGTAGATTTTGGTTCATCGGTGATGTAATGGTTAGCGTGCTCGCCTCGAGTGTGGTAGATTGTGGGTTCAACGGTGATGTAATGGTTAGCGTGCTCGCCTCGAGTGTGGTAGATTGTGGATTCATCAGTGGTGTAATGGGTAGCGTACTCGCCTCGAGTGTGGTAGATTGTGGTTTATCGGTGGGGTAATAGTTAGTGCGCTCGCCTCAAGTGTGGTAGCTTGTGGGTTCATCGGTGGTGTAATGGCTAGCGTGCTCGCCTCGAGTGTGGTAGATTGTGGTTCATCGGTGGTGTAATGGTTAGCGTGCTCGCCTCGAGTGTGGTAGATTGTGGTTCAGTGGTGGTGTAATGGTTAGCGTGCTCGCCTCGAGTGTAGTAGATTGTGGGTTCATCGGTGGTGTAATGGTTAGCGTGCTCGCCTCGAGTGTGGTACATTGTTGGTTCATCGATGGTGTTATGGTTAGCGTGCTTGCCTCGAGTGTGGTAGATTGTGGATTCATCGGTGGTGTAATGGTTAGCGTGCTCGCCTCGAGTGTGGTAGAGTGTGGTTCATCCGTGGTGTAATGATTAGCGTGCTCGCCTCGAGTGTGATAGATTGTGGGTTCATCGGTGGTGTAATGGTTAGCGTGCTCGCATCGAGTGTGGTAGATTGTGGTTCATCGGTTGTGTAATAGTTAGCGTGCTCGCCTCGAGCGTAGTAGATTGTGGGTTCATCGGTGGTGTAATGGTTAGCGTGCTCGCCTCGAGTGCGGTAGATTGTGGGTTCATCGGTGGTGTAATGGTTAGCGTGCTCGCCTCGAGTGTGGTAGATTGTGGGTTCATCGGTTGTATAATGGTTAGCATGCTCGCCTCGAGTGTGGTAGATTGTGATTCATCGATGGTGTAAAGGTTAGCGTGCTCGCCTCGAGTGTGGTAGATTGTGGGTTCATCGGTGGTGCAATGGTTAGCGTGCTCGCCTCGAGTGTGGTAGATTGTGGGTTCATCGGTGGTGTAATGGATAGCGTACTCGCCTCGAGTGTGGTAGATTTTGGTTCATCGGTGGTGTAATGGTGAGCGTGCTCGCCTCGAGTGTGGTAGATTGTGGGTTCAACGGTGGTGTAATGGTTAGCGTGCTCGCCTCGAGTGTGGTAGATTGTGGATTCATCAGTGGTGTAATGGGTAACGTACTCGCCTCGAGTGTGGTAGATTGTGGTTCATCGGTGGTGTAATAGTTAGTGCGCTCGCCTCAAGTGTGGTAGCTTGTTGGTTCATCGGTGGTGTAATGGCTAGCGTGCTCGCCTCGAGTGTGGTAGATTGTGGTTCATCGGTGGTGTAATGGTTAGCGTGCTCGCCTAGAGTGTGGTAGATTGTGGTTCAGTGGTGGTGTAATGGTTAGCGTGCTCGCCTCGAGTGTAGTAGATTGTGGGTTCATTGGTGGTGTAATGGTTAGCGTGCTCGCTTCGAGTATGGTAGATTGTGGGTTCATCGGTGGTGTAATGGGTAGCGTGCTCGCCTCGAGTGTGGTTGATTGTGGGTTAATCGGTGGTGTAATGGTTAGCGTGCTCGCCTCGAGTGTGGTAGATTCTGGTTCATCGGTGATGTAATGGTTAACGTGCTCGCCTCGATTGTGGTTAGATTGTGGATTCATCGGTGGTGTAATGGTTAGCATGCTCGTCTCGAGTGTGGCAGATTGTGGGTTCATCGGTGGTGTAATGGTTAGCGTGCTCGCCTCGAGTGTGGTAGATTGTGGTTCAACGGTGGTGTAATGGTTAGCGTGCTCGCCTCGAGTGTGGTAGATTGTGGTTCATCGGTGGTGTAATGGTTAGCGTGCTCGCCTCGAGTGTGGTAGATTGTGGATTGATCGGTGGTGTAATTGTTAGCGTGTTCGCCTCGAGTGTGGTAGATTGTGGTTCATCGGTGGTGTAATGGTTAGCGTGCTCGCCTCGAGTGTGGTAGATTGTGTGTTCATCGGTGGTGTAATGGTTAGCGTGCTTGCCTCGAGTGTGGTAGATTGTGAGTTCATCGGTGGTGTAATGGTTAGCGTGCTCGCCTCGAGTGTGGTACATTGTGGGTTCATCGATGGTGTTATGGTTAGCGTGCTCGCCTCGAGTGTGGTAGATTGTGGATTCATCGGTGGTGTAATGGTTAGCGTGCTCGCCTCGAGTGTGGTAGAGTGTGGTTCATCCGTGGTGTAATGATTAGCGTGCTCGCCTCGAGTGTGATAGATTGTGGGTTCATCGGTGGTGTAATGGTTAGCGTACTCGCATCGAGTGTGGTAGATTGTGGTTCATCGGTTGTGTAATAGTTAGCGTGCTCGCCTCGAGCGTAGTAGATTGTGGGTTCATCGGTGGTGTAATGGTTAGCGTGCTCGCCTCGAGTGCGGTAGATTGTGGGTTCATCGGTGGTGTAATGGTTAGCGTGCTCGCCTCGAGTGTGGTAGATTGTGGGTTCATCGGTGGTGTAATGGTTAGCATGCTCGCCTCGAGTGTGGTAGATTGTGGTTCATCGGTGGTGTAAAGGTTAGCGTGCTCGCCTCGAGTGTGGTAGATTGTGGGTTCATCGGTGGTGCAATGGTTAGCGTGCTCGCCTCGTGTGTGGTAGATTGTGGGTTCATCGGTGGTGTAATGGATAGCGCACTCGCCTCGAGTGTGGTAGATTTTGGTTCATCGGTGGTGTAATGGTTAGCGTGCTCGCCTCGAGTGTGGTAGATTGTGGGTTCAACGGTGGTGTAATGGTTAGCGTGCTCGCCTCGAGTGTGGTAGATTGTGGATTCATCAGTGGTGTAATGGGTAGCGTACTCGCCTCGAGTGTGGTAGATTGTGGTTCATCGGTGGTGTAATAGTTAGTGCGCTCGCCTCAAGTGTGGTAGCTTGTGGGTTCATCGGTGGTGTAATGGCTAGCGTGCTCGCCTCGAGTGTGGTAGATTGTGGTTCATCTGTGGTGTAATGGTTAGCGTGGTCGCCTCGAGTGTGGTAGATTGTGGTTCCGTGGTGGTGTAATGGTTAGCGTGCTCGCCTCGAGTGTAGTAGATTGTGGGTTCATCGGTGGTGTAATGGTTAGCGTCCTCGCCTGGAGTGTGGTAGATTGTGGGTTCATCGGTGGTGTAATGGGTAGCGTGCTCGCCTCGAGTGTGGTTGATTGTGGGTTCATCGGTGGTGTAATGGTTAGCGTGCTCGCTTCGAATGTGGTTGATTCTGGTTCATCGGTGATGTAATGGTTAACGTACTCGCCTCGAGTGTGGTTAGATTGTGGATTCATCGGTGGTGTAATGGTTAGCATGCTCGCCTCGAGTGTGGTAGATTGTGGGTTCATCGGTGCTGTAATGGTTAGCGTGCTCGCCTCGAGTGTGGTAGATTGTGGTTCAACGGTGGTGTAATGGTTAGCGTGCTCGCATCGAGTGTGGTAGATTGTGGGTTCATCGGTGGTGTAATGGGTAGCGTGCTCGCCTCGAGTGTGGTAGATTGTGGGTTCATCGGTGGTGTAATGGATAGCGTACTCGCCTCGAGTGTGGTAGATTTTGGTTCATCGGTGGTGTAATGGTTAGCGTGCTCGCCTCGAATGTGGTAGATTGTGGGTTCAACGGTGGTGTAATGGTTAGCGTGCTCGCCTCGAGTGTGGTAGATTGTGGATTCATCAGTGGTGTAATGGGTAGCGTGCTCGCCTCGAGTGTGGTAGATTGTGGTTCATCGGTCGTGTAATAGTTAGTGCGCTCGCCTCAAGTGTGGTAGCTTGTGGGTTCATCGGTGGTGTAATGGCTAGCGTGCTCGCCTCGAGTGTGGTAGATTGTGGTTCATCGGTGGTGTAATGGTTAGCGTGCTCGCCTCGAGTGTGGTAGATTGTGGTTTAGTGGTGGTGTAATGGTTAGCGTTCTCGCCTTGAGTGTAGTAGATTGTGGGTTCATCGGTGGTGTAATGGGTAGCGTGCTCGCCTCGAGTGTGGTTGATTGTGGGTTCATCGGTGGTGTAATGGTTAGCGTGCTCGCCTCGAGTGTGGTAGATTCTGGTTCATCGGTGATGTAATGGTTAACGTGCTCGCCTCGAGTGTGGTTAGATTGTGGATTCATCGGTGGTGTAATGGTTAGCATGCTCGCCTCGAGTGTGGTAGATTGTGGGTTCATCGGTGGTGTAATGGCTAGCGTGCTCGCCTCGAGTGTGGTAGATTGTGGTTCAACGGTGATGTAATGGTTAGCGTGCTTGCATTGAGTGTGGTAGATTGTGGGTTCATCGGTGGTGTAATGGGTAGCGTGCTCGCCTCGAGTGTGGTAGATTGTGGGTTCATCGGTGGTGTAATGGTTAACGTGCTCGCCTCGAGTGTGGTAGATTGTGGATTCATCGGTGGTGTAATTGTTAGCGTGTTCGCCTCGAGTGTGGTAGATTGTGATTCATCGGTGGTGTAATGGTTAGCGTGCTCGACTCGAGTGTGGTAGATTATGGGTTCATCGGTGGTGTAATGGTTAGCGTGCTTGCCTCGAGTGTGGTAGATTGTGAATTCATCGATGGTGTTATGGTTAGCGTGCTCGCCTCGAGTGTGGTAGATTGTGGGTTCATCGGTGGTGTAATGGTTAGCATGCTCGCCTCGAGTGTGGTAGATTGTGGTTCATCGGTGGTGTAAAGGTTAGCGTGCTCGCCTCGAGTGTGGTAGATTGTGGGTTCATCGGTGGTGCAATGGTTAGCGTGCTCGCCTCGAGTGTGGTAGATTGTGGGTTCATCGGTGGTGTAATGGATAGCGTACTCGCCTCGAGTGTGGTAGATTTTGGTTCATCGGTGGTGTAATGGTTAGCGTGCTCGCCTCGAGTGTGGTAGATTGTGGGTTCAACGGTGGTGTAATGGTTAGCGTGCTCGCTTCGAGTGTGGTAGATTGTGGATTCATCAGTGGTGTAATGGGTAGCGTGCACGCCTCGAGTGTGGTAGATTGTGGTTCATCGGTGGTGTAATAGTTAGTGCGCTCGCCTCAAGTGTGGTAGCTTGTGGGTTCATCGGTGGTGTAATGGCTAGCGTGCTCGCTTCGAGTGTGGTAGATTGTGGTTCATCTGTGGTGTAATGGTTAGCGTGCTCGCCTCGAGTGTGGTAGATTATGGTTCAGTGGTGGTGTAATGGTTAGCGTGCTCGCCTCGACTGTAGTAGATTGTGGGTTCATCGGTGGTGTAATGGTTAGCGTGCTCGCCTCGAGTATGGTAGATTGTGGGTTCATCGGTGGTGTAATGGGTAGCGTGCTCGCCTCGAGTGTGGTTGATTGTGGGTTCATCGGTGGTGTAATGGTTAGCGTGCTCGCTTCGAGTGTGGTAGATTCTGGTTCATCGGTGATGTAATGGTTAACGTGCTCGCCTCGAGTGTGGTTAGATTGTGGATTCATCGGTGGTGTAATGGTTAGTATGCTCGCCTCGAGTGTGGTAGATTGTGGGTTCATCGGTGCTGTAATGGTTAGCGTGCTCGCCTCGAGTGTGGTAGATTGTGGTTCAACGGTGGTGTAATGGTTAGCGTGCTCGCATCGAGTGTGGTAGATTGTGGGTTCATCGGTGGTGTAATGGGTAGCGTGCTCGCCTCGAGTGTGGTAGATTGTGGGTTCATCGGTGGTGTAATGGTTAACGTGCTCGCCTCGAGTGTGGTAGATTGTGGATTCATCGGTGGTGTAATTGTTAGCGTGTTCGCCTCGAGTGTGGTAGATTTTGGTTCATCGGTGGTGTAATGGTTAGCGTGCTCGCCTCGAGTGTGGTAGATTGTGGGTTCATCGGTGGTGTAATGGTTAGCGTGCTTGGCTCGAGTGTGGTAGATTGTGAGTTCATCGGTGGTGTAATGGTTAGCGTGCTCGCCTCAAGTGTGGTAGCTTGTGGATTCATCGGTGGTGTTATGGTTAGCGTGCTCGCCTCGAGTGTGGTAGATTGTGGATTCATCGGTGGTGTAATGGTTAGCGTGCTCGCCTCGAGTGTGGTAGATTGTGGTTCATCCGTGGTGTAATGATTAGCGTGCTCGCCTCGAGTGTGATAGATTGTGGGTTCATCGGTGGTGTAATGGTTAGCGGGCTCGCATCGAGTGTGGTAGATTGTGGTTCATCGGTTGTGTAATAGTTAGCGTGCTCGCCTCGAGCGTAGTAGATTGTGGGTTCATCGGTGGTGTAATGGTTAGCGTGCTCGCCTCGAGTGCGGTAGATTGTGGGTTCATCGGTGGTGTAATGGTTAGCGTGCTCGCCTCGAGTGTGGTAGATTGTGGGTTCATCGGTGGTGTAATGGTTAGCATGCTCGCCTCGAGTGTGGTAGATTGTGGATTCATCAGTGGTGTAATGGGTAGCGTACTCGCCTCGAGTGTGGTAGATTGTGGTTCATCGGTGGTGTAATAGTTAGTGCGCTCGCCTCAAGTGTGGTAGCTTGTGGGTTCATCGGTGGTGTAATGGCTAGCGTGCTCGCCTCGAGTGTGGTAGATTGTGGTTCATCGGTGGTGTAATGGTTAGCATGCTCGCCTCGAGTGTGGTAGATTGTGGTTCATCGGTGGTGTAATGGTTAGCGTGCTCGCCTCGAGTGTGGTAGATTGTGGGTTGATCGGTGGTGCAATGGTTAGCGTGCTCGCCTCGAGTGTGGTAGATTGTGGGTTCATCGGTGGTGTAATGGATAGCGTGCTCGCCTTGAGTGTGGTAGATTTTGGTTCATCGGTGGTGTAATGGTGAGCGTGCTCGCCTCGAGTGTGGTAGATTGTGGGTTCAACGGTGGTGTAATGGTTAGCGTGCTCGCCTCGAGTGTGGTAGATTGTGGATTCATCAGTGGTGTAATGGGTAACGTACTCGCCTCGAGTGTGGTAGATTGTGGTTCATCGGTGGTGTAATAGTTAGTGCGCTCGCCTCAAGTGTGGTAGCTTGTGGGTTCATCGGTGGTGTAATGGCTAGCGTGTTCGCCTCGAGTGTGGTAGATTGTGGTTCATCGGTGGTGTAATGGTTAGCGTGCTCGCCTAGAGTGTGGTAGATTGTGGTTCAGTGGTGGTGTAATGGTTAGCGTGCTCGCCTCGAGT
This sequence comes from Bathymodiolus brooksi, assembly GCA_963680875.1. Taxonomy (NCBI): domain Eukaryota; kingdom Metazoa; phylum Mollusca; class Bivalvia; order Mytilida; family Modiolidae; genus Bathymodiolus; species Bathymodiolus brooksi. Next base: position 14,106,565 of record OY804590.1, read on the forward strand.
GTAGTAGATTGTGGGTTCATCGGTGGTGTAATGGTTAGCGTGCTCGCCTCGAGTATGGTAGATTGTGGGTTCATCGGTGGTGTAATGGTTAGCGTGCTCGCCTCGAGTGTGGTTGATTGTGGGTTTATCGGTGGTGTAATGGTTAGCGTGCTCGCCTCGAGTGTGGTAGATTCTGGTTCATCGGTGATGTAATGGTTAACGTGCTCGCCTCGATTGTGGTTAGATTGTGGATTCATCGGTGGTGTAATGGTTAGCATGCTCGCCTCGAGTGTGGCAGATTGTGGGTTCATCGGTGCTGTAATGGTTAGCGTGCTCGCCTCGAGTGTGGTAGATTGTGGGTTCATCGGTGGTGCAATGGTTAGCGTGCTCGCCTCGAGTGTGGTAGATTGTGGGTTCATCGGTGGTGTAATGGATAGCGTGCTCGCCTCGAGTGTGGTAGATTTTGGTTCATCGGTGGTGTAATGGTGAGCGTGCTCGCCTCGAGTGTGGTAGATTGTGGGTTCATCGGTGGTGTAATGGTTAGCGTGCTCGCCTCGAGTGTGGTAGATTGTGGATTCATCAGTGGTGTAATGGGTAACGTACTCGCCTCGAGTGTGGTAGATTGTGGTTCATCGGTGGTGTAATAGTTAGTGCGCTCGCCTCAAGTGTGGTAGCTTGTGGGTTCATCGGTGGTGTAATGGCTAGCGTGCTCGCCTCGAGTGTGGTAGATTGTGGTTCATCGGTGGTGTAATGGTTAGCGTGCTCGCCTAGAGTGTGGTAGATTGTGGTTCAGTGGTGGTGTAATGGTTAGCGTGCTCGCCTCGAGTGTAGTAGATTGTGGGTTCATCGGTGGTGTAATGGTTAGCGTGCTCGCCTCGAGTATGGTAGATTGTGGGTTCATCGGTGGTGTAATGGGTAGCGTGTTCGCCTCGAGTGTGGTTGATTGTGGGTTTATCGGTGGTGTAATGGTTAGCGTGCTCGCCTCGAGTGTGGTAGATTCTGGTTCATCGGTGATGTAATGGTTAACGTGCTCGCCTCGATTGTGGTTAGATTGTGGATTCATCGGTGGTGTAATGGTTAGCATGCTCGCCTCGAGTGTGGCAGATTGTGGGTTCATCGGTGCTGTAATGGTTAGCGTGCTCGCCTCGAGTGTGGTAGATTGTGGTTCAACGGTGGTGTAATGGTTAGCGTGCTCGCCTCGAGTGTGGTAGATTGTGGTTCATCGGTGGTGTAATGGTTAGCGTGCTCGCCTCGAGTGTGGTAGATTGTGGATTGATCGGTGGTGTAATTGTTAGCGTGTTCGCCTCGAGTGTGGTAGATTGTGGTTCATCGGTGGTGTAATGGTTAGCGTGCTCGCCTCGAGTGTGGTAGATTGTGGGTTCATCGGAGGTGTTATTGTTAGCGTGCTTGCCTCGAGTGTGGTAGATTGTGAGTTCATCGGTGGTGTAATGGTTAGCGTGCTCGCCTCGAGTGTGGTACATTGTGGGTTCATCGATGGAGTTATGGTTAGCGTGCTCGCCTCGAGTGTGGTAGATTGTGGATTCATCGGTGGTGTAATGGTTAGCGTGTTCGCCTAGAGTGTGGTAGAGTGTGGTTCATCCGTGGTGTAATGATTAGCGTGCTCGCCTCGAGTGTGATAGATTGTGGGTTCATCGGTGGTGTAATGGTTAGCGTGCTCGCATCGAGTGTGGTAGATTGTGGTTCATCGGTTGTTTAATAGTTAGCGTGCTCGCCTCGAGTGCCGTAGATTGTGGGTTCATCGGTGGTGTAATGGTTAGCGTGCTCGCCTCGAGTGTGGTAGATTGTGGGTTCATCGGTGGTGTAATGGTTAGCATGCTCGCCTCGAGTGTGGTAGATTGTGGTTCATCGGTGGTGTAAAGGTTAGCGTGCTCGCCTCGAGTGTGGTAGATTGTGGGTTCATCGGTGGTGCAATGGTTAGCGTGCTCGCCTCGTGTGTGGTAGATTGTGGGTTCATCGGTGGTGTAATGGATAGCGCACTCGCCTCGAGTGTGGTAGATTGTGGGTTCATCGGTGGTGTAATGGTTAGCGTGCTCGCCTCGAGTGTGGTAGATTATGGGTTCAACGGTGGTGTACAGGTTAGCGTGCTCGCCTCGAGTGTGGTAGATTGTGGATTCATCAGTGGTGTAATGGGTAGCGTACTCGCCTCGAGTGTGGTAGATTGTGGTTCATCGGTGGTGTAATAGTTAGTGCGCTCGCCTCAAGTGTGGTAGCTTGTGGGTTCATCGGTGGTGTAATGGCTAGCGTGCTCGCCTCGAGTGTGGTAGATTGTGGTTCATCTGTGGTGTAATGGTTAGCGTGCTCGCCTCGAGTGTGGTAGATTGTGGTTCAGTGGTGGTGTAATGGTTAGCGTGCTCGCCTCGAGTGTAGTAGATTGTGGGTTCATCGGTGGTGTAATGGTTAGCGGGCTCGCCTCGAGTATGGTAGATTGTGGGTTCATCGGTGGTGTAATGGGTAGCGTGCTCGCCTCGAGTGTGGTTGATTGTGGGTTCATCGGTGGTGTAATGGTTAGCGTGCTCGCTTCGAGTGTGGTAGATTCTGGTTCATCGGTGATGTAATGGTTAACGTGCTCGCCTCGAGTGTGGTTAGATTGTGGATTCATCGGTGGTGTAATGGTTAGCATGCTCGCCTCGAGTGTGGTAGATTGTGGGTTCATCGGTGCTGTAATGGTTAGCGTGCTCGCCTCGAGTGTGGTAGATTGTGGTTCAACGGTGGTGTAATGGTTAGCGTGCTCGCCTCGAGTGTGGTAGATTGTGGGTTCATCGGTGGTGTAATGGGTAGCGTGCTCGCCTCGAGTGTGGTAGATTGTGGGTTCATCGGTGGTGTAATGGTTAACGTGCTCGCCTCGAGTGTGGTAGATTGTGGGTTCATCGGTGGTGTAATTGTTAGCGTGTTCGCCTCGAGTGTGGTAGATTGTGGTTCATCGGTGGTGTAATGGTTAGCGTGCTCGCCTCGAGTGTGGTAGATTGTGTGTTCATCGGTGGTGTAATGGTTAGCGTGCTTGCCTCGAGTGTGGTAGATTGTGAGTTCATCGGTGGTGTAATGGTTAGCGTGCTCGCCTCGAGTGTGGTACATTGTGGGTTCATCGATGGTGTTATGGTTAGCGTGCTCGCCTCGAGTGTGGTAGATTGTGGATTCATCGGTGGTGTAATGGTTAGCGTGCTCGCCTCGAGTGTGGTAGAGTGTGGTTCATCGGTGGTGTAATGATTAGCGTGCTCGCATCGAGTGCGGGAGATTGTGGGTTCATCGGTGGTGTAATGGGTAGCGTGTTCGCCTCGAGCGTAGTAGATTATGGGTTCATCGGTGGTGTAATGGTTAGCGTGCTCGCCTCGAGTGCGGTAGATTGTGGGTTCATCGGTGGTGTAATGGTTAGCGTCCTCGCCTCGAGTGTGGTAGATTGTGGATTCATCGGTGGTGTAATGGTTAGCATGCTCGCCTCGAATGTGGTAGATTGTGGTTCATCGGTGGTGTAAAGGTTAGCGTGCTCGCCTCGAGTGTGGTAGATTGTGGGTTCATCGGTGGTGTTATGGTTAGCGTGCTTGCCTCGAGTGTGGTAGATTGTGAGTTCATCGGTGGTGTAATGGTTAGCGTGCTCGCCTCGAGTGTGGTACATTGTGGGTTCATCGATGGAGTTATGGTTAGCGTGCTCGCCTCGAGTGTGGTAGATTGTGGATTCATCGGTGGTGTAATGGTTAGCGTGTTCGCCTCGAGTGTGGTAGAGTGTGGTTCATCCGTGGTGTAATGATTAGCGTGCTCGCCTCGAGTGTGATAGATTGTGGGTTCATCGGTGGTGTAATGGTTAGCGTGTTCGCCTCGAGTGTAGTAGAGTGTGGTTCATCCGTGGTGTAATGATTAGCGTGCTCGCCTCGAGTGTGATAGATTGTGGGTTCATCGGTGGTGTAATGGTTAGCGTGCTCGCATCGAGTGTGGTAGATTGTGGTTCATCGGTTGTTTAATAGTTAGCGTGCTCGCCTCGAGTGCCGTAGATTGTGGGTTCATCGGTGGTGTAATGGTTAGCGTGCTCGCCTCGAGTGTGGTAGATTGTGGGTTCATCGGTGGTGTAATGGTTAGCATGCTCGCCTCGAGTGTGGTAGATTGTGGTTCATCGGTGGTGTAAAGGTTAGCGTGCTCGCCTCGAGTGTGGTAGATTGTGGGTTCATCGGTGGTGCAATGGTTAGCGTGCTCGCCTCGTGTGTGGTAGATTGTGGGTTCATCGGTGGTGTAATGGATAGCGCACTCGCCTCGAGTGTGGTAGATTTTGGTTCATCGGTGGTGTAATGGTTAGCGTGCTCGCCTCGAGTGTGGTAGATTGTGGGTTCAACGGTGGTGTACAGGTTAGCGTGCTCGCCTCGAGTGTGGTAGATTGTGGATTCATCAGTGGTGTAATGGGTAGCGTACTCGCCTCGAGTGTGGTAGATTGTGGTTCATCGGTGGTGTAATAGTTAGTGCGCTCGCCTCAAGTGTGGTAGCTTGTGGGTTCATCGGTGGTGTAATGGCTAGCGTGCTCGCCTCGAGTGTGGTAGATTGTGGTTCATCTGTGGTGTAATGGTTAGCGTGCTCGCCTCGAGTGTGGTAGATTGTGGTTCAGTGGTGGTGTAATGGTTAGCGTGCTCGCCTCGAGTGTAGTAGATTGTGGGTTCATCGGTGGTGTAATGGTTAGCGGGCTCGCCTCGAGTATGGTAGATTGTGGGTTCATCGGTGGTGTAATGGGTAGCGTGCTCGCCTCGAGTGTGGTAGATTGTGGGTTCATCGGTGGTGTAATGGTTAGCATGCTCGCCTCGAGTGTGGTAGATTGTGGGTTCATCGGTGCTGTAATGGTTAGCGTGCTCGCCTCGAGTGTGGTAGATTGTGGTTCAACGGTGGTGTAATGGTTAGCGTGCTCGCCTCGAGTGTGGTAGATTGTGGGTTCATCGGTGGTGTAATGGGTAGCGTGCTCGCCTCGAGTGTGGTAGATTGTGGGTTCATCGGTGGTGTAATGGTTAACGTGCTCGCCTCGAGTGTGGTAGATTGTGGGTTCATCGGTGGTGTAATTGTTAGCGTGTTCGCCTCGAGTGTGGTAGATTGTGGTTCATCGGTGGTGTAATGGTTAGCGTGCTCGCCTCGAGTGTGGTAGATTGTGGGTTCATCGGTGGTGTAATGGTTAGCGTGCTTGCCTCGAGTGTGGTAGATTGTGAGTTCATCGGTGGTGTAATGGTTAGCGTGCTCGCCTCGAGTGTGGTACATTGTGGGTTCATCGATGGTGTTATGGTTAGCGTGCTCGCCTCGAGTGTGGTAGAGTGTGGTTCATCGGTGGTGTAATGATTAGCGTGCTCGCATCGAGTGCGGTAGATTGTGGGTTCATCGGTGGTGTAATGGGTAGCGTGTTCGCCTCGAGCGTAGTAGATTATGGGTTCATCGGTGGTGTAATGGTTAGCGTGCTCGCCTCGAGTGCGGTAGATTGTGGGTTCATCGGTGGTGTAATGGTTAGCGTCCTCGCCTCGAGTGTGGTAGATTGTGGATTCATCGGTGGTGTAATGGTTAGCATGCTCGCCTCGAGTGTGGTAGATTGTGGTTCATCGGTGGTGTAAAGGTTAGCGTGCTCGCCTCGAGTGTGGTAGATTGTGGGTTCATCGGTGGTGTTATGGTTAGCGTGCTTGCCTCGAGTGTGGTAGATTGTGAGTTCATCGGTGGTGTAATGGTTAGCGTGCTCGCCTCGAGTGTGGTACATTGTGGGTTCATCGATGGAGTTATGGTTAGCGTGCTCGCCTCGAGTGTGGTAGATTGTGGATTCATCGGTGGTGTAATGGTTAGCGTGTTCGCCTCGAGTGTGGTAGAGTGTGGTTCATCCGTGGTGTAATGATTAGCGTGCTCGCCTCGAGTGTGATAGATTGTGGGTTCATCGGTGGTGTAATGGTTAGCGTGTTCGCCTCGAGTGTAGTAGAGTGTGGTTCATCCGTGGTGTAATGATTAGCGTGCTCGCCTCGAGTGTGATAGATTGTGGGTTCATCGGTGGTGTAATGGTTAGCGTGCTCGCATCGAGTGTGGTAGATTGTGGTTCATCGGTTGTTTAATAGTTAGCGTGCTCGCCTCGAGTGCCGTAGATTGTGGGTTCATCGGTGGTGTAATGGTTAGCGTGCTCGCCTCGAGTGTGGTAGATTGTGGGTTCATCAGTGGTGTAATGGTTAGCATGCTCGCCTCGAGTGTGGTAGATTGTGGTTCATCGGTGGTGTAAAGGTTAGCGTGCTCGCCTCGAGTGTGGTAGATTGTGGGTTCATCGGTGGTGCAATGGTTAGCGTGCTCGCCTCGTGTGTGGTAGATTGTGGGTTCATCGGTGGTGTAATGGATAGCGCACTCGCCTCGAGTGTGGTAGATTTTGGTTCATCGGTGGTGTAATGGTTAGCGTGCTCGCCTCGAGTGTGGTAGATTGTGGGTTCAACGGTGGTGTACAGGTTAGCGTGCTCGCCTCGAGTGTGGTAGATTGTGGATTCATCAGTGGTGTAATGGGTAGCGTACTCGCCTCGAGTGTGGTAGATTGTGGTTCATCGGTGGTGTAATAGTTAGTGCGCTCGCCTCAAGTGTGGTAGCTTGTGGGTTCATCGGTGGTGTAATGGCTAGCGTGCTCGCCTCGAGTGTGGTAGATTGTGGTTCATCTGTGGTGTAATGGTTAGCGTGCTCGCCTCGAGTGTGGTAGATTGTGGTTCAGTGGTGGTGTAATGGTTAGCGTGCTCGCCTCGAGTGTAGTAGATTGTGGGTTCATCGGTGGTGTAATGGTTAGCGGGCTCGCCTCGAGTATGGTAGATTGTGGGTTCATCGGTGGTGTAATGGGTAGCGTGCTCGCCTCGAGTGTGGTTGATTGTGGGTTCATCGGTGGTGTAATGGTTAGCGTGCTCGCTTCGAGTGTGGTAGATTCTGGTTCATCGGTGATGTAATGGTTAACGTGCTCGCCTCGAGTGTGGTTAGATTGTGGATTCATCGGTGGTGTAATGGTTAGCATGCTCGCCTCGAGTGTGGTAGATTGTGGGTTCATCGGTGCTGTAATGGTTAGCGTGCTCGCCTCGAGTGTGGTAGATTGTGGTTCAACGGTGGTGTAATGGTTAGCGTGCTCGCCTCGAGTGTGGTAGATTGTGGGTTCATCGGTGGTGTAATGGGTAGCGTGCTCGCCTCGAGTGTGGTAGATTGTGGGTTCATCGGTGGTGTAATGGTTAACGTGCTCGCCTCGAGTGTGGTAGATTGTGGGTTCATCGGTGGTGTAATTGTTAGCGTGTTCGCCTCGAGTGTGGTAGATTGTGGTTCATCGGTGGTGTAAAGGTTAGCGTGCTCGCCTCGAGTGTGGTAGATTGTGGGTTCATCGGTGGTGCAATGGTTAGCGTGCTCGCCTCGTGTGTGGTAGATTGTGGGTTCATCGGTGGTGTAATGGATAGCGCACTCGCCTCGAGTGTGGTAGATTTTGGTTCATCGGTGGTGTAATGGTTAGCGTGCTCGCCTCGAGTGTGGTAGATTGTGGGTTCAACGGTGGTGTACAGGTTAGCGTGCTCGCCTCGAGTGTGGTAGATTGTGGATTCATCAGTGGTGTAATGGGTAGCGTACTCGCCTCGAGTGTGGTAGATTGTGGTTCATCGGTGGTGTAATAGTTAGTGCGCTCGCCTCAAGTGTGGTAGCTTGTGGGTTCATCGGTGGTGTAATGGCTAGCGTGCTCGCCTCGAGTGTGGTAGATTGTGGTTCATCTGTGGTGTAATGGTTAGCGTGCTCGCCTCGAGTGTGGTAGATTGTGGTTCAGTGGTGGTGTAATGGTTAGCGTGCTCGCCTCGAGTGTAGTAGATTGTGGGTTCATCGGTGGTGTAATGGTTAGCGGGCTCGCCTCGAGTATGGTAGATTGTGGGTTCATCGGTGGTGTAATGGGTAGCGTGCTCGCCTCGAGTGTGGTTGATTGTGGGTTCATCGGTGGTGTAATGGTTAGCGTGCTCGCTTCGAGTGTGGTAGATTCTGGTTCATCGGTGATGTAATGGTTAACGTGCTCGCCTCGAGTGTGGTTAGATTGTGGATTCATCGGTGGTGTAATGGTTAGCATGCTCGCCTCGAGTGTGGTAGATTGTGGGTTCATCGGTGCTGTAATGGTTAGCGTGCTCGCCTCGAGTGTGGTAGATTGTGGTTCAACGGTGGTGTAATGGTTAGCGTGCTCGCCTCGAGTGTGGTAGATTGTGGGTTCATCGGTGGTGTAATGGGTAGCGTGCTCGCCTCGAGTGTGGTAGATTGTGGGTTCATCGGTGGTGTAATGGTTAACGTGCTCGCCTCGAGTGTGGTAGATTGTGGGTTCATCGGTGGTGTAATTGTTAGCGTGTTCGCCTCGAGTGTGGTAGATTGTGGTTCATCGGTGGTGTAATGGTTAGCGTGCTCGCCTCGAGTGTGGTAGATGGTGGGTTCATCGGTGGTGTAATGGTTAGCGTGCTTGCCTCGAGTGTGGTAGATTGTGAGTTCATCGGTGGTGTAATGGTTAGCGTGCTCGCCTCGAGTGTGGTACATTGTGGGTTCATCGATGGTGTTATGGTTAGCGTGCTCGCCTCGAGTGTGGTAGATTGTGGATTCATCGGTGGTGTAATGGTTAGCGTGCTCGCCTCGAGTGTGGTAGAGTGTGGTTCATCGGTGGTGTAATGATTAGCGTGCTCGCATCGAGTGCGGTAGATTGTGGTTCATCGGTTGTGTAATAGTTAGCGTGCTCGCCTCGAGCGTAGTAGATTATGGGTTCATCGGTGGTGTAATGGTTAGCGTGCTCGCCTCGAGTGCGGTAGATTGTGGGTTCATCGGTGGTGTAATGGTTAGCGTCCTCGCCTCGAGTGTGGTAGATTGTGGGTTCATCGGTGGTGTAATGGTTAGCATGCTCGCCTCGAGTGTGGTAGATTGTGGTTCATCGGTGGTGTAAAGGTTAGCGTGCTCGCCTCGAGTGTGGTAGATTGTGGGTTCATCGGTGGTGCAATGGTTAGCGTGCTCGCCTCGAGTGTGGTAGATTGTGGGTTCATCGGTGGTGTAATGGATAGCGTACTCGCCTCGAGTGTGGTAGATTTTGGTTCATCGTGGTGTAATGGTTAGCGTGCTCGCCTCGAGTGTGGTAGATTGTGGGTTCAACGGTGGTGTAATGGTTAGCGTGCTCGCCTCGAATGTGGTAGATTGTGGATTCATCAGTGGTGTAATGGGTAGCGTACTCGCCTCGAGTGTGGTAGATTGTGGTTCATCGGTGGTGTAATAGTTAGTGCGCTCGCCTCAAGTGTGGTAGCTTGTGGGTTCATCGGTGGTGTAATGGCTAGCGTGCTCGCCTCGAGTGTGGTAGATTGTGGTTAATCGGTGGTGTAATGGTTAGCATGCTCGCCTCGAGTGTGGTAGATTGTGGGTTCATCGGTGCTGTAATGGTTAGCGTGCTCGCCTCGAGTGTGGTAGATTGTGGTTCAACGGTGGTGTAATGGTTAGCGTGCTCGCATCGAGTGTGGTAGATTGTGGGTTCATCGGTGGTGTAATGGGTAGCGTGCTCGCCTCGAGTGTGGTAGATTGTGGGTTCATCGGTGGTGTAATGGTTAACGTGCTCGCCTCGAGTGTGGTAGATTGTGGGTTCATCGGTGGTGTAATTGTTAGCGTGTTCGCCTCGAGTGTGGTAGATTGTGGTTCATCGGTGGTGTAATGGTTAGCGTGCTCGGCTCGAGTGTGGTAGATTGTGGGTTCATCGGTGGTGTAATGGTTTGCGTGCTTGCCTCGAGTGTGGTAGATTGTGAGTTCATCGGTGGTGTAATGGTTAGCGTCCTCGCTTCGAGTGTGGTACATTGTGGGTTCATCGATGTTGTTATGGTTAGCGTGCTCGCCTCGAGTGTGGTAGATTGTGGATTCATCGGTGGTGTAATGGTTAGCGTGCTCGCCTCGAGTGTGGTAGAGTGTGGTTCATTCGTGGTGTAATGATTAGCGTGCTCGCATCGAGTGTGGTAGATTGTGGTTCATCGGTTGTGTAATAGTTAGCGTGCTCGCCTCGAGCGTAGTAGATTGTGGGTTCATCGGTGGTGTAATGGTTAGCGTGATCGCCTCGAGTGCGGTAGATTGTGGGTTCATCGGTGGTGTAATGGTTAGCGTCCTCGCCTCGAGTGTGGTAGATTGTGGGTTCATCGGTGGTGTAATGGTTAGCATGCTCGCCTCGAGTGTGGTAGATTGTGGTTCATCGGTGGTGTAAAGGTTAGCGTTCTCGCCTCGAGTGTGGTAGATTGTGGGTTCATCGGTGGTGCAATGGTTAGCGTGCTCGCCTCGAGTGTGGTAAATTGTGGGTTCATCGGTGGTGTAATGGATAGCGTACTCGCCTCGAGTGTGGTAGATTTTGGTTCATCGGTGGTGTAATGGTTAGCGTGCTCGCCTCGAGTGTGGTAGATTGTGGGTTCAACGGTGGTGTAATGGTTAGCGTGCTCGCCTCGAGTGTGGTAGATTGTGGATTCATCAGTGGTGTAATGGGTAGCGTACTCGCCTCGAGTGTGGTAGATTGTGGTTCATCGGTGGTGTAATAGTTAGTGCGCTCGCTTCAAGTGTGGTAGCTTGTGGGTTCATCGGTGGTGTAATGGCTAGCGTGCTCGCCTCGAGTGTGGTAGATTGTGGTTCATCGTGGTGTAATGGTTAGCGTGCTCGCCTCGAGTGTGGTAGATTGTGGTTCATCGGTGGTGTAAAGGTTAGCGTGCTCGCCTCGAGTGTGGTAGATTGTGGGTTCATCGGTGGTGCAATGGTTAGCATGCTCGCCTCGAGTGTGGTAGATTGTGGGTTCATCGGTGGTGTAATGGATAGCGTACTCGCCTCGAGTGTGGTAGATTTTGGTTCATCGGTGGTGTAATGGTGAGCGTGCTCGCCTCGAGTGTGGTAGATTGTGGGTTCAACGGTGGTGTAATGGTTAGCGTGCTCGCCTCGAGTGTGGTAGATTGTGGTTCATCGGTGGTGTAATAGTTAGTGCGCTCGCCTCAAGTGTGGTAGCTTGTGGGTTCATCGGTGGTGTAATGGCTAGCGTGCTCGCCTCGAGTGTGGTAGATTGTGGTTCATCGGTGGTGTAATGGTTAGCTTGCTCGCCTCGAGTGTGGTAGAGTGTGGTTCAGTGGTGGTGTAATGGGTAGCGTGCCCGCCTCGAGTGTAGTAGATTGTGGGTTCATCGGTGGTGTAATGGTTAGCGTGCTCGCCTCGAGTATGGTAGATTGTGGGTTCATCGGTGGTGTAATGGTTAACGTGCTCGCCTCGAGTATGGTAGATTGTGGGTTCATCGGTGGTGTAATTGTTAGCGTGTTCGCCTCGAGTGTGGTAGATTGTGGTTCATCGGTGGTGTAATGGTTAGCGTGCTCGCCTCGAGTGTGGTAGATTGTGGGTTCATCGGTGGTGTAATGGTTAACGTGCTTTCCTCGAGTGTGGTAGATTGTGAGTTCATCGGTGGTGTAATGGTTAGCGTGCTCGCCTCGAGTGTGGTACATTGTGGGTTCATCGATGGTGTTATGGTTAGCGTGCTCGCCTCGAGTGTGATAGATTGTGGGTTCATCGGTGGTGTAATGGTTAGCGTGCTCGCATCGAGTGTGGTAGATTGTGGTTCATCGGTTGTGTAATAGTTAGCGTGCTCGCCTCGAGCGTAGTAGATTGTGGGTTCATCGGTGGTGTAATGGTTAGCGTGCTCGCCTCGAGTGTGGTGGATTGTGGGTTCATCGGTGGTGTAATGGTTAGCATGCTCGCCTCGAGTGTGGTAGATTGTGGTTCATCGGTGGTGTAAAGGTTAGCGTGCTGGCCTCGAGTGTGGTAGATTGTGGGTTCATCGGTGGTGCAATGGTTAGCGTGCTCGCCTCGAGTGTGGTAGATTGTGGGTTCATCGGTGGTGTAATGGATAGCGTACTCGCCTCGAGTGTGGTAGATTTTGGTTCATCGGTGGTGTAATGGTTAGCGTGCTCGCCTCGAGTGTGGTAGATTGTGGTTCAGTGGTGGTGTAATGGTTAACTTGCTCGCCTCGAGTGTAATAGATTGTGGGTTCATCGGTGGTGTAATGGTTAGCGTGCTCGCCTCGAGTGTGGTACATTGTGGATTCATCGATGGTGTTATGGTTAGCGTGCTCGCCTCGAGTGTGGTAGATTGTGGATTCATCGGTGGTGTAATGGTTAGCGTGCTCGCCTCGAGTGTGGTAGAGTGTGGTTCATCCGTGGTGTAATGGTTAGCGTGCTTGCCTTGAGTGTGGTAGTTTGTGAGTTCATCGGTGGTGTAATGGTTAGCATGCTCGCCTCGAGTGTGGTAGAGTGTGGATTCATCGGTGGTGTAATGGTTAGTGTGCTCGCCTCGAGTGTGGTAGATTGTGGTTCATCGGTGGTGTAATGGTTAGCGTGCTCGCCTCGAGTGTGGTAGATTGTGGTTCATCGGAGTTGTAATGGTTAGCGTGCTCGCCTCGAGTGTGGTAGATTGTGGATTCATCGGTGGTGTAATGGTTAGCGTGCTCGCCTCGAGTGTGGTAGATTGTGGTTCATCGGTGGTGTAATGGTTAGCGTCCTCCCCTGGAGTGTGGTAGATTGTGGTTCATCGGTGGTGTAATAGTTAGCGTGCTCGCCTCGAGTGTGGTAGATTGTGGTTCATCGGTGGTGTAATAGTTAGCGCGCTCGCCTCGAGTGTGGTAAATTGTGGTTCATCGGTGGTGTAATGGTTAGCGTGCTCGCCTAGAGTGTAGTAGATTGTGGGTTCATCGGTGGTGTAATGGTTAGCGTGCTCGCCTCGAGTGTGGTAGATTGTGGGTTTATCGATGGTGTAATGGTTAGTGTGCTCGCCTCGAGTGTGGTCGATTGTGGGTTCATCGGTGGTGTAATGGTTAGCGTGCTCGCATCGAGTGTGGTAGATTGTGGTTCATCGGTTGTGTAATAGTTAGCGTGCTCGCCTCGAGCGTAGTAGATTGTGGGTTCATCGGTGGTGTAATGGTTAGCGTGCTCGCCTCGAGTGCGGTAGATTGTGGGTTCATCGGTGGTGTAATGGTTAGCGTGCTCGCCTCGAGTGTGGTAGATTGTGGGTTCATCGGTGGTGTAATGGTTAGCATGCTCGCCTCGAGTGTGGTAGATTGTGGTTCATCGGTGGTGTAAAGGTTAGCGTGCTCGCCTCGAGTGTGGTAGATTGTGGGTTCATCGGTGGTGCAATGGTTAGCGTGCTCGCCTCGAGGGTGGTAGATTTTGGTTCATCGGTGGTGTAATGGTGAGCGTGCTCGCATCGAGTGTGGTAGATTGTGGGTTCAACGGTGGTGTAATGGTTAGCGTGCTCGCCTCGAGTGTGGTAGATTGTGGATTCATCAGTGGTGTAATGGGTAGGGTACTCGCCTCGAGTGTAGTAGATTGTGGTTCATCGGTGGTGTAATAGTTAGTGCGCTCGCCTCAAGTGTGGTAGCTTGTGGGTTCATCGGTGGTGTAATGGCTAGCGTGCTCGCCTCGAGTGTGGTAGCTTGTGGTTCATCGTGGTGTAATGGTTAGCGTGCTCGCCTCGAGTGTGGTAGATTGTGGTTCAGTGGTGGTGTAATGGTTAGCGTTCTCGCCTCGAGTGTAGTAGATTGTGGGTTCATCGGTGGTGTAATGGTTAGCGTGCTCGCCTCGAGTATGGTAGATTGTGGGTTCATCGGTGGTGTAATGGGTAGCGTGCTGGCCTCGAGTGTGGTTGATTGTGGGTTCATCTGTGGTGTAATGGTTAGCGTGCTCGCCTCGAGTGTGGTAGATTCTGGTTCATCGGTGATGTAATGGTTAACGTGCTCGCCTCGATTGTGGTTAGATTGTGGATTCATCGGTGGTGTAATGGTTAGCATGCTCGCCTCGAGTGTGGCAGTTTGTGGGTTCATCGGTGCTGTAATGGTTAGCGTGCTCGCCTCGAGTGTGGTAGATTGTAGTTCAACGGTGGTGTAATGGTTAGCGTGCTTGCATCGAGTGTGGTAGATTGTGGGTTCATCGGTGGTGTAATGGGTAGCGTGCTTTCCTCGAGTGTGGTAGATTGTGGGTTCATCGGTGGTGTAATGGTTAACGTGCTCGCCTCGAGTGTGGTAGATTGTGGATTCATCGGTGGTGTAATTGTTAGCGTGTTCGCCTCGAGTGTGGTAGATTGTGGTTCATCGGTGGTGTAATGGTTAGCGTGCTCGCCTCGAGTGTGGTAGATTGTGGGTTCATCGGTGGTGTAATGGTTAGCGTGCTTGCCTCGAGTGTGGTAGATTGTGAGTTCATCGGTGGTGTAATGGTTAGCGTGCTCGCCTCGAGTGTGGTACATTGTGGGTTCATCGATGGTGTTATGGTTAGCGTGCTCGCCTCGAGTGTGGTAGATTGTGGATTCATCGGTGGTGTAATGGTTAGCGTGCTCGCCTCGAGTGTGGTAGAGTGTGGTTCATCCGTGGTGTAATGATTAGCGTGCTCGCGTCGAGTGTGGTAGATTGTGGGTTCATCGGTGGTATAATGGTTAGCGTGCTCGCCTCGAGTGTGGTAGATTGTGGTTCATCGGTTGTGTAATAGTTAGCGTGCTCGCCTCGAGCGTAGTAGATTGTGGGTTCATCGGTGGTGTAATGGTTAGCGTGCTCGCCACGAGCGCGGTATATTGTGGGTTCATCGGTGGTGTAATGGGTAGCGTGCTCGCCTCGAGTGTGGTAGATTGTGGGTTGATCGGTGGTGTAATGGTTAGCGTGCTCGCCTCGAGTGTGGTAGATTGTGGGTTCATCGGTGGTGTAATGGTTAGCGTGCTCGCCTCGAGTGTGGTAGATTGTGAGTTCATCGGTGGTGTAATGGTTAACGTGCTCGCCTAGAGTGTGGTAGATTGTGGTTCATCGGTGGTGTAATGGTTAGCGTGCTCGCCTCGAGTGTGGTAGATTGTGGGTTCATCGGTGGTGAAATGGTTAGCATGCTCGCCTCGAGTGTGGTAGAGTGTGGTACAACGGTGGGGTAATGGTTAGCGTGCTCGCCTCGAGTGTGGTAGATTGTGATTCATCGGTGGTGTAATGGTTAGCATGCTCGCCTCGAGTGTGGTAGATTGTGGGTTCATCGGTGCTGTAATTGGTAGCGTGCTCGCCTCGAGTGTTGTAGATTGTGGTTCAACGGTGGTGTAATGGTTAGCGTGCTCGCCTCGAGTGTGGTAGAGTGTGGGTTCATCGGTGGTGTAATGGTTAGCGTGCTCGCCTCAAGTGTTGTAGATTGTGGGTTCATCGGTGGTGTAATGGTTAGCGTCCTCGTCTCGAGTGTGGTAGATTGTGGTTCATCGGTGGTGTAATGGTTAGCGTGCTCGCCTCGCGTATGGTAGATTGTGTGTTCATCGGTGGTGTAATAGTTAGCGTGCTCGCCTCGAGTGTGGTAGATTCTGGTTCAGCGGTGGTGTAATGGGTAACGTGCTCGCCTCGAGTGTGGTTAGATTGTGGATTCATCGGTGGTGTAATGGTTAGCGTGCTCGCCTCGAGTGTGGTAGATTGTGGTTAATCGGTGGTGAAATGGTTAGCGTGCACGCCTCGAGTGTGATAGATTGTGGGTTTATCGGTGGTGTAATGGGTAGCGTGCTCGCCTCGAGTGTGGTAGATTGTGGTTCATCGGTGGTGTAATGGTTAGCGTGCTCGCCTCGAGTGTGGTAGATTGTGGGTTCATCGGTGGTGTAATGGTTAGCATGCTCGCCTCGAGTGTGGTAGAGTGTGGTTCATCGGTGGTGTAATGGTTAGCGTGCTCACCTCGAGTGTGGTAGATTGTGGTTCATCGGTGGTGTAATGGTTAGCATGCTCGCCTCGAGTGTGGTAGATTGTGGGTTCATCGGTGCTGTAATTGGTGGCGTGCTCGCCTCGAGTGTGGTAGATTGTGGTTCAACGGTGGTGTAATGGTTAGCGTGCTCGCCTCGAGTGTGGTAGATTGTGGGTTCATCGGTGGTGTAATGGTTAGCGTGCTCGCTTCGAGTGTGGTAGATTGTGGGTTCATCGGTGGTTTAATGGGTAGCGTGCTCGCCTCGAGTGTTGTAGATTGTGGATTCATCGGTGGTGTAATTGTTAGCGTGTTCGCCTCGAGTGTGGTAGATTGTGGTTCATCGGTGGTGTAATTGTTAGCGTGTTCGCCTCGAGTGTGGTAGACTGTGGTTCATCGGTGGTGTAATGGTTAGCGTGCTCGCCTCGAGTGTGGTAGATTGTGGGTTCATCGGTGGTGTAATGGTTAGCGTGCTCGCCTCGAGTGTGGTAGATTGTGGGTTTATCGATGGTGTAATGGTTAGTGTGCTCGCCTCGAGTGTGGTAGATTTTGGGTTCATCGGTGGTGTAATGGTTAGCGTGCTTGCCTTGAGTGTGGTAGTTTGTGAGTTCATCGGTGGTGTAATGGTTAGCATGCTCGCCTCGAGTGTGGTAGAGTGTGGATTCATCGGTGGTGTAATGGTTAGTGTGCTCGCCTCGAGTGTGGTAGATTGTGGTTCATCGGTGGTGTAATGGTTAGCGTGCTCGCCTCGAGTGTGGTAGATTGTGGTTCATCGGTGGTGTAATGGTTAGCGTGCTCGCCTCGAGTGTGGTAGATTGTGGATTCATCGGTGGTGTAATGGTTAGCGTGCTCGCCTCGAGTGTGGTAGATTGTGGTTCATCGGTGGTGTAATGGTTAGCGTCCTCCCCTGGAGTGTGGTAGATTGTGGTTCATCGGTGGTGTAATAGTTAGCGTGCTCGCCTCGAGTGTGGTAGATTGTGGTTCATCGGTGGTGTAATAGTTAGCGCGCTCGCCTCGAGTGTGGTAAATTGTGGTTCATCGGTGGTGTAATGGTTAGCGTGCTCGCCTAGAGTGTAGTAGATTGTGGGTTCATCGGTGGTGTAATGGTTAGCGTGCTCGCCTCGAGTGTGGTAGATTGTGGGTTTATCGATGGTGTAATGGTTAGTGTGCTCGCCTCGAGTGTGGTCGATTGTGGGTTCATCGGTGGTGTAATGGTTAGCGTGATTGCCTCGAGTGTGGTATATTGTGAGTTCATCGTGGTGTAATGGTTAGCGTGCTCGCCTCGAGTGTGGTAGAGTGTGGATTCATCGGTGGTGTAATGGTTAGCGTGCTCGCCTCGAGTGTGGTAGATTGTGGTTCATCGGTGGTGTAATGGTTAGCGTGTTCGCCTCGAGTGTGGTAGATTGTGGGTTAATCGGTGGTGTAATGGTTAGCATGCTCGCCTCGAGTGTGGTAGAGTGTGGTTCAACGGTGGGGTAATGGTTAGCGTGCTCGCCTCGAGTGTGGTAGATTGTGATTCATCGGTGGTGTAATGGTTAGCATGCTCGCCTCGAGTGTGGTAGATTGTGGGTTCATCGGTGCTGTAATTGGTAGCGTGCTCGCCTCGAGTGTGGTAGATTGTGGTTCAACGGTGGTGTAATGGTTAGCGTGCTCGCCTCGAGTGTGGTAGAGTGTGGGTTCATCGGTGGTGTAATGGTTAGCGTGCTCGCCTCAAGTGTTGTAGATTGTGGGTTCATCGGTGGTGTAATGGTTAGCGTCCTCGTCTCGAGTGTGGTAGATTGTGGTTCATCGGTGGTGTAATGGTTAGCGTGCTCGCCTCGCGTATGGTAGATTGTGTGTTCATCGGTGGTGTAATAGTTAGCGTGCTCGCCTCGAGTGTGGTAGATTCTGGTTCAGCGGTGGTGTAATGGGTAACGTGCTCGCCTCGAGTGTGGTTAGATTGTGGATTCATCGGTGGTGTAATGGTTAGCGTGCTCGCCTCGAGTGTGGTAGATTGTGGTTAATCGGTGGTGAAATGGTTAGCGTGCACGCCTCGAGTGTGATAGATTGTGGGTTTATCGGTGGTGTAATGGGTAGCGTTCTCGCCTCGAGTGTGGTAGATTGTGGTTCATCGGTGGTGTAATGGTTAGCGTGCTCGCCTCGAGTGTGGTAGATTGTGGGTTCATCGGTGGTGTAATGGTTAGCACGCTCGCCTCGAGTGTGGTAGAGTGTGGTTCATCGGTGGTGTAATGGTTAGCGTGCTCACCTCGAGTGTGGTAGATTGTGGTTCATCGGTGGTGTAATGGTTAGCATGCTCGCCTCGAGTGTGGTAGATTGTGGGTTCATCGGTGCTGTAATTGGTGGCGTGCTCGCCTCGAGTGTGGTAGATTGTGGTTCAACGGTGGTGTAATGGTTAGCGTGCTCGCCTCGAGTGTGGTAGATTGTGGGTTCATCGGTGGTGTAATGGTTAGCGTGCTCGCTTCGAGTGTGGTAGATTGTGGGTTCATCGGTGGTTTAATGGGTAGCGTGCTCGCCTCGAGTGTGGTAGATTGTGGATTCATCGGTGGTGTAATTGTTAGCGTGTTCGCCTCGAGTGTGGTAGATTGTGGTTCATCGGTGGTGTAATTGTTAGCGTGTTCGCCTCGAGTGTGGTAGACTGTGGTTCATCGGTGGTGTAATGGTTAGCGTGCTCGCCTCGAGTGTGGTAGATTGTGGGTTCATCGGTGGTGTAATGGTTAGCGTGCTCGCCTCGAGTGTGGTAGATTGTGGGTTTATCGATGGTGTAATGGTTAGTGTGCTCGCCTCGAGTGTGATAGATTTTGGGTTCATCGGTGGTGTAATGGTTAGCGTGCTTGCCTCGAGTGTGGTAGTTTGTGAGTTCATCGGTGGTGTAATGGTTAGCATGCTCGCCTCGAGTGTGGTAGTTTGTGAGTTCATCGGTGGTGTAATGGTTAGCATGCTCGCCTCGAGTGTGGTAGAGTGTGGATTCATCGGTGGTGTAATGGTTAGTGTGCTCGCCTCGAGTGTGGTAGATTGTGGTTCATCGGTGGTGTAATGGTTAGCGTGCTCGCCTCGAGTGTGGTAGATTGTGGTTCATCGGTGGTGTAATGGTTAGCGTGCTCGCCTCGAGTGTGGTAGATTGTGGATTCATCGGTGGTGTAATGGTTAGCGTGCTCGCCTCGAGTGTGGTAGATTGTGGTTCATCGGTGGTGTAATGGTTAGCGTCCTCCCCTGGAGTGTGGTAGATTGTGGTTCATCGGTGGTGTAATAGTTAGCGTGCTCGCCTCGAGTGTGGTAGATTGTGGTTCATCGGTGGTGTAATAGTTAGCGCGCTCGCCTCGAGTGTGGTAAATTGTGGTTCATCGGTGGTGTAATGGTTAGCGTACTCGCCTCGAGTGTAGTAGATTGTGGGTTCATCGGTGGTGTAATGGTTAGCGTGCTCGCCTCGAGTGTGGTAGATTGTGGGTTTATCGATGGTGTAATGGTTAGTGTGCTCGCCTCGAGTGTGGTCGATTGTGGGTTCATCGGTGGTGTAATGGTTAGCGTGATTGCCTCGAGTGTGGTATATTGTGAGTTCATCGTGGTGTAATGGTTAGCGTGCTCGCCTCGAGTGTGGTAGAGTGTGGATTCATCGGTGGTGTAATGGTTAGCGTGCTCGCCTCGAGTGTGGTAGATTGTGGTTC
This sequence comes from Bathymodiolus brooksi, assembly GCA_963680875.1. NCBI lineage: Eukaryota > Metazoa > Mollusca > Bivalvia > Mytilida > Modiolidae > Bathymodiolus > Bathymodiolus brooksi. The sequence continues at coordinate 14,125,895 of OY804590.1, forward strand.
ATCGGTGGTGTAATGGTTAGCGTGTTCGCCTCGAGTGTGGTAGATTGTGGTTCATCGGTGGTGTAATGGTTAGCGTGCTCGCCTCGAGTGTGGTAGAGTGTGGATTCATCGGTGGTGTAATGGTTAGCGTGCTCAACTCGAGTGTGGTAGATTGTGGTTCATCGGTGGTGTAATGGTAAGCGTCCTCCCCTCGAGTGTGGTAGAGTGTGGATTCATCGGTGGTGTAATGGTTAGCATGCTCCCCTCGAGTGTGGTAGATTGTGGGTTCATCGGTGGTGTAATGGTTAGCGTGCTCGCCTCGAGTGTGGTAGATTGTGGTTCATCGGTGGTGTAATAGTTAGCGCGCTCGCCTCGAGTATGGTAGATTGTGGTTCATCGGTGGTGTAATGGTTAGCGTGCTCGCCTCGAGTGTAGTAGATTGTGGGTTCATCGGTGCTGTAATGGTTAGCGTGCTCGCCTCGAGTGTGGTAGATTGTGGGTTCATCGGTGGTGTAATGGTTAACGTGCTCGCCTCGAGTGTGGTAGATTGTGGATTCATCGGTGGTGTAATTGTTAGCGTGTTCGCCTCGAGTGTGGTAGATTGTGGTTCATCGGTGGTGTAATGGTTAGCGTGCTCGCCTCGAGTGTGGTAGATTGTGGGTTCATCGGTGGTGTAATGGTTAGCGTGCTCGCCTCGAGTGTGGTAGATTGTGGGTTTATCGGTGGTGTAATGGATAGTGTGCTCGCCTCGAGTGTGGTAGATTGTGGGTTCATCGGTGATGTAATGGTTAGCGTGCTTGCCTCGAGTGTGGTAGATTGTGATTTCATCGGTGGTGTAATGGTTAGCGTCCTCGCCTCGAGTGTGGTAGAGTGTGGATTCATCGGTGGTGTAATGGTTAGCGTGCTCGCCTCAAGTGTTGCAGATTGTGGGTTCATCGGTGGTGTAATGGTTAGCGTCCTCGCCTCGAGTGTGGTAAATTGTGGTTCATCGGTGGTGTAATGGTTAGCGTGCTCGCCTCGAGTATGGTAGATTGTGGGTTCATCGGTGGTGTAATGGGTAGCGTGCTCTCCTCGAGTGTGGTAGAGTGTGGGTTCATCGGTTGTGTAATGGTTAGCGTGCTCGCATCAAGTGTTGTAGATTGTGGGTTCATCGGTGGTGTAATGGTTAGCGTGCCCGCCTCGAGTATGGTAGATTGTGGGTTCATCGGTGGTGTAATGGGTAGCGTGCTCGCCTCGAGTGTGGTAGATTCTGGTTCATCGGTGGTGTAATGGTTAACGTGCTCGCCTCGAGTGTGGTTATATTGTGGATTCATCGGTGGTGTAATGGTTAGCGTGCTCGCCTCGAGTGTGGTAGATTGTGGTTAATCGGTGATGTAATGGTTAGCATGCACGCCTCGAGTGTGATAGATTGTGGGTTCATCGGTGGTGTAATGGTTAGCGTGTTCGCCTCGAGTGTGGTAGATTGTGGTTCATCGGTGGTGTAATTGTTAGCGTGTTCGCCTCGAGTGTGGTAGACTGTGGTTCATCGGTGGTGTAATGGTTAGCGTGCTCGCCTCGAGTGTGGTAGATTGTGGGTTCATCGGTGGTGTAATGGTTAGCGTGCTCGCCTCGAGTGTGGTAGATTGTGGGTTTATCGATGGTGTAATGGTTAGTGTGCTCGCCTCGAGTGTGGTAGATTTTGGGTTCATCGGTGGTGTAATGGTTAGTGTGCTTGCCTCGAGTGTGGTAGTTTGTGAGTTCATCGGTGGTGTAATGGTTAGCATGCTCGCCTCGAGTGTGGTAGAGTGTGGATTCATCGGTGGTGTAATGGTTAGCGTGCTCGCCTCGAGTGTGGTAGATTGTGGTTCATCGGTGGTGTAATGGTTAGCGTGCTCGCCTCGAGTGTGGTAGATTGTGGTTCATCGGTGGTGTAATGGTGAGCGTGCTCGCCTCGAGTGTGATAGATTGTGGATTCATCGGTGGTGTAATGGTTAGCGTGCTCGCCTCGAGTGTGGTAGATTGTGGTTCATCGGTGGTGTAATGGTTAGCGTCCTCCCCTGGAGTGTGGTAGATTGTGGTTCATCGGTGGTGTAACGGTTAGCGTGCTCGCCTCGAGTGTGGTAGATTGTGGTTCATCGGTGGTGTAATAGTTAGCGCGCACGCCTCGAGTGTGGTAAATTGTGGTTCATCGGTGGTGTAATGGTTAGCGTGCTCGCCTCGAGTGTAGTAGATTGTGGGTTCATCGGTGGTGTAATGGTTAGCGTGCTCGCCTCGAGTGTGGTAGATTGTGGGTTTATCGATGGTGTAATGGTTAGTGTGCTCGCCTCGAGTGTGGTAGATTGTGGGTTCATCGGTGGTGTAATGGTTAGCGTGCTTGCCTCGAGTGTGGTAGATTGCGAGTTCATCGGTGGTGTAATGGTTAGCGTGCTTGCCTCGAGTGTGGTAGAGTGTGGATTCATCGGTGGTGTAATGGTTAGCGTGCTCGCCTCGAGTGTGATAGATTGTGGTTCATCGGTGGTGTAATGGTTAGCGTGTTCGCCTCCAGTGTGGTAGATTGTGGTTCATCGGTGGTGTAATGGTTAGCGTGCTCGCCTCGAGTGTGGTAGAGTGTGGATTCATCGGTGGTTTAATGGTTAGCGTGCTCGCCTCGAGTGTGGTAGATTGTGGTTCATCGGTGGTGTAATGGTAAGCGTCCTCCCCTCGAGTGTGGTAGAGTGTGGATTCATCGGTGGTGTAATGGTTAGCATGCTCCCCTCGAGTGTGGTAGATTGTGGGTTCATCGGTGGTGTAATGGTTAGCGTGCTCGCCTCGAGTGTGGTAGATTGTGGTTCATCGGTGGTGTAATAGTTAGCGCGCTCGCCTCGAGTATGGTAGATTGTGGTTCATCGGTGGTGTAATGGTTAGCGTGCTCGCCTCGAGTGTAGTAGATTGTGGGTTCATCGGTGCTGTAATGGTTAGCGTGCTCGCCTCGAGTGTGGTAGATTGTGGGTTCATCGGTGGTGTAATGGTTAACGTGCTCGCCTCGAGTGTGGTAGATTGTGGATTCATCGGTGGTGTAATTGTTAGCGTGTTCGCCTCGAGTGTGGTAGATTGTGGTTCATCGGTGGTGTAATGGTTAGCGTGCACGCCTCGAGTGTGGTAGATTGTGGGTTCATCGGTGGTGTAATGGTTAGCGTGCTTGCCTCGAGTGTGGTAGATTGTTGGTTTATCGGTGGTGTAATGGTTAGTGTGCTCGCCTCGAGTGTGGTAGATTGTGGGTTCATCGGTGGTGTAATGGTTAGCGTGCTTGCCTCGAGTGTGGTAGATTGTGAGTTCATCGGTGGTGTAATGGTTAGCGTCCTCGCCTCGAGTGTGGTAGAGTGTGGATTCATCGGTGGTGTAATGGTTAGCGTGCTCGCCTCAAGTGTTGTAGATTGTGGGTTCATCGGTGGTGTAATGGTTAGCGTCCTCGCCTCGAGTGTGGTAAATTGTGGTTCATCGGTGGTGTAATGGTTAGCGTGCTCGCCTCGAATATGGTAGATTGTGGGTTCATCGGTGGTGTAATGGGTAGCGTGCTCTCCTCAAGTGTGGTAGAGTGTGGGTTCATCGGTGGTGTAATGGTTAGCGTGCTCGCATCAAGTGTTGTAGATTGTGGGTTCATCGGTGGTATAATGGTTAGCGTCCTCGCCTCGAGTGTGGTAGATTTTGGTTCATCGGTGGTGTAATGGTTAGCGTGCTCGCCTCGAGTATGGTAGATTGTGGGTTCATCGGTGGTGTAATGGGTAGCGTTCTCGCCTCGAGTGTGGTAGATTGTGGGTTCATCGGTGGTATAATGGTTAGCGTGCTCGCCTCGAGTGTGGTAGATTCTGGTTCATCGGTGGTGTAATGGTTAACGTGCTCGCCTCGAGTGTGGTTAGATTGTGGATTCATCGGTGGTGTAATGGTTAGCGTGCTCGCCTCGAGTGTGGTAGATTGTGGTTAATCGGTGATGTAATGGTTAGCATGCACGCCTCGAGTGTGATAGATTGTGGGTTCATCGGTGGTGTAATGGGTAGCGTGCTCGCCTCGAGTGTGGTAGATTGTGGTTCATCGGTGGTGTAATGGGTAGCGTGCTCGCCTCGAGTGTGGTAGATTGTGGTTCATCGGTGGTGTAATGGTTAGCGTGCTCGCCTCGAGTGTGGTAGATTGTGGGTTCATCGGTGGTGTAATAGTTAGCGTGCTCGCCTCGAGTGTGGTAGATTGTGGTTCATCGGTGGTGTAATGGTTAGCGTCCTCCCCTGGAGTGTGGTAGATTGTGGTTCATCGGTGGTGTAACGGTTAGCGTGCTCGCCTCGAGTGTGGTAGATTGTGGTTCATCGGTGGTGTAATAGTTAGCGCGCACGCCTCGAGTGTGGTAAATTGTGGTTCATCGGTGGTGTAATGGTTAGCGTGCTCGCCTCGAGTGTAGTAGATTGTGGGTTCATCGGTGGTGTAATGGTTAGCGTGCTCGCCTCGAGTGTGGTAGATTGTGGGTTTATCGATGGTGTAATGGTTAGTGTGCTCGCCTCGAGTGTGGTAGATTGTGGGTTCATCGGTGGTGTAATGGTTAGCGTGCTTGCCTCGAGTGTGGTAGATTGCGAGTTCATCGGTGGTGTAATGGTTAGCGTGCTTGCCTCGAGTGTGGTAGAGTGTGGATTCATCGGTGGTGTAATGGTTAGCGTGCTCGCCTCGAGTGTGATAGATTGTGGTTCATCGGTGGTGTAATGGTTAGCGTGTTCGCCTCCAGTGTGGTAGATTGTGGTTCATCGGTGGTGTAATGGTTAGCGTGCTCGCCTCGAGTGTGGTAGAGTGTGGATTCATCGGTGGTGTAATGGTTAGCGTGCTCGCCTCGAGTGTGGTAGATTGTGGTTCATCGGTGGTGTAATGGTAAGCGTCCTCCCCTCGAGTGTGGTAGAGTGTGGATTCATCGGTGGTGTAATGGTTAGCATGCTCCCCTCGAGTGTGGTAGATTGTGGGTTCATCGGTGGTGTAATGGTTAGCGTGCTCGCCTCGAGTGTGGTAGATTGTGGTTCATCGGTGGTGTAATAGTTAGCGCGCTCGCCTCGAGTATGGTAGATTGTGGTTCATCGGTGGTGTAATGGTTAGCGTGCTCGCCTCGAGTGTAGTAGATTGTGGGTTCATCGGTGCTGTAATGGTTAGCGTGCTCGCCTCGAGTGTGGTAGATTGTGGGTTCATCGGTGGTGTAATGGTTAACGTGCTCGCCTCGAGTGTGGTAGATTGTGGATTCATCGGTGGTGTAATTGTTAGCGTGTTCGCCTCGAGTGTGGTAGATTGTGGTTCATCGGTGGTGTAATGGTTAGCGTGCACGCCTCGAGTGTGGTAGATTGTGGGTTCATCGGTGGTGTAATGGTTAGCGTGCTTGCCTCGAGTGTGGTAGATTGTTGGTTTATCGGTGGTGTAATGGTTAGTGTGCTCGCCTCGAGTGTGGTAGATTGTGGGTTCATCGGTGGTGTAATGGTTAGCGTGCTTGCCTCGAGTGTGGTAGATTGTGAGTTCATCGGTGGTGTAATGGTTAGCGTCCTCGCCTCGAGTGTGGTAGAGTGTGGATTCATCGGTGGTGTAATGGTTAGCGTGCTCGCCTCAAGTGTTGTAGATTGTGGGTTCATCGGTGGTGTAATGGTTAGCGTCCTCGCCTCGAGTGTGGTAAATTGTGGTTCATCGGTGGTGTAATGGTTAGCGTGCTCGCCTCGAATATGGTAGATTGTGGGTTCATCGGTGGTGTAATGGGTAGCGTGCTCTCCTCAAGTGTGGTAGAGTGTGGGTTCATCGGTGGTGTAATGGTTAGCGTGCTCGCATCAAGTGTTGTAGATTGTGGGTTCATCGGTGGTATAATGGTTAGCGTCCTCGCCTCGAGTGTGGTAGATTTTGGTTCATCGGTGGTGTAATGGTTAGCGTGCTCGCCTCGAGTATGGTAGATTGTGGGTTCATCGGTGGTGTAATGGGTAGCGTTCTCGCCTCGAGTGTGGTAGATTGTGGGTTCATCGGTGGTATAATGGTTAGCGTGCTCGCCTCGAGTGTGGTAGATTCTGGTTCATCGGTGGTGTAATGGTTAACGTGCTCGCCTCGAGTGTGGTTAGATTGTGGATTCATCGGTGGTGTAATGGTTAGCGTGCTCGCCTCGAGTGTGGTAGATTGTGGTTAATCGGTGATGTAATGGTTAGCATGCACGCCTCGAGTGTGATAGATTGTGGGTTCATCGGTGGTGTAATGGGTAGCGTGCTCGCCTCGAGTGTGGTAGATTGTGGTTCATCGGTGGTGTAATGGGTAGCGTGCTCGCCTCGAGTGTGGTAGATTGTGGTTCATCGGTGGTGTAATGGTTAGCGTGCTCGCCTCGAGTGTAGTAGATTGTGGGTTCATCGGTGCTGTAATGGTTAGCGTGCTCGCCTCGAGTGTGGTAGATTGTGGGTTCATCGGTGGTGTAATGGTTAACGTGCTCGCCTCGAGTGTGGTAGATTGTGGATTCATCGGTGGTGTAATTGTTAGCGTGTTCGCCTCGAGTGTGGTAGATTGTGGTTCATCGCTGGTGTAATGGTTAGCGTGCTCGCCTCGAGTGTGGTAGATTGTGGGTTCATCGGTGGTGTAATTGTTAGCGTGCTTGCCTCGAGTGTGGTAGATTGTTGGTTTATCGGTGGTGTAATGGTTAGTGTGCTCGCCTCGAGTGTGGTAGATTGTGTGTTCATCGGTGGTGTAATGGTTAGCGTGCTTGCCTCGAGTGTGGTAGATTGTGAGTTCATCGGTGGTGTAATGGTTAGCGTCCTCGCCTCGAGTGTGGTAGAGTGTGGATTCATCGGTGGTGTAATGGTTAGCGTGCTCGCCTCAAGTGTTGTAGATTGTGGGTTCATCGGTGGTGTAATGGTTAGCGTCCTCGCCTCGAGTGTGGTAAATTGTGGTTCATCGGTGGTGTAATGGTTAGCGTGCTCGCCTCGAATATGGTAGATTGTGGGTTCATCGGTGGTGTAATGGGTAGCGTGCTCTCCTCGAGTGTGGTAGAGTGTGGGTTCATCGGTGGTGTAATGGTTAGCGTGCTCGCATCAGGTGTTCTAGATTGTGGGTTCATCGGTGGTATAATGGTTAGCGTCCTCGCCTCGAGTGTGGTAGATTGTGGTTCATCGGTGGTGTAATGGTTAGCGTGCTCGCCTCGAGTATGGTAGATTGTGGGTTCATCGGTGGTGTAATGGGTAGCGTTCTCGCCTCGAGTGTGGTAGATTGTGGGTTCATCGGTGGTATAATGGTTAACGTGCTCGCCTCGAGTGTGGTAGATTCTGCTTCATCGGTGGTGTAATGGTTAACGTGCTCGCCTCGAGTGTGGTTAGATTGTGGATTCATCGGTGGTGTAATGGTTAGCGTGCTCGCCTCGAGTGTGGTAGATTGTGGTTAATCGGTGATGTAATGGTTAGCATGCACGCCTCGAGTGTGATAGATTGTGGGTTCATCGGTGGTGTAATGGGTAGCGTGCTCGCCTCGAGTGTGGTAGATTGTGGTTCATCGGTGGTGTAATGGTTAGCGTGCTCGCCTCGAGTGTGGTAGATTGTGGGTTCATCGGTGGTGTAATGGTTAGCGTGCTCGCCTCGAGTGTGGTAGATTGTGGTTCATCGGTGGTGTAATGGTTAGCATGCTCGCCTCGAGTTTGGTAGATTGTGGGTTCATCGGTGCTGTAATTGGTAGCGTGCTCGCCTCGAGTGTGGTAGATTGTGGTTCAACGGTGGTGTAATGGTTAGCGTGCTCGCCTCGAGTGTAGTAGATTGTGGGTTCATAGGTGGTGTAATGGTTAGCGTGCTCGCTTCGAGTGTGGTAGATTGTGGGTTCATCGGTGGTATAATGGGTAGCGTACTCGCCTCGAGTGTGGTAGATTGTGGGTTCATCGGTGGTGTAATGGTTAACGTTCTCGCCTCGAGTGTGGTAGATTGTGGATTCATCGGTGGTGTAATGGTTAGCGTGTTCGACTCGAGTGTGATAGATTGTGGTTCATCGGTGGTGTAATGGTTAGCGTGCTCGCCTCGAGTGTGATAGATTGTGGGTTCATCGGTGGTGTAATGGTTAGCGTGCTCGCCTCGAGTTTGGTAGATTGTGGGTTTATCGATGGTGTAATGGTTAGTGTGCTCGTCTCGAGTGTGGTAGATTGTGGGTTCATCGGTGGTGTAATGGTTAGCGTGTTTGCCTCGAGTGTGGTAGATTGTGAGTTCATCGGTGGTGTAATGGTTAGCGTGCTCGCCTCGAGTGTGGTAGAGTGTGGATTCATCGGTGGTGTAATGGTTAGCGTGCTCGCCTCGAGTGTGGTAGATTGTGGTTCATCGGTGGTGTAATGGTTAGCGTGCTCGCCTCGAGTGTGGTAGATTGTGGTTCATCGTTGGTGTAATGGTTAGCTTCCTCCCCTGGAGTGTGGTAGATTGTGGATTCATCGGTGGTGTAATGGTTAGCGTGCTCGCCTCGAGTGTAGTAGTTTGTGGGTTCATCGGTGCTGTAATGGTTAGCGTGCTCGCCTCGAGTGTGGTAGATTGTGGGTTCATCGGTGGTGTAATGGTTAGCGTGCTCGACTCGAGTGTGGTAGACTGTGGGTTCATCGGTGGTGTAATGGTTAGCGTGCTCGCCTCGAGTGTGGTAGATTGTGGGTTCATCGGTGGGGTAATGGTTAGCGTGCTCGCCTCGAGTGTGGTAGATTGTGGGTTCTTCGGTGGTGTAATGGTTAGCGTGCTCGCCTCTAGTGTGGTAGATTGTGGTTCATCGGTGGTGTAATGGTTAGCGTGCACGCCTCGAGTGTGATAGATTGTGGGTTCATCGGTGGTGTAATTGTCAGCATGCTCGCCTCGAGTGTGGTAGATTGTGATTCATCGGTGGTGTAATGGTCAGCATGCTCGCCTCGAGTGTGGTAGATTGTGGTTCATCGGTGGTGTAATGGGTAGCGTTCTTGCTTCGAGTGTGGTAGATTGTGCTTCATCGGTGGTGTAATGGTTAGCATGCTCGCTTCGAGTGTGGTAGATTGTGGTTTATCGGTGGTGTAATGGGTATCGTGCTCGCTTCGAGTGTGGTAGATTGTGGTTCATCGGTGGTGTAATGGTTAGCGTGCTCGCCTCGAGTGTGGTAGATTGTGGGTTCATCGGTGGTGTAATGGTTAGCATGCTCGCCTCGAGTGTGGTAGAGTGTGGTTCATCGGCGGTGTAATTGTTAGCGTGTTCGCCTCGAGTGTGGTAGATTGTGGTTCATCGGTGGTGTAATTGTTAGCGTGTTCGCCTCGAGTGTGGTAGACTGTGGTTCATCGGTGGTGTAATGGTTAGCGTGCTCGCCTCGAGTGTGGTAGATTGTGGGTTCATCGGTGGTGTAATGGTTAGCGTGCTCGCCTCGAGTGTGGTAGATTGTGGGTTTATCGATGGTGTAATGGTTAGTGTGCTCGCCTCGAGTGTGGTAGATTTTGGGTTCATCGGTGGTGTAATGGTTAGCGTGCTTGCCTCGAGTGTGGTAGTTTGTGAGTTCATCGGTGGTGTAATGGTTAGGATGCTCGCCTCGAGTGTGGTAGATTGTGGATTCATCGGTGGTGTAATGGTTAGCGTGTTCGACTCGAGTGTGATAGATTGTGGTTCATCGGTGGTGTAATGGTTAGCGTGCTCGCCTCGAGTGTGGTAGATTGTGGGTTCATCGGTGGTGTAATGGTTAGCGTGCTCGCCTCGAGTGTGGTAGATTGTGGGTTTATCGATGGTGTAATGGTTAGTGTGCTCGCCTCGAGTGTGGTAGAGTGTGGATTCATCGGTGGTGTAATGGTTAGCGTGCTCGCCTCGAGTGTGGTAGATTGTGGTTCATCGGTGGTGTAATGGTTAGCTTGCTCGCCTCGAGTGTGGTAGATTGTGGTTCATCGTTGGTGTAATGGTTAGCTTCCTCCCCTGGAGTGTGGTAGATTGTGGATTCATCGGTGGTGTAATGGTTAGCGTGCTCGCCTCGAGTGTAGTAGTTTGTGGGTTCATCGGTGCTGTAATGGTTAGCGTGCTCGCCTCGAGTGTGGTAGATTGTGGGTTCATCGGTGGTGTAATGGTTAGCGTGCTCGACTCGAGTGTGGTAGACTGTGGGTTCATCGGTGGTGTAATGGTTAGCGTGCTCGCCTCGAGTGTGGTAGATTGTGGGTTCATCGGTGGGGTAATGGTTAGCGTGCTCGCCTCGAGTGTGGTAGATTGTGGGTTCTTCGGTGGTGTAATGGTTAGCGTGCTCGCCTCTAGTGTGGTAGATTGTGGTTCATCGGTGGTGTAATGGTTAGCGTGCACGCCTCGAGTGTGATAGATTGTGGGTTCATCGGTGGTGTAATGGTCAGCATGCTCGCCTCGAGTGTGGTAGATTGTGATTCATCGGTGGTGTAATGGTCAGCATGCTCGCCTCGAGTGTGGTAGATTGTGGTTCATCGGTGGTGTAATGGGTAGCGTTCTTGCTTCGAGTGTGGTAGATTGTGCTTCATCGGTGGTGTAATGGTTAGCATGCTCGCTTCGAGTGTGGTAGATTGTGGTTTATCGGTGGTGTAATGGGTATCGTGCTCGCTTCGAGTGTGGTAGATTGTGGTTCATCGGTGGTGTAATGGTTAGCGTGCTCGCCTCGAGTGTGGTAGATTGTGGGTTCATCGGTGGTGTAATGGTTAGCATGCTCGCCTCGAGTGTGGTAGAGTGTGGTTCATCGGCGGTGTAATTGTTAGCGTGTTCGCCTCGAGTGTGGTAGATTGTGGTTCATCGGTGGTGTAATTGTTAGCGTGTTCGCCTCGAGTGTGGTAGACTGTGGTTCATCGGTGGTGTAATGGTTAGCGTGCTCGCCTCGAGTGTGGTAGATTGTGGGTTCATCGGTGGTGTAATGGTTAGCGTGCTCGCCTCGAGTGTGGTAGATTGTGGGTTTATCGATGGTGTAATGGTTAGTGTGCTCGCCTCGAGTGTGGTAGATTTTGGGTTCATCGGTGGTGTAATGGTTAGCGTGCTTGCCTCGAGTGTGGTAGTTTGTGAGTTCATCGGTGGTGTAATGGTTAGCATGCTCGCCTCGAGTGTGGTAGATTGTGGATTCATCGGTGGTGTAATGGTTAGCGTGTTCGACTCGAGTGTGATAGATTGTGGTTCATCGGTGGTGTAATGGTTAGCGTGCTCGCCTCGAGTGTGGTAGATTGTGGGTTCATCGGTGGTGTAATGGTTAGCGTGCTCGCCTCGAGTGTGGTAGATTGTGGGTTTATCGATGGTGTAATGGTTAGTGTGCTCGTCTCGAGTGTGGTAGATTGTGGGTTCATCGGTGGTGTAATGGTTAGCGTGTTTGCCTCGAGTGTGGTAGATTGTGAGTTCATCGGTGGTGTAATGGTTAGCGTGCTCGCCTCAAGTGTGGTAGAGTGTGGATTCATCGGTGGTGTAATGGTTAGCGTGCTCGCCTCGAGTGTGGTAGATTGTGGTTCATCGGTGGTGTAATGGTTAGCGTGCTCGCCTCGAGTGTGGTAGATTGTGGTTCATCGTTGGTGTAATGGTTAGCGTCCTCCCCTGGAGTGTGGTAGATTGTGGATTCATCGGTGGTGTAATGGTTAACGTGCTCGCCTCGAGTGTGGTAGATTGTGGTTCATCGGTGGTGTAATAGTTAGCGCGCTCGCCTCGAGTGTGGTAGATTGTGGTTCATCGGTGGTGTAATGGTTAGCGTGCTCGCCTCGAGTGTAGTAGTTTGTGGGTTCATCGGTGCTGTAATGGTTAGCGTGCTCGCCTCGAGTGTGGTAGATTGTGGGTTCTTCGGTGGTGTAATGGTTAGCGTGCTCGACTCGAGTGTGGTAGACTGTGGGTTCATCGGTGGTGTAATGGTTAGCGTGCTCGCCTCGAGTGTGGTAGATTGTGGGTTCTTCGGTGGTGTAATGGTTAGCGTGCTCGCCTCGAGTGTAGTAGATTGTGTGTTCATCGGTGGTGTAATGGTTAGCGTGCTTGCCTCGAGTATGGTAGATTGTGGGTTCATCGGTGGTGTAATGGGTAGCGTGCTCGCCTCGAGTGTGGTAGATTGTGGGTTCTTCGGTGGTGTAATGGTTAGCGTGCTCGCCTCGAGTGTGGTAGATTGTGGTTCAGCGGTCGTGTAATGGTTAACGTGCTCGCCTCGAGTGTGGTTAGATTGTGGATTCATTGGTGGTGTAATGGTTAGCGTGCTCGCCTCGAGTGTGGTAGATTGTGGTTCATCGGTGGTGTAATGGTTAGCGTGCACGCCTCGAGTGTGATAGATTGCGGGTTCATCGGTGGTGTAATGGTCAGCATGCTCGCCTCGAGTGTGGTAGATTGTGATTCATCGGTGGTGTAATGGTCAGCATGCTCGCCTCGAGTGTGGTAGATTGTGGTTCATCGGTGGTGTAATGGGTAGCGTGCTTGCTTCGAGTGTGGTAGATTGTGCTTCATCGGTGGTGTAATGGTTAGCATGCTCGCTTCGAGTGTGGTAGATTGTGGTTTATCGGTGGTGTAATGGGTATCGTGCTCGCTTCGAGTGTGGTAGATTGTGGTTCATCGGTGGTGTAATGGTTAGCGTGCTCGCCTCGAGTGTGGTAGATTGTGGGTTCATCGGTGGTGTAATGGTTAGCATGCTCGCCTCGAGTGTGGTAGAGTGTGGTTCATCGGCGGTGTAATGGTTAGCGTGCTCGCCTAGAGTGTGGTAGATTGTGGGTTCATCGGTGGTGTAATGGTTAGCGTGCTCGCCTCGAGTGTTGTAGATTGTGGGTTCATCGGTGGTGTAATGGTTAGCGTCCTCGCCTCGAGTGTGGTAGATTGTGGTTCATCGGTGGTGTAATGGTTAGCATGCTCGCCTCGAGTGTGGTAGATTGTGGGTTCATCGGTGCTGTAATGGTTAGCGTGCTCGCCTCGAGTGTGGTAGATTGTGGTTCAACGGTGGTGTAATGGTTAACGTGCTCGCCTCGAGTGTAGTAGATTGTCGGTTCATTGGTGGTGTAATGGTTAGTGTGCTCGCTTCGAGTGTGGTAGATTGTGGGTTCATCGGTGTTGTAATGGGTAGCGTGCTCGCCTCGAGTGTGGTAGATTGTGGGTTTATCGATGGTGTAATGGTTAGTGTGCTCGCCTCGAGTGTGGTAGATTGTGGGTTCATCGGTGGTGTAATGGTTAGCGTGCTTGCCTCGAGTGTGGTAGATTGTGAGTTCATCGGTGGTGTAATGGTTAGCGTGCTCGCCTTAGTGTGGTAGAGTGTGGATTCATCGGTGGTGTAATGGTTAGCGTGCTCGCCTCGAGTGTGGTAGATTGTGGTTCATCGGTGGTGTAATGGTTAGCGTGTTCGCCTCGAGTGTGGTAGATTGTGGTTCATCGGTGGTGTAATGGTTAGCGTGCTCGCCTCGAGTGTGGTAGAGTGTGGATTCATCGGTGGTGTAATGGTTAGCGTGCTCGCCTCGAGTGTGGTAGATTGCTGTTCATCGGTGGTGTAATGGTAAGCGTCCTCGCCTCGAGTGTGGTAGAGTGTGGATTCATCGGTGGTGTAATGGTTAGCGTGCTCGCCTCGAGTGTGGTAGATTGTGGTTCATCGGTGGTGTAATGGTTAGCGTGCTCGCCTCGAGTGTGAGAGATTGTGGTTCATCGGTGGTGTAATGGTTAGCGTGCTCGCCTCGAGTGTGGTAGAGTGTGGATTCATCGGTGGTGTAATGGTTAGCGTGCTCGCCTCGAGTATGGTAGATTGTGGTTCATCGGTGGTGTGATGGTAAGCGTCCTCGCCTCGAGTGTGGTAGATTGTGGTTCATCGGTGGTGTAATGGTTAGCGTGCTCGCCTGGAGTGTGGTAGATTGTGGTTCATCGGTGGTGTAATAGTTAGCGCGCTAGCCTCGAGTATGGTAGATTGTGGTTCATCGGTGGTGTAATGGTTAGCGTGCTCGCCTCGAGTGTAGTAGATTGTGGGTTCATCGGTGCTGTAATGGTTAGCGTGCTCGCCTCGAGTGTGGTAGATTGTGGGTTCATCGGTGGTGTAATGGTTAACGTGCTCGCCTCGAGTGTGGTAGATTGTGGATTCATCGGTGGTGTAATTGTTATCGTGTTCGCCTCGAGTGTGGTAGATTGTGGTTCATCGGTGGTGTAATGGTTAGCGTGCTCGCCTCGAGTGTGGTAGATTGTGGGTTCATCGGTGGTGTAATGGTTAGCGTGCTCGCCTCGAGTGTGGTAGATTGTGGGTTTATCGGTGGTGTAATGGTTAGTGTGCTCGCCTCGAGTGTGGTAGATTGTGGGTTCATCGGTGGTGTAATGGTTAGCGTGCTTGCCTCGAGTGTGGTAGATTGTGAGTTCATCGGTGGTGTAATGGTTAGCGTCCTCGCCTCGAGTGTGGTAGAGTGTGGATTCATCGGTGGTGTAATGGTTAGCGTGCTCGCCTCAAGTGTTGTAGATTGTGGGTTCATCGGTGGTGTAATGGTTAGAGTCCTCGCCTCGAGTGTGGTAGATTGTGGTTCATCGGTGGTGTAATGGTTAGCGTTCTCGCCTCGAGTATGGTAGATTGTGGGTTCATCGGTGGTGTAATGGGTAGCGTGCTCTCCTCGAGTGTGGTAGAGTGTGGATTCATCGGTGGTGTAATGGTTAGCGTGCTCGCCTCGAGTGTTGTAGATTGTGGGTTCATCGGTGGTGTAATGGTTAGCGTCCTCGCCTCGAGTGTGGTAGATTGTGATTCATCGGTGGTGTAATGGTTAGCGTGCTCGCCTCGAGTGTGGTAGATTGTGGTTCAACGGTGGTGTAATGGTTAACGTGCTCGCCTCGAGTGTAGTAGATTGTCGGTTCATTGGTGGTGTAATGGTTAGTGTGCTCGCTTCGAGTGTGGTAGATTGTGGGTTCATCGGTGTTGTAATGGGTAGCGTGCTCGCCTCGAGTGTGGTAGATTGTGGGTTTATCGATGGTGTAATGGTTAGTGTGCTCGCCTCGAGTGTGGTAGATTGTGGGTTCATCGGTGGTGTAATGGTTAGCGTGCTTGCCTCGAGTGTGGTAGATTGTGAGTTCATCGGTGGTGTAATGGTTAGCGTGCTCGCCTTAGTGTGGTAGAGTGTGGATTCATCGGTGGTGTAATGGTTAGCGTGCTCGCCTCGAGTGTGGTAGATTGTGGTTCATCGGTGGTGTAATGGTTAGCGTGTTCGCCTCGAGTGTGGTAGATTGTGGTTCATCGGTGGTGTAATGGTTAGCGTGCTCGCCTCGAGTGTGGTAGAGTGTGGATTCATCGGTGGTGTAATGGTTAGCGTGCTCGCCTCGAGTGTGGTAGATTGTGGTTCATCGGTGGTGTAATGGTAAGCGTCCTCGCCTCGAGTGTGGTAGAGTGTGGATTCATCGGTGGTGTAATGGTTAGCGTGCTCGCCTCGAGTGTGGTAGATTGTCGTTCATCGGTGGTGTAATGGTTAGCGTGCTCGCCTCGAGTGTGAGAGATTGTGGTTCATCGGTGGTGTAATGGTTATCGTGCTCGCCTCGAGTGTGGTAGAGTGTGGATTCATCGGTGGTGTAATGGTTAGCGTGCTCGCCTCGAGTATGGTAGATTGTGGTTCATCGGTGGTGTAATGGTAAGCGTCCTCGCCTCGAGTGTGGTAGATTGTGGTTCATCGGTGGTGTAATGGTTAGCGTGCTCGCCTCGAGTGTGGTAGATTGTGGTTCATCGGTGGTGTAATAGTTAGCGCGCTCGCCTCGAGTATGGTAGATTGTGGTTCATCGGTGGTGTAATGGTTAGCGTGCTCGCCTCGAGTGTAGTAGATTGTGGGTTCATCGGTGCTGTAATGGTTAGCGTGCTCGCCTCGAGTGTGGTAGATTGTGGGTTCATCGGTGGTGTAATGGTTAACGTGCTCGCCTCGAGTGTGGTAGATTGTGGATTCATCGGTGGTGTAATTGTTAGCGTGTTCGCCTCGAGTGTGGTAGATTGTGGTTCATCGGTGGTGTAATGGTTAGCGTGCTCGCCTCGAGTGTGGTAGATTGTGGGTTCATCGGTGGTGTAATGGTTAGCATGCTCGCCTCGAGTGTGGTAGAGTGTGGTTCATCGGCTGTGTAATGGTTAGCGTGCTCGCCTAGAGTGTGGTAGATTGTGGGTTCATCGGTGGTGTAATGGTTAGCGTGCTCGCCTCGAGTGTTGTAGATTGTGGGTTCATCGGTGGTGTAATGGTTAGCGTCCTCGCCTCGAGTGTGGTAGATTGTGGTTCATCGGTGGTGTAATGGTTAGCATGCTCGCCTCGAGTGTGGTAGATTGTGGGTTCATCGGTGCTGTAATGGTTAGCGTGCTCGCCTCGAGTGTGGTAGATTGTGGTTCAACGGTGGTGTAATGGTTAACGTGCTCGCCTCGAGTGTAGTAGATTGTCGGTTCATTGGTGGTGTAATGGTTAGTGTGCTCGCTTCGAGTGTGGTAGATTGTGGGTTCATCGGTGTTGTAATGGGTAGCGTGCTCGCCTCGAGTGTTGTAGATTGTGGGTTTATCGATGGTGTAATGGTTAGTGTGCTCGCCTCGAGTGTGGTAGATTGTGGGTTCATCGGTGGTGTAATGGTTAGCGTGCTTGCCTCGAGTGTGGTAGATTGTGAGTTCATCGGTGGTGTAATGGTTAGCGTGCTCGCCTTAGTGTGGTAGAGTGTGGATTCATCGGTGGTGTAATGGTTAGCGTGCTCGCCTCGAGTGTGGTAGATTGTGGTTCATCGGTGGTGTAATAGTTAGCGTGTTCGCCTCGAGTGTGGTAGATTGTGGTTCATCGGTGGTGTAATGGTTAGCGTGCTCGCCTCGAGTGTGGTAGAGTGTGGATTCAACGGTGGTGTAATGGTTAGCGTGCTCGCCTCGAGTGTGGTAGATTGTGGTTCATCGGTGGTGTAATGGTAAGCGTCCTCGCCTCGAGTGTGGTAGAGTGCGGATTCATCGGTGGTGTAATGGTTAGCGTGCTCGCCTCGAGTGTGGTAGATTGTGGTTCATCGGTGGTGTAATGGTTAGCGTGCTCGCCTCGAGTGTGAGAGATTGTGGTTCATCGGTGGTGTAATGGTTAGCGTGCTCGCCTCGAGTGTGGTAGAGTGTGGATTCATCGGTGGTGTAATGGTTAGCGTGCTCGCCTCGAGTATGGTAGATTGTGGTTCATCGGTGGTGTAATGGTAAGCGTCCTCGCCTCGAGTGTGGTAGATTGTGGTTCATCGGTGGTGTAATGGTTAGCGTGCTCGCCTCGAGTGTGGTAGATTGTGGTTCATCGGTGGTGTAATAGTTAGCGCGCTAGCCTCGAGTATGGTAGATTGTGGTTCATCGGTGGTGTAATGGTTAGCGTGCTCGCCTCGAGTGTAGTAGATTGTGGGTTCATCGGTGCTGTAATGGTTAGCGTGCTCGCCTCGAGTGTGGTAGATTGTGGGTTCATCGGTGGTGTAATGGTTAACGTGCTCGCCTCGAGTGTGGTAGATTGTGGATTCATCGGTGGTGTAATTGTTAGCGTGTTCGCCTCGAGTGTGGTAGATTGTGGTTCATCGGTGGTGTAATGGTTAGCGTGCTCGCCTCGAGTGTGGTAGATTGTGGGTTCATCGGTGGTGTAATGGTTAGCGTGCTCGCCTCGAGTGTGGTAGATTGTGGGTTTATCGGTGGTGTAATGGTTAGTGTGCTCGCCTCGAGTGTGGTAGATTGTGGGTTCATCGGTGGTGTAATGGTTAGCGTGCTTGCCTCGAGTGTGGTAGATTGTGAGTTCATCGGTGGTGTAATGGTTAGCGTCCTCGCCTCGAGTGTGGTAGAGTGTGGATTCATCGGTGGTGTAATGGTTAGCGTGCTCGCCTCAAGTGTTGTAGATTGTGGGTTCATCGGTGGTGTAATGGTTAGAGTCCTCGCCTCGAGTGTGGTAGATTGTGGTTCATCGGTGGTGTAATGGTTAGCGTTCTCGCCTCGAGTATGGTAGATTGTGGGTTCATCGGTGGTGTAATGGGTAGCGTGCTCTCCTCGAGTGTGGTAGAGTGTGGATTCATCGGTGGTGTAATGGTTAGCGTGCTCGCCTCGAGTGTTGTAGATTGTGGGTTCATCGGTGGTGTAATGGTTAGCGTCCTCGCCTCGAGTGTGGTAGATTGTGGTTCATCGGTGGTGTAATGGTTAGCGTGCTCGCCTCGAGTGTGGTAGATTGTGGTTCAACGGTGGTGTAATGGTTAACGTGCTCGCCTCGAGTGTAGTACATTGTCGGTTCATTGGTGGTGTAATGGTTAGTGTGCTCGCTTCGAGTGTGGTAGATTGTGGGTTCATCGGTGTTGTAATGGGTAGCGTGCTCGCCTCGAGTGTGGTAGATTGTGGGTTTATCGATGGTGTAATGGTTAGTGTGCTCGCCTCGAGTGTGGTAGATTGTGGGTTCATCGGTGGTGTAATGGTTAGCGTGCTTGCCTCGAGTGTGGTAGATTGTGAGTTCATCGGTGGTGTAATGGTTAGCGTGCTCGCCTTAGTGTGGTAGAGTGTGGATTCATCGGTGGTGTAATGGTTAGCGTGCTCGCCTCGAGTGTGGTAGATTGTGGTTCATCGGTGGTGTAATGGTTAGCGTGTTCGCCTCGAGTGTGGTAGATTGTGGTTCATCGGTGGTGTAATGGTTAGCGTGCTCGCCTCGAGTGTGGTAGAGTGTGGATTCATCGGTGGTGTAATGGTTAGCGTGCTCGCCTCGAGTGTGGTAGATTGTGGTTCATCGGTGGTGTAATGGTAAGCGTCCTCGCCTCGAGTGTGGTAGAGTGTGGATTCATCGGTGGTGTAATGGTTAGCGTGCTCGCCTCGAGTGTGGTAGATTGTGGTTCATCGGTGGTGTAATGGTTAGCGTGCTCGCCTCGAGTGTGAGAGATTGTGGTTCATCGGTGGTGTAATGGTTAGCGTGCTCGCCTCGAGTGTGGTAGAGTGTGGATTCATCGGTGGTGTAATGGTTAGCGTGCTCGCCTCGAGTGTGGTAGATTGTGGTTCATCGGTGGTGTAATGGTTAGCGTGCTCGCCTCGAGTGTGGTAGATTGTGGTTCATCGGTGGTGTAATAGTTAGCGCGCTCGCATCGAGTATGGTAGATTGTGGTTCATCGGTGGTGTAATGGTTAGCGTGCTCGCCTCGAGTGTAGTAGATTGTGGGTTCATCGGTGCTGTAATGGTTAGCGTGCTCGCCTCGAGTGTGGTAGATTGTGGGTTCATCGGTGGTGTAATGGTTAACGTGCTCGCCTCGAGTGTGGTAGATTGTGGATTCATCGGTGGTGTAATTGTTAGCGTGTTCGCCTCGAGTGTGGTAGATTGTGGTTCATCGGTGGTGTAATGGTTAGCGTGCTCGCCTCGAGTGTGGTAGATTGTGGGTTCATCGGTGGTGTAATGGTTAGCGTGCTCGCCTCGAGTGTGGTAGATTGTGGGTTTATCGGTGGTGTAATGGTTAGTGTGCTCGCCTCGAGTGTGGTAGATTGTGGGTTCATCGGTGGTGTAATGGTTAGCGTGCTTGCCTCGAGTGTGGTAGATTGTGAGTTCATCGGTGGTGTAATGGTAAGCGTCCTCGCCTCGAGTGTGGTAGATTGTGGTTCATCGGTGGTGTAATGGTTAGCGTGCTTGCCTCGAGTGTGGTAGATTGTGAGTTCATCGGTGGTGTAATGGTTAGCGTGCTCGCCTCGAGTATGGTAGATTGTGGTTCATCGGTGGTGTAATGGTAAGCGTCCTCGCCTCGAGTGTGGTAGATTGTGGTTCATCGGTGGTGTAATGGTTAGCGTGCTCGCCTCGAGTGTGGTAGATTGTGGTTCATCGGTGGTGTAATAGTTAGCGCGCTAGCCTCGAGTATGGTAGATTGTGGTTCATCGGTGGTGTAATGGTTAGCGTGCTCGCCTAAAGTGTAGTAGATTGTGGGTTCATCGGTGCTGTAATGGTTAGCGTGCTCGCCTCGAGTGTGGTAGATTGTGGGTTCATCGGTGGTGTAATGGTTAACGTGCTCGCCTCGAGTGTGGTAGATTGTGGATTCATCGGTGGTGTAATTGTTAGCGTGTTCGCCTCGAGTGTGGTAGATTGTGGTTCATCGGTGGTGTAATGGTTAGCGTGCTCGCCTCGAGTGTGGTAGATTGTTGGTTCATCGGTGGTGTAATGGTTAGCGTGCTCGCCTCGAGTGTGGTAGATTGTGGGTTTATCGGTGGTGTAATGGTTAGTGTGCTCGCCTCGAGTGTGGTAGATTGTGGGTTCATCGGTGGTGTAATGGTTAGCGTGCTTGCCTCGAGTGTGGTAGATTGTGAGTTCATCGGTGGTGTAATGGTAAGTGTCCTAGCCTCGAGTGTGGTAGATTGTGGTTCATCGGTGGTGTAATGGTTAGCGTGCTTGCCTCGAGTGTGGTAGATTGTGAGTTCATCGGTGGTGTAATGGTTAGCGTGCTCGCCTCGAGTATGGTAGATTGTGGTTCATCGGTGGTGTAATGGTAAGCGTCCTCGCCTCGAGTGTGGTAGATTGTGGTTCATCGGTGGTGTAATGGTTAGCGTGCTCGCCTCGAGTGTGGTAGATTGTGGTTCATCGGTGGTGTAATAGTTAGCGCGCTAGCCTCGAGTATGGTAGATTGTGGTTTATCGGTGGTGTAATGGTTAGCGTGCTCGCCTCGAGTGTAGTAGATTGTGGGTTCATCGGTGCTGTAATGGTTAGCGTGCTCGCCTCGAGTGTGGTAGATTGTGGGTTCATCGGTGGTGTAATGGTTAACGTGCTCGCCTCGAGTGTGGTAGATTGTGGATTCATCGGTGGTGTAATTGTTAGCGTGTTCGCCTCGAGTGTGGTAGATTGTGGTTCATCGGTGGTGTAATGGTTAGCGTGCTCGCCTCGAGTGTGGTAGATTGTGGGTTCATCGGTGGTGTAATGGTTAGCGTGCTCGCCTCGAGTGTGGTAGATTGTGGGTTTATCGGTGGTGTAATGGTTAGTGTGCTCGCCTCGAGTGTGGTAGATTGTGGGTTCATCGGTGGTGTAATGGTTAGCGTGCTTGCCTCGAGTGTGGTAGATTGTGAGTTCATCGGTGGTGTAATGGTTAGCGTCCTCGCCTCGAGTGTGGTAGAGTGTGGATTCATCGGTGGTGTAATGGTTAGCGTGCTCGCCTCAAGTGTTGTAGATTGTGGGTTCATCGGTGGTGTAATGGTTAGAGTCCTCGCCTCGAGTGTGGTAGATTGTGGTTCATCGGTGGTGTAATGGTTAGCGTTCTCGCCTCGAGTATGGTAGATTGTGGGTTCATCGGTGGTGTAATGGGTAGCGTGCTCTCCTCGAGTGTGGTAGAGTGTGGATTCATCGGTGGTGTAATGGTTAGCGTGCTCGCCTCGAGTGTTGTAGATTGTGGGTTCATCGGTGGTGTAATGGTTAGCGTCCTCGCCTCGAGTGTGGTAGATTGTGGTTCATCGGTGGTGTAATGGTTAGCGTGCTCGCCTCGAGTGTGGTAGATTGTGGTTCAACGGTGGTGTAATGGTTAACGTGCTCGCCTCGAGTGTAGTACATTGTCGGTTCATTGGTGGTGTAATGGTTAGTGTGCTCGCTTCGAGTGTGGTAGATTGTGGGTTCATCGGTGTTGTAATGGGTAGCGTGCTCGCCTCGAGTGTGGTAGATTGTGGGTTTATCGATGGTGTAATGGTTAGTGTGCTCGCCTCGAGTGTGGTAGATTGTGGGTTCATCGGTGGTGTAATGGTTAGCGTGCTCGCCTCGAGTGTGGTAGATTGTGAGTTCATCGGTGGTGTAATGGTTAGCGTGCTCGCCTTAGTGTGGTAGAGTGTGGATTCATCGGTGGTGTAATGGTTAGCGTTCTCGCCTCGAGTGTGGTAGATTGTGGTTCATCGGTGGTGTAATGGTTAGCGTGTTCGCCTCGAGTGTGGTAGATTGTGGTTCATCGGTGGTGTAATGGTTAGCGTGCTCGCCTCGAGTGTGGTAGAGTGTGGATTCATCGGTGGTGTAATGGTTAGCGTGCTCGCCTCGAGTGTGGTAGATTGTGGTTCATCGGTGGTGTAATGGTAAGCGTCCTCGCCTCGAGTGTGGTAGAGTGTGGATTCATCGGTGGTGTAATGGTTAGCGTGCTCGCCTCGAGTGTGGTAGATTGTGGTTCATCGGTGGTGTAATGGTTAGCGTGCTCGCCTCGAGTGTGAGAGATTGAGGTTCATCGGTGGTGTAATGGTTAGCGTGCTCGCCTCGAGTGTGGTAGATTGTGGATTCATCGGTGGTGTAATTGTTAGCGTGTTCGCCTCGAGTGTGGTAGATTGTGGTTCATCGGTGGTGTAATGGTTAGCGTGCTCGCCTCGAGTGTGGTAGATTGTGGGTTCATCGGTGGTGTAATGGTTAGCGTGCTCGCCTCGAGTGTGGTAGATTGTGGGTTTATCGGTGGTGTAATGGTTAGTGTGCTCGCCTCGAGTGTGGTAGATTGTGGGTTCATCGGTGGTGTAATGGTTAGCGTGCTTGCCTCGAGTGTGGTAGATTGTGAGTTCATCGGTGGTGTAATGGTTAGCGTCCTCGCCTCGAGTGTGGTAGAGTGTGGATTCATCGGTGGTGTAATGGTTAGCGTGCTCGCCTCAAGTGTTGTAGATTGTGGGTTCATCGGTGGTGTAATGGTTAGAGTCCTCGCCTCGAGTGTGGTAGATTGTGGTTCATCGGTGGTGTAATGGTTAGCGTTCTCGCCTCGAGTATGGTAGATTGTGGGTTCATCGGTGGTGTAATGGGTAGCGTGCTCTCCTCGAGTGTGGTAGAGTGTGGATTCATCGGTGGTGTAATGGTTAGCGTGCTCGCCTCGAGTGTTGTAGATTGTGGGTTCATCGGTGGTGTAATGGTTAGCGTCCTCGCCTCGAGTGTGGTAGATTGTGGTTCATCGGTGGTGTAATGGTTAGCGTGCTCGCCTCGAGTGTGGTAGATTGTGGTTCAACGGTGGTGTAATGGTTAACGTGCTCGCCTCGAGTGTAGTACATTGTCGGTTCATTGGTGGTGTAATGGTTAGTGTGCTCGCTTCGAGTGTGGTAGATTGTGGGTTCATCGGTGTTGTAATGGGTAGCGTGCTCGCCTCGAGTGTGGTAGATTGTGGGTTTATCGATGGTGTAATGGTTAGTGTGCTCGCCTCGAGTGTGGTAGATTGTGGGTTCATCGGTGGTGTAATGGTTAGCGTGCTCGCCTCGAGTGTGGTAGATTGTGAGTTCATCGGTGGTGTAATGGTTAGCGTGCTCGCCTTAGTGTGGTAGAGTGTGGATTCATCGGTGGTGTAATGGTTAGCGTTCTCGCCTCGAGTGTGGTAGATTGTGGTTCATCGGTGGTGTAATGGTTAGCGTGTTCGCCTCGAGTGTGGTAGATTGTGGTTCATCGGTGGTGTAATGGTTAGCGTGCTCGCCTCGAGTGTGGTAGAGTGTGGATTCATCGGTGGTGTAATGGTTAGCGTGCTCGCCTCGAGTGTGGTAGATTGTGGTTCATCGGTGGTGTAATGGTAAGCGTCCTCGCCTCGAGTGTGGTAGAGTGTGGATTCATCGGTGGTGTAATGGTTAGCGTGCTCGCCTCGAGTGTGGTAGATTGTGGTTCATCGGTGGTGTAATGGTTAGCGTGCTCGCCTCGAGTGTGAGAGATTGTGGTTCATCGGTGGTGTAATGGTTAGCGTGCTCGCCTCGAGTGTGGTAGAGTGTGGATTCATCGGTGGTGTAATGGTTAGCGTGCTCGCCTCGAGTATGGTAGATTGTGGTTCATCGGTGGTGTAATGGTAAGCGTCCTCGCCTCGAGTGTGGTAGATTGTGGTTCATCGGTGGTGTAATGGTTAGCGTGCTCGCCTCGAGTGTGGTAGATTGTGGTTCATCGGTGGTGTAATAGTTAGCGCGCTCGCCTCGAGTATGGTAGATTGTGGTTCATCGGTGGTGTAATGGTTAGCGTGCTCGCCTCGAGTGTAGTAGATTGTGGGTTCATCGGTGCTGTAATGGTTAGCGTGCTCGCCTCGAGTGTGGTAGATTGTGGGTTCATCGGTGGTGTAATGGTTAACGTGCTCGCCTCGAGTGTGGTAGATTGTGGATTCATCGGTGGTGTAATTGTTAGCGTGTTCGCCTCGAGTGTGGTAGATTGTGGTTCATCGGTGGTGTAATGGTTAGCGTGCTCGCCTCGAGTGTGGTAGATTGTGGGTTCATCGGTGGTGTAATGGTTAGCGTGCTCGCCTCGAGTGTGGTAGATTGTGGGTTTATCGGTGGTGTAATGGTTAGTGTGCTCGCCTCGAGTGTGGTAGATTGTGGGTTCATCGGTGGTGTAATGGTTAGCGTGCTTGCCTCGAGTGTGGTAGATTGTGAGTTCATCGGTGGTGTAATGGTTAGCGTCCTCGCCTCGAGTGTGGTAGATTGTGGATTCATCGGTGGTGTAATGGTTAGCGTGCTCGCCTCAAGTGTTGTAGATTGTGGGTTCATCGGTGGTGTAATGGTTAGAGTCCTCGCCTCGAGTGTGGTAGATTGTGGTTCATCGGTGGTGTAATGGTTAGCGTGCTCGCCTCGAGTATGGTAGATTGTGGGTTCATCGGTGGTGTAATGGGTAGCGTGCTCTCCTCGAGTGTGGTAGAGTGTGGATTCATCGGTGGTGTAATGGTTAGCGTGCTCGCATCAAGTGTTGTAGATTGTGGGTTCATCGGTGTTGTAATGGTTAGCGTCCTCGCCTCGAGTGTGGTAGATTGTGGTTCATAGGTGGTGTAATGGTTAGCGTGCTCGCCTCGAGTATGGTAGATTGTGGGTTCATCGGTGGTGTAATGGGTAGCGTTCTCGCCTCGAGTGTGGTCGATTGTGGGTTCATCGGTGCTGTAATGGTTAGCGTGCTCGCCTCGAGTGTGGTAGATTGTGGGTTCATCGGTGGTGTAATGGTTAGCATGCTCGCCTCGAGTGTGGTAGAGTGTGGTTCATCGGTGGTGTAATGGTTAGCGTGCTCGCCTCGAGTGTGGTAGATTGTGGTTCATCGGTGGTGTAATGGTTAGCATGCTCGCCTCGAGTGTGGTAGATTGTGGGTTCATCGGTGCTGTAATTTGTAGCGTGCTCGCCTCGAGTGTGGTAGATTGTGGTTCAACGGTGGTGTAATGGTTAGCGTGCTCGCCTCGAGTGTAGTAGATTGTGGGTTCATAGGTGGTGTAATGGTTAGCGTGCTCGCTTCGAGTGTGGTAGATTGTGGGTTCATCGGTGGTATAATGGGTAGCGTACTCGCCTCGAGTGTGGCAGATTGTGGGTTCATCGGTGGTGTAATGGTTAACGTGCTCGCCTCGAGTGTGGTAGATTGTGGATTCATCGGTGGTGTAATTGTTAGCGTGTTCGACTCGAGTGTGGTAGATTGTGGTTCATCGGTGGTGTAATGGTTAGCGTGCTCGCCTCGAGTGTGGTAGATTGTGTGTTCATCGGTGGTGTAATGGTTAGCGTGCTCGCCTCGAGTGTGGTAGATTGTGGGTTTATCGATGGTGTAATGGTTAGTGTGCTCGCCTCGAGTGTGGTAGATTGTGGGTTCATCGGTGGTGTAATGGTTAGCGTGCTTGCCTCGAGTGTGGTAGATTGTGAGTTCATCGGTGGTGTAATGGTAAGCGTCCTCGCCTCGAGTGTGGTAGATTGTGGTTCATCGGTGGTGTAATGGTTAGCGTGCTTGCCTCGAGTGTGGTAGATTGTGAGTTCATCGGTGGTGTAATGGTTAGCGTGCTCGCCTCGAGTATGGTAGATTGTGGTTCATCGGTGGTGTAATGGTAAGCGTCCTCGCCTCGAGTGTGGTAGATTGTGGTTCATCGGTGGTGTAATGGTTAGCGTGCTCGCCTCGAGTGTGGTAGATTGTGGTTCATCGGTGGTGTAATAGTTAGCGCGCTAGCCTCGAGTATGGTAGATTGTGGTTCATCGGTGGTGTAATGGTTAGCGTGCTCGCCTCGAGTGTAGTAGATTGTGGGTTCATCGGTGCTGTAATGGTTAGCGTGCTCGCCTCGAGTGTGGTAGATTGTGGGTTCATCGGTGGTGTAATGGTTAACGTGCTCGCCTCGAGTGTGGTAGATTGTGGATTCATCGGTGGTGTAATTGTTAGCGTGTTCGCCTCGAGTGTGGTAGATTGTGGTTCATCGGTGGTGTAATGGTTAGCGTGCTCGCCTCGAGTGTGGTAGATTGTGGGTTCATCGGTGGTGTAATGGTTAGCGTGCTCGCCTCGAGTGTGGTAGATTGTGGGTTTATCGGTGGTGTAATGGTTAGTGTGCTCGCCTCGAGTGTGGTAGATTGTGGGTTCATCGGTGGTGTAATGGTTAGCGTGCTTGCCTCGAGTGTGGTAGATTGTGAGTTCATCGGTGGTGTAATGGTAAGTGTCCTCGCCTCGAGTGTGGTAGATTGTGGTTCATCGGTGGTGTAATGGTTAGCGTGCTTGCCTCGAGTGTGGTAGATTGTGAGTTCATCGGTGGTGTAATGGTTAGCGTGCTCGCCTCGAGTATGGTAGATTGTGGTTCATCGGTGGTGTAATGGTAAGCGTCCTCGCCTCGAGTGTGGTAGATTGTGGTTCATCGGTGGTGTAATGGTTAGCGTGCTCGCCTCGAGTGTGGTAGATTGTGGTTCATCGGTGGTGTAATAGTTAGCGCGCTAGCCTCGAGTATGGTAGATTGTGGTTCATCGGTGGTGTAATGGTTAGCGTGCTCGCCTCGAGTGTAGTAGATTGTGGGTTCATCGGTGCTGTAATGGTTAGCGTGCTCGCCTCGAGTGTGGTAGATTGTGGGTTCATCGGTGGTGTAATGGTTAACGTGCTCGCCTCGAGTGTGGTAGATTGTGGATTCATCGGTGGTGTAATTGTTAGCGTGTTCGCCTCGAGTGTGGTAGATTGTGGTTCATCGGTGGTGTAATGGTTAGCGTGCTCGCCTCGAGTGTGGTAGATTGTGGGTTCATCGGTGGTGTAATGGTTAGCGTGCTCGCCTCGAGTGTGGTAGATTGTGGGTTTATCGGTGGTGTAATGGTTAGTGTGCTCGCCTCGAGTGTGGTAGATTGTGGGTTCATCGGTGGTGTAATGGTTAGCGTGCTTGCCTCGAGTGTGGTAGATTGTGAGTTCATCGGTGGTGTAATGGTTAGCGTCCTCGCCTCGAGTGTGGTAGAGTGTGGATTCATCGGTGGTGTAATGGTTAGCGTGCTCGCCTCAAGTGTTGTAGATTGTGGGTTCATCGGTGGTGTAATGGTTAGAGTCCTCGCCTCGAGTGTGGTAGATTGTGGTTCATCGGTGGTGTAATGGTTAGCGTTCTCGCCTCGAGTATGGTAGATTGTGGGTTCATCGGTGGTGTAATGGGTAGCGTGCTCTCCTCGAGTGTGGTAGAGTGTGGATTCATCGGTGGTGTAATGGTTAGCGTGCTCGCCTCGAGTGTTGTAGATTGTGGGTTCATCGGTGGTGTAATGGTTAGCGTCCTCGCCTCGAGTGTGGTAGATTGTGGTTCATCGGTGGTGTAATGGTTAGCGTGCTCGCCTCGAGTGTGGTAGATTGTGGTTCAACGGTGGTGTAATGGTTAACGTGCTCGCCTCGAGTGTAGTACATTGTCGGTTCATTGGTGGTGTAATGGTTAGTGTGCTCGCTTCGAGTGTGGTAGATTGTGGGTTCATCGGTGTTGTAATGGGAAGCGTGCTCGCCTCGAGTGTGGTAGATTGTGGGTTTATCGATGGTGTAATGGTTAGTGTGCTCGCCTCGAGTGTGGTAGATTGTGGGTTCATCGGTGGTGTAATGGTTAGCGTGCTTGCCTCGAGTGTGGTAGATTGTGAGTTCATCGGTGGTGTAATGGTTAGCGTGCTCGCCTTAGTGTGGTAGAGTGTGGATTCATCGGTGGTGTAATGGTTAGCGTGCTCGCCTCGAGTGTGGTAGATTGTGGTTCATCGGTGGTGTAATGGTTAGCGTGTTCGCCTCGAGTGTGGTAGATTGTGGTTCATCGGTGGTGTAATGGTTAGCGTGCTCGCCTCGAGTGTGGTAGAGTGTGGATTCATCGGTGGTGTAATGGTTAGCGTGCTCGCCTCGAGTGTGGTAGATTGTGGTTCATCGGTGGTGTAATGGTAAGCGTCCTCGCCTCGAGTGTGGTAGAGTGTGGATTCATCGGTGGTGTAATGGTTAGCGTGCTCGCCTCGAGTGTGGTAGATTGTGGTTCATCGGTGGTGTAATGGTTAGCGTGCTCGCCTCGAGTGTGAGAGATTGTGGTTCATCGGTGGTGTAATGGTTAGCGTGCTCGCCTCGAGTGTGGTAGAGTGTGGATTCATCGGTGGTGTAATGGTTAGCGTGCTCGCCTCGAGTATGGTAGATTGTGGTTCATCGGTGGTGTAATGGTAAGCGTCCTCGCCTCGAGTGTGGTAGATTGTGGTTCATCGGTGGTGTAATGGTTAGCGTGCTCGCCTCGAGTGTGGTAGATTGTGGTTCATCGGTGGTGTAATAGTTAGCGCGCTCGCCTCGAGTATGGTAGATTGTGGTTCATCGGTGGTGTAATGGTTAGCGTGCTCGCCTCGAGTGTAGTAGATTGTGGGTTCATCGGTGCTGTAATGGTTAGCGTGCTCGCCT
The DNA here is from genome assembly GCA_963680875.1 of Bathymodiolus brooksi. Lineage (NCBI taxonomy): Eukaryota > Metazoa > Mollusca > Bivalvia > Mytilida > Modiolidae > Bathymodiolus > Bathymodiolus brooksi. Next base: position 14,154,233 of record OY804590.1, read on the forward strand.
CGAGTGTGGTAGATTGTGGGTTCATCGGTGGTGTAATGGTTAACGTGCTCGCCTCGAGTGTGGTAGATTGTGGATTCATCGGTGGTGTAATTGTTAGCGTGTTCGCCTCGAGTGTGGTAGATTGTGGTTCATCGGTGGTGTAATGGTTAGCGTGCTCGCCTCGAGTGTGGTAGATTGTGGGTTCATCGGTGGTGTAATGGTTAGCGTGCTCGCCTCGAGTGTGGTAGATTGTGGGTTTATCGGTGGTGTAATGGTTAGTGTGCTCGCCTCGAGTGTGGTAGATTGTGGGTTCATCGGTGGTGTAATGGTTAGCGTGCTTGCCTCGAGTGTGGTAGATTGTGAGTTCATCGGTGGTGTAATGGTTAGCGTCCTCGCCTCGAGTGTGGTAGAGTGTGGATTCATCGGTGGTGTAATGGTTAGCGTGCTCGCCTCAAGTGTTGTAGATTGTGGGTTCATCGGTGGTGTAATGGTTAGAGTCCTCGCCTCGAGTGTGGTAGATTGTGGTTCATCGGTGGTGTAATGGTTAGCGTGCTCGCCTCGAGTATGGTAGATTGTGGGTTCATCGGTGGTGTAATGGGTAGCGTGCTCTCCTCGAGTGTGGTAGAGTGTGGATTCATCGGTGGTGTAATGGTTAGCGTGCTCGCATCAAGTGTTGTAGATTGTGGGTTCATCGGTGTTGTAATGGTTAGCGTCCTCGCCTCGAGTGTGGTAGATTGTGGTTCATAGGTGGTGTAATGGTTAGCGTGCTCGCCTCGAGTATGGTAGATTGTGGGTTCATCGGTGGTGTAATGGGTAGCGTTCTCGCCTCGAGTGTGGTCGATTGTGGGTTCATCGGTGCTGTAATGGTTAGCGTGCTCGCCTCGAGTGTGGTAGATTGTGGGTTCATCGGTGGTGTAATGGTTAGCATGCTCGCCTCGAGTGTGGTAGAGTGTGGTTCATCGGTGGTGTAATGGTTAGCGTGCTCGCCTCGAGTGTGGTAGATTGTGGTTCATCGGTGGTGTAATGGTTAGCATGCTCGCCTCGAGTGTGGTAGATTGTGGGTTCATCGGTGCTGTAATTTGTAGCGTGCTCGCCTCGAGTGTGGTAGATTGTGGTTCAACGGTGGTGTAATGGTTAGCGTGCTCGCCTCGAGTGTAGTAGATTGTGGGTTCATAGGTGGTGTAATGGTTAGCGTGCTCGCTTCGAGTGTGGTAGATTGTGGGTTCATCGGTGGTATAATGGGTAGCGTACTCGCCTCGAGTGTGGCAGATTGTGGGTTCATCGGTGGTGTAATGGTTAACGTGCTCGCCTCGAGTGTGGTAGATTGTGGATTCATCGGTGGTGTAATTGTTAGCGTGTTCGACTCGAGTGTGGTAGATTGTGGTTCATCGGTGGTGTAATGGTTAGCGTGCTCGCCTCGAGTGTGGTAGATTGTGGGTTCATCGGTGGTGTAATGGTTAGCGTGCTCGACTCGAGTGTGGTAGATTGTGGGTTTATCGATGGTGTAATGGTTAGTGTGCTCGCCTCGAGTGTGGTAGATTGTGAGTTCATCGGTGGTATAATGGTTAGCGTGCTTGCCTCGAGTTTGGTAGATTGTGAGTTCATCGGTGGTGTAATGGCTAGCGTGCTCGCCTCGAGTGTGGTAGAGTGTGGATTCATCGGTGGTGTAATGGTTAGCGTGCTCGCCTCGAGTGTGGTAGATTGTGGGTTTATCGATGGTGTAATGGTTAGTGTGCTCGCCTCGAGTGTGGTAGATTGTGAGTTCATCGGTGGTATAATGGTTAGCGTGCTTGCCTCGAGTGTGGTAGATTGTGAGTTCATCGGTGGTGTAATGGCTAGCGTGCTCGCCTCGAGTGTGGTAGAGTGTGGATTCATCGGTGGTGTAATGGTTAGCGTGCTCGCCTCGAGTGTGGTAGATTGTGGTTCATCGGTGGTGTAATGGTTAGCGTGCTCGCCTCGAGTGTGGTAGAGTGTGGATTCATCGGTGGTGTAATGGTTAGCGTGCTCGCCTCGAGTGTGGTAGATTGTGGTTCATCGTTGGTGTAATGGTTAGCGTCCTCCCCTGGAGTGTGGTAGTTTGTGGTTCATCGGTGGTGTAATGGTTAGCGTGCTCGCCTCGAGTGTGGTAGATTGTGGTTCATCGGTGGTGTAATAGTTAGCGCGCTCGCCTCGAGTGTGGTAGATTGTGGTTCATCGGTGGTGTAATGGTTAGCGTGCTCGCCTCGAATGTAGTATATTGTGGGTTCATCGGTGCTGTAATGGGTAGCGTTCTCGCCTCGAGTGTGGTAGAGTTTGGATTCATCGGTGGTGTAATGGTTAGCGTGCTCGCCTCAAGTGTTGTAGATTGTGGGTTCATCGGTGGTGTAATGGTTAGCGTCCTCGCCTCGAGTGTGGTAGATTGTGGTTCATCGGTGGTGTAATGGTTAGCGTGCTCGCCTCGAGTATGGTAGATTGTGGGTTCATCGGTGGTGTAATGGGTAGCGTGCTCTCCTCGAGTGTGGTAGAGTGTGGGTTCATCGGTGGTGTAATGGTTAGCGTGCTCGCATCAAGTGTTGTAGATTGTGGGTTCATCGGTGTTGTAATGGTTAGCCTCCTCGCCTCGAGTGTGGTAGATTGTGGTTCATAGGTGGTGTAATGGTTAGCGTGCTCGCCACGAGTATGGTAGATTGTGGGTTCATCGGAGGTGTAATGGGTAGCGTTCTCGCCTCGAGTGTGGTAGATTGTGGATTAATCGGTGGTGTAATGGTTAGCGTGCTCGCCTCGAGTGTGGTAGATTGTGGGTTCATCGGTGGTGTAATGGTTAGCATGCTCGCCTCGAGTGTGGTAGAGTGTGGTTCATCGGTGGTGTAATGGTTAGCGTGCTCGCCTCGAGTGTGGTAGATTGTGGTTCATTGGTGGTGTAATGGTTAGCGTGCTCGCCTCGAGTGTGGTAGATTGTGGTTCATCGGTGGTGTAATGGTTAGCGTGCTCGCCTCGAGTGTGGTAGAGTGTGGATTCATCGGTGGTGTAATGGTTAGCGTGCTCGCCTCGAGTGTGGTAGATTGTGGTTCATCGTTGGTGTAATGGTTAGCGTCCTCCCCTGGAGTGTGGTAGTTTGTGGTTCATCGGTGGTGTAATGGTTAGCGTGCTCGCCTCGAGTGTGGTAGATTGTGAGTTCATCGGTGGTGTAATGGCTAGCGTGCTCGCCTCGAGTGTGGTAGAGTGTGGATTCATCGGTGGTGTAATGGTTAGCGTGCTCGCCTCGAGTGTGGTAGATTGTGGGTTTATCGATGGTGTAATGGTTAGTGTGCTCGCCTCGAGTGTGGTAGATTGTGAGTTCATCGGTGGTATAATGGTTAGCGTGCTTGCCTCGAGTGTGGTAGATTGTGAGTTCATCGGTGGTGTAATGGCTAGCGTTCTCGCCTCGAGTGTGGTAGAGTGTGGATTCATCGGTGGTGTAATGGTTAGCGTGCTCGCCTCGAGTGTGGTAGATTGTGGTTCATCGGTGGTGTAATGGTTAGCGTGCTCGCCTCGAGTGTGGTAGAGTGTGGATTCATCGGTGGTGTAATGGTTAGCGTGCTCGCCTCGAGTGTGGTAGATTGTGGTTCATCGTTGGTTTAATGGTTAGCGTCCTCCCCTGGAGTGTGGTAGTTTGTGGTTCATCGGTGGTGTAATGGTTAGCGTGCTCGCCTCGAGTGTGGTAGATTGTGGTTCATCGGTGGTGTAATAGTTAGCGCGCTCGCCTCGAGTGTGGTAGATTGTGGTTCATCGGTGGTGTAATGGTTAGCGTGCTCGCCTCGAATGTAGTAGATTGTGGGTTCATCGGTGCTGTAATGGGTAGCGTTCTCGCCTCGAGTGTGGTAGAGTGTGGATTCATCGGTGGTGTAATGGTTAGCGTGCTCGCCTCAAGTGTTGTAGATTGTGGGTTCATCGGTGGTGTAATGGTTAGCGTCCTCGCCTCGAGTGTGGTAGATTGTGGTTCATCGGTGGTGTAATGGTTAGCGTGCTCGCCTCGAGTATGGTAGATTGTGGGTTCATCGGTGGTGTAATGGGTAGCGTGCTCTCCTCGAGTGTGGTAGAGTGTGGGTTCATCGGTGGTGTAATGGTTAGCGTGCTCGCATCAAGTGTTGTAGATTGTGGGTTCATCGGTGTTGTAATGGTTAGCCTCCTCGCCTCGAGTGTGGTAGATTGTGGTTCATAGGTGGTGTAATGGTTAGCGTGCTCGCCACGAGTATGGTAGATTGTGGGTTCATCGGAGGTGTAATGGGTAGCGTTCTCGCCTCGAGTGTGGTAGATTGTGGATTAATCGGTGGTGTAATGGTTAGCGTGCTCGCCTCGAGTGTGGTAGATTGTGGGTTCATCGGTGGTGTAATGGTTAGCATGCTCGCCTCGAGTGTGGTAGAGTGTGGTTCATCGGTGGTGTAATGGTTAGCGTGCTCGCCTCGAGTGTGGTAGATTGTGGTTCATTGGTGGTGTAATGGTTAGCGTGCTCGCCTCGAGTGTGGTAGATTGTGGTTCATCGGTGGTGTAATGGTTAGCGTGCTCGCCTCGAGTGTGGTAGAGTGTGGATTCATCGGTGGTGTAATGGTTAGCGTGCTCGCCTCGAGTGTGGTAGATTGTGGTTCATCGTTGGTGTAATGGTTAGCGTCCTCCCCTGGAGTGTGGTAGATTGTGGTTCATCGGTGGTGTAATGGTTAGCGTGCTCGCCTCGAGTGTGGTAGATTGTGGTTCATCGGTGGTGTAATAGTTAGCGCGCTCGCCTCGAGTGTGGTAGATTGTGGTTCATCGGTGGTGTAATGGTTAGCGTGCTCGCCTCGAGTGTAGTAGATTGTGGGTTCATCGGTGCTGTAATGGGTAGCGTTCTCGCCTCGAGTGTGGTAGAGTGTGGATTCATCGGTGGTGTAATGGTTAGCGTGCTCGCCTCAAGTGTTGTAGATTGTGGGTTCATCGGTGGTGTAATGGTTAGCGTCCTCGCCTCGAGTGTGGTAGATTGTGGTTCATCGGTGGTGTAATGGTTAGCGTGCTCGCCTCGAGTATGGTAGATTGTGGGTTCATCGGTGGTGTAATGGGTAGCGTGCTCTCCTCGAGTGTGGTAGAGTGTGGGTTCATCGGTGGTGTAATGGTTAGCGTGCTCGCATCAAGTGTTGTAGATTGTGGGTTCATCGGTGTTGTAATGGTTAGCGTCCTCGCCTCGAGTGTGGTAGATTGTGGTTCATAGGTGGTGTAATGGTTAGCGTGCTCGCCTCGAGTATGGTAGATTGTGGGTTCATCGGTGGTGTAATGGGTAGCGTTCTCGCCTCGAGTGTGGTAGATTGTGGGTTAATCGGTGGTGTAATGGTTAGCGTGCTCGCCTCGAGTGTGGTAGATTGTGGGTTCATCGGTGGTGTAATGGTTAGCATGCTCGCCTCGAGTGTGGTAGAGTGTGGTTCATCGGTGGTGTAATGGTTAGCGTGCTCGCCTCGAGTGTGGTAGATTGTGGTTCATCGGTGGTGTAATGGTTAGCATGCTCGCCTCGAGTGTGGTAGATTGTGGGTTCATCGGTGCTGTAATTGGTAGCGTGCTCGCCTCGAGTGTGGTAGATTGTGGTTCAACGGTGGTGTAATGGTTAGCGTGCTCGCCTCGAGTGTAGTAGATTGTGGGTTCATAGGTGGTGTAATGGTTAGCGTGCTCGCTTCGAGTGTGGTAGATTGTGGGTTCAGCGGTGGTATAATGGGTAGCGTACTCGCCTCGAGTGTGGCAGATTGTGGGTTCATCGGTGGTGTAATGGTTAACGTACTCGCCTCGAGTGTGGTAGATTGTGGATTCATCGGTGGTGTAATTGTTAGCGTGTTCGACTCGAGTGTGGTAGATTGTGGTTCATCGGTGGTGTAATGGTTGGCGTGCTCGCCTCGAGTGTGGTAGATTGTGGGTTCATCGGTGGTGTAATGGTTAGCGTGCTCGCCTCGAGTGTGGTAGATTGTGGGTTTATCGATGGTGTAATGGTTAGTGTGCTCGCCTCGAGTGTGGTAGATTGTGAGTTCATCGGTGGTATAATGGTTAGCGTGCTTGCCTCGAGTGTGGTAGATTGTGAGTTCATCGGTGGTGTAATGGCTAGCGTGCTCGCCTCGAGTGTGGTAGAGTGTGGATTCATCGGTGGTGTAATGGTTAGCGTGCTCGCCTCGAGTGTGGTAGATTGTGGTTCATCGGTGGTGTAATGGTTAGTGTGCTCGCCTCGAGTGTGGTAGAGTGTGGATTCATCGGTGGTGTAATGGTTAGCGTGCTCGCCTCGAGTGTGGTAGATTGTGGTTCATCGTTGGTGTAATGGTTAGCGTCCTCCCCTGGAGTGTGGTAGATTGTGGTTCATCGGTGGTGTAATGGTTAGCGTGCTCGCCTCGAGTGTGGTAGATTGTGGTTCATCGGTGGTGTAATAGTTAGCGTGCTCGCCTCGAGTGTGGTAGATTGTGGTTCATCGGTGGTGTAATGGTTATCGTGCTCGCCTCGAGTGTAGTAGATTGTGGGTTCATCGGTGCTGTAATGGTTAGCGTGCTCGCCTCGAGTGTGGTAGATTGTGGGTTCATCGGTGGTGTAATGGTTCGCGTGCTCGACTCGAGTGTGGTAGACTGTGGGTTCATCGGTGGTGTAATGGTTAGCGTGCTCGCCTCGAGTGTGGTAGATTGTGGGTTCATCGGTGGTGTAATGGTTAGCGTGCTCGCCTCGAGTGTGGTAGATTGTGGTTCATCGGTGGTGTAATGGTTAGCGTGCTCGCCTCGAATGTAGTAGATTGTGGGTTCATCGGTGCTGTAATGGGTAGCGTTCTCGCCTCGAGTGTGGTAGAGTGTGGATTCATCGGTGGTGTAATGGTTAGCGTGCTCGCCTCAAGTGTTGTAGATTGTGGGTTCATCGGTGGTGTAATGGTTAGCGTCCTCGCCTCGAGTGTGGTAGATTGTGGTTCATCGGTGGTGTAATGGTTAGCGTGCTCGCCTCGAGTATGGTAGATTGTGGGTTCATCGGTGGTGTAATGGGTAGCGTGCTCTCCTCGAGTGTGGTAGAGTGTGGGTTCATCGGTGGTGTAATGGTTAGCGTGCTCGCATCAAGTGTTGTAGATTGTGGGTTCATCGGTGTTGTAATGGTTAGCCTCCTCGCCTCGAGTGTGGTAGATTGTGGTTCATAGGTGGTGTAATGGTTAGCGTGCTCGCCACGAGTATGGTAGATTGTGGGTTCATCGGAGGTGTAATGGGTAGCGTTCTCGCCTCGAGTGTGGTAGATTGTGGATTAATCGGTGGTGTAATGGTTAGCGTGCTCGCCTCGAGTGTGGTAGATTGTGGGTTCATCGGTGGTGTAATGGTTAGCATGCTCGCCTCGAGTGTGGTAGAGTGTGGTTCATCGGTGGTGTAATGGTTAGCGTGCTCGCCTCGAGTGTGGTAGATTGTGGTTCATTGGTGGTGTAATGGTTAGCGTGCTCGCCTCGAGTGTGGTAGATTGTGGTTCATCGGTGGTGTAATGGTTAGCGTGCTCGCCTCGAGTGTGGTAGAGTGTGGATTCATCGGTGGTGTAATGGTTAGCGTGCTCGCCTCGAGTGTGGTAGATTGTGGTTCATCGTTGGTGTAATGGTTAGCGTCCTCCCCTGGAGTGTGGTAGATTGTGGTTCATCGGTGGTGTAATGGTTAGCGTGCTCGCCTCGAGTGTGGTAGATTGTGGTTCATCGGTGGTGTAATAGTTAGCGCGCTCGCCTCGAGTGTGGTAGATTGTGGTTCATCGGTGGTGTAATGGTTAGCGTGCTCGCCTCGAGTGTAGTAGATTGTGGGTTCATCGGTGCTGTAATGGGTAGCGTTCTCGCCTCGAGTGTGGTAGAGTGTGGATTCATCGGTGGTGTAATGGTTAGCGTGCTCGCCTCAAGTGTTGTAGATTGTGGGTTCATCGGTGGTGTAATGGTTAGCGTCCTCGCCTCGAGTGTGGTAGATTGTGGTTCATCGGTGGTGTAATGGTTAGCGTGCTCGCCTCGAGTATGGTAGATTGTGGGTTCATCGGTGGTGTAATGGGTAGCGTGCTCTCCTCGAGTGTGGTAGAGTGTGGGTTCATCGGTGGTGTAATGGTTAGCGTGCTCGCATCAAGTGTTGTAGATTGTGGGTTCATCGGTGTTGTAATGGTTAGCGTCCTCGCCTCGAGTGTGGTAGATTGTGGTTCATAGGTGGTGTAATGGTTAGCGTGCTCGCCTCGAGTATGGTAGATTGTGGGTTCATCGGTGGTGTAATGGGTAGCGTTCTCGCCTCGAGTGTGGTAGATTGTGGGTTAATCGGTGGTGTAATGGTTAGCGTGCTCGCCTCGAGTGTGGTAGATTGTGGGTTCATCGGTGGTGTAATGGTTAGCATGCTCGCCTCGAGTGTGGTAGAGTGTGGTTCATCGGTGGTGTAATGGTTAGCGTGCTCGCCTCGAGTGTGGTAGATTGTGGTTCATCGGTGGTGTAATGGTTAGCATGCTCGCCTCGAGTGTGGTAGATTGTGGGTTCATCGGTGCTGTAATTGGTAGCGTGCTCGCCTCGAGTGTGGTAGATTGTGGTTCAACGGTGGTGTAATGGTTAGCGTGCTCGCCTCGAGTGTAGTAGATTGTGGGTTCATAGGTGGTGTAATGGTTAGCGTGCTCGCTTCGAGTGTGGTAGATTGTGGGTTCAGCGGTGGTATAATGGGTAGCGTACTCGCCTCGAGTGTGGCAGATTGTGGGTTCATCGGTGGTGTAATGGTTAACGTACTCGCCTCGAGTGTGGTAGATTGTGGATTCATCGGTGGTGTAATTGTTAGCGTGTTCGACTCGAGTGTGGTAGATTGTGGTTCATCGGTGGTGTAATGGTTGGCGTGCTCGCCTCGAGTGTGGTAGATTGTGGGTTCATCGGTGGTGTAATGGTTAGCGTGCTCGCCTCGAGTGTGGTAGATTGTGGGTTTATCGATGGTGTAATGGTTAGTGTGCTCGCCTCGAGTGTGGTAGATTGTGAGTTCATCGGTGGTATAATGGTTAGCGTGCTTGCCTCGAGTGTGGTAGATTGTGAGTTCATCGGTGGTGTAATGGCTAGCGTGCTCGCCTCGAGTGTGGTAGAGTGTGGATTCATCGGTGGTGTAATGGTTAGCGTGCTCGCCTCGAGTGTGGTAGATTGTGGTTCATCGGTGGTGTAATGGTTAGTGTGCTCGCCTCGAGTGTGGTAGAGTGTGGATTCATCGGTGGTGTAATGGTTAGCGTGCTCGCCTCGAGTGTGGTAGATTGTGGTTCATCGTTGGTGTAATGGTTAGCGTCCTCCCCTGGAGTGTGGTAGATTGTGGTTCATCGGTGGTGTAATGGTTAGCGTGCTCGCCTCGAGTGTGGTAGATTGTGGTTCATCGGTGGTGTAATAGTTAGCGTGCTCGCCTCGAGTGTGGTAGATTGTGGTTCATCGGTGGTGTAATGGTTAGCGTGCTCGCCTCGAGTGTAGTAGATTGTGGGTTCATCGGTGCTGTAATGGTTAGCGTGCTCGCCTCGAGTGTGGTAGATTGTGGGTTCATCGGTGGTGTAATGGTTCGCGTGCTCGACTCGAGTGTGGTAGACTGTGGGTTCATCGGTGGTGTAATGGTTAGCGTGCTCGCCTCGAGTGTGGTAGATTGTGGGTTCATCGGTGGTGTAATGGTTAGCGTGCTCGCCTCGAGTGTGGTAGATTGTGGGTTCTTCGGTGGTGTAATGGTTAGCGTGCTCGCCTCTAGTGTTGTAGATTGTGGGTTCATCGGTGGTGTAATGGTTAGCGTCCTCGCCTCGAGTGTGGTAGATTGTGGTTCATCGGTGGTGTAATGGTTAGCGTGCTCGCCTCGAGTGTGGTAGATTGTGGTTCATCGGTGGTGTAATGGTTAGCGTGCTCGCCTCGAGTGTGGTAGATTGTGGGTTCTTCGGTGGTGTAATGGTTAGCGTGCTCGCCTCTAGTGTTGTAGATTGTGGGTTCATCGGTGGTGTAATGGTTAGCGTCCTCGCCTCGAGTGTGGTAGATTGTGGTTCATCGGTGGTGTAATGGTTAGCGTGCTCGCCTCGAGTGTGGTAGAGTGTGGATTCATCGGTGGTGTAATTGTTAGCGTGTTCGACTCGAGTGTGGTAGATTGTGGTTCATCGGTGGTGTAATGGTTAGCGTGCTCGCCTCGAGTGTGGTAGATTGTGGGTTCATCGGTGGTGTAATGGTTAGCGTGCTCGCCTCGAGTGTGGTAGATTGTGGGTTTATCGATGGTGTAATGGTTAGTGTGCTCGCCTCGAGTGTGGTAGATTGTGAGTTCATCGGTGGTATAATGGTTAGCGTGCTTGCCTCGAGTGTGGTAGATTGTGAGTTCATTGTGGTGTAATGGCTAGCGTGCTCGCCTCGAGTGTGGTAGAGTGTGGATTCATCGGTGGTGTAATGGTTAGCGTGCTCGCCTCGAGTGTGGTAGATTGTGGTTCATCGGTGGTGTAATGGTTAGCGTGCTCGCCTCGAGTGTGGTAGAGTGTGGATTCATCGGTGGTGTAATGGTTAGCGTGCTCGCCTCGAGTGTGGTAGATTGTGGTTCATCGTTGGTGTAATGGTTAGCGTCCTCCCCTGGAGTGTGGTAGATTGTGGTTCATCGGTGGTGTAATGGTTAGCGTGCTCGCTTCGAGTGTGGTAGATTGTGGTTCATCGGTGGTGTAATAGTTAGCGTGCTCGCCTCGAGTGTGGTAGATTGTGGTTCATCGGTGGTGTAATGGTTAGCGTGCTCGCCTCGAGTGTAGTAGATTGTGGGTTCATCGGTGCTGTAATGGTTAGCGTGCTCGCCTCGAGTGTGGTAGATTGTGGGTTCATCGGTGGTGTAATGGTTAGCGTGCTCGACTCGAGTGTGGTAGACTGTGGGTTCATCGGTGGTGTAATGGTTAGCGTGCTCGCCTCGAGTGTGGTAGATTGTGGGTTCATCGGTGGTGTAATGGTTAGCGTGCTCGCCTCGAGTGTGGTAGATTGTGGGTTCTTCGGTGGTGTAATGGTTAGCGTGCTCGCCTCTAGTGTTGTAGATTGTGGGTTCATCGGTGGTGTAATGGTTAGCGTCCTCGCCTCGAGTGTGGTAGATTGTGGTTCATCGGTGGTGTAATGGTTAGCGTGCTCGCCTCGAGTGTGGTAGACTGTGGTTCATCGGTGGTGTAATGGTTAACGTGCTCGCATCGAGTGTGGTAGAGTGTGGTTCAACGGTGGTGTAATGGTTAGCGTGCTCGCCTCGAGTGTAGTAGATTGTGGGTTCATCGGTGGTGTAATGGTTAGCGTGCTCGCCTCGAGTGTGGTAGATTGTGGTTCATCGGTGGTGTAATGGTTAACGTACTCGCCTCGTGTGTGGTTAGATTGTGGATTCATCGGTGGTGTAATGGTTAGCCTGCTCGCCTGGAGTGTGGTAGATTGTGGTTCATCGGTGGTGTAATGGTTAGCGTGCACGCCTCGAGTGTGATAGATTGTGGGTTCATCGGTGGTGTAATGGGTAGCGTGCTCGCTTCGAGTGTGGTAGATTGTGGTTAATCGGTGGTGTAATGATTAGCGTGCTCGCCTCGAGTGTGGTAGATTGTGGGTTCATCGGTGGTGTAATGGTTAGCATGCTCGCCTCGAGTGTGGTAGAGTGTGGTTCATCGGCGGTGTAATAGTTAGCGTGCTCGCCTAGAGTGTGGTAGATTGTGGGTTCATTGGTGGTGTAATGGTTATCGTGCTCGCCTCGAGTGTTGTAGATTGTGGGTTCATCGGTGGTGTAATGGTTAGCGTCCTCGCCTCGAGTGTGGTAGATTGTGGTTCATCGGTGGTGTAATGGTTAGCATGCTCGCCTCGAGTGTGGTAGATTGTGGGTTCACCGGTGCTGTAATGGTTAGCGTGCTCGCCTCGAGTGTGGTAGATTGTGGTTCAACGGTGGTGTAATGGTTAACGTGCTCGCCTCGAGTGTAGTAGATTGTGGGTTCATTGGTGGTGTAATGGTTAGCGTGCTCGCCTCGAGTGTGGTAGATTGTGGGTTCATCGGTGGTGTAATGGTTAGCGTGCTTGCCTCGAGTGTGATAGATTGTGAGTTCATCGGTGGTGTAATGGTTAGTGTGCTCGCCTCGAGTGTGGTAGAGTGTGGATTCATCGGTGGTGTAATGGTTAGCGTGCTCCCCTCGAGTGTAGTAGATTGTGGGTTCATCGGTGCTGTACTGGTTAGCGTGTTCGCCTCGAGTGTGTTAGATTGTGGGTTCATCGGTGGTGTAATGGTTAGCGTGCTCGATTCGAGTGTGGTAGAGTGTGGATTCATCGGTGGTGTAATGGTTAGCGTGCTCGGCTGGAGTGTAGTAGATTGTGGGTTCATCGGTGTTGTAATGGTTAGCGTGTTCGCCTCGAGTGTGGTAGATTGTGGGTTCATCGGTGGTGTAATGGTTAGCGTGCTCGCCTCGAGTGTGGTAGATTGTGGATTCATCGGTGTTGTAATGGTTAGCGTGCTCGCCTCGAGTATGGTAGATTCTGGTTCATCGGTGGTGTAAAGGTTAACGTGCTCGCCTCGAGTGTGGTTAGATTGTGGATTCATCGGTGGTGTAATGGTTAGCGTGCTCGCCTCGAGTGTGGTAGATTGTGGTTCATCGGTGGTGTAATGGTTAGCTTGCACGCCTCGAGTGTGATAGATTGTGGGTTCATCGGTGGTGTAATGGGTAGCGTGCTCGCTTCGAGTGTGGTAGATTGTGGTTCATCGGTGGTGTAATGGTTAGCGTGCTCGCCTCGAGTGTGGTAGAGTGTGGTTCATTGGTGGTGTAATGGTTAGCGTGCTCGCCTCGAGTGTGGTAGATAGTGGTTCATCGGTGGTGTAATGGTTAGCATGCTCGCCTCGAGTGTGATATATTGTGGGTTCATCGTGCTGTAATGGTTAGCATGCTCGCCTCGAGTGTAGTAGATTGTTGTTCATCGGTGGTGTAATGGTTAGCGTGCTCGGCTCGAGTGTGGTAGATTGTGGTTCATCGGTGGTGTAATGGTTAGCATGCTCGCCTCGAGTGTGGTAGAGTGTGGTTCATCGGTGGTGTAATGGTTAGCGTGCTCGCCTCGAGTGTAGTAGATTGTGGTTCATCGGTGGTGTAATGGTTAGCATGCTCGCCTCGAGTGTGGTAGATTGTGGGTTCATCGGTGCTGTAATGGTTAGCGTGCTCGCCTCGAGTGTGGTAGATTGTGGTTCAACGGTGGTGTAATGGTTAGCGTGCTCGCCTCGAGTGTAGTAGATTGTGGGTTCATTGGTGGTGTAATGGTTAGCGTGCTCGCTTCGAGTGTGGTAGATTTTGGGTTCATCGGTGGTGTAATAGGTAGCGTGCTCGCCTCGAGTGTGGTAGATTGTGGTTCATCGGTGGTGTAATGGTTAGCGTGCTCGCCGCGAGTGTAGTAGATTGTGGGTTCATCGGTGCTGTAATGGTTAGCGTGCTCGCCTCGAGTGTGGTAGATTGTGGGTTCATCGGTGGTGTAATGGTTAGCGTGCTCGACTCGAGTGTGGTAGACTGTGGGTTCATCGGTGGTGTAATGGTTAGCGTGCTCGCCTCGAGTGTTGTAGATTGTGGGTTCATCGGTGGTGTAATGGTTAGCGTGCTCGCCTCGAGTGTTGTAGATTGTGGGTTCATCGGTGGTATAATGGTTAGCGTCCTCGCCTCGAGTGTGGTAGATTGTGGTTCATCGGTTGTGTATTGGTTAGCGTGCTCGCCTCGAGTGTGGTAGATTGTGGTTCATCGGTGGTGTAATGGTTAACGTGCTCGCCTCGAGTGTGGTAGAGTGTGGTTTAACGGTGGTGTAATGGTTAGCGTGCTCCCCTCGAGTGTAGTAGATTGTGGGTTCATCGGTGGTGTAATGGTTAGCGTGCTCGCCTCGAGTATGGTAGATTATGGGTTCATCGGTGGTGTAATGGGTAGCGTGCTCGCCTCGAGTTCGGTAGATTGTGGGTTCTTCGGTGGTGTAATGGTTAGCGTGCTCGCCTCGAGTGTGGTAGATTCTGGTTCATCGGTGGTGTAATGGTTAACGTGCTCGCCTCGAGTGTGGTTAGATTGTGGATTCATCGGTGGTGTAATGGTTAGCGCGCTCGCCTCGAGTGTGGTAGATTGTGGTTCATCGGTGGTGTAATGGTTAGCGTGCACGCCTCGAGTGTGATAGATTGTGGGTTCATCGGTGGTGTAATGGGTAGCGTGCTCGCTTCGAGTGTGGTAGATTGTGGTTCATCGGTGGTGTAATGGTTAGCGTGCACGCCTCGAGTGTGGTAGATTGTGGGTTCATCGGTGGTGTAATGGTTAGCATGCTCGCCTCGAGTGTGGTAGAGTGTGGTTCATCGGCGGTGTAATGGTTAGCGTGCTCCCCTCGAGTGTGGTAGATTGTGGGTTCATCGGTGGTGTAAAGGTTAGCATGCTCGCCTCGAGTGTGGTAGATTGTGGGTTCATCGGTGCATTAATGGTTAGCGTGCTCGCCTCGAGTGTGGTAGATTGTGGTTCAACGGTGGTGTAATGGTTAGCGTGCTCGCCTCGAGTGTAGTAGATTGTGGGTTCATTGGTGGTGTAATGGTTAGCGTGCTCGCTTCGAGTGTGGTAGATTGTGGGTTCATCGGTGTTGTAATGGTTAGCGTGCTAACCTCGAGTGTGGTAGATTGTGGGTTCATCGCTGGTGTAATGGTTAACGTGCTCGCTTCGAGTGTGGTAGATTGTGGTTAATCGGTGGTGTAATGGTTAGCGTGCTCGCCTCGAGTGTAGTAGATTGTGGGTTGATCGGTGCTGTAATGGTTAGCGTGCTCGCCTCGAGTGTGGTAGATTGTGGGTTCATCGGTGGTGTAATGGTTAGCGTGCTCGACTCGAGTGTGGTAGACTGTGGGTTCATCGGTGGTGTAATGGTTAGCGTGCTCGCCTCGAGTGTGGTAGATTGTGGGTTCATCGGTGGTGTAATGGTTAGCGTGCTCGCCTCGAGTGTGGTAGATTGTGGGTTCATCGGTGGTGTAATGGTTAGCGTGCTCGCCTCGAGTGTTGTAGATTGTGGGTTCATCGGTGGTGTAATGGTTAGCGTCCTCGCCTCGAGTGTGGTAGATTGTGGTTCATCGGTGGTGTAATGGTTAGCGTGCTCGCCTCGAGTGTGGTAGATTGTGGTTCATCGGTGGTGTAATGGTTAACGTGCTCGCCTCGAGTGTGGTAGAGTGTGGTTCAACGGTGGTGTAATGGTTAGCGTGCTCGCCTCGAGTGTGGTAGATTGTGGTTCATCGGTGGTGTAATGGTTAACGTGCTCGACTCGAGTGTGGTAGAGTGTGGTTCAACGGTGGTGTAATGGTTAGCGTGCTCGCCTCGAGTATGGTAGATTGTGGTTCATCGGTGGTGTAACGGGTAGCGTGCTCGCCTCGAGTGTGGTATATTGTGGGTTCTTCGGTGGTGTAATGGTTAGCGTGCTCGCCTCGAGTGTGGTAGATTCTGGTTCATCGGTGGTGTAATGGTTAACGTGCTCGCCTCGAGTGTGGTAGATTGTGGTTCATCGGTGGTGTAATGGTTAGCGTGCACCCCTCGAGTGTGATAGATTGTGGGTTCATCGGTGGTGTAATGGGTAGCGTGCTCGCTTCGAGTGTGGTAGATTGTGGTTCATCGGTGGTGTAATGGTTAGCGTGCTCGCCTCGAGTGTGGTAGATTGTGGGTTCATCGGTGGTGTAATTGTTAGCATGCTCGCCTCGAGTGTGGTAGAGTGTGATTCATCGGCGGTGTAATGGTTAGCGTGCTCGCCTCGAGTGTGGTAGATTGTGGGTTCATCGGTGGTGTAATGGTTAGCATGCTCGCCTCGAGTGTGGTAGATTGTGGGTTCATCGGTGCTGTAATGGTTAGCGTGCTCGCCTCGAGTGTGGTAGATTGTGGTTCAACGGTGGTGTAATGGTTAGCGTGCTCGCATCGAGTGTAGTAGATTGTGGGTTCATTGGTGGTGTAATGGTTAGCGTGCTCGCTTCGAGTGTGGTAGATTGTGGGTTCATCGGTGTTGTAATGGGTAGCGTGCTCGCCTCGAGTGTGGTAGATTGTGGGTTCATCGGTGGTGTAATGGTTAACGTGCTCGCCTCGAGTGTGGTAGATTGTGGATTCATCGGTGGTGTAATTGTTAGCGTGCTCGCCTCGAGTGTGGTAGATTGTGGTTCATCGGTGGTGTAATGGTTAGCATGCTCGCCTCGAGTGTGGTAGAGTGTGGTTCATCGGCGGTGTAATGGTTAGCGTGCTCCCCTCGAGTGTGGTAGATTGTGGGTTCATCGGTGGTGTAAAGGTTAGCATGCTCGCCTCGAGTGTGGTAGATTGTGGGTTCATCGGTGCATTAATGGTTAGCGTGCTCGCCTCGAGTGTGGTAGATTGTGGTTCAACGGTGGTGTAATGGTTAGCGTGCTCGCCTCGAGTGTAGTAGATTGTGGGTTCATTGGTGGTGTAATGGTTAGCGTGCTCGCTTCGAGTGTGGTAGATTGTGGGTTCATCGGTGTTGTAATGGTTAGCGTGCTAACCTCGAGTGTGGTAGATTGTGGGTTCATCGCTGGTGTAATGGTTAACGTGCTCGCTTCGAGTGTGGTAGATTGTGGTTCATCGGTGGTGTAATGGTTAGCGTGCTCGCCTCGAGTGTAGTAGATTGTGGGTTGATCGGTGCTGTAATGGTTAGCGTGCTCGCCTCGAGTGTGGTAGATTGTGGGTTCATCGGTGGTGTAATGGTTAGCGTGCTCGACTCGAGTGTGGTAGACTGTGGGTTCATCGGTGGTGTAATGGTTAGCGTGCTCGCCTCGAGTGTGGTAGATTGTGGGTTCATCGGTGGTGTAATGGTTAGCGTGCTCGCCTCGAGTGTGGTAGATTGTGGGTTCATCGGTGGTGTAATGGTTAGCGTGCTCGCCTCGAGTGTTGTAGATTGTGGGTTCATCGGTGGTGTAATGGTTAGCGTCCTCGCCTCGAGTGTGGTAGATTGTGGTTCATCGGTGGTGTAATGGTTAGCGTGCTCGCCTCGAGTGTGGTAGATTGTGGTTCATCGGTGGTGTAATGGTTAACGTGCTCGCCTCGAGTGTGGTAGAGTGTGGTTCAACGGTGGTGTAATGGTTAGCGTGCTCGCCTCGAGTGTGGTAGATTGTGGTTCATCGGTGGTGTAATGGTTAACGTGCTCGACTCGAGTGTGGTAGAGTGTGGTTCAACGGTGGTGTAATGGTTAGCGTGCTCGCCTCGAGTATGGTAGATTGTGGTTCATCGGTGGTGTAACGGGTAGCGTGCTCGCCTCGAGTGTGGTATATTGTGGGTTCTTCGGTGGTGTAATGGTTAGCGTGCTCGCCTCGAGTGTGGTAGATTCTGGTTCATCGGTGGTGTAATGGTTAACGTGCTCGCCTCGAGTGTGGTTAGATTGTGGATTCATCGGTGGTGTAATGGTTAGCGTGCTCGCCTCGAGTGTGGTAGATTGTGGTTCATCGGTGGTGTAATGGTTAGCGTGCACCCCTCGAGTGTGATAGATTGTGGGTTCATCGGTGGTGTAATGGGTAGCGTGCTCGCTTCGAGTGTGGTAGATTGTGGTTCATCGGTGGTGTAATGGTTAGCGTGCTCGCCTCGAGTGTGGTAGATTGTGGGTTCATCGGTGGTGTAATTGTTAGCATGCTCGCCTCGAGTGTGGTAGAGTGTGATTCATCGGCGGTGTAATGGTTAGCGTGCTCGCCTGGAGTGTGGTAGATTGTGGGTTCATCGGTGGTGTAATGGTTAGCATGCTCGCCTCGAGTGTGGTAGATTGTGGGTTCATCGGTGCTGTAATGGTTAGCGTGCTCGCCTCGAGTGTGGTAGATTGTGGTTCAACGGTGGTGTAATGGTTAGCGTGCTCGCATCGAGTGTAGTAG
Organism: Bathymodiolus brooksi; assembly: GCA_963680875.1. NCBI lineage: Eukaryota > Metazoa > Mollusca > Bivalvia > Mytilida > Modiolidae > Bathymodiolus > Bathymodiolus brooksi. The sequence continues at coordinate 14,171,992 of OY804590.1, forward strand.
ATTGTGGGTTCATTGGTGGTGTAATGGTTAGCGTGCTCGCTTCGAGTGTGGTAGATTGTGGGTTCATCGGTGTTGTAATGGGTAGCGTGCTCGCCTCGAGTGTGGTAGATTGTGGGTTCATCGGTGGTGTAATGGTTAACGTGCTCGCCTCGAGTGTGGTAGATTGTGGATTCATCGGTGGTGTAATTGTTAGCGTGCTCGCCTCGAGTGTGGTAGATTGTGGTTCATCGGTGGTGTAATGGTTATCGTGCTCGCCTCGAGTGTGGTAGATTGTGGATTCATTGGTGGTGTAATGGTTAGTGTGCTCGCCTCGAGTGTGGTCGATTGTGGGTTCATCGGTGGTGTAATGGTTAGCGTGCTTGCATCGAGTGTGGTAGAGTGTGGATTCATCGGTGGTGTAATGGTTAGTGTGCTCCCCTCGAGTGTAGTAGATTGTGGGTTCATCGGTGGTGTAATGGTTAGCGTGTTCGCCTCGAGTGTGGTAGATTCTGGTTCATCGATGGTGTAATGGTTAGCGTGCTCGACTTGAGTGTGGTAGAGTGTGGTTTCATCGGTGGTGTAATGGTTAGCGTGCTCCCATCGAGTGTAGTAGATTGTGGGTTCATCGGTGCTGTAATGGTTAGCGTGTTCGCCTCGAGTGTGGTAGATTGTGGGTTCATCGGTGGTGTAATGGTTAGCGTGCTCGCCTCGAGTGTGGTAGATTGTGGATTCATCGGTGGTGTAATGGTTAGCGTGCTCGCCTCGAGTGTGGTAGATTGTGGTTCAACGGTGGTGTAATGGTTAGCGTGCTCGCCTCGAGTGTAGTAGATTGTGGGTTCATTGGTGGTGTAATGGTTAGCGTGCTCGCTTCGAGTGTGGTAGATTTTGGGTTCATCGGTGGTGTAATGGGTAGCGTGCTCGCCTCGAGTGTGGTAGATTGTGGTTCATCGGTGGTGTAATGGTTAGCGTGCTCGCCGCGAGTGTAGTAGATTGTGGGTTCATCGGTGCTGTAATGGTTAGCGTGCTCGCCTCGAGTGTGGTAGATTGTGGGTTCATCGGTGGTGTAATGGTTAGCGTGCTCGACTCGAGTGTGGTAGACTGTGGGTTCATCGGTGGTGTAATGGTTAGCGTGCTCGCCTCGAGTGTGGTAGATTGTGGGTTCATCGGTGGTGTAATGGTTAGCGTGCTCGCCTCGAGTGTTGTAGATTGTGGGTTCATCGGTGGTATAATGGTTAGCGTCCTCGCCTCGAGTGTGGTAGATTGTGGTTCATCGGTTGTGTATTGGTTAGCGTGCTCGCCTCGAGTGTGGTAGATTGTGGTTCATCGGTGGTGTAATGGTTAACGTGCTCGCCTCGAGTGTGGTAGAGTGTGGTTTAACGGTGGTGTAATGGTTAGCGTGCTCGCCTCGAGTGTAGTAGATTGTGGGTTCATCGGTGGTGTAATGGGTAGCGTGCTCGCCTCGAGTGTGGTAGATTGTGGGTTCTTCGGTGGTGTAATGGTTAGCGTGCTCGCCTCGAGTGTGGTAGATTCTGGTTCATCGGTGGTGTAATGGTTAACGTGCTCGCCTCGAGTGTGGTTAGATTGTGGATTCATCGGTGGTGTAATGGTTAGCGCGCTCGCCTCGAGTGTGGTAGATTGTGGTTCATCGGTGGTGTAATGGTTAGCGTGCACGCCTCGAGTGTGATAGATTGTGGGTTCATCGGTGGTGTAATGGGTAGCGTGCTCGCTTCGAGTGTGGTAGATTGTGGTTCATCGGTGGTGTAATGGTTAGCGTGCACGCCTCGAGTGTGGTAGATTGTGGGTTCATCGGTGGTGTAATGGTTAGCATGCTCGCCTCGAGTGTGGTAGAGTGTGGTTCATCGGCGGTGTAATGGTTAGCGTGCTCCCCTCGAGTGTGGTAGATTGTGGGTTCATCGGTGGTGTAAAGGTTAGCATGCTCGCCTCGAGTGTGGTAGATTGTGGGTTCATCGGTGCATTAATGGTTAGCGTGCTCGCCTCGAGTGTGGTAGATTGTGGTTCAACGGTGGTGTAATGGTTAGCGTGCTCGCCTCGAGTGTAGTAGATTGTGGGTTCATTGGTGGTGTAATGGTTAGCGTGCTCGCTTCGAGTGTGGTAGATTGTGGGTTCATCGGTGTTGTAATGGTTAGCGTGCTAACCTCGAGTGTGGTAGATTGTGGGTTCATCGCTGGTGTAATGGTTAACGTGCTCGCCTCGAGTGTGGTAGATTGTGGTTCATCGGTGGTGTAATGGTTAGCGTGCTCGCCTCGAGTGTAGTAGATTGTGGGTTGATCGGTGCTGTAATGGTTAGCGTGCTCGCCTCGAGTGTGGTAGATTGTGGGTTCATCGGTGGTGTAATGGTTAGCGTGCTCGACTCGAGTGTGGTAGACTGTGGGTTCATCGGTGGTGTAATGGTTAGCGTGCTCGCCTCGAGTGTGGTATATTGTGGGTTCATCGGTGGTGTAATGGTTAGCGTGCTCGCCTCGAGTGTGGTAGATTGTGGGTTCATCGGTGGTGTAATGGTTAGCGTGCTCGCCTCGAGTGTTGTAGATTGTGGGTTCATCGGTGGTGTAATGGTTAGCGTCCTCGCCTCGAGTGTGGTAGATTGTGGTTCATCGGTGGTGTAATGGTTAGCGTGCTCGCCTCGAGTGTGGTAGATTGTGGTTCATCGGTGGTGTAATGGTTAACGTGCTCGCCTCGAGTGTGGTAGAGTGTGGTTCAACGGTGGTGTAATGGTTAGCGTGCTCGCCTCGAGTGTAGTAGATTTTGGGTTCATCGGTGGTGTAATGGTTAGCGTGCTCGCCTCGAGTATGGTAGATTGTGGTTCATCGGTGGTGTAACGGGTAGCGTGCTCGCCTCGAGTGTGGTATATTGTGGGTTCTTCGGTGGTGTAATGGTTAGCGTGCTCGCCTCGAGTGTGGTAGATTCTGGTTCATCGGTGGTGTAATGGTTAACGTGCTCGCCTCGAGTGTGGTTAGATTGTGGATTCATCGGTGGTGTAATGGTTAGCGTGCTCGCCTCGAGTGTGGTAGATTGTGGTTCATCGGTGGTGTAATGGTTAGCGTGCACCCCTCGAGTGTGATAGATTGTGGGTTCATCGGTGGTGTAATGGGTAGCGTGCTCGCTTCGAGTGTGGTAGATTGTGGTTCATCGGTGGTGTAATGGTTAGCATGCTCGCCTCGAGTGTGGTAGATTGTGGGTTCATCGGTGGTGTAATTGTTAGCATGCTCGCCTCGAGTGTGGTAGAGTGTGATTCATCGGCGGTGTAATGGTTAGCGTGCTCGCCTCGAGTGTGGTAGATTGTGGGTTCATCGGTGGTGTAATGGTTAGCATGCTCGCCTCGAGTGTGGTAGATTGTGGGTTCATCGGTGCTGTAATGGTTAGCGTGCTCGCCTCGAGTGTGGTAGATTGTGGTTCAACGGTGGTGTAATGGTTAGCGTGCTCGCATCGAGTGTAGTAGATTGTGGGTTCATTGGTGGTGTAATGGTTAGCGTGCTCGCTTCGAGTGTGGTAGATTGTGGGTTCATCGGTGTTGTAATGGGTAGCGTGCTCGCCTCGAGTGTGGTAGATTGTGGGTTCATCGGTGGTGTAATGGTTAACGTGCTCGCCTCGAGTGTGGTAGATTGTGGTTCATCGGTGGTGTAATGGTTATCGTGCTCGCCTCGAGTGTGGTAGATTGTGGATTCATTGGTGGTGTAATGGTTAGCGTGCTCGCCTCGAGTGTGGTAGATTGTGGGTTTATCGGTGGTGTAATGGTTAGTGTGCTCGCCTCGAGTGTGGTCGATTGTGGGTTCATCGGTGGTGTAATGGTTAGCGTGCTTGCATCGAGTGTGGTAGAGTGTGGATTCATCGGTGGTGTAATGGTTAGCGTGCTCCCCTCGAGTGTAGTAGATTGTGGGTTCATCGGTGGTGTAATGGTTAGCGTGTTCGCCTCGAGTGTGGTAGATTGTGGGTTCATCGGTGGTGTAATGGTTAGCGTGCTCGACTTGAGTGTGGTAGAGTGTGGTTTCATCGGTGGTGTAATGGTTAGCGTGCTCCCATCGAGTGTAGTAGATTGTGGGTTCATCGGTGCTGTAATGGTTAGCGTGTTCGCCTCGAGTGTGGTAGATTGTGGGTTCATCGGTGGTGTAATGGTTAGCGTGCTCGCCTCGAGTGTGGTAGATTGTGGATTCATCGGTGGTGTAATGGTTAGCGTGCTCGCCTCGAGTGTGGTAGATTCTGGTTCATCGGTGGTGTAATGGTTAACGTGCTCGCCTCGAGTGTGGTTAGATTGTGAATTCATCGGTGGTGTAATGGTTAGCGTGCTCGCCTCGAGTGTGGTAGATTGTGGTTCATCGGTGGTGTAATGGTTAGCGTGCTCGCCTCGAGTGTGGTAGATTGTGGGTTCATCGGTGGTGTAATTGTTAGCATGCTCGCCTCGAGTGTGGTAGAGTGTGATTCATCGGCGGTGTAATGGTTAGCGTGCTCGCCTCGAGTGTGGTAGATTGTGGGTTCATCGGTGGTGTAATGGTTAGCATGCTCGCCTCGAGTGTGGTAGATTGTGGGTTCATCGGTGCTGTAATGGTTAGCGTGCTCGCCTCGAGTGTGGTAGATTGTGGTTCAACGGTGGTGTAATGGTTAGCGTGCTCGCATCGAGTGTAGTAGATTGTGGGTTCATTGGTGGTGTAATGGTTAGCGTGCTCGCTTCGAGTGTGGTAGATTGTGGGTTCATCGGTGTTGTAATGGGTAGCGTGCTCGCCTCGAGTGTGGTAGATTGTTGGTTCATCGGTGGTGTAATGGTTAACGTGCTCGCCTCGAGTGTGGTAGATTGTGGATTCATCGGTGGTGTAATTGTTAGCATGCTCGCCTCGAGTGTGGTAGATTGTGGTTCATCGGTGGTGTAATGGTTATCGTGCTCGCCTCGAGTGTGGTAGATTGTGGATTCATTGGTGGTGTAATGGTTAGCGTGCTCGCCTCGAGTGTGGCAGATTGTGGGTTTATCGGTGGTGTAATGGTTAGTGTGCTCGCCTCGAGTGTGGTCGATTGTGGGTTCATCTGTGGTGTAATGGTTAGCGTGCTTGCATCGAGTGTGGTAGAGTGTGGATTCATCGGTGGTGTAATGGTTAGCGTGTTCGCCTCGAGTGTGGTAGATTGTGGGTTCATCGGTGGTGTAATGGTTAGCGTGCTCGACTTGAGTGTGGTAGAGTGTGGTTTCATCGGTGGTGTAATGGTTAGCGTGCTCCCATCGAGTGTAGTAGATTGTGGGTTCATCGGTGGTGTAATGGTTAGCGTGCTCGCCTCGAGTGTGGTAGATTGTGGATTCATCGGTGGTGTAATGGTTAGCGTGCTCGCCTCGAGTGTGGTAGATTCTGGTTCATCGGTGGTGTAATGGTTAACGTGCTCGCCTCGAGTGTGGTTAGATTGTGAATTCATCGGTGGTGTAATGGTTAGCGTGCTCGCCTCGAGTGTGGTAGATTGTGGGTTCATCGGTGGTGTAATGGTTAGCGTGCACGCCTCGAGTGTGATAGATTGTGGGTTCATTGGTGGTGTAATGGGTAGCGTGCTCGCTTCGAGTGTGGTAGATTGTGGTTCATCGGTGGTGTAATGGTTAGCGTGCTCGCCTCGAGTGTGGTAGAGTGTGGTTCATCGGTGGTGTAATGGTTAGCGTGCTCGCCTCGAGTGTGGTAGATTGTGGTTCATCGGTGGTGTAATGGTTAGCATGCTCGCCTCGAGTGTGGTAGATTGTGGGTTCATCGGTGGTGTAATGGTTAGCGTGCTCGCCTCGAGTGTAGTAGATTGTGGTTCATCGGTGCTGTAATGGTTAGCATGCTCGCCTCGAGTGTGGTAGATTGTGGGTTCATCGGTGCTGAAATGGTTAGCGTGCTCGCCTCGAGTGTGGTAGATTGTGGTTCAACGTGGTGTAATGGTTAGCGTGCTCGCCTCGAGTGTAGTAGATTGTGGGTTCATCGGTGGTGTAATGGTTAGCGTGCTCGCCTCGAGTGTTGTAGATTGTGGGTTCATCGGTGGTATAATGGTTAACGTGCTCGCCTCGAGTGTGGTAGAGTGTGGTTTAACGGTGGTGTAATGGTTAGTGTGCTCGCCTCGAGTGTAGTAGATTGTGGGTTCATCGGTGGTGTAATGGTTAGCGTGCTCGCCTCGAGTATGGTAGATTATGGGTTCATCGGTGGTGTAATGGGTAGCGTGCTCGCCTCGAGTGTGGTAGATTGTGGGTTCTTCGGTGGTGTAATGGTTAGCGTGCTCGCCTCGAGTGTGGTAGATTCTGGTTCATCGGTGGTGTAATGGTTAACGTGCTCGCCTCGAGTGAGGTTAGATTGTGGATTCATCGGTGGTGTAATGGTTAGCGCGCTCGCCTCGAGTGTGGTAGATTGTGGTTCATCGGTGGTGTAATGGTTAGCGTGCACGCCTCGAGTGTGATAGATTGTGGGTTCATCGGTGGTGTAATGGGTAGCGTGCTCGCTTCGAGTGTGGTAGATTGTGGTTCATCGGTGGTGTAATGGTTAGCGTGCACGCCTCGAGTGTGGTAGATTGTGGGTTCATCGGTGGTGTAATGGTTAGCATGCTCGCCTCGAGTGTGGTAGAGTGTGGTTCATCGGCGGTGTAATGGTTAGCGTGCTCCCCTCGAGTGTGGTAGATTGTGGGTTCATCGGTGGTGTAAAGGTTAGCATGCTCGCCTCGAGTGTGGTAGATTGTGGGTTCATCGGTGCATTAATGGTTAGCGTGCTCGCCTCGAGTGTGGTAGATTGTGGTTCAACGGTGGTGTAATGGTTAGCGTGCTCGCCTCGAGTGTAGTAGATTGTGGGTTCATTGGTGGTATAATGGTTAGCGTGCTCGCTTCGAGTGTGGTAGATTGTGGGTTCATCGGTGTTGTAATGGTTAGCGTGCTAACCTCGAGTGTGGTAGATTGTGGGTTCATCGCTGGTGTAATGGTTAACGTGCTCGCCTCGAGTGTGGTAGATTGTGGTTCATCGGTGGTGTAATGGTTAGCGTGCTCGCCTCGAGTGTAGTAGATTGTGGGTTAATCGGTGCTGTAATGGTTAGCGTGCTCGCCTCGAGTGTGGTAGATTGTGGGTTCATCGGTGGTGTAATGGTTAGCGTGCTCGACTCGAGTGTGGTAGACTGTGGGTTCATCGGTGGTGTAATGGTTAGCGTGCTCGCCTCTAGTGTGGTAGATTGTGGGTTCATCGGTGGTGTAATGGTTAGCGTGCTCGCCTCGAGTGTGGTAGATTGTGGGTTCATCGGTGTTGTAATGGGTAGCGTGCTCGCATCGAGTGTAGTAGATTGTGGGTTCATTGGTGGTGTAATGGTTAGCGTGCTCGCTTCGAGTGTGGTAGATTGTGGGTTCATCGGTGTTGTAATGGGTAGCGTGCTCGCCTCGAGTGTGGTAGATTGTGGGTTCATCGGTGGTGTAATGGTTAACGTGCTCGCCTCGAGTGTGGTAGATTGTGGATTCATCGGTGGTGTAATTGTTAGCGTGCTCGCCTCGAGTGTGGTAGATTGTGGATTCATCGGTGGTGTAATTGTTAGCGTGCTCGCCTCGAGTGTGGTAGATTGTGGTTCATCGGTGGTGTAATGGTTATCGTGCTCGCCTCGAGTGTGGTAGATTGTGGGTTCATTGGTGGTGTAATGGTTAGCGTGCTCGCCTCGAGTGTGGTAGATTGTGGGTTTATCGGTGGTGTAATGGTTAGTGTGCTCGCCTCGAGTGTGGTCGATTGTGGGTTCATCGGTGGTGTAATGGTTAGCGTGCTTGCCTCGAGTGTGGTAGAGTGTGGATTCATCGGTGGTGTAATGGTTAGCGTGCTCCCCTCGAGTGCAGTAGATTGTGGGTTCATCGGTGGTGTAATGGTTAGCGTGCTCGACTTGAGTGTGGTAGAGTGTGGTTTCATCGGTGGTGTAATGGTTAGCGTGCTCCCCTCGAGTGTAGTAGATTGTGGGTTCATCGGTGCTGTAATGGTTAGCGTGTTCGCCTCGAGTGTGGTAGATTGTGGGTTCATCGGTGGTGTAATGGTTAGCGTGCTCGCCTCGAGTGTGGTAGATTGTGGATTCATCGGTGGTGTAATGGTTAGCGTGCTCGCCTCGAGTGTGGTAGATTCTGGTTCATCGGTGGTGTAATGGTTAACGTGCCCGCCTCGAGTGTGGTTAGATTGTGGATTCATCGGTGGTGTAATGGTTAGCGTGCTCGCCTCGAGTGTGGTAGATTGTGGTTCATCGGTGGTGTAATGGTTAGCGTGCACGCCTCGAGTGTGATAGATTGTGGGTTCATTGGTGGTGTAATGGGTAGCGTGCTCGCTTCGAGTGTGGTAGATTGTGGGTTCATCTGTGGTGTAATGGTTAGCGTGCTCGCCTCGAGTGTGGTAGATTGTGGTTCATCGGTGCTGTAATGGTTAGCATGCTCGCCTCGAGTGTGGCAGAGTGTGGTTCATCGGTGGTGTAATGGTTAGCGTGCTCGCCTCGAGTGTGGTAGATTGTGAGTTCATCGGTGGTGTAATGGTTAGCATGCTCGCCTCGAGTGTGGTAGATTGTGGGTTCAACGGTGCTGAAATGGTTAGCGTGCTCGCCTCGAGTGTGGTAGATTGTGGTTCAACGGTGGTGTAATGGTTAGCGTGCTCGCCTCGAGTGTAGTAGATTGTGGGTTCATTGGTGGTGTAATGGTTAGCGTGCTCGCTTCGAGTGTGGTAGATTGTGGGTTCATCGGTGGTGTAATGGGTAGCGTGCTCGCCTCGAGTGTGGTAGATTGTGGGTTCATCGGTGGTGTAATGGTTAACGTGCTCGCCTCGAGTGTGGTAGATTGTGGATTCATCGGTGGTGTAATTGTTAGCGTGCTCGCCTCGAGTGTGGTAGATTGTGGTTCATCGGTGGTGTAATGGTTAGCGTGCTCGCTTCGAGTGTGGTAGATTGTGGGTTCATCGGTGGTGTAATGGTTAGCGTGCTCGCCTCGAGTGTGGTAGATTGTGGGTTTATCGGTGGTGTAATGGTTAGTGTGTTCGCCTCGAGTGTAGTAGATTGTGGGTTCATCGGTGGTGTAATGGTTAGCGTGCTTGCCTCGAGTGTGGTAGATTGTGATTTCATCGGTGGTGTAATGGTTAGCGTGCTCGCCTCGAGTGTGGTAGAATGTGGATTCATCGGTGGTGTAATGGTTAGCGTGCTCCCCTCGAGTGTAGTAGATTGTGGGTTCATCGGTGGTGTAATGGTTAGCGTGCTCGCCTCGAGTGTGGTAGATTGTGGGTTCATCAGTGGTGTAATGGTTAGCGTGCTCGACTCGAGTGTGGTAGAGTGTGGATTCATCGGTGGTGTAATAGTTAGCGTGCTTCCCTCGAGTGTAGTAGATTGTGGGTTCATCGGTGCTGTAATGGTTAGCGTGCTCGCTTCGAGTGTGGTAGATTGTGGGTTCATCGGTGTTGTAATGGGTAGCGTGCTCGCCTCGAGTGTGGTAGATTGTGGGTTCATCGGTGGTGTAATGGTTAACGTGCTCGCCTCGAGTGTGGTAGATTGTGGATTCATCGGTGGTGTAATTGTTAGCGTGCTCGCCTCGAGTGTGGTAGATTGTGGTTCATCGATGGTGTAATGGTTAGCGTGCTCGCCTCGAGTGTGGTCGATTGTGGGTTCATCGGTGGTGTAATGGTTAGCGTGCTTGCATCGAGTGTGGTAGAGTGTGGATTCATCGGTGGTGTAATGGTTAGCGTGCTCCCCTCGAGTGTAGTAGATTGTGGGTTCATCGGTGGTGTAATGGTTAGCGTGTTCGCCTCGAGTGTGGTAGATTGTGGGTTCATCGGAGGTGTAATGGTTAGCGTGCTCGACTTGAGTGTGGTAGAGTGTGGTTTCATCGGTGGTGTAATGGTTAGCGTGCTCCCATCGAGTGTAGTAGATTGTGGGTTCATCGGTGCCGTAATGGTTAGCGTGTTCGCCTCGAGTGTGGTAGATTGTGGGTTCATCGGTGGTGTAATGGTTAGCGTGCTCGCCTCGAGTGTGGTAGATTGTGGATTCATCGGTGGTGTAATGGTTAGCGTGCTCGCCTCGAGTGTGGTAGATTCTGGTTCATCGGTGGTGTAATGGTTAACGTGCTCGCCTCGAGTGTGGTTAGATTGTGAATTCATCGGTGGTGTAATGGTTAGCGTGCTCGCCTCGAGTGTGGTAGATTGTGGTTCATCGGTGGTGTAATGGTTAGCGTGCACGCCTCGAGTGTGATAGATTGTGGGTTCATTGGTGGTGTAATGGGTAGCGTGCTCGCTTCGAGTGTGGTAGATTGTGGTTCATCGGTGGTGTAATGGTTAGCGTGCTCGCCTCGAGTGTGGTAGAGTGTGGTTCATCGGTGGTGTAATGGTTAGCGTGCTCGCCTCGAGTGTGGTAGATTGTGGTTCATCGGTGGTGTAATGGTTAGCATGCTCGCCTCGAGTGTGGTAGATTGTGGGTTCATCGGTGGTGTAATGGTTAGCATGCTCGCCTCGAGTGTAGTAGATTGTGGTTCATCGGTGCTGTAATGGTTAGCATGCTCGCCTCGAGTGTGGCAGAGTGTGGTTCATCGGTGGTGTAATGGTTAGCGTGCTCGCCTCGAGTGTGGTAGATTGTGAGTTCATCGGTGGTGTAATGGTTAGCATGCTCGCCTCGAGTGTGGTAGATTGTGGGTTCATCGGTGCTGAAATGGTTAGCGTGCTCGCCTCGAGTGTGGTAGATTGTGGTTCAACGTGGTGTAATGGTTAGCGTGCTCGCCTCGAGTGTAGTAGATTGTGGGTTCATCGGTGGTGTAATGGTTAGCGTGCTCGCCTCGAGTATGGTAGATTATGGGTTCATCGGTGGTGTAATGGGTAGCGTGCTCGCCTCGAGTGTGGTAGATTGTGGGTTCTTCGGTGGTGTAATGGTTAGCGTGCTCGCCTCGAGTGTGGTAGATTCTGGTTCATCGGTGGTGTAATGGTTAACGTGCTCGCCTCGAGTGAGGTTAGATTGTGGATTCATCGGTGGTGTAATGGTTAGCGCGCTCGCCTCGAGTGTGGTAGATTGTGGTTCATCGGTGGTGTAATGGTTAGCGTGCACGCCTCGAGTGTGATAGATTGTGGGTTCATCGGTGGTGTAATGGGTAGCGTGCTCGCTTCGAGTGTGGTAGATTGTGGTTCATCGGTGGTGTAATGGTTAGCGTGCACGCCTCGAGTGTGGTAGATTGTGGGTTCATCGGTGGTGTAATGGTTAGCATGCTCGCCTCGAGTGTGGTAGAGTGTGGTTCATCGGCGGTGTAATGGTTAGCGTGCTCCCCTCGAGTGTGGTAGATTGTGGGTTCATCGGTGGTGTAAAGGTTAGCATGCTCGCCTCGAGTGTGGTAGATTGTGGGTTCATCGGTGCATTAATGGTTAGCGTGCTCGCCTCGAGTGTGGTAGATTGTGGTTCAACGGTGGTGTAATGGTTAGCGTGCTCGCCTCGAGTGTAGTAGATTGTGGGTTCATTGGTGGTGTAATGGTTAGCGTGCTCGCTTCGAGTGTGGTAGATTGTGGGTTCATCGGTGTTGTAATGGTTAGTGTGCTAACCTCGAGTGTGGTAGATTGTGGGTTCATCGCTGGTGTAATGGTTAACGTGCTCGCCTCGAGTGTGGTAGATTGTGGTTCATCGGTGGTGTAATGGTTAGCGTGCTCGCCTCGAGTGTAGTAGATTGTGGGTTAATCGGTGCTGTAATGGTTAGCGTGCTCGCCTCGAGTGTGGTAGATTGTGGGTTCATCGGTGGTGTAATGGTTAGCGTGCTCGACTCGAGTGTGGTAGACTGTGGGTTCATCGGTGGTGTAATGGTTAGCGTGCTCGCCTCTAGTGTGGTAGATTGTGGGTTCATCGGTGGTGTAATGGTTAGCGTGCTCGCCTCGAGTGTGGTAGATTGTGGGTTCATCGGTGGTGTAATGGTTAGCGTGCTCGCCTCGAGTGTTGTAGATTGTGGGTTCATCGGTGGTGTAATGGTTAGCGTCCTCGCCTCGAGTGTGGTAGATTGTGGTTCATCAGTGGTGTAATGGTTAGCGTGCTCGCCTCGAGTGTGGTAGATTGTGGTTCATCGGTGGTGTAATGGTTAACGTGCTCGCCTCGAGTGTGGTAGAGTGTGGTTCAACGGTGGTGTAATGGTTAGCGTGCTCGCCTCGAGTGTAGTAGATTGTGGGTTCATCGGTGGTGTAATGGTTAGCGTGCTCGCCTCGAGTATGGTAGATTGTGGTTCATCGGTGGTGTAATGGGTAGCGTGCTCGCCTCGAGTGTGGTATATTGTGGGTTCTTCGGTGGTGTAATGGTTAGCGTGCTCGCCTCGAGTGTGGTAGATTCTGGTTCATCGGTGGTGTAATGGTTAACGTGCTCGCCTCGAGTGTGGTTATATTGTGGATTCATCGGTGGTGTAATGGTTAGCGTGCTCGCCTCGAGTGTGGTAGATTGTGGTTCATCGGTGGTGTAATGGTTAGCGTGCACCCCTCGAGTGTGATAGATTGTGGGTTCATCGGTGGTGTAATGGGTAGCGTGCTCGCTTCGAGTGTGGTAGATTGTGGTTCATCGGTGGTGTAATGGTTAGCGTGCTCGCCTCGAGTGTGGTAGATTGTGGGTTCATCGGTGGTGTAATGGTTAGCATGCTCGCCTCGAGTGTGGTAGATTGTGGGTTCATCGGTGCTGTAATGGTTAGCGTGCTCGCCTCGAGTGTGGTAGATTGTGGTTCAACGGTGGTGTAATGGTTAGCGTGCTCGCATCGAGTGTAGTAGATTGTGGGTTCATTGGTGGTGTAATGGTTAGCGTGCTCGCTTCGAGTGTGGTAGATTGTGGGTTCATCGGTGTTGTAATGGGTAGCGTGCTCGCCTCGAGTGTGGTAGATTGTGGGTTCATCGGTGGTGTAATGGTTAACGTGCTCGCCTCGAGTGTGGTAGATTGTGGATTCATCGGTGGTGTAATTGTTAGCGTGCTCGCCTCGAGTGTGGTAGATTGTGGATTCATCGGTGGTGTAATTGTTAGCGTGCTCGCCTCGAGTGTGGTAGATTGTGGGTTCATTGGTGGTGTAATGGTTAGCGTGCTCGCCTCGAGTGTGGTAGATTGTGGGTTCATCGGTGGTGTAATGGTTAACGTGCTCGCCTCGAGTGTGGTAGATTGTGGATTCATCGGTGGTGTAATTGTTAGCGTGCTCGCCTCGAGTGTGGTAGATTGTGGGTTCATCGGTGGTGTAAAGGTTAGCATGCTCGCCTCGAGTGTGGTAGATTGTGGGTTCATCGGTGCATTAATGGTTAGCGTGCTCGCCTCGAGTGTGGTAGATTGTGGGTTCATCGGTGGTGTAATGGTTAGCGTGCTCGCCTCGAGTGTTGTAGATTGTGGGTTCATCGGTGGTGTAATGGTTAGCGTGCTCGCCTCGAGTGTGGTAGATTGTGGGTTCATCGGTGGTGTAATGGTTAGCGTGCTCGCCTCGAGTGTTGTAGATTGTGGGTTCATCGGTGGTGTAATGGTTAGCGTCCTCGCCTCGAGTGTGGTAGATTGTGGTTCATCGGTGGTGTAATGGTTAGCGTGCTCGCCTCGAGTGTGGTAGATTGTGGTTCATCGGTGGTGTAATGGTTAACATGCTCGCCTCGAGTGTGGTAGAGTGTGGTTCAACGGTGGTGTAATGGTTAGCGTGCTCGCCTCGAGTGTAGTAGATTGTGGGTTCATCGGTGGTGTAATGGTTAGCGTGCTCGCCTCGAGTATGGTAGATTGTGGTTCATCGGTGGTGTAATGGGTAGCGTGCTCGCCTCGAGTGTGGTATATTGTGGGTTCTTCGGTGGTGTAATGGTTAGCGTGCTCGCCTCGAGTGTGGTAGATTCTGGTTCATCGGTGGTGTAATGGTTAACGTGCTCGCCTCGAGTGTGGTTAGATTGTGGATTCATCGGTGGTGTAATGGTTAGCGTGCTCGCCTCGAGTGTGGTAGATTGTGGTTCATCGGTGGTGTAATGGTTAGCGTGCACCCCTCGAGTGTGATAGATTGTGGGTTCATCGGTGGTGTAATGGGTAGCGTGCTCGCTTCGAGTGTGGTAGATTGTGGTTCATCGGTGGTGTAATGGTTAGCGTGCTCGCCTCGAGTGTGGTAGATTGTGGGTTCATCGGTGGTGTAATGGTTAGCATGCTCGCCTCGAGTGTGGTAGATTGTGGGTTCATCGGTGCTGTAATGGTTAGCGTGCTCGCCTCGAGTGTGGTAGATTGTGGTTCAACGGTGGTGTAATGGTTAGCGTGCTCGCATCGAGTGTAGTAGATTGTGGGTTCATTGGTGGTGTAATGGTTAGCGTGCTCGCTTCGAGTGTGGTAGATTGTGGGTTCATCGGTGTTGTAATGGGTAGCGTGCTCGCCTCGAGTGTGGTAGATTGTGGGTTCATCGGTGGTGTAATGGTTAACGTGCTCGCCTCGAGTGTGGTAGATTGTGGATTCATCGGTGGTGTAATTGTTAGCGTGCTCGCCTCGAGTGTGGTAGATTGTGGATTCATCGGTGGTGTAATTGTTAGCGTGCTCGCCTCGAGTGTGGTAGATTGTGGGTTCATTGGTGGTGTAATGGTTAGCGTGCTCGCCTCGAGTGTGGTAGATTGTGGGTTCATCGGTGGTGTAATGGTTAACGTGCTCGCCTCGAGTGTGGTAGATTGTGGATTCATCGGTGGTGTAATTGTTAGCGTGCTCGCCTCGAGTGTGGTAGATTGTGGATTCATCGGTGGTGTAATTGTTAACGTGCTCGCCTCGAGTGTGGTAGATTGTGGGTTCATTGGTGGTGTAATGGTTATCGTGCTCGCCTCGAGTGTGATAGATTGTGGTTCATCGGTGGTGTAATGGTTAGCGTGCACGCCTCGAGTGTGATAGATTGTGGTTCATCGGTGGTGTAATGGTTAGCGTGCTCGCCTCGAGTGTAGTAGATTGTGGTTCATCGGTGGTGTAATGGTTAGCGTGCACGCCTCGAGTGTGATAGATTGTGGGTTCATTGGTGGTGTAATGGGTAGCGTGCTCGCTTCGAGTGTGGTAGATTGTGGGTTCATTGGTGGTGTAATGGTTAGCGTGCTCGCCTCGAGTGTGGTAGATTGTGGGTTTATCGGTGGTGTAATGGTTAGCGTGCTTGCCTCGAGTGTGGTAGAGTGTGGATTCATCGGTGGTGTAATGGTTAGCGTGCTTGCCTCGAGTGTGGTAGAGTGTGGATTCATCGGTGGTGTAATGGCTAGCGTGCTCCCCTCGAGTGCAGTAGATTGTGGGTTCATCGGTGGTGTAATGGTTAGCGTGCTCGACTTGAGTGTGGTAGAGTGTGGTTTCATCGGTGGTGTAATGGTTAGCGTGCTCCCCTCGAGTGTAGTAGATTGTGGGTTCATCGGTGCTGTAATGGTTAGCGTGTTCGCCTCGAGTGTGGTAGATTGTGGGTTCATCGGTGGTGTAATGGTTAGCGTGCTCGCCTCGAGTGTGGTAGATTGTGGATTCATCGGTGGTGTAATGGTTAGCGTGCTCGCCTCGAGTGTGGTAGATTCTGGTTCATCGGTGGTGTAATGGTTAACGTGCTCGCCTCGAGTGTGGTTAGATTGTGGATTCATCGGTGGTGTAATGGTTAGCGTGCTCGCCTCGAGTGTGGTAGATTGTGGTTCATCGGTGGTGTAATGGTTAGCGTGCACGCCTCGAGTGTGATAGATTGTGGGTTCATTGGTGGTGTAATGGGTAGCGTGCTCGCTTCGAGTGTGGTAGATTGTGGTTCATCGGTGGTGTAATGGTTAGCGTGCTCGCCTCGAGTGTGGTAGAGTGTGGTTCATCGGTGGTGTAATGGTTAGCGTGCTCGCCTCGAGTGTGGTAGATTGTGGTTCATCGGTGGTGTAATGGTTAGCATGCTCGCCTCGAGTGTGGTAGATTGTGGGTTCATCGGTGGTGTAATGGTTAGCGTGCTCGCCTCGAGTGTGGTAGATTGTGGTTCATCGGTGCTGTAATGGTTAGCATGCTCGCCTCGAGTGTGGCAGAGTGTGGTTCATCGGTGGTGTAATGGTTAGCGTGCTCGCCTCGAGTGTGGTAGATTGTGAGTTCATCGGTGGTGTAATGGTTAGCATGCTCGCCTCGAGTGTGGTAGATTGTGGGTTCATCGGTGCTGAAATGGTTAGCGTGCTCGCCTCGAGTGTGGTAGATTGTGGTTCAACGGTGGTGTAATGGTTAGCGTGCTCGCCTCGAGTGTAGTAGATTGTGGGTTCAATGGTGGTGTAATGGTTAGCGTGCTCGCTTCGAGTGTGGTAGATTTTGGGTTCATCGGTGGTGTAATGGGTAGCGTGCTCGCCTCGAGTGTGGTAGATTGTGGGTTCATCGGTGGTGTAATGGTTAACGTGCTCGCCTCGAGTGTGGTAGATTGTGGATTCATCGGTGGTGTAATTGTTAGCGTGCTCGCCTCGAGTGTGGTAGATTGTGGTTCATCGGTGGTGTAATGGTTAGCGTGCTCGCTTCGAGTGTGGTAGATTGTGGGTTCATCGGTGGTGTAATGGTTAGCGTGCTCGCCTCGAGTGTGGTAGATTGTGGGTTTATCGGTGGTGTAATGGTTAGTGTGTTCGCCTCGAGTGTAGTAGATTGTGGGTTCATCGGTGGTGTAATGGTTAGCGTGCTTGCCTCGAGTGTGGTAGATTGTGATTTCATCGGTGGTGTAATGGTTAGCGTGCTCGCCTCGAGTGTGGTAGAATGTGGATTCATCGGTGGTGTAATGGTTAGCATGCTCCCCTCGAGTGTAGTAGATTGTGGGTTCATCGGTGGTGTAATGGTTAGCGTGCTCGCCTCGAGTGTGGTAGATTGTGGGTTCATCAGTGGTGTAATGGTTAGCGTGCTCGACTCGAGTGTGGTAGAGTGTGGATTCATCGGTGGTGTAATAGTTAGCGTGCTTCCCTCGAGTGTAGTAGATTGTGGGTTCATCGGTGCTGTAATGGTTAGCGTGTTCGCCTCGAGTGTGGTAGATTGTGGGTTCATCGGTGGTGTAATGGTTAGCGTGCTCGACTCGAGTGTGGTAGATTCTGGTTCACCGGTAGTGTAATGGTTAACGTGCTCGCCTCGAGTGTGGTTAGATTGTGGATTCATCGGTGGTGTAATGGTTAGCGTGCTCGCCTCGAGTGTGGTAGATTGTGGTTCATCGGTGGTGTAATGGTTAGCGTGCAGGCCTCGAGAGTGATAGATTGTGGGTTCATCGGTGGTGTAATGGGTAGCGTGCTCGCTTCGAGTGTGGTTCATCGGTGGTGTAATGGTTAGCGTGCACGCCTCGAGTGTGGTAGATTGTGGTTCATCGGTGGTGTAATGGTTAGCATGCTCGCCTCGAGTGTGGTAGATTGTGGATTCATCGGTGGTGTAATTGTTAGCGTGCTCGCCTCGAGTGTGGTAGATTGTGGTTCATCGGTGGTGTAATGGTTAGCGTGCTCGCCTCGAGTGTGGTAGATTGTGGATTCATCGGTGGTGTAATGGGTAGCGTGCTCGCCTCGAGTGTGGTAGATTGTGGGTTCATCGGTGGTGTAATGGTTAACGTGCTCGCCTCGAGTGTGGTAGATTGTGGATTCATCGGTGGTGTAATTGTTAGCGTGCTCGCCTCGAGTGTGGTAGATTGTGGTTCATCGGTGGTGTAATGGTTAGCGTGTTAGCCTCGAGTGTGGTAGATTGTGCGTTTATCGGTGGTGTAATGGTTAGTGTGCTCGCCTCGAGTGTGGTAGATTGTGGTTCATCGGTGGTGTAATGGTTAGCGTGCTCGCCTCGAGTGTGGTAGAGTGTGGTTCATCGGTGGTGTAATGGTTAGCGTGCTCGCCTCGAGTGTGGTAGATTGTGGTTCATCGGTGGTGTAATGGTTAGCATGCTCGCCTCGAGTGTGGTAGATTGTGGGTTCATCGGTGCTGTAATGGTTAGCGTGCTCGCCTCGAGTGTAGTAGATTGTGGTTCATCGGTGGTGTAATGGTTAGCGTGCTCGCCTCGAGTGTGGTAGATTGTGGTTCATCGGTGCTGTAATGGTTAGCATGCTCGCCTCGAGTGTGGCAGAGTGTGGTTCATCGGTGGTGTAATGGTTACCGTGCTCGCCTCGAGTGTGGTAGATTGTGGTTCATCGGTGGTGTAATGGTTAGCATGCTCGCCTCGAGTGTGGTAGATTGTGGGTTCATCGGTGGGGTAATGGTTAGCGTGCTCGCCTCGAGTGTGTTAGATTGTGGGTTTATCGGTGGTGTAATGGTTAGTGTGTTCGCCTCGAGTGTAGTAGATTGTGGGTTCATCGGTGGTGTAATGGTTAGCGTGCTTGCCTCGAGTGTGGTAGATTGTGATTTCATCGGTGGTGTAATGGTTAGCGTGCTCGCCTCGAGTGAGGTAGAATGTGGATTCATCGGTGGTGTAATGGTTAGCGTGCTCCCCTCGAGTGTAGTAGATTGTGGGTTCATCGGTGGTGTAATGGTTAGCGTGCTCGCCTCGAGTGTGGTAGATTGTGGGTTCATCGGTGGTGTAATGGTTAGCGTGCTCGACTCGAGTGTGGTAGAGTGTGGATTCATCGGTGGTGTAATAGTTAGCGTGCTTCCCTCGAGTGTAGTAGATTGTGGGTTCATCGGTGCTGTAATGGTTAGCGTGTTCGCCTCGAGTGTGGTAGATTTTGGGTTCATCGGTGGTGTAATGGTTAGCGTGCTCGACTCGAGTGTGGTAGATTCTGGTTCACCGGTAGTGTAATGGTTAACGTGCTCGCCTCGAGTGTGGTTAGATTATGGATTCATCGGTGGTGTAATGGTTAGCGTGCTCGCCTCGAGTGTGGTAGATTGTGGTTCATCGGTGGTGTAATGGTTAGCGTGCAGGCCTCGAGAGTGATAGATTGTGGGTTCATCGGTGGTGTAATGGGTAGCGTGCTCGCTTCGATTGTGGTTCATCGGTGGTGTAATGGTTAGCGTGCTCGCCTCGAGTGTGGTAGATTGTGGTTCATCGGTGGTGTAATGGTTAGCATGCTCGCCTCGAGTGTGGTAGATTGTGGATTCATCGGTGGTGTAATTGTTAGCGTGCTCGCCTCGAGTGTGGTAGATTGTGGTTCATCGGTGGTGTAATGGTTAGCGTGCTCGCCTCGAGTGTGGTAGATTGTGGATTCATCGGTGGTGTAATGGGTAGCGTGCTCGCCTCGAGTGTGGTAGATTGTGGGTTCATCGGTGGTGTAATGGTTAACGTGCTCGCCTCGAGTGTGGTAGATTGTGGATTCATCGGTGGTGTAATTGTTAGCGTGCTCGCCTCGAGTGTGGTAGATTGTGGTTCATCGGTGGTGTAATGGTTAGCGTGTTCGCCTCGAGTGTGGTAGATTGTGCGTTTATCGGTGGTGTAATGGTTAGTGTTCTCGCCTCGAGTGTGGTAGATTGTGAGTTCATCGGTGGTGTAATGGTTAGCGTGCTCGCCTCGAGTGTGGTAGAGTGTAGATTCATCGGTGGTGTAATGGTTAGCGTGCTCGCCTCGAGTGTGGTAGATTGTGGGTTTATCGGTGGTGTAATGGTTAGTGTGCTCGCCTCGAGTGTGGTAGATTGTGGTTCATCGGTGGTGTAATGGTTAGCATGCTCGCCTCGAGTGTGGTAGATTGTGGGTTCTTCGGTGCTGTAATGGTTAGCATGCTCGCCTCGAGTGTGGTAGAGTGTGGTTCATCGGTGGTGTAATGGTTAGCGTGCTCGCCTCGAGTGTGGTAGAGTGTGGTTCATCGGTGGTGTAATGGTTAGCATGCTCGCCTCGAGTGTGGTAGATTGTGGGTTCATCGGTGCTGTAATGGTTAGCGTGCTCGCCTCGAGTGTGGTAGATTGTGGTTCAACGGTGGTGTAATGGTTAGCGTGCTCGCCTCGAGTGTAGTAGATTGTGGGTTCATTGGTGGTGTAATGGTTAGCGTGCTCGCTTCGAGTGTGGTATATTGTGGGTTCATCGCTGGTGTAATGGGTAGCGTGCTCGCCTCGAGTGTGGTAGATTGTGGGTTCGTCGGTGCTGTAATGGTTAGCATGCTCGCCTCGAGTGTGGTAGAGTGTGGTTCATCGGTGGTGTAATGGTTAGCGTGCTCGCCTCGAGTGTGGTAGATTGTGGTTCATCGGTGGTGTAATGGTTAGCATGCTCGCCTCGAGTGTGGTAGATTGTGGGTTCGTCGGTGCTGTAATGGTTAGCATGCTCGCCTCGAGTGTGGTAGAGTGTGGTTCATCGGTAGTGTAATGGTTAGCGTGCTCGCCTCGAGTGTGGTAGATTGTGGTTCATCGGTGGTGTAATGGTTAGCGTGCTCGCCTCGAGTGTGGTAGATTGTGAGTTCATCGGTGGTGTAATGGTTAGCGTGCTCGCCTCGAGTGTGGTAGAGTGTGGATTTATCGGGGGTGTAATGGTTAGCGTGCTCCCCTCGAGTGTTGTAGATTGTGGGTTCATCGGTGCTGTAATGGTTAGCGTGTTCGCTTCGAGTGTGGTAGATTGTGGGTTCATCGGTGGTGTAATGGTTAGCGTGCTCGACTCGAGTGTGGTAGAGTGTGGATTCATCGGTGGTGTAATAGTAAGCGTGCTCCCCTCGAGTGTAGTAGATTGTTGGTTCATCGGTGCTGTAATGGTTAGCGTGTTCGCCGCGAGTGTGGTAGATTGTGGGTTCATCGGTGGTGTAATGGTTAGCGTGCTCGACTCGAGTGTGGTAGATTGTGGATTCATCGGTGGTGTAATGGTTAGCGTGCTCGCCTCGAGTGTGGTGGATTCTGGTTCACCGGTGGTGTAATGGTTAACGTGCTCGCCTCGAGTGTGGTTAGATTGTGGATTCATCGGTGGTGTAATGGTTAGCGTGCTCGCCTCGAGTGTGGTAGATTGTGGTTCATCGGTGGTGCAATGGTTAGCGTGCAGGCCTCGAGTGTGATAGATTGTGGGTTCATCGGTGGTGTAATGGGTAGCGTGCTCGCTTCGAGTGTGGTTCATCGGTGGTGTAATGGTTAGCGTGCTCGCCTCGAGTGTGGTAGATTGTGGTTCATCGGTGGTGTAATGGTTAGCATGCTCGCCTCGAGTGTGGTAGATTGTGGATTCATCAGTGGTGTAATTGTTAGCGTGCTCGCCTCGAGTGTGGTAGATTGTGGTTCATCGGTGGTGTAATGGTTAGCGTGCTCGCCTCGAGTGTGGTAGATTGTGGATTCATCGGTGGTGTAATGGGTAGCGTGCTCGACTCGAGTGTGGTAGATTGTGGGTTCATCGGTGGTGTAATGGTTAACCTGCTCGCATCGAGTGTGGTAGATTGTGGATTCATCGGTGGTGTAATTGTTAGAGTGCTCGCCTCGAGTGTGGTCGATTGTGGTTCATCGGTGGTGTAATGGTTAGCGTACTCGCCTCGAGTGTGGTAGATTGTGGGTTCATCGGTGGTGTAATGGGTAGCGTGCTCGCTTCGAGAGTGGTTCATCGGTGGTGTAATGGTTAGCGTGCTCGCCTCGAGTGTGGTAGATTGTGGTTCATCGGTGGTGTAATGGTTAGCATGCTCGCCTCGAGTGTGGTAGATTGTGGATTCATCGGTGGTGTAATTGTTAGCGTGCTCGCCTCGAGTGTGGTAGATTGTGGTTCATCGGTGGTGTAATGGTTAGCGTGCTCGCCTCGAGTGTGGTAGATTGTGGGTTCATCGGTGGTGTAATGGTTAACGTGCTCGCCTCGAGTGTGGTAGATTGTGGATTCATCGGTGGTGTAATTGTTAGCGTGCTCGCCTCGAGTGTGGTAGATTGTGGGTCATCGGTGGTGTAATGGTTAGCGTGCTCGCTTCGAGTGTGGTAGATTGTGGGTTCATCGGCGGTGTAATGGTTAGCGTGCTCGCCTCGAGTGTGGTAGATTGTGGGTTTATCGGTGGTGTAATGGTTAGTGTGCTCGCCTCGAGTGTGGTAGATTGTGGGTTCATCGGTGGTGTAATGGTTAGCCTGCTTGCCTCGAGTGTGGTAGATTGTGAGTTCATCGGTGGTGTAATGGTTAGCGTGCTCGCCTCGAGTGTGGTAGAGTGTGGATTCATCGGTGGTGTAATGGTTAGCGTGCTCGCCTCGAGTGTGGTAGATTATGGGTTTATCGGTGGTGTAATGGTTAGTGTTCTCGCCTCGAGTGTGGTAGATTGTGGTTCATCGGTGGTGTAATGGTTAGCATGCTCGCCTCGAGTGTGGTAGATTGTGGGTTCGTCGGTGCTGTAATGGTTAGCATGCTCGCCTCGAGTGTGGTAGAGTGTGGTTCATCGGTGGTGTAATGGTTAGCGTGCTCGCTTCGAGTGTGGTAGATTATGGTTCATCGGTGGTGTAATGGTTAGCATGCTCACCTCGAGTGTGGTAGATTGTGGGTTCATCGGTGATGTAATGGTTAGCGTGCTCGCCTCGAGTGTGGTAGATTGTGGTTCAACGGTGGTGTAATGGTTAGCGTGCTTGCCTCGAGTGTGGTAGATTGTGAGTTCATCGGTGGTGTAATGGTTAGCGTGCTCGCCTCGAGTGTGGTAGAGTGTGGATTCATCGGTGGTGTAATGGGTAGCGTGCTCGCCTCGAGTGTGGTAGATTATGGGTTTATCGGTGGTGTAATGGTTAGCGTGCTTGCCTCGAGTGTGGTAGATTGTGAGTTCATCGGTGGTGTAATGGTTAGCGTGCTCGCCTCGAGTGTGGTAGAGTGTGGATTCATCGGTGGTGTAATGGTTAGCGTGCTCGCCTCGAGTGTGGTAGATTATGGGTTTATCGGTGGTGTAATGGTTAGTGTTCTCGCCTCGAGTGTGGTAGATTGTGGTTCATCGGTGGTGTAATGGTTAGCCTGCTCGCCTCGAGTGTAGTAGATTGTGGGTTCGTCGGTGCTGTAATGGTTAGCATGCTCGCCTCGAGTGTGGTAGAGTGTGGTTCATCGGTGGTGTAATGGTTAGCGTGCTCGCTTCGAGTGTGGTAGATTGTGGTTCATCGGTGGTGTAATGGTTAGCATGCTCGCCTCAAGTGTGGTAGATTGTGGGTTCATCGGTGCTGTAATGGTTAGCGTGCTCGCCTCGAGTGTGGTAGATTGTGGTTCAACGGTGGTGTAATGGTTAGCGTGCTCGCCTCGAGTGTAGTAGATTGTGGGTTCATTGGTGGTGTAATGGTTAGCGTGCTCGCTTCGAGTGTGGTAGATTGTGGGTTCATCGGTGGTGTAATGGGTAGCGTGCTTGCCTCGAGTGTGGTAGATTGTGGGTTCATCGGTGGTGTAATGGTTAACGTGCTCGCCTCGAGTGTGGTAGATTGTGGATTCATCGGTGGTGTAATTTTTAGCGTGCTCGCCTCGAGTGTGGTAGATTGTGGTTCATCGGTGGTGTAATGGTTAGCGTGCTCGCTTCGAGTGTGGTAGATTGTGGGTTCATCGGTGGTGTAATGGTTAGCGTGCTCGCCTCGAGTGTGGTAGATTGTAGGTTTATCGGTGGTGTAATGGTTAGCGTGCTCCCCTCGAGTGTAGTAGATTGTGGGTTCATCGGTGGTGTAATGGTTAGCGTGCTCGCCTCGAGTGTGGTAGATTGTGGGTTTATCGGTGGTGTAATGGTTAGTGTGCTCGCCTCGAGTGTGGTAGATTGTGGGTTCATCGGTGGTGTAATGGTTAGCGTGCTTGCCTCGAGTGTGGTAGATTGTGAGTTCATCGGTGGTGTAGTGGTTAGCGTGCTCGCCTCGAGTGTGGTAGAGTGTGGATTCATCGGTGGTGTAATGGTTAGCGTGCTCCCCTCGAGTGTAGTAGATTGTGGGTTCATCGGTGGTGTAATGGTTAGCGTGCTCGCCTCGAGTGTGGTAGATTGTGGGTTTATCGGTGGTGTAATGGTTAGTGTGCTCGCCTCGAGTGTGGTAGATTGTGGGTTCATCGGTGGTGTAATGGTTAGCGTGCTTGCCTCGAGTGTGGTAGATTGTGAGTTCATCGGTGGTGTAATGGTTAGCGTGCTCGCCTCGAGTGTGGCAGAGTGTGGATTTATCGGTGGTGTAATGGTTAGCGTGCTCCCCTCGAGTGTAGTAGATTGTGGGTTCATCGGTGCTGTAATGGTTAGCGTGTTCGCCTCGAGTGTGGTAGATTGTGGGTTCATCGGTGGTGTAATGGTTAGCGTGCTCGACTCGAGTGTGGTAGAGTGTGGATTCATCGGTGGTGTAATAGTTAGCGTCCTCCCCTCGAGTGTAGTAGATTGTGGGTTCATCGGTGCTGTAATGGTTAGCGTGTTCGCCTCGAGTGTGGTAGATTGTGGGTTCATCGGTGGTGTAATGGTTAGCGTGCTCGACTCGAGTGTGGTAGATTGTGGATTCATCGGTGGTGTAATGGTTAGCGTGCTCGCCTCGAGTGTGGTAGATTCTGGTTCACCGGTGGTGTAATGGTTAACGTGCTCGCCTCGAGTGTGGTTAGATTGTGGATTCATCGGTGGTGTAATGGTTAGCGTGCTCGCCTCGAGTGTGGTAGATTGTGGTTCATCGGTGGTGTAATGGTTAGCGTGCAGGCCTCGAGTGTGATAGATTGTGGGTTCATCGGTGGTGTAATGGGTAGCGTGCTCGCTTCGAGTGTGGTTCATCGGTGGTGTAATGGTTAGCGTGCTCGCCTCGAGTGTGGTAGATTGTGGTTCATCGGTGGTGTAATGGTTAGCATGCTCGCCTCGAGTGTGGTAGATTGTGGATTCATCGGTGGTGTAATTGTTAGCGTGCTCGCCTCGAGTGTGGTAGATTGTGGTTCATCGGTGGTGTAATGGTTAGCGTGCTCGCCTCGAGTGTGATAGATTGTGGGTTCATCAGTGGTGTAATGGGTAGCGTGCTCGCTTCGAGTGTGGTTCATCGGTGGTGTAATGGTTAGCGTGCTCGCCTCGAGTGTAGCAGATTGTGGTTCATCGGTGGTGTAATGGTTAGCGTGCTCGCCTCGAGTGTGGTAGATTGTTGATTCATCGGTGGTGTAATTGTTAGCGTGCTCGCTTCGAGTGTGGTAGATTGTGGTTTCATCGGTGGTGTAATGGTTAGTGTGCTCGCCTCGAGTGTGGTAGATTGTGGGTTCATCGGTGGTGTAATGGTTAGCGTGCTTGCCTCGAGTGTGGTAGATTGTGAGTTCATCGGTGGTGTAATGGTTAGCGTGCTCGCCTCGAGTG
The DNA here is from genome assembly GCA_963680875.1 of Bathymodiolus brooksi. NCBI lineage: Eukaryota > Metazoa > Mollusca > Bivalvia > Mytilida > Modiolidae > Bathymodiolus > Bathymodiolus brooksi. The sequence continues at coordinate 14,196,959 of OY804590.1, forward strand.
TAGTAGAGTGTTGATTCATCGGTGGTGTAATGGTTAGCGTGCTCGCCTCGAGTGTGGTGGATTGTGGGTTTATCGGTGGTGTAATGGTTAGTGTGCTCGCCTCGAGTGTGGTAGATTGTGGATTCATCGGTGGTGTAATGGTTAGCGTGCTTGCCTCGAGTGTGGTAGATTGTGGGTTCATCGGTGGTGTAATGGTTAGCGTGCTCGCCTCGAGTGTGGTAGAGTGTGGATTTATCGGTGGTGTAATGGTTAGCGTGCTCCCCTCGAGTGTAGTAAATTGTGGGTTCATCGGTGCTGTAATGGTTAGCGTGTTCGCCTCGAGTGTGGTAGATTGTGGTTTCATCGGTGGTGTAATGGTTAGCGTGCTCGACTCGAGTGTGGTAGATTGTGGATTCATCGGTGGTGTAATGGTTAGCGTGCTCCCCTCGAGTGTAGTAGATTGTGGGTTCATCGGTGCTGTAATGGTTAGCGTGTTCGCCTCGAGTGTGGTAGATTGTGGGTTCATCGGTGGTGTAATGGTTAGCGTGCTCGACTCGAGTGTGGTAGATTGTGGATTCATCGGTGGTGTAATGGTTAGCGTGCTCGCCTCGAGTGTGGTAGATTCTGGTTCACCGGTGGTGTAATGGTTAACGTGCTCGCCTCGAGTGTGGTTACATTGTGGTTTCATCGGTGGTGTAATGGTTAGCGTGCTCGCCTCGAGTGTGGTAGATTGTGGTTCATCGGTGGTGTAATGGTTAGCGTGCAGGCCTCGAGTGTGGTAGATTGTGGTTCATCGGTGGTGTAATGGTTAGCATGCTTGCCTCGGGTGTGGTAGATTGTGGATTCATCGGTGGTGTAATTGTTAGCGTGCTCGCCTCGAGTGTGGTAGATTGTGGTTCATCGGTGGTGTAATGGTTAGCGTGCTCGCCTCGAGTGTGATAGATTGTGGGTTCATCGGTGGTGTAATGGGTAGCGTGCTCTCTTCGAGTGTGGTTCATCGGTGGTGTAATGGTTAGCGTGCTCGCCTCGAGTGTGGTAGAGTGTGGTTCATCGGTGGTGTAATGGTTAGCATGCTCGCCTCGAGTGTGGTAGATTGTGGTTCATCGGTGGTGTAATGGTTAGCATGCTTGCCTCGGGTGTGGTAGATTGTGGATTCATCGGTGGTGTAATTGTTAGCGTGCTCGCCTCGAGTGTGGTAGATTGTGGTTCATCGGTGGTGTAATGGTTAGCGTGCTCGCCTCGAGTGTGGTAGATTGTGGGTTCATCGGTGGTGTAATGGTTAGCGTGCTCGCCTCGAGTGTGGTAGATTGTGGGTTTATCGGTGGTGTAATGGTTAGTGTGCTCGCCTCGAGTGTGGTAGATTGTGGGTTCATCGGTGGTGTAATGGTTAGCGTGCTTGCCTCGAGTGTGGTAGATTGTGAGTTCATCGGTGGTGTAATGGTTAGCGTGCTCGACTCGAGTGTGGTAGAGTGGGTTCATCGGTGGTGTAATGGTTAGCGTGCTCCCCTCGAGTGTAGTAGATTGTGGGTTCATCGGTGCTGTAATGGTTAGCGTGTTCGCTTCGAGTGTGGTAGATTGTGGGTTCATCGGTGGTGTAATGGTTAGCGTGCTCGACTCGAGTGTGGTAGATTGTGGATTCATCGGTGGTGTAATGGTTAGCGTGCTTGCCTCGAGTGTGGTAGATTCTGGTTCATCGATGGTGTAATGGTTAACGTGCTCGCCTCGAGTGTGGTTAGATTGTGGATTCATCGGTGGTGTAATGGTTAGCGTGCTCCCCTCGAGTGTGGTAGATTGTGATTCATCGTTGGTGTAATGGTTAGCGTGCACGCCTCGAGTGTGATAGATTGTGGGTTCATCGGTGGTGTAATGGGTAGCGTGCTCGCTTCGAGTGTGGTAGATTGTGGTTCATCGGTGGTGTAATGGTTAGCGTGCTCGCCTCGAGTGTGGTAGAGTGTGGTTCATCGGTGGTGTAATGGTTAGCATGCTCGCCTCGAGTGTGGTAGATTGTGGTTCATCGGTGGTGTAATGGTTAGCATGCTCGCCTCGAGTGTGGTAGATTGTGGATTCATCGGTGGTGTAATTGTTAGCGTGCTCGCCTCGAGTGTGGTAGATTGTGGTTCATCGGTGGTGTAATGGTTAGTGTGCTCGCCTCGAGTGTGGTAGATTGTGGGTTCATCGTGGTGTAATGGTTAGCGTACTCGCCTCGAGTGTGGTAGAGTGTGGATTTATCGGTGGTGTAATGGTTAGCGTGCTCCCCTCGAGTGTAGTAAATTGTGGGTTCATCGGTGCTGTAATGGTTAGCGTGTTCGCCTCGAGTGTGGTAGATTGTGGTTTCATCGGTGGTGTAATGGTTAGCGTGCTTGACTCGAGTGTGGTAGATTGTGGATTCATCGGTGGTGTAATGGTTAGCGTGCTCCCCTCGAGTGTAGTAGATTGTGGGTTCATCGGTGCTGTAATGGTTAGCGTGTTCGCCTCGAGTGTGGTAGATTGTGGATTCATCGGTGGTGTAATGGTTAGCGTGCTCCCCTCGAGTGTAGTAGATTGTGGGTTCATCGGTGCTGTAATGGTTAGCGTGTTCGCCTCGAGTGTGGTAGATTGTGGGTTCATCGGTGGTGTAATGGTTAGCGTGCTCGACTCGAGTGTGGTAGATTGTGGATTCATCGGTGGTGTAATGGTTAGCGTGCTCGCCTCGAGTGTGGTAGATTGTGGATTCACCGGTGGTGTAATGGTTAACGTGCTCGCCTCGAGTGTGGTTACATTGTGGTTTCATCGGTGGTGTAATGGTTAGCGTGCTCGCCTCGAGTGTGGTAGATTGTGGTTCATCGGTGGTGTAATGGTTAGCGTGCAGGCCTCGAGTGTGATAGATTGTGGGTTCATCGGTGGTGTAATGGGTAGCGTGCTCTCTTCGAGTGTGGTTCATCGGTGGTGTAATGGTTAGCGTGCTCGCCTCGAGTGTGGTAGAGTGTGGTTCATCGGTGGTGTAATGGTTAGCATGCTCGCCTCGAGTGTGGTAGATTGTGGTTCATCGGTGGTGTAATGGTTAGCATGCTCGCCTCGAGTGTGGTAGATTGTGGATTCATCGGTGGTGTAATTGTTAGCGTGCTCGCCTCGAGTGTGGTAGATTGTGGTTCATCGGTGGTGTAATGGTTAGCGTGTTCGCCTCGAGTGTGGTAGATTGTGGGTTCATCGGTGGTGTAATGGTTAGCGTGCTCGCCTCGAGTGTGGTAGATTGTGGGTTTATCGGTGGTGTAATGGTTAGTGTGCTCGCCTCGAGTGTGGTAAATTGTGGGTTCATCGGTGGTGTAATGGTTAGCGTGCTTGCCTCGAGTGTGGTAGATTGTGAGTTCATCGGTGGTGTAATGGTTAGCGTGCTCGACTCGAGTGTGGTAGAGTGGGTTCATCGGTGGTGTAATGGTTAGCGTGCTCCCCTCGAGTGTAGTATATTGTGGGTTCATCGGTGCTGTAATGGTTAGCGTGTTCGCTTCGAGTGTGGTAGATTGTGGTTTCATCGGTGGTGTAATGGTTAGCGTGCTCGACTCGAGTGTGGTAGATTGTGGATTCATCGGTGGTGTAATGGTTAGCGTGCTTGCCTCGAGTGTGGTAGATTCTGGTTCATCGATGGTCTAATGGTTAACGTTCTCGCCTCGAGTGTGGTTAGATTGTGGATTCATCGGTGGTGTAATGGTTAGCGTGCTCGCCTCGAGTGTGGTAGATTGTGATTCATCGTTGGTGTAATGGTTAGCGTGCACGCCTCGAGTGTGATAGATTGTGGGTTCATCGGTGGTGTAATGGGTAGCGTGCTCGCTTCGAGTGTGGTAGATTGAGGTTCATCGGTGGTGTAATGGTTAGCGTGCTCGCCTCGAGTGTGGTAGAGTGTGGTTCATCGGTGGTGTAATGGTTAGCACGCTCGCCTCGAGTGTGGTAGATTGTGGTTCATCGGTGGTGTAATGGTTAGCATGCTCGCCTCGAGTGTGGTAGATTGTGGTTCATCGGTGGTGTAATGGTTAGCGTGCTCGCCTCGAGTGTGGTAGATTGTGGGTTCATCGGTGGTGTAATGGTTAGCGTGCTCGCCTCGAGTGTGGTAGAGTGTGGATTTATCGGTGGTGTAATGGTTAGCGTGCTCCCCTCGAGTGTAGTAAATTGTGGGTTCATCGGTGCTGTAATGGTTAGCGTGTTCGCCTCGAGTGTGGTAGATTGTGGTTTCATCGGTGGTGTAATGGTTAGCGTGCTCGACTCGAGTGTGGTAGATTGTGGATTCATCGGTGGTGTAATGGTTAGCGTGCTCCCCTCGAGTGTGGTAGATTGTGGGTTCATCGGTGCTGTAATGGTTAGCGTGTTCGCCTCGAGTGTGGTAGATTGTGGGTTCATCGGTGGTGTAATGGTTAGCGTGCTCGACTCGAGTGTGGTAGATTGTGGATTCATCGGTGGTGTAATGGTTAGCGTGCTCGCCTCGAGTGTGGTAGATTCTGGTTCACCGGTGGTGTAATGGTTAACGTGCTCGCCTCGAGTGTGGTTACATTTTGGTTTCATCGGTGGTGTAATGGTTAGCGTGCTCGCCTCGAGTGTGGTAGATTGTGGTTCATCGGTGGTGTAATGGTTAGCGTGCAGACCTCGAGTGTGATAGATTGTGGGTTCATCGGTGGTGTAATGGGTAGCGTGCTCTCTTCGAGTGTGGTTCATCGGTGGTGTAATGGTTAGCGTGCTCGCCTCGAGTGTGGTAGAGTGTGGTTCATCGGTGGTGTAATGGTTAGCATGCTCGCCTCGAGTGTGGTAGATTGTTGTTCATCGGTGGTGTAATGGTTAGCATGCTCGCCTCGAGTGTGGTAGATTGTGGATTCATCGGTGGTGTAATTGTTAGCGTGCTCGCCTCGAGTGTGGTAGATTGTGGTTCATCGGTGGTGTAATGGTTAGCGTGCTCGCCTCGAGTGTGGTAGATTGTGGGTTCATCGGTGGTGTAATGGTTAGCGTGCTCGCCTCGATTGTGGTAGATTGTGGGTTTATCGGTGGTGTAATGGTTAGTGTGCTCGCCTCGAGTGTGGTAGATTGTGGGTTCATCGGTGGTGTAATGGTTAGCGTGCTTGCCTCGAGTGTGGTAGATTGTGAGTTCATCGGTGGTGTAATGGTTAGCGTGCTCGACTCGAGTGTGGTAGAGTGGGTTCATCGGTGGTGTAATGGTTAGCGTGCTCCCCTCGAGTGTAGTAGATTGTGGGTTCATCGGTGCTGTAATGGTTAGCGTGTTCGCTTCGAGTGTGGTAGATTGTGGGTTCATCGGTGGTGTAATGGTAGCGTGCTCGACTCGAGTGTGGTAGATTGTGGATTCATCGGTGGTGTAATGGTTAGCGTGCTTGCCTCGAGTGTGGTAGATTCTGGTTCATCGATGGTGTAATGGTTAACGTGCTCGCCTCGAGTGTGGTTAGATTGTGGATTCATCGGTGGTGTAATGGTTAGCGTGCTCGCCTCGAGTGTGGTAGATTGTGATTCATCGTTGGTGTAATGGTTAGCGTGCACGCCTCGAGTGTGATAGATTGTGGGTTCATCGGTGGTGTAATGGGTAGCGTGCTCGCTTCGAGTGTGGTAGATTGTGGTTCATCGGTGGTGTAATGGTTAGCGTGCTCGCCTCGAGTGTGGTAGAGTGTGGTTCATCGGTGGTGTAATGGTTAGCATGCTCGCCTCGAGTGTGGTAGATTGTGGTTCATCGGTGGTGTAATGGTTAGCATGCTCGCCTCGAGTGTGGTAGATTGTGGATTCATCGGTGGTGTAATTGTTAACGTGCTCGCCTCGAGTGTGGTAGATTGTGGTTCATCGGTGGTGTAATGGTTAGCGTGCTCGCCTCGAGTGTGGTAGATTGTGGGTTCATCGGTGGTGTAATGGTTAGCGTGCTCGCCTCGAGTGTGGTAGAGTGTGGATTTATCGGTGGTGTAATGGTTAGCGTGCTCCCCTCGAGTGTAGTAAATTGTGGGTTCATCGGTGCTGTAATGGTTAGCGTGTTCGCCTCGAGTGTGGTAGATTGTGGTTTCATCGGTGGTGTAATGGTTAGCGTGCTCGACTCGAGTGTGGTAGATTGTGGATTCATCGGTGGTGTAATGGTTAGCGTGCTCCCCTCGAGTGTAGTAGATTGTGGGTTCATCGGTGCTGTAATGGTTAGCGTGTTCGCCTCGAGTGTGGTAGATTGTGGGTTCATCGGTGGTGTAATGGTTAGCGTGCTCGACTCGAGTGTGGTAGATTGTGGATTCATCGGTGGTGTAATGGTTAGCGTGCTCGCCTCGAGTGTGGTAGATTCTGGTTCACCGGTGGTGTAATGGTTAACGTGCTCGCCTCGAGTGTGGTTACATTGTGGTTTCATCGGTGGTGTAATGGTTAGCGTGCTCGCCTCGAGTGTGGTAGATTGTGGTTCATCGGTGGTGTAATGGTTAGCGTGCAGGCCTCGAGTGAGATAGATTGTGGGTTCATCGGTGGTGTAATGGGTAGCGTGCTCTCTTCGAGTGTGGTTCATCGGTGGTGTAATGGTTAGCGTGCTCGCCTCGAGTGTGGTAGAGTGTGGTTCATCGGTGGTGTAATGGTTAGCATGCTCGCCTCGAGTGTGGTAGATTGTGGTTCATCGGTGGTGTAATGGTTAGCATGCTCGCCTCGAGTGTGGTAGATTGTGGATTCATCGGTGGTGTAATTGTTAGCGTGCTCGCCTCGAGTGTGGTAGATTGTGGTTCATCGGTGGTGTAATGGTTAGCGTGCTCGCCTCGAGTGTGGTAGATTGTGGGTTCATCGGTGGTGTAATGGTTAGCGTGCTCGCCTCGAGTGTGGTAGATTGTGGGTTCATCGGTGGTGTAATGGTTAGTGTGCTCGCCTCGAGTGTGGTAGATTGTGGGTTCATCGGTGGTGTAATGGTTAGCGTGCTTGCCTCGAGTGTGGTAGATTGTGAGTTCATCGGTGGTGTAATGGTTAGCGTGCTCGCCTCGAGTGTGGTAGAGTGTGGTTCATCGGTGGTGTAATGGTTAGCATGCTCGCCTCGAGTGTGGTAGATTGTGGTTCATCGGTGGTGTAATGGTTAGCATGCTCGCCTCGAGTGTGGTAGATTGTGGATTCATCGGTGGTGTAATTGTTAGCGTGCTCGCCTCGAGTGTGGTACATTGTGGTTCATCGGTGGTGTAATGGTTAGCGTGCTCGCCTCGAGTGTGGTAGATTGTGGGTTCATCGGTGGTGTAATGGTTAGCGTGCTCGACTCGAGTGTGGTAGAGTGTGGATTCATCGGTGGTGTAATGGTTAGCGTTCTCCCCTCGAGTGTAGTAGATTGTGGGTTCATCGGTGCTGTAATGGTTAGCGTGTTCGTCTCGAGTGTGGTAGATTGTGGGTTCATCGGTGGTGTAATGGTTAGCGTGCTCGACTCGAGTGCGGTAGATTGTGGATTCATCGGTGGTGTAATGGTTAGCGTGCTCACCTCGAGTGTGGTAGATTCTGGTTCATCGGTGGTGTAATGGTTAACGTGCTCGCCTCGAGTGTGGTTAGATTGTGGATTCATCGGTGGTGTAATGGTTAGCGTGCTCGCCTCGAGTGTGGTAGATTGTGGTTCATCGGTGGTGTAATGGTTAGCATGCTCGCCTCGAGTGTGGTAGATTGTGGGTTCATCGGTGGTGTAATGGTTAGCGTGCTCGCCTCGAGTGTGGTAGATTGTGGGTTTATCGGTGGTGTAATGGTTAATGTGCTCGCCTCGAGTGTGGTAGATTGTGGGTTCATCGGTGGTGTAATGGTTAGCGTGCTTGCCTCGAGTGTGGTAGATTGTGGATTCATCGGTGGTGTAATGGTTAGCGTGCTCGCCTCGAGTGTGGTAGAGTGTGGATTCATCGGTGGTGTAATGGTTAGCGTGCTCCCCTCGAGTGTAGTAGATTGTGGGTTTATCGGTGGTGTAATGGTTAGTGTGCTCGCCTCGAGTGTGGTAGATTGTGGGTTCATCGTGGTGTAATGGTTAGCGTGCTTGCCTCGAGTGTGGTAGATTGTGAGTTCATCGGTGGTGTAATGGTTAGCGTGCTCCCCTCGAGTGTGGTAGATTGTGGGTTCATCGGTGCTGTAATGGTTAGCGTGTTCGCCTCGAGTGTGGTAGATTGTGGGTTCATCGGTGGTGTAATGGTTAGCGTGCTCGACTCGAGTGTGGTAGATTGTGGATTCATCGGTGGTGTAATGGTTAGCGTGCTCGCCTCGAGTGTGGTAGATTCTGGTTCACCGGTGGTGTAATGGTTAACGTGCTCGCCTCGAGTGTGGTTACATTTTGGTTTCATCGGTGGTGTAATGGTTAGCGTGCTCGCCTCGAGTGTGGTAGATTGTGGTTCATCGGTGGTGTAATGGTTAGCGTGCAGACCTCGAGTGTGATAGATTGTGGGTTCATCGGTGGTGTAATGGGTAGCGTGCTCTCTTCGAGTGTGGTTCATCGGTGGTGTAATGGTTAGCGTGCTCGCCTCGAGTGTGGTAGAGTGTGGTTCATCGGTGGTGTAATGGTTAGCATGCTCGCCTCGAGTGTGGTAGATTGTTGTTCATCGGTGGTGTAATGGTTAGCATGCTCGCCTCGAGTGTGGTAGATTGTGGATTCATCGGTGGTGTAATTGTTAGCGTGCTCGCCTCGAGTGTGGTAGATTGTGGTTCATCGGTGGTGTAATGGTTAGCGTGCTCGCCTCGAGTGTGGTAGATTGTGGGTTCATCGGTGGTGTAATGGTTAGCGTGCTCGCCTCGATTGTGGTAGATTGTGGGTTTATCGGTGGTGTAATGGTTAGTGTGCTCGCCTCGAGTGTGGTAGATTGTGGGTTCATCGGTGGTGTAATGGTTAGCGTGCTTGCCTCGAGTGTGGTAGATTGTGAGTTCATCGGTGGTGTAATGGTTAGCGTGCTCGACTCGAGTGTGGTAGAGTGGGTTCATCGGTGGTGTAATGGTTAGCGTGCTCCCCTCGAGTGTAGTAGATTGTGGGTTCATCGGTGCTGTAATGGTTAGCGTGTTCGCTTCGAGTGTGGTAGATTGTGGGTTCATCGGTGGTGTAATGGTTAGCGTGCTCGACTCGAGTGTGGTAGATTGTGGATTCATCGGTGGTGTAATGGTTAGCGTGCTTGCCTCGAGTGTGGTAGATTCTGGTTCATCGATGGTGTAATGGTTAACGTGCTCGCCTCGAGTGTGGTTAGATTGTGGATTCATCGGTGGTGTAATGGTTAGCGTGCTCGCCTCGAGTGTGGTAGATTGTGATTCATCGTTGGTGTAATGGTTAGCGTGCACGCCTCGAGTGTGATAGATTGTGGGTTCATCGGTGGTGTAATGGGTAGCGTGCTCGCTTCGAGTGTGGTAGATTGTGGTTCATCGGTGGTGTAATGGTTAGCGTGCTCGCCTCGAGTGTGGTAGAGTGTGGTTCATCGGTGGTGTAATGGTTAGCATGCTCGCCTCGAGTGTGGTAGATTGTGGTTCATCGGTGGTGTAATGGTTAGCATGCTCGCCTCGAGTGTGGTAGATTGTGGATTCATCGGTGGTGTAATTGTTAACGTGCTCGCCTCGAGTGTGGTAGATTGTGGTTCATCGGTGGTGTAATGGTTAGCGTGCTCGCCTCGAGTGTGGTAGATTGTGGGTTCATCGGTGGTGTAATGGTTAGCGTGCTCGCCTCGAGTGTGGTAGAGTGTGGATTTATCGGTGGTGTAATGGTTAGCGTGCTCCCCTCGAGTGTAGTAAATTGTGGGTTCATCGGTGCTGTAATGGTTAGCGTGTTCGCCTCGAGTGTGGTAGATTGTGGTTTCATCGGTGGTGTAATGGTTAGCGTGCTCGACTCGAGTGTGGTAGATTGTGGATTCATCGGTGGTGTAATGGTTAGCGTGCTCCCCTCGAGTGTAGTAGATTGTGGGTTCATCGGTGCTGTAATGGTTAGCGTGTTCGCCTCGAGTGTGGTAGATTGTGGGTTCATCGGTGGTGTAATGGTTAGCGTGCTCGACTCGAGTGTGGTAGATTGTGGATTCATCGGTGGTGTAATGGTTAGCGTGCTCGCCTCGAGTGTGGTAGATTCTGGTTCACCGGTGGTGTAATGGTTAACGTGCTCGCCTCGAGTGTGGTTACATTGTGGTTTCATCGGTGGTGTAATGGTTAGCGTGCTCGCCTCGAGTGTGGTAGATTGTGGTTCATCGGTGGTGTAATGATTAGCGTGCAGGCCTCGAGTGAGATAGATTGTGGGTTCATCGGTGGTGTAATGGGTAGCGTGCTCTCTTCGAGTGTGGTTCATCGGTGGTGTAATGGTTAGCGTGCTCGCCTCGAGTGTGGTAGAGTGTGGTTCATCGGTGGTGTAATGGTTAGCATGCTCGCCTCGAGTGTGGTAGATTGTGGTTCATCGGTGGTGTAATGGTTAGCATGCTCGCCTCGAGTGTGGTAGATTGTGGATTCATCGGTGGTGTAATTGTTAGCGTGCTCGCCTCGAGTGTGGTAGATTGTGGTTCATCGGTGGTGTAATGGTTAGCGTGCTCGCCTCGAGTGTGGTAGATTGTGGGTTCATCGGTGGTGTAATGGTTAGCGTGCTCGCCTCGAGTGTGGTAGATTGTGGGTTTATCGGTGGTGTAATGGTTAGTGTGCTCGCCTCGAGTGTGGTAGATTGTGGGTTCATCGGTGGTGTAATGGTTAGCGTGCTTGCCTCGAGTGTGGTAGATTGTGAGTTCATCGGTGGTGTAATGGTTAGCGTGCTCGCCTCGAGTGTGGTAGAGTGTGGTTCATCGGTGGTGTAATGGTTAGCATGCTCGCCTCGAGTGTGGTAGATTGTGGTTCATCGGTGGTGTAATGGTTAGCATGCTCGCCTCGAGTGTGGTAGATTGTGGATTCATCGGTGGTGTAATTGTTAGCGTGCTCGCCTCGAGTGTGGTACATTGTGGTTCATCGGTGGTGTAATGGTTAGCGTGCTCGCCTCGAGTGTGGTAGATTGTGGGTTCATCGGTGGTGTAATGGTTAGCGTGCTCGACTCGAGTGTGGTAGAGTGTGGATTCATCGGTGGTGTAATGGTTAGCGTTCTCCCCTCGAGTGTAGTAGATTGTGGGTTCATCGGTGCTGTAATGGTTAGCGTGTTCGTCTCGAGTGTGGTAGATTGTGGGTTCATCGGTGGTGTAATGGTTAGCGTGCTCGACTCGAGTGCGGTAGATTGTGGATTCATCGGTGGTGTAATGGTTAGCGTGCTCACCTCGAGTGTGGTAGATTCTGGTTCATCGGTGGTGTAATGGTTAACGTGCTCGCCTCGAGTGTGGTTAGATTGTGGATTCATCGGTGGTGTAATGGTTAGCGTGCTCGCCTCGAGTGTGGTAGATTGTGGTTCATCGGTGGTGTAATGGTTAGCATGCTCGCCTCGAGTGTGGTAGATTGTGGGTTCATCGGTGGTGTAATGGTTAGCGTGCTCGCCTCGAGTGTGGTAGATTGTGGGTTTATCGGTGGTGTAATGGTTAATGTGCTCGCCTCGAGTGTGGTAGATTGTGGGTTCATCGGTGGTGTAATGGTTAGCGTTCTTGCCTCGAGTGTGGTAGATTGTGGATTCATCGGTGGTGTAATGGTTAGCGTGCTCGCCTCGAGTGTGGTAGAGTGTGGATTCATCGGTGATGTAATGGTTAGCGTGCTCCCCTCGAGTGTAGTAGATTGTGGGTTTATCGGTGGTGTAATGGTTAGTGTGCTCGCCTCGAGTGTGGTAGATTGTGGGTTCATCGTGGTGTAATGGTTAGCGTGCTTGCCTCGAGTGTGGTAGATTGTGAGTTCATCGGTGGTGTAATGGTTAGCGTGCTCGCCTCGAGTGTGGTTAGATTGTGGATTCATCGGTGGTGTAATGGTTAGCGTGCTCGCCTCGAGTGTGGTAGATTGTGGTTCATCGGTGTTGTAATGGTTAGTGTGCACGCCTCGAGTGTGATAGATTGTGGGTTCATCGGTGGTGTAATGGGTAGCGTGCTCGCTTCGAGTGTGGTAGATTGTGGTTCATCGGTGGTGTAATGGTTAGCGTGCTCGCCTCGAGTGTGGTAGAGTGTGGTTCATTGGTGGTGTAATGGTTAGCGTGCTCGCCTCGAGTGTGGTAGATTGTGGTTCATCGGTGGTGTAATGGTTAGCATGCTCGCCTCGAGTGTGGTAGATTGTGGGTTCATTGGTGGTGTAATGGTTAGCGTGCTCGCCTCGAGTGTGGTAGATTGTGGTTCATCGGTGGTGTAATGGTTAGCATGCTCGCCTCGAGTGTGGTAAATTGTGGGTTCATCGGTGGTGTAATGGTTAGCATGCTCGCTTCGAGTGTGGTAGAGTGTGGTTCATCGGTGGTGTAATGGTTAGCGTGTTCGCCTCGAGTGTGGTAGATTGTGGGTTCATCGGTGGTGTAATGGTTAGCATGCTCGCTTTGAGTGTGGTAGAGTGTGGTTCATCGGTGGTGTAATGGTTAGCGTGTTCGCCTCGAGTGTGGTAGATTTTGGGTTCATCGGTGGTGTAATGGTTAGCGTGCTCGACTCGAGTGTGGTAGATTGTGGATTCATCGGTGGTGTAATGGTTAGCGTGCTCGCTTCGAGTGTGATAGATTGTGGGTTCATCGGTGGTGTAATGGTTAGCGTGCTCGCCTCGAGTGTGGTAGATTGTGGGTTTATCGGTGGTGTAATGGTTAGAGTGCTGGCCTCGAGTGTGGTAGATTGTGGGTTCATCGGTGGTCTAATGGTTAGCGTGCTTGCCTCGAGTGTGGTAGATTGTGAGTTCATCGGTGGTGTAATGGTTAGCGTGCTCGCCTCGAGTGTGGTAGATTGTGGATTCAACGGTGGTGTAATGGTTAGCGTGCTCGCCTCGAGTGTGGTAGATTGTGGTTCATCGGTGGTGTAATGGTTAGCATGCTCGCCTCGAGTGTGGTAGATTGTGGGTTCATCGGTGGTGTAATGGTTAGCGTGCTCGCCTCGAGTGTGGTAGATTGTGGGTTTATCGGTGGTGTAATGGTTAGCGTGCTAGACTCGAGTGTGGTAGATTGTGGAATCATCGGTGGTGTAATGGTTAGTGTGCTCGCCTCGAGTGTGGTTAGATTGTGGATTCATCGGTGGTGTAATGGTTAGCGTGCTCGCCTCGAGTGTGGTAGATTGTGGTTCATCGGTGTTGTAATGGTTAGTGTGAACGCCTCGAGTGTGATAGATTGTGGGTTCATCGGTGGTGTAATGGGTAGCGTGCTCGCTTCGAGTGTGGTAGATTGTGGTTCATCGGTGGTGTAATGGTTAGCGTGCTCGCCTCGAGTGTGGTAGAGTGTGGTTAATTGGTGGTGTAATGGTTAGCGTGCTCGCCTCGAGTGTGGTAGATTGTGGTTCATCGGTGGTGTAATGGTTAGCATGCTCGCCTCGAGTGTGGTAGATTGTGGGTTCATTGGTGGTGTAATGGTTAGCGTGCTCGCCTCGAGTGTGGTAGATTGTGGTTCATCGGTGGTGTAATGGTTAGCATGCTCGCCTCGAGTGTGGTAGATTGTGGGTTCATCGTTGGTGTAATGGTTAGCATGCTCGCTTCGAGTGTTGTAGAGTGTGGTTCATCGGTGGTGTAATGGTTAGCGTGTTCGCCTCGAGTGTGGTAGATTGTGGGTTCATCGGTGGTGTAATGGTTAGCATGCTCGCTTTGAGTGTGGTAGAGTGTGGTTCATCGGTGGTGTAATGGTTAGCGTGTTCGCCTCGAGGGTGGTAGATTGTGGGTTCATCGGTGGTGTAATGGTTAGCGTGCTCGACTCGAGTGTGGTAGATTGTGGATTCATCGGTGGTGTAATGGTTAGCGTGCTCACTTCGAGTGTGATAGATTGTGGGTTCATCGGTGGTGTAATGGTTAGCGTGCTCGCCTCGAGTGTGGTAGATTGTGGGTTTATCGGTGGTGTAATGGTTAGAGTGCTGGCCTCGAGTGTGGTAGATTGTGGGTTCATCGGTGGTCTAATGGTTAGCGTGCTTGCCTCGAGTGTGGTAGATTGTGAGTTCATCGGTGGTGTAATGGTTAGCGTGCTCGCCTCGAGTGTGGTAGATTGTGGATTCATCGGTGGTGTAATGGTTAGCGTGCTCGCATCGAGTGTGGTAGATTGTGGTTCATCGGTGGTGTAATGGTTAGCATGCTCGCCTCGAGTGTGGTAGATTGTGGGTTCATCGGTGGTGTAATGGTTAGCGTGCTCGCCTCGAGTGTGGTAGATTGTGGGTTTATCGGTGGTGTAATGGTTAGTGTGCTCGCCTCGAGTGTGGTAGAATGTGGGTTCATCGGTGGTGTAATGGTTAGCGTGCTTGCCTCGAGTGTTGTAGATTGTGAGTTCATCGGTGGTGTAATGGTTAGGGTGCTCGCCTCGAGTGTGGTAGAGTGTGGATTCATCGGTGGTGTAATGGTTAGCGTGCTCCCCTCGATTGTAGTAGATTGTGGGTTCATCGGTGGTGTAATGGTTAGCGTGCTCGCCTCGAGTGTGGTAGAATGTGGGTTTATCGGTGGTGTAATGGTTAGTGTGCTCGCCTCGAGTGTGGTAGATTGTGGGTTCATCGTGGTGTAATGGTTAGCGTGCTTGCCTCGAGTGTGGTAGATTGTGAGTTCATCGGTGGTGTAATGGTTAGCGTGCTCGCCTCGAGTGTGGTAGAGTGTGGGTTCATCGGGGGTGTGTGTAATGGTTAGCGTGCTCGACTCGAGTGTGGTAGATTGTGGATTCATCGGTGGTGTAATGGTTAGCGTGCTCGCCTCGAGTGTGGTTAGATTGTGGATTCATCGGTGGTGTAATGGTTAGCGTGCTCGCCTCGAGTGTGGTAGATTGTGGGTTCATCGGTGGTGTAATGGTTAGTGTGCACGCCTCGAGTGTGATAGATTGTGGGTTCATCGGTGGTGTAATGGGTAGCGTGCTCGCTTCGAGTGTGTTAGATTGTGGTTCATCGGTGGTGTAATGGTTAGCGTGCTCGCCTCGAGTGTGGTAGAGTGTGGTTCATTGGTGGTGTAATGGTTAGCGTGCTCGCCTCGAGTGTGGTAGAGTGTGGGTTCATCGGTGGTGTAATGGTTAGTGTGCTCACCTCGAGTGTGGTAGATTGTGGTTCATCGGTGGTGTAATGGTTATCATGCTCGCCTCGAGTGTGGTAGATTGTGGGTTCATCGGTGCTGTAATGGTTAGCGTGCTCGCCTCGAGTGTAGTAGATTGTGGTTCATCGGTGGTGTAATGGTTAGCGTGCTCGCCTCGAGTGTGGTAGATTGTGGTTCATCGGTGGTGTAATGGTTAACATGCTCGCCTCGAGTGTGGTAGATTGTGGGTTCATCGGTGCTGTAATGGTTAGCATGCTCGCTTCGAGTGTGGTAGAGTGTGGTTCATCGGTGGTGTAATGGTTAGCGTGTTCGCCTCGAGTGTGGTAGATTGTGGGTTCATCGGTGGTGTAATGGTTAGCGTGCTCGACTCGAGTGTGGTAGATTGTGGATTCATCGGTGGTGTAATGGTTAGCGTGCTCGCCTCGAGTGTGGTAGATTGTGGTTCATCGGTGGTGTAATGGTTAGCGTGCAGGCCTTGAGTGTGATAGATTGTGGGTTCATCGGTGGTGTAATGGGTAGCGTGCTCGCTTCGAGTGTGGTTCATCGGTGGTGTAATGGTTAGCGTGCTCGCCTCGAGTGTGGTAGAGTGTAGTTCATCGGTGGTGTAATGGTTAGCGTGCTCGCCTCGAGTGTGGTAGATTGTGGTTCATCGGTGGTGTAATGGTTAGTGTGCTCGCCTCGAGTGTGGTAGATTGTGGGTTCATCGGTGGTGTAATGGTTAGCGTGCTTGCCTCGAGTGTGGTAGATTGTGAGTTCATCGGTGGTGTAATGGTTAGCGTGCTCGCCTCGAGTGTGGTAGAGTGTGGATTCATCGGTGGTGTAATGGTTAGCGTGCTCCCCTCGAGTGTAATAGATTGTGGGTTCATCGGTGTTGTAATGGTTAGCGTGTTCGCCTCGAGTGTGGTAGATTGTGGGTTCATCGGTGGTGTAATGGTTAGCGTGCTCGACTCGAGTGTGGTAGAGTGTGGATTCATCGGTGGTGTAATGGTTAGCGTGCTCCCCTCTAGTGTAGTAGATTGTGGGTTCATCGGTGGTGTAATGGTTAGCGTGTTCGCCTCGAGTGTGTTAGATTGTGGGTTCATCGGTGGTGTAATGGTTAGCGTGCTCGACTCGAGTGTGGTAGATTGTGGATTCATCGGTGGTGTAATGGTTAGCGTGCTCGCCTCGAGTGTGGTAGATTCTGGTTCATCGATGGTGTAATGGTTAACGTGCTCGCCTCGAGTGAGGTTAGATTGTGGATTCATCGGTGGTGTAATGGTTAGCGTGCTCGCCTCGAGTGTGGTAGATTGTGATTCATCGGTGGTGTAATGGTTAGCGTGCACGCCTCGAGTGTGATAGATTGTGGGTTCATCGGTGGTGTAATGGGTAGCGTGCTCGCTTCGAGTGTGGTAGATTGTGGTTCATCGGTGGTGTAATGGTTAGCGTGCTCGCGTCGAGTGTGGTAGAGTGTGGTTCATCGGTGGTGTAATGATTAGCGTGCTCGCCTCGAGTGTGGTAGATTGTGGTTCATCGGTGGTGTAATGGTTAGCATGCTCGCCTCGAGTGTGGTAGATTGTGGATTCATCGGTGGTGTAATTGTTAGCGTGCTCGCCTCGAGTGTGGTAGATTGTGGTTCATCGGTGGTGTAATGGTTAGCGTGCTCGCCTCGAGTGTGGTAGATTGTGGGTTCATCGGTGGTGTAATGGTTAGCGTGCTCGAATCGAGTGTGGTAGAGTGTGGATTCATCGGTGGTGTAATGGTTAGCGTTCTCCCCTCGAGTGTAGTAGATTGTGGGTTCATCGGTGCTGTAATGGTTAGCGTGTTCGCCTCGAGTGTGGTAGATTGTGGATTCAACGGTGGTGTAATGGTTAGCGTGCTCGCCTCGAGTGTGGTAGATTCTGGTTCATCGGTGGTGTAATGGTTAACGTGCTCGCCTCGAGTGTGGTTAGATTGTGGATTCATCGGTGGTGTAATGGTTAGCGTGCTCGCCTCGAGTGTGGTAGATTGTGTTTAATCCGTGGTGTAATGGTTAGCATGCCCGCCTCGAGTGTGGTAGATTGTGGGTTCATCGGTGGTGTAATGGTTAGTGTGCTCGCCTCGAGTGTGGTAGATTGTGGGTTTATCGGTGGTGTAATGGTTAGTGTGCTCGCCTCGAGTGTGGTAGATTGTGGGTTCATCGGTGGTGTAATGGTTAGCGTGCTTGCCTCGAGTGTGGTAGATTGTGAGTTCATCGGTGGTGTAATGGTTAGCGTGCTCGCCTCGAGTGTGGTATAGTGTGGATTCATCGGTGGTGTAATGGTTAGCGTGCTCCCCTCGAGTGTAGTAGATTGTGGGTTCATCGGTGGTGTAACGGTTAGCGTGCTCTCCTCGAGTGTGGTAGATTGTGGGTTTTTATCGGTGGTGTAATGGTTAGTGTGCTCGCTTCGAGTGTTGTAGATTGTGGGTTCATCGTGGTGTAATGGTTAGCGTGCTTGCCTCGAGTGTGGTAGATTGTGAGTTCATCGGTGGTGTAATGGTTAGCGTGCTCGCCTCGAGTGTGGTAGATTGTGGGTTCATCGGTGGTGTAATTTTTAGCGTGCTCGACTCGAGTGTGGTAGATTGTGGATTCATCGGTGGTGTAATGGTTAGCGTGCTCGCCTCGAGTGTGGTTAGATTGTGGATTCATCGGTGGTGTAATGGTTAGCGTGCTCGCCTCGAGTGTGGTAGATTGTGGTTCATCGGTGGTGTAATGGTTAGTGTGCACGCCTCGAGTGTGATAGATTGTGGGTTCATCGGTGGTGTAATGGGTAGCGTGCTCGCTTCGAGTGTGGTAGATTGTGGTTCATCGGTGGTGTAATGGTTAGCGTGCTCGCCTCGAGTGTGGTAGAGTGTGGTTCATTGGTGGTGTAATGGTTAGCGTGCTCGCCTCGAGTGTGGTAGATTGTGGTTCATCGGTGGTGTAATGGTTAGCATGCTCGCCTCGAGTGTGGTAGATTGTGGGTTCATCGGTGGTGTAATAGTTAGCGTGCTCGACTCGAGTGTGGTAGATTGTGGATTCATCGGTGGTGTAATGGTTAGCGTGCTCGCTTCGAGTGTGGTAGATTGTGGGTTCATCGGTGGTGTAATGGTTAGCGTGCTCGCCTCGAGTGTGGTAGATTGTGGGTTTATCGGTGGTGTAATTGTTAGCGTGCTCGCCTCGAGTGTGGTAGATTGTGGTTCATCGGTGGTGTAATGGTTAGCGTGCTCGCCTCGAGTGTGGTAGATTGTGGGTTCATCAGTGGTGTAATGGTTAGCGTGCTCGCCTCGAGTGTGGTAGATTGTGGGTTTATCGGTGGTGTAATGGTTAGTGTGCTCGCCTCGAGTGTGGTAGATTGTGGGTTCATCGGTGGTGTAATGGTTAGCGTGCTTGCCTCGAGTGTGGTAGATTGTGAGTTCATCGGTGGTGTAATGGTTAGCGTGCTCGCCTCGAGTGTGGTAGATTGTGGATTCATCGGTGGTGTAATGGTTAGCGTGCTCGCCTCGAGTGTGGTAGATTGTGGTTCATCGGTGGTGTAATGGTTAGCATGCTCGCCTCGAGTGTGGTAGATTGTGGGTTCATCGGTGGTGTAATGGTTAGCGTGCTCGCCTCGAGTGTGGTAGATTGTGGGTTTATCGGTGGTGTAATGGTTAGTGTTCTCGCCTCGAGTGTGGTAGAATGTGGGTTCATCGGTGGTGTAATGGTTAGCGTGCTTGCCTCGAGTGTGGTAGATTGTGAGTTCATCGGTGGTGTAATGGTTAGGGTGCTCGCCTCGAGTGTGGTAGAGTGTGGATTCATCGGTGGTGTAATGGTTAGCGTGCTCCCCTCGAGTGTAGTAGATTGTGGGTTCATCGGTGGTGTAATGGTTAGCGTGCTCTCCTCGAGTGTGGTAGATTGTGGGTTTATCGGTGGTGTAATGGTTAGTGTGCTCGCCTCGAGTGTGGTAGATTGTGGGTTCATCGTGGTGTAATGGTTAGCGTGCTTGCCTCGAGTGTGGTAGATTGTGAGTTCATCGGTGGTGTAATGGTTAGCGTGCTCGTCTCGAGTGTGGTAGATTGTGGGTTCATCGGGGGTGTAATGGTTAGCGTGCTCGACTCGAGTGTGGTTAGATTGTGGATTCATCGGTGGTGTAATGGTTAGCGTGCTCGCCTCGAGTGTGGTAGATTGTGGTTCATCGGTGGTGTAATGGGTAGCGTGCTCGCTTCGAGTGTGTTAGATTGTGGTTCATCGGTGGTGTAATGGTTAGCGTGCTCGCCTCGAGTGTGGTAGAGTGTGGTTTATTGGTGGTGTAATGGTTAGCGTGCTCGCCTCGAGTGTGGTAGATTGTGGTTCATCGGTGGTGTAATGGTTAGCATGCTCGCCTCGAGTGTGGTAGATTGTGGGTTCATCGGTGCTGTAATGGTTAGTGTGCTCGCCTCGAGTGTAGTAGATTGTGGTTCATCGGTGGTATAATGGTTAGCGTGCTCGCCTCGAGTGTGGTAGATTGTGGTTCATCGGTGGTGTAATGGTTAGCATGCTCGCCTCGAGTGTGGTAGATTGTGGGTTCATCGGTGCTGTAATGGTTAGCATGCTCGCTTCGAGTGTGGTAGAGTGTGGTTCATCGGTGGTGTAATGGTTAGCCTGTTCGCCTCGAGTGTGGTAGATTGTGGGTTCATCGGTGGTGTAATGGTTAGCGTGCTCGACTCGAGTGTGGTAGAGTGTGGATTCATCGGTGGTGTAATGGTTAGCGTTCTCCCCTCGAGTGTAGTAGATTGTGGGTTCATCGGTGCTGTAATGGTTAGCGTGTTCGCCTCGAGTGTGGTAGATTGTGGGTTCATCGGTGGTGTAATGGTTAGCGTGCTCGACTCGAGTGTGGTAGATTGTGGATTCATCGGTGGTGTAATGGTTAGCGTGCTCGCCTCGAGTGTGGTAGATTCTGGTTCATCGGTGGTGTAATGGTTAACGTGCTCGCCTCGAGTGTGGTTAGATTGTGGATTCATCAGTGGTGTAATGGTTAGCGTGCTCGCCTCGAGTGTGGTAGATTGTGGTTAATCGGTGGTGTAATGGTTAGCATGCTCGTCTCGAGTGTGGTAGATTGTGGGTTCATCGGTGGTGTAATGGTTAGCGCGCTCGCCTCGAGTGTGGTAGATTGTGGGTTTATCGGTGGTGTAATGGTTAGTGTGCTCGCCTCGAGTGTGGAAGATTGTGGGTTCATCGGTGGTGTAATGGTTAGCGTGCTTGCCTCGAGTGTGGTAGATTGTGAGTTCATCGGTGGTGTAATGGTTAGCGTGCTCGCCTCGAGTGTGGTAGAGTGTGGATTCATCGGTGGTGTAATGGTTAGCGTGCTCCCCTCGAGTGTAGTAGATTGTGGGTTCATCGGTGGTGTAATGGTTAGCGTGCTCTCCTCGAGTGTGGTAGATTGTGGGTTTATCGGTGGTGTAATGGTTAGTGTGATCGCCTCGAGTGTGGTAGATTGTGGGTTCATCGTGGTGTAATGGTTAGCGTGCTTGCCTCGACTGTGGTAGATTGTGAGTTCATCGGTGGTGTAATGGTTAGCGTGCTCGCTTGGAGTGTGGTAGATTGTGGGTTCATCGGTGGTGTAATGGTTAGCGTGCTCGACTCGAGTGTGGTAGATTGTGGATTCATCGGTGGTGTAATGGTTAGCGTGCTCGCCTCGAGTGTGGTTAGATTGTGGATTCATCGGTGGTGTAATGGTTAGCGTGCTCGCCTCGAGTGTGGTAGATTGTGTTCATCGGTGGTGTAATGGTTAGTGTGCACGCCTCGAGTGTGATAGATTGTGGGTTCATCGGTGGTGTAATGGGTAGCGTGCTCGCTTCGAGTGTGGTAGATTGTGGTTCATCGGTGGTGTAATGGTTAGCGTGCTCGCCTCGAGTGTGGTAGAGTGTGGTTCATTGGTGGTGTAATGGTTAGCGTGCTCGCCTCGAGTGTGGTAGATTGTGGTTCATCGGTGGTGTAATGGTTAGCATGCTCGCCTCGAGTGTGGTAGATTGTGGGTTCATCGGTGGTGTAATGGTTAGCGTGCTCGCCTCGAGTGTGGTAGATTGTGGTTCATCGGTGGTGTAATGGTTAGCATGCTCGCCTCGAGTGTGGTAGATTGTGGGTTCATCGGTGGTGTAATGGTTAGCATGCTCGCTTCGAGTGTGGTAGAGTGTGGTTCATCGGTGGTGTAATGGTTAGCGTGTTCGCCTCGAGTGTGGTAGATTGTGGGTTCATCGGTGGTGTAATGGTTAGCGTGCTCGACTCGAGTGTGGTAGATTGTGGATTCATCGGTGGTGTAATGGTTAGCGTGCTCGCTTCGAGTGTGGTAGATTGTGGGTTCATCGGTGGTGTAATGGTTAGCGTGCTCGCCTCGATTGTGGTAGATTGTGGGTTTATCGGTGGTGTAATTGTTAGCGTGCTCGCCTCGAGTGTGGTAGATTGTGGTTCATCGGTGGTGTAATGGTAAGCGTGCTCGCCTCGAGTGTGGTAGATTGTGGGTTCATCGGTGGTGTAATGGTTAGCGTGCTCGCCTCGAGTGTGGTAGATTGTGGGTTTATCGGTGGTGTAATGGTTAGTGTGCTGCCTCGAGTGTGGTAGATTGTGGGTTCATCGGTGGTGTAATGGTTAGCGTGCTTGCCTCGAGTGTGGTAGATTGTGAGTTCATCGGTGGTGTAATGGTTAGCGTGCTCGCCTCGAGTGTGGTAGATTGTGGATTCATCGGTGGTGTAATGGTTAGCGTGCTCGCCTCGAGTGTGGTAGATTGTGGTTCATCGGTGGTGTAATGGTTAGCATGCTCGCCTCGAGTGTGGTAGATTGTGGGTTCATCGGTGGTGTAATGGTTAGCGTGCTCGCCTCGAGTGTGGTAGATTGTGGGTTTATCGGTGGTGTAATGGTTAGTGTGCTCGCCTCGAGTGTGGTAGAATGTGGGTTCATCGGTGGTGTAATGGTTAGTGTGCTCGCCTCGAGTGTGGTAGATTGTGAGTTCATCGGTGGTGTAATGGTTAGGGTGCTCGCCTCGAGAGTGGTAGAGTGTGGATTCATCGGTGGTGTAATGGTTAGCGTGCTCGCCTCGAGTGTGGTAGATTGTGGTTCATCGGTGGTGTAATGGTTAGCATGCTCGCCTCGAGTGTGGTAGATTGTGGGTTCATCGGTGGTGTAATGGTTAGCATGCTCGCCTCGAGTGTGGTAGATTGTGGTTCATCGGTGGTGTAATGGTTAGCGTGTTCGCCTCGAGTGTGGTAGATTGTGGGTTCATCGGTTGTGTAATGGTTAGCGTGCTCGACTCGAGTGTGGTAGATTGTGGATTCATCGGTGGTGTAATGGTTAGCGTGCTCGCTTCGAGTGTGGTAGATTGTGGGTTCATCGGTGGTGTAATGGTTAGCGTGCTCGCCTCGAGTGTGGTAGATTGTGGGTTTATCGGTGGTGTAATTGTTAGCGTGCTCGCCTCGAGTGTGGTAGATTGTGGTTCATCGGTGGTGTAATGGTTAGCGTGCTCGCCTCGAGTGTGGTAGATTGTGGGTTCATCGGTGGTGTAATGGTTAGCGTGCTCGCCTCGAGTGTGGTAGATTGTGGGTTTATCGGTGGTGTAATGGTTAGTGTGCTCGCCTCGAGTGTGGTAGATTGTGGGTTCATCGGTGGTGTAATGGTTAGCGTGCTTGCCTCGAGTGTGGTAGATTGTGAGTTCATCGGTGGTGTAATGGTTAGCGTGCTCGCCTCGAGTGTGGTAGATTGTGGATTCATCGGTGGTGTAATGGTTAGCGTGCTCGCCTCGAGTGTGGTAGATTGTGGTTCATCGGTGGTGTAATGGTTAGCATGCTCGCCTCGAGTGTGGTAGATTGTGGGTTCATCGGTGGTGTAATGGTTAGCGTGCTCGCCTCGAGTGTGGTAGATTGTGGGTTTATCGGTGGTGTAATGGTTAGTGTGCTCGCCTCGAGTGTGGTAGAATGTGGGTTCATCGGTGGTGTAATGGTTAGCGTGCTTGCCTCGAGTGTGGTAGATTGTGAGTTCATCGGTGGTGTAATGGTTAGGGTGCTCGCCTCGAGTGTGGTAGAGTGTGGATTCATCGGTGGTGTAATGGTTAGCGTGCTCCCCTCGAGTGTAGTAGATTGTGGGTTCATCGATGGTGTAATGGTTAGCGTGCTCTCCTCGAGTGTGGTAGATTGTGGATTCATCGGTGGTGTAATGGTTAGCGTGCTCGCCTCGAGTGTGGTTAGATTGTGGATTCATCGGTGGTGTAATGGTTAGCGTGCTCGCCTCGAGTGTGGTAGATTGTGGTTCATCGGTGGTGTAATGGGTAGCGTGCTCGCTTCGAGTGTGTTAGATTGTGGTTCATCGGTGGTGTAATGGTTAGCGTGCTCGCCTCGAGTGTGGTAGAGTGTGGTTCATTGGTGGTGTAATGGTTAGCGTGCTCGCCTCGAGTGTGGTAGATTGTGGGTTCATCGGTGGTGTAATGGTTAGCGTGCTCGACTCGAGTGTGGTAGATTGTGGATTCATCGGTGGTGAATGGTTAGCGTGCTCGCTTCGAGTGTGGTAGATTGTGGGTTCATCGTTGGTGTAATGGTTAGCGTGCTCGCCTCGAGTGTGGTAGATTGTGGGTTTATCGGTGGTGTAATTGTTAGCGTGCTCGCCTCGAGTGTGGTAGATTGTGGTTCATCGGTGGTGTAATGGTTAGCGTGCTCGCCTCGAGTGTGGTAGATTGTGGGTTCATCGGTGGTGTAATGGTTAGCGTGCTCGCCTCGAGTGTGGTAGTTTGTGGGTTTATCGGTGGTGTAATGGGTAGTGTGCTCGCCTCGAGTGTGGTAGATTGTGGGTTCATCGGTGGTGTAATGGTTAGCGTGCTTGCCTCGAGTGTGGTAGATTGTGAGTTCATCGGTGGTGTAATGGTTAGCGTGCTCGCCTCGAGTGTGGTAGATTGTGGATTCATCGGTGGTGTAATGGTTAGCGTGCTCGCCTCGAGTGTGGTAGATTGTGGTTCATCGGTGGTGTAATGGTTAGCATGCTCGCCTCGAGTGTGGTAGATTGTGGGTTCATCGGTGGTGTAATGGTTAGCGTGCTCGCCTCGAGTGTGGTAGATTGTGGGTTTATCGGTGGTGTAATGGTTAGTGTGCTCGCCTCGAGTGTGGTAGAATGTGGGTTCATCGGTGGTGTAATGGTTAGTGTGCTTGCCTCGAGTGTGGTAGATTGTGAGTTCATCGGTGGTGTAATGGTTAGGGTGCTCGCCTCGAGTGTGGTAGAGTGTGGATTCATCGGAGGTGTAATGGTTAGCGTGCTCCCCTCGAGTGTAGTAGATTGTGGGTTCATCGGTGGTGTAATGGTTAGCGTGCTCGCCTCGAGTGTTGTAGATTGTGGGTTCATCGGGGGTGTAATGGTTAGTGTGCTTGCCTCGAGTGTGGTAGATTGTGAGTTCATCGGTGGTGTAATGGTTAGTGTGCTTGCCTCGAGTGTGGTAGATTGTGAGTTCATCGTGGTGTAATGGTTAGCGTGCTTGCCTCGAGTGTGGTAGATTGTGAGTTCATCGGTGGTGTAATGGTTAGCGTGCTCGCCTCGAGTGTTGTAGATTGTGGGTTCATCGGGGGTGTAATGGTTAGCGTGCTCGACTCGAGTGTGGTAGATTGTGGATTCATCGGTGGTGTAATGGTTAGCGTGCTCGCCTCGAGTGTGGTAGATTGTGGTTCATCGGTGGTGTAATGGGTAGCGTGCTCGCTTCGAGTGTGTTAGATTGTGGTTCATCGGTGGTGTAATGGTTAGCGTGCTCGCCTCGAGTGTGGTAGAGTGCGGTTCATTGGTGGGGTAATGGTTAGCATGCTCGCCTCGAGTGTGGTAGATTGTGGGTTCATCGGTGCTGTAATGGTTAGCGTGCTCGCCTCGAGTGTAGTAGATTGTGGTTCATCGGTGGTGTAATGGTTAGCGTGCTCGCCTCGAGTGTGGTAGATTGTGGTTCATCGGTGGCGTAATTGTTAGCATGCTCGCCTCGAGTGTGGTAGATTGTGGGTTCATCGGTGCTGTAATGGTTAGCATGCTCGCTTCGAGTGTGGTAGAGTGTGGTTCATCGGTGGTGTAATGGTTAGCGTGTTCGCCTCGAGTGTGGTAGATTGTGGGTTCATCGGTGGTGTAATGGTTAGCGTGCTCGACTCGAGTGTGGTAGATTTTGGTTCATCGGTGGTGTAATGGTTAGCGTGCTCGCCTCGAGTGTGGTAGAGTGTGGTTCTTTGATGGGGTAATGGTTAGCGTGCTCGCCTCGAGTGTGGTAGATTGTGGTTCATCGGTGGTGTAATGGTTAGCATGCTCGCCTCGAGTGTGGTAGATTGTGGGTTCATCGGTGGTGTAATGGTTAGCGTGCTCGCCTCGAGTGTGGTAGATTGTGGTTCATCGGTGGTGTAATGGTTAGCATGCTCGCCTCGAGTGTGGTAGATTGTGGGTTCATCGGTGGTGTAATGGTTAGCATGCTCGCTTCGAGTGTGGTAGAGTGTGGTTCATCGGTGGTGTAATGGTTAGCGTGTTCGCCTCGAGTGTGGTAGATTGTGGGTTCATCGGTGGTGTAATGGTTAGCGTGCTCGACTCGAGTGTGGTAGATTGTGGATTCATCGGTGGTGTAATGGTTAGCGTGCTCGCTTCGAGTGTGGTAGATTGTGGGTTCATCGGTGGTGTAATGGTTAGCGTGCTCGCCTCGATTGTGGTAGATTGTGGGTTTATCGGTGGTGTAATTGTTAGCGTGCTCGCCTCGAGTGTGGTAGATTGTGGTTCATCGGTGGTGTAATGGTAAGCGTGCTCGCCTCGAGTGTGGTAGATTGTGGGTTCATCGGTGGTGTAATGGTTAGCGTGCTCGCCTCGAGTGTGGTAGATTGTGGGTTTATCGGTGGTGTAATGGTTAGTGTGCTCGCCTCGAGTGTGGTAGATTGTGGGTTCATCGGTGGTGTAATGGTTAGCGTGCTTGCCTCGAGTGTGGTAGATTGTGAGTTCATCGGTGGTGTAATGGTTAGCGTGCTCGCCTCGAGTGTGGTAGATTGTGGATTCATCGGTGGTGTAATGGTTAGCGTGCTCGCCTCGAGTGTGGTAGATTGTGGTTCATCGGTGGTGTAATGGTTAGCATGCTCGCCTCGAGTGTGGTAGATTGTGGGTTCATCGGTGGTGTAATGGTTAGCGTGCTCGCCTCGAGTGTGGTAGATTGTGGGTTCATCGGTGGTGTAATGGTTAGTGTGCTCGCCTCGAGTGTGGTAGAATGTGGGTTCATCGGTGGTGTAATGGTTAGCGTGCTTGCCTCGAGTGTGGTAGATTGTGAGTTCATCGGTGGTGTAATGGTTAGGGTGCTCGCCTCGAGTGTGGTAGAGTGTGGATTCATCGGTGGTGTAATGGTTAGCGTGCTCCCCTCGAGTGTAGTAGATTGTGGGTTCATCGATGGTGTAATGGTTAGCGTGCTCTCCTCGAGTGTGGTAGATTGTGGGTTTATCGGTGGTGTAATGGTTAGTGTGCTCGCCTCGAGTGTGGTAGATTGTGGGTTCATCGTGGTGTAATGGTTAGCGTGCTTGCCTCGAGTGTGGTAGATTGTGGGTTTATCGGTGGTGTAATGGTTAGTGTGCTCGCCTCGAGTGTGGTAGATTGTGGGTTCATTGGTGGTGTAATGGTTAGCGTGCTTGCCACGAGTGTGGTAGATTGTGAGTTCATCGGTGGTGTAATGGTTAGCGTGCTCGCCTCGAGTGTGGTAGAGTGTGGATTCATCGGTGGTGTAATGGTTAGCGTGCTCCCCTCGAGTGTAGTAGATTGTGGGTTCATCGGTGGTGTAATGGTTAGCGTGCTCTCCTCGAGTGTGGTAGATTGTGGGTTTATCGGTGGTGTAATGGTTAGTGTGCTCGCCTCGAGTGTGGTAGATTGTGGGTTCATCGTGGTGTAATGGTTAGCGTGCTTGCCTCGACTGTGGTAGATTGTGAGTTCATCGGTGGTGTAATGGTTAGCGTGCTCGCCTCGAGTGTGGTAGATTGTGGGTTCATCGGTGGTGTAATGGTTAGCGTGCTCGACTCGAGTGTGGTAGATTGTGGATTCATCGGTGGTGTAATGGTTAGCGTGCTCGCCTCGAGTGTGGTAGATTGTGTTCATCGGTGGTGTAATGGTTAGTGTGCACGCCTCAAGTGTGATAGATTGTGGGTTCATCGGTGGTGTAATGGGTAGCGTGCTCGCTTCGAGTGTGGTAGATTGTGGGTTTATCGGTGGTGTAATGGGTAGTGTGCTCGCCTCGAGTGTGGTAGATTGTGGGTTCATCGGTGGTGTAATGGTTAGCGTGCTTGCCTCGAGTGTGGTAGATTGTGAGTTCATCGGTGGTGTAATGGTTAGCGTGCTCGCCTCGAGTGTGGTAGATTGTGGATTCATCGGTGGTGTAATGGTTAGCGTGCTCGCCTCGAGTGTGGTAGATTGTGGTTCATCGGTGGTGTAATGGTTAGCATGCTCGCCTCGAGTGTGGTAGATTGTGGGTTCATCGGTGGTGTAATGGTTAGCGTGCTCGCCTCGAGTGTGGTAGATTGTGGGTTTATCGGTGGTGTAATGGTTAGTGTGCTCGCCTCGAGTGTGGTAGAATGTGGGTTCATCGGTGGTGTAATGGTTAGTGTGCTTGCCTCGAGTGTGGTAGATTGTGAGTTCATCGGTGGTGTAATGGTTAGGGTGCTCGCCTCGAGTGTGGTAGAGTGTGGATTCATCGGAGGTGTAATGGTTAGCGTGCTCCCCTCGAGTGTAGTAGATTGTGGGTTCATCGGTGGTGTAATGGTTAGCGTGCTCGCCTCGAGTGTTGTAGATTGTGGGTTCATCGGGGGTGTAATGGTTAGTGTGCTTGCCTCGAGTGTGGTAGATTGTGAGTTCATCGGTGGTGTAATGGTTAGTGTGCTTGCCTCGAGTGTGGTAGATTGTGAGTTCATCGTGGTGTAATGGTTAGCGTGCTTGCCTCGAGTGTGGTAGATTGTGAGTTCATCGGTGGTGTAATGGTTAGCGTGCTCGCCTCGAGTGTTGTAGATTGTGGGTTCATCGGGGGTGTAATGGTTAGCGTGCTCGACTCGAGTGTGGTAGATTGTGGATTCATCGGTGGTGTAATGGTTAGCGTGCTCGCCTCGAGTGTGGTAGATTGTGGTTCATCGGTGGTGTAATGGGTAGCGTGCTCGCTTCGAGTGTGTTAGATTGTGGTTCATCGGTGGTGTAATGGTTAGCGTGCTCGCCTCGAGTGTGGTAGAGTGCGGTTCATTGGTGGGGTAATGGTTAGCATGCTCGCCTCGAGTGTGGTAGATTGTGGGTTCATCGGTGCTGTAATGGTTAGCGTGCTCGCCTCGAGTGTAGTAGATTGTGGTTCATCGGTGGTGTAATGGTTAGCGTGCTCGCCTCGAGTGTGGTAGATTGTGGTTCATCGGTGGCGTAATTGTTAGCATGCTCGCCTCGAGTGTGGTAGATTGTGGGTTCATCGGTGCTGTAATGGTTAGCATGCTCGCTTCGAGTGTGGTAGAGTGTGGTTCATCGGTGGTGTAATGGTTAGCGTGTTCGCCTCGAGTGTGGTAGATTGTGGGTTCATCGGTGGTGTAATGGTTAGCGTGCTCGACTCGAGTGTGGTAGATTTTGGTTCATCGGTGGTGTAATGGTTAGCGTGCTCGCCTCGAGTGTGGTAGAGTGTGGTTCTTTGATGGGGTAATGGTTAGCATGCTCGCTTCGAGTGTGGAAGATTGTGGGTTCATCGGTGCTGTAATGGTTAGCGTGCTCGCCTCGAGTGTAGTAGATTGTGGTTCATCGGTGGTGTAATGGTTAGCGTGCTCGCCTCGAGTGTGGTAGATTGTGGTTCATCGGTGGTGTAATGGTTAGCATGCTCGCCTCGAGTGTTGTAGATTGTGGGTTCATCGGTACTGTAATGGTTAGCATGCTCGCTTCGAGTGTGGTAGAGTGTGGTTCATCGGTGGTGTAATGGTTAGCGTGTTCGCCTCGAGTGTGGTAGATTGTGGGTTCATCGGTGGTGTAATGGTTAGCGTGCTGGCCTCGAGTGTGGTAGATTGTGGGTTCATCGGTGGTGTAATGGTTAGCGTGCAGGCCTTGAGTGTGATAGATTGTGGGTTCATCGGTGGTGTAATGGGTAGCGTGCTCGCTTCGAGTGTGGTAGATTGTGGTTCATCGGTGATGTAATGGTTAGCGTGCTCGCCTCGAGTGTGGTAGAGTGTGGTTCATTGGTGGTGTAATGGTTAGCGTGCTCGCCTCGAGTGTGGTAGATTGTGGTTCATCGGTGGTGTAATGGTTAGCATGCTCGCCTCGAGTGTGGTAGATTGTGGGTTCATCGGTGGTGTAATGGTTAGCGTGCTCGCCTCGAGTGTGGTAGATTGTGGTTCATCGGTGGTGTAATGGTTAGCATGCTCGCCTCGAGTGTGGTAGATTGTGGGTTCATCGGTGGTGTAATGGTTAGCATGCTCGCTTCGAGTGTGGTAGAGTGTGGTTCATCGGTGGTGTAATGGTTAGCGTGTTCGCCTCGAGTGTGGTAGATTGTGGGTTCATCGGTGGTGTAATGGTTAGCGTGCTCGACTCGAGTGTGGTAGATTGTGGATTCATCGGTGGTGTAATGGTTAGCGTGCTCGCTTCGAGTGTGGTAGATTGTGGGTTCATCGGTGGTGTAATGGTTAGCGTGCTCGCCTCGATTGTGGTAGATTGTGGGTTTATCGGTGGTGTAATTGTTAGCGTGCTCGCCTCGAGTGTGGTAGATTGTGGTTCATCGGTGGTGTAATGGTAAGCGTGCTCGCCTCGAGTGTGGTAGATTGTGGGTTCATCGGTGGTGTAATGGTTAGCGTGCTCGCCTCGAGTGTGGTAGATTGTGGGTTTATCGGTGGTGTAATGGTTAGTGTGCTCGCCTCGAGTGTGGTAGATTGTGGGTTCATCGGTGGTGTAATGGTTAGCGTGCTTGCCTCGAGTGTGGTAGATTGTGAGTTCATCGGTGGTGTAATGGTTAGCGTGCTCGCCTCGAGTGTGGTAGATTGTGGATTCATCGGTGGTGTAATGGTTAGCGTGCTCGCCTCGAGTGTGGTAGATTGTGGTTCATCGGTGGTGTAATGGTTAGCATGCTCGCCTCGAGTGTGGTAGATTGTGGGTTCATCGGTGGTGTAATGGTTAGCGTGCTCGCCTCGAGTGTGGTAGATTGTGGGTTCATCGGTGGTGTAATGGTTAGTGTGCTCGCCTCGAGTGTGGTAGAATGTGGGTTCATCGGTGGTGTAATGGTTAGCGTGCTTGCCTCGAGTGTGGTAGATTGTGAGTTCATCGGTGGTGTAATGGTTAGGGTGCTCGCCTCGAGTGTGGTAGAGTGTGGATTCATCGGTGGTGTAATGGTTAGCGTGCTCCCCTCGAGTGTAGTAGATTGTGGGTTCATCGATGGTGTAATGGTTAGCGTGCTCTCCTCGAGTGTGGTAGATTGTGGGTTTATCGGTGGTGTAATGGTTAGTGTGCTCGCCTCGAGTGTGGTAGATTGTGGGTTCATCGTGGTGTAATGGTTAGCGTGCTTGCCTCGAGTGTGGTAGATTGTGGGTTTATCGGTGGTGTAATGGTTAGTGTGCTCGCCTCGAGTGTGGTAGATTGTGGGTTCATTGGTGGTGTAATGGTTAGCGTGCTTGCCACGAGTGTGGTAGATTGTGAGTTCATCGGTGGTGTAATGGTTAGCGTGCTCGCCTCGAGTGTGGTAGAGTGTGGATTCATCGGTGGTGTAATGGTTAGCGTGCTCCCCTCGAGTGTAGTAGATTGTGGGTTCATCGGTGGTGTAATGGTTAGCGTGCTCTCCTCGAGTGTGGTAGATTGTGGGTTTATCGGTGGTGTAATGGTTAGTGTGCTCGCCTCGAGTGTGGTAGATTGTGGGTTCATCGTGGTGTAATGGTTAGCGTGCTTGCCTCGACTGTGGTAGATTGTGAGTTCATCGGTGGTGTAATGGTTAGCGTGCTCGCCTCGAGTGTGGTAGATTGTGGGTTCATCGGTGGTGTAATGGTTAGCGTGCTCGACTCGAGTGTGGTAGATTGTGGATTCATCGGTGGTGTAATGGTTAGCGTGCTCGCCTCGAGTGTGGTAGATTGTGTTCATCGGTGGTGTAATGGTTAGTGTGCACGCCTCAAGTGTGATAGATTGTGGGTTCATCGGTGGTGTAATGGGTAGCGTGCTCGCTTCGAGTGTGGTAGATTGTGGTTCATCGGTGGGGTAATGGTTAGCGTGCTCGCCTCGAGTGTGGTAGAGTGTGGTTCATTGGTGGTGTAATGGTTAGCGTGCTCGCCTCGAGTGTGGTAGATTGTGGTTCATCGGTGGTGTAATGGTTAGCATGCTCGCCTCGAGTGTGGTAGATTGTGGGTTCATCGGTGGTGTAATGGTTAGCGTGCTCGCCTCGAGTGTGGTAGATTGTGGTTCATCGGTGGTGTAATGGTTAGCATGCTCGCCTCGAGTGTGGTAGATTGTGGGTTCATCGGTGGTGTAATGGTTAGCATGCTCGCTTCGAGTGTGGTAGAGTGTGGTTCATCGGTGGTGTAATGGTTAGCGTGTTCGCCTCGAGTGTGGTAGATTGTGGGTTCATCGGTTGTGTAATGGTTAGCGTGCTCGACTCGAGTGTGGTAGATTGTGGATTCATCGGTGGTGTAATGGTTAGCGTGCTCGCTTCGAGTGTGGTAGATTGTGGGTTCATCGGTGGTGTAATGGTTAGCGTGCTCGCCTCGAGTGTGGTAGATTGTGGGTTTATCGGTGGTGTAATTGTTAGCGTGCTCGCCTCGAGTGTGGTAGATTGTGGTTCATCGGTGGTGTAATGGTTAGCGTGCTCGCCTCGAGTGTGGTAGATTGTGGGTTCATCGGTGGTGTAATGGTTAGCGTGCTCGCCTCGAGTGTGGTAGATTGTGGGTTTATCGGTGGTGTAATGGTTAGTGTGCTCGCCTCGAGTGTGGTAGATTGTGGGTTCATCGGTGGTGTAATGGTTAGCGTGCTTGCCTCGAGTGTGGTAGATTGTGAGTTCATCGGTGGTGTAATGGTTAGCGTGTTCGCCTCGAGTGTGGTAGATTGTGGATTCATCGGTGGTGTAATGGTTAGCGTGCTCGCCTCGAGTGTGGTAGATTGTGGTTCATCGGTGGTGTAATGGTTAGCATGCTCGCCTCGAGTGTGGTAGATTGTGGGTTCATCGGTGGTGTAATGGTTAGCGTGCTCGCCTCGAGTGTGGTAGATTGTGGGTTTATCGGTGGTGTAATGGTTAGTGTGCTCGCCTCGAGTGTGGTAGAATGTGGGTTCATCGGTGGTGTAATGGTTAGCGTGCTTGCCTCGAGTGTGGTAGATTGTGAGTTCATCGGTGGTGTAATGGTTAGGGTGCTCGCCTCGAGTGTGGTAGAGTGTGGATTCATCGGTGGTGTAATGGTTAGCGTGCTCCCCTCGAGTGTAGTAGATTGTGGGTTCATCGATGGTGTAATGGTTAGCGTGCTCTCCTCGAGTGTGGTAGATTGTGGATTCATCGGTGGTGTAATGGTTAGCGTGCTCGCCTCGAGTGTGGTTAGATTGTGGATTCATCGGTGGTGTAATGGTTAGCGTGCTCGCCTCGAGTGTGGTAGATTGTGGTTCATCGGTGGTGTAATGGGTAGCGTGCTCGCTTCGAGTGTGTTAGATTGTGGTTCATCGGTGGTGTAATGGTTAGCGTGCTCGCCTCGAGTGTGGTAGAGTGTGGTTCATTGGTGGTGTAATGGTTAGCGTGCTCGCCTCGAGTGTGGTAGATTGTGGGTTCATCGGTGGTGTAATGGTTAGCGTGCTCGACTCGAGTGTGGTAGATTGTGGATTCATCGGTGGTGAATGGTTAGCGTGCTCGCTTCGAGTGTGGTAGATTGTGGGTTCATCGTTGGTGTAATGGTTAGCGTGCTCGCCTCGAGTGTGGTAGATTGTGGGTTTATCGGTGGTGTAATTGTTAGCGTGCTCGCCTCGAGTGTGGTAGATTGTGGTTCATCGGTGGTGTAATGGTTAGCGTGCTCGCCTCGAGTGTGGTAGATTGTGGGTTCATCGGTGGTGTAATGGTTAGCGTGCTCGCCTCGAGTGTGGTAGATTGTGGGTTTATCGGTGGTGTAATGGTTAGTGTGCTCGCCTCGAGTGTGGTAGATTGTGGGTTCATCGGTGGTGTAATGGTTAGCGTGCTTGCCTCGAGTGTGGTAGATTGTGAGTTCATCGGTGGTGTAATGGTTAGCGTGCTCGCCTCGAGTGTGGTAGATTGTGGATTCATCGGTGGTGTAATGGTTAGCGTGCTCGCCTCGAATGTGGTAGATTGTGGTTCATCGGTGGTGTAATGGTTAGCATGCTCGCCTCGAGTGTGGTAGATTGTGGGTTCATCGGTGGTGTAATGGTTAGCGTGCTCGCCTCGAGTGTGGTAGATTGTGGGTTTATCGGTGGTGTAATGGTTAGTGTGCTCGCCTCGAGTGTGGTAGAATGTGGGTTCATCGGTGGTGTAATGGTTAGTGTGCTTGCCTCGAGTGTGGTAGATTGTGAGTTCATCGGTGGTGTAATGGTTAGGGTGCTCGCCTCGAGTGTGGTAGAGTGTGGATTCATCGGAGGTGTAATGGTTAGCGTGCTCCCCTCGAGTGTAGTAGATTGTGGGTTCATCGGTGGTGTAATGGTTAGCGTGCTCTCCTCGAGTGTGGTAGATTGTGGGTTTATCGGTGGTGTAATGGTTAGTGTGCTCGCCTCGAGTGTGGTAGATTGTGGGTTCATCGTGGTGTAATGGTTAGCGTGCTTGCCTCGAGTGTGGTAGATTGTGAGTTCATCGGTGGTGTAATGGTTAGCGTGCTCGCCTCGAGTGTTGTAGATTGTGGGTTCATCGGGGGTGTAATGGTTAGCGTGCTCGACTCGAGTGTGGTAGATTGTGGATTCATCGGTGGTGTAATGGTTAGCGTGCTCGCCTCGAGTGTGGTAGATTGTGGGTTCATCGGTGGTGTAATGGGTAGCGTGCTCGCTTCGAGTGTGTTAGATTGTGGTTCATCGGTGGTGTAATGGTTAGCGTGCTCGCCTCGAGTGTGGTAGAGTGCGGTTCATTGGTGGGGTAATGGTTAGCATGCTCGCCTCGAGTGTGGTAGATTGTGGGTTCATCGGTGCTGTAATGGTTAGCGTGCTCGCCTCGAGTGTAGTAGATTGTGGTTCATCGGTGGTGTAATGGTTAGCGTGCTCGCCTCGAGTGTGGTAGATTGTGGTTCATCGGTGGCGTAATGGTTAGCGTGCTCGCCTCGAGTGTGGTAGATTGTGGGTTCATCGGTGCTGTAATGGTTAGCATGCTCGCTTCGAGTGTGGTAGAGTGTGGTTCATCGGTGGTGTAATGGTTAGCGTGTTCGCCTCGAGTGTGGTAGATTGTGGGTTCATCGGTGGTGTAATGGTTAGCGTGCTCGACTCGAGTGTGGTAGATTTTGGTTCATCGGTGGTGTAATGGTTAGCGTGCTCGCCTCGAGTGTGGTAGAGTGTGGTTCATTGGTGGGGTAATGGTTAGCATGCTCGCCTCGAGTGTGGAAGATTGTGGGTTCATCGGTGCTGTAATGGTTAGCGTGCTCGCCTCGAGTGTAGTAGATTGTGGTTCATCGGTGGTGTAATGGTTAGCGTGCTCGCCTCGAGTGTGGTATATTGTGGTTCATCGGTGGTGTAATGGTTAGCATGCTCGCCTCGAGTGTGGTAGATTGTGGGTTC
This sequence comes from Bathymodiolus brooksi, assembly GCA_963680875.1. NCBI lineage: Eukaryota > Metazoa > Mollusca > Bivalvia > Mytilida > Modiolidae > Bathymodiolus > Bathymodiolus brooksi. The sequence continues at coordinate 14,231,544 of OY804590.1, forward strand.
ATCGGTACTGTAATGGTTAGCATGCTCGCTTCGAGTGTGGTAGAGTGTGGTTCATCGGTGGTGTAATGGTTAGCGTGTTCGCATCGAGTGTGGTAGATTGTAGGTTCATCGGTGGTGTAATGGTTAGCGTGCTCGCCTCGAGTGTGGTAGATTTTGGTTCATCGGTGGTGTAATGGTTAGCGTGCAGGCCTTGAGTGTGATAGATTGTGGGTTCATCGGTGGTGTAATGGGTAGCGTGCTCGCTTCGAGTGTGGTTCATCGGTGGTGTAATGGTTAGCGTGCTCGCCTCGAGTGTGGTAGAGTGTAGTTCATCGGTGGTGTAATGGTTAGCGTGCTCGCCTCGAGTGTGGTAGATTGTGGTTCATCGGTGGTGTAATGGTTAGCATGCTCGCCTCGAGTGTGGTAGATTGTGGATTCATCGGTGGTGTAATTGTTAGCGTGCTCGCCTCGAGTGTGGTAGATTGTGGTTCATCGGTGGTGCAATGGTTAGCGTGCTCGCCTCGAGTGTGGTAGATTGTGGGTTTATCGGTGGTGTAATGGTTAGTGTGCTCGCCTCGAGTGTGGTAGATTGTGGGTTCATCGGTGGTGTAATGATTAGCGTGCTTGCCTCGAGTGTGGTAGATTGTGAGTTCATCGGTGGTGTAATGGTTAGCGTGCTCGCCTCGAGTGTGGTAGAGTGTGGATTCATCGGTGGTGTAATGGTTAGCGTGCTCCCCTCGAGTGTAATAGATTGTGGGTTCATCGGTGCTGTAAAGGTTAGCGTGTTCGCCTCGAGTGTGGTAGATTGTGGGTTCATCGGTGGTGTAATGGTTAGCGTGCTCGACTCGAGTGTGGTAGAGTGTGGATTCATCGGTGGTGTAATGGTTAGCGTGCTCCCCTCGAGTGTAGTAGATTGTGGGTTCATCGGTGGTGTAATGGTGAGCGTGTTCGCCTCGAGTGTGGTAGATTGTGGGTTCATCGGTGGTGTAATGGTTAGCGTGCTCGACTCGAGTGTGGTAGATTGTGGATTCATCGGTGGTGTAATGGTTAGCGTGCTCGCCTCGAGTGTGGTAGATTCTGGTTCATCGATGGTGTAATGGTTAACGTGCTCGCCTCGAGTGTGGTTAGATTGTGGATTCATCGGTGGTGTAATGGTTAGCGTGCTCGCCTCGAGTGTGGTAGATTGTGATTCATCGGTGGTGTAATGGTTAGCGTGCACGCCTCGAGTGTGATAGATTGTGGATTCATCGGTGGTATAATGGGTAGCGTGCTCGCCTCGAGTGTGGTAGATTGTGGTTCATCGGTGGTGTAATGGTTAGCATGCTCGCGTCGAGTGTAGTAGATTGTGGTTCATCGGTGGTGTAATGGTTAGCGTGCTCGCCTCGAATGTGGTAGATTGTGGTTCATCGGTGGTGTAATGGGTAGCGTGCTCGCTTCGAGTGTGGTAGATTGTGGGTTCATCGGTGCTGTAATGGTTAGCGTGCTCACCCCGAGTGTAGTAGATTGTGGTTCATCGGTGGTGTAATGGTTAGCGTGCTCGCCTCGAGTGTGGTAGATTGTGGTTCATCGATGGTGTAATGGTTAGCGAGCAGGCCTTGAGTGTGATAGATTGTGGGTTCATCGGTGGTGTAATGGGTAGCGTGCTCGCTTCGAGTGTGGTTCATCGGTGGTGTAATGGTTAGCGTGCTCGCCTCGAGTGTGGTAGATTGTGAGTTCATCGGTGGTGTAATGGTTAGCGTGCTCGCCTCGAATGTGGTAGATTGTGGTTCATCGGTGGTGTAATGGTTAGCATGCTCGCCTCGAGTGTGGTAGATTGTGGATTCATCGGTGGTGTAATTGTTAGCGTGCTCGCCTCGAGTGTGGTAGATTGTGGTTCATCGGTGGTGCAATGGTTAGCGTGCTCGCCTCGAGTGTGGTAGATTGTGGGTTTATCGGTGGTGTAATGGTTAGTGTGCTCGCCTCGAGTGTGGTAGATTGTGGGTTCATCGGTGGTGTAATGGTTAGCGTGCTCGCCTCGAGTGTGGTAGAGTGTGGATTCATCGGTGGTGTAATGGTTAGCGTGCTCCCCTCGAGTGTAATAGATTGTGGGTTCATCGGTGCTGTAATGGTTAGCGTGTTCGCCTCGAGTGTGGTAGATTGTGGGTTCATCGGTGGTGTAATGGTTAGCGTGCTAGACTCGAGTGTGGTAGAGTGTGGATTCATCGGTGGTGTAATGGTTAGCGTGCTCCCCTCGAGTGTAGTAGATTGTGGGTTCATCGGTGGTGTAATGGTGAGCGTGTTCGCCTCGAGTGTGGTAGATTGTGGGTTCATCGGTGGTGTAATGGTTAGCGTGCTCGACTCGAGTGTGGTAGATTGTGGATTCATCGGTGGTGTAATGGTTAGCGTGCTCGCCTCGAGTGTGGTAGATTCTGGTTCATCGATGGTGTAATGGTTAACGTGCTCGCCTCGAGTGTGGTTAGATTGTGGATTCATCGGTGGTGTAATGGTTAGCGTGCTCGCCTCGAGTGTGGTAGATTGTGATTCATCGGTGGTGTAATGGTTAGCGTGCACGCCTCGAGTGTGATAGATTGTGGATTCATCGGTGGTGTAATGGGTAGCGTGCTCGCTTCGAGTGTGGTAGATTGTGGTTCATCGGTGGTGTAATGGTTAGCGTGCTCGCCTCGAGTGTGGTAGATTGTGAGTTCATCGGTGGTGTAATGGTTAGCATGCTCGCCTCGAGTGTGGTAGATTGTGGATTCATCGGTGGTGTAATGGTTAGCGTGCTCGCCTCGAGTGTGGTAGATTGTGGTTCATCGGTGGTGTAATGGTTAGCATGCTCGCCTCGAGTGTGGTAGATTGTGGGTTCATCGGTGGTGTAATGGTTAGCGTGCTCGCCTCGAGTGTGGTAGATTGTGGGTTTATCGGTGGTGTAATGGTTAGTGTGCTCGCCTCGAGTGTGGTAGAATGTGGGTTCATCGGTGGTGTAATGGTTAGCGTGCTTGCCTCGAGTGTGTTAGATTGTGAGTTCATCGGTGGTGTAATGGTTAGGGTGCTCGCCTCGAGTGTGGTAGAGTGTGGATTGATCGGTGGTGTAATGGTTAGCGTGCTCCCCTCGAGTGTAGTAGATTGTGGGTTCATCGATGGTGTAATGGTTAGCGTGCTCTCCTCGAGTGTGGTAGATTGTGGGTTTATCGGTGGTGTAATGGTTAGCGTGCTCGCCTCGAGTGTGGTAGATTGTGGGTTTATCTGTGGTGTAATTGTTAGCGTGCTCGCCTCGAGTGTGGTAGATTGTGGTTCATCGGTGGTGTAATGGTTAACGTGCTCGCCTCGAGTGTGGTAGATTGTGGGTTCATCGGTGGTGTAATGGTTAGCGTGCTCGCCTCGAGTGTGGTAGATTGTGGGTTTATCGGTGGTGTAATGGTTAGTGTGCTCGCCTCGAGTGTGGTAGATTGTGGGTTCATCGGTGGTGTAATGGTTAGCGTGCTTGCCTCGAGTGTGGTAGATTGTGAGTTCATCGGTGGTGTAATGGTTAGCGTGCTCGCCTCGAGTGTGGTAGATTGTGGATTCATCGGTGGTGTAATGGTTAGCGTGCTCGCCTCGAGTGTGGTAGATTGTGGTTTATCTGTGGTGTAATGGTTAGCATGCTCGCCTCGAGTGTGGTTAGATTGTGGGTTCATCGGTGGTGTAATGGTTAGCGTGCTCGCCTCGAGTGTGGTAGATTGTGGGTTTATCGGTGGTGTAATGGTTAGTGTGCTCGCCTCGAGTGTGGTAGAATGTGGGTTCATCGGTGGTGTAATGGTTAGTGTGCTTGCCTCGAGTGTGGTAGATTGTGAGTTCATCGATGGTGTAATGGTTAGGGTGCTCGCCTCGAGTGTGTTAGAGTGTGGATTCATCGGAGGTGTAATGGTTAGCGTGCTCCCCTCGAATGTAGTAGATTGTGGGTTCATCGGTGGTGTAATGGTTAGCGTGCTCTCCTCGAGTGTGGTAGATTGTGGGTTTATCGGTGGTGTAATGGTTAGTGTGCTCGCCTCGAGTGTGGTAGATTGTGGGTTCATCGTGGTGTAATGGTTAGCGTGCTTGCCTCGAGTGTGGTAGATTGTGAGTTCATCGGTGGTGTAATGGTTAGCGTGCTCGCCTCGAGTGTGGTAGATTGTGGGTTCATCGGGGGTGTAATGGTTAGCGTGCTCGACTCGAGTGTGGTAGATTGTGGATTCATCGGTGGTGTAATGGTTAGCGTGCTCGCCTCGAGTGTGGTAGATTGTGGTTCATCGGTGGTGTAATGGGTAGCGTGCTCGCTTCGAGTGTGTTAGATTGTGGTTCATCGGTGGTGTAATGGTTAGCGTGCTCGCCTCGAGTGTGGTAGAGTGCGGTTCATTGGTGGGGTAATGGTTAGCATGCTCGCCTCGAGTGTGGTAGATTGTGGGTTCATCGGTGCTGTAATGGTTAGCGTGCTCGCCTCGAGTGTAGTAGATTGTGGTTCATCGGTGGTGTAATGGTTAGCGTGCTCGCCTCGAGTGTGGTAGATTGTGGTTCATCGGTGGCGTAATGGTTAGCATGCTCGCCTCGAGTGTGGTAGATTGTGGGTTCATCGGTGCTGTAATGGTTAGCATGCTCGCTTCGAGTGTGGTAGAGTGTGGTTCATCGGTGGTGTAATGGTTAGCGTGTTCGCCTCGAGTGTGGTAGATTGTGGGTTCATCGGTGGTGTAATGGTTAGCGTGCTCGACTCGAGTGTGGTAGATTTTGGTTCATCGGTGGTGTAATGGTTAGCGTGCTCGCCTCGAGTGTGGTAGATTGTGGTTCATCGGTGGTGTAATGGTTAGCATGCTCGCCTCGAGTGTGGTAGATTGTGGGTTCATCGGTACTGTAATGGTTAGCATGCTTGCTTCGAGTGTGGTAGAGTGTGGTTCTTCGGTGGTGTAATGGTTAGCGTGCTCGCCTCGAGTGTGGTAGATTGTGGGTTCATCGGTGGTGTAATGGTTAGCGTGCTCGCCTCGAGTGTGGTAGAGTGTGGATTCATCGGTGGTGTAATGGTTAGCGTGCTCACCTCGAGTGTGGTAGATTCTGGTTCATCGGTGGTGTAATGGTTAACGTGCTCGCCTCGAGTGTGGTTAGATTGTGGATTCATCGGTGGTGTAATGGTTAGCGTGTTCGCCTCGAGTGTGGTAGATTGTGGGTTCATCGGTGGTGTAATGGTTAGCGTGCTCGCCTCGAGTGTGGTAGATTTTGGTTCATCGGTGGTGTAATGGTTAGCGTGCAGGCCTTGAGTGTGATAGATTGTGGGTTCATCGGTGGTGTAATGGGTAGCGTGCTCGCTTCGAGTGTGGTTCATCGGTGGTGTAATGGTTGGCGTGCTCGCCTCGAGTGTGGTAGAGTGTAGTTCATCGGTGGTGTAATGGTTAGCGTGCTCGCCTCGAGTGTGGTAGATTGTGGTTCATCGGTGGTGTAATGGTTAGCATGCTCGCCTCGAGTGTGGTAGATTGTGGATTCATCGGTGGTGTAATTGTTAGCGTGCTCGCCTCGAGTGTGGTAGATTGTGGTTCATCGGTGGTGCAATGGTTAGCGTGCTCGCCTCGAGTGTGGTAGATTGTGGGTTTATCGGTGGTGTAATGGTTAGTGTGCTCGCCTCGAGTGTGGTAGATTGTGGGTTCATCGGTGGTGTAATGATTAGCGTGCTTGCCTCGAGTGTGGTAGATTGTGAGTTCATCGGTGGTGTAATGGTTAGCGTGCTCGCCTCGAGTGTGGTAGAGTGTGGATTCATCGGTGGTGTAATGGTTAGCGTGCTCCCCTCGAGTGTAATAGATTGTGGGTTCATCGGTGCTGTAATGGTTAGCGTGTTCGCCTCGAGTGTGGTAGATTGTGGGTTCATCGGTGGTGTAATGGTTAGCGTGCTCGACTCGAGTGTGGTAGAGTGTGGATTCATCGGTGGTGTAATGGTTAGCGTGCTCCCCTCGAGTGTAGTAGATTGTGGGTTCATCGGTGGTGTAATGGTGAGCGTGTTCGCCTCGAGTGTGGTAGATTGTGGGTTCATCGGTGGTGTAATGGTTAGCGTGCTCGACTCGAGTGTGGTAGATTGTGGATTCATCGGTGGTGTAATGGTTAGCGTGCTCGCCTCGAGTGTGGTAGATTCTGGTTCATCGATGGTGTAATGGTTAACGTGCTCGCCTCGAGTGTGGTTAGATTGTGGATTCATCGGTGGTGTAATGGTTAGCGTGCTCGCCTCGAGTGTGGTAGATTGTGATTCATCGGTGGTGTAATGGTTAGCGTGCACGCCTCGAGTGTGATAGATTGTGGATTCATCGGTGGTATAATGGGTAGCGTGCTCGCCTCGAGTGTGGTAGATTGTGGTTCATCGGTGGTGTAATGGTTAGCATGCTCGCCTCGAGTGTAGTAGATTGTGGTTCATCGGTGGTGTAATGGTTAGCGTGCTCGCCTCGAGTGTGGTAGATTGTGGTTCATCGGTGGTGTAATGGGTAGCGTGCTCGCTTCGAGTGTGGTAGATTGTGGGTTCATCGGTGCTGTAATGGTTAGCGTGCTCGCCTCGAGTGTAGTAGATTGTGGTTCATCGGTGGTGTAATGGTTAGCGTGCTCGCCTCGAGTGTGGTAGATTGTGGTTCATCGGTGGTGTAATGGTTAGCATGCTCGCCTCGAGTGTGGTAGATTGTGGGTTCATCGGTGCTGTAATGGTTAGCGTGCTCGCCTCGAGTGTAGTAGATTGTGGTTCATCGGTGGTGTAATGGTTAGCGTGCTCGCCTCGAGTGTGGTAGATTGTGGTTCATCGGTGGTGTAATGGTTAGCATGCTCGCCTCGAGTGTGGTAGATTTTGGTTCATCGGTGGTGTAATGGTTAGCGTGCAGGCCTTGAGTGTGATAGATTGTGGGTTCATCGGTGGTGTAATGGGTAGCGTGCTCGCTTCGAGTGTGGTTCATCGGTGGTGTAATGATTAGCGTGCTCGCCTCGAGTGTGGTAGAGTGTAGTTCATCGGTGGTGTAATGGTTAGCGTGCTCGCCTCGAGTGTGGTAGATTGTGGTTCATCGGTGGTGTAATGGTTAGCATGCTCGCCTCGAGTGTGGTAGATTGTGGATTCATCGGTGGTGCAATTGTTAGCGTGCTCGCCTCGAGTGTGGTAGATTGTGGTTCATCGGTGGTGCAATGGTTAGCGTGCTCGCCTCGAGTGTGGTAGATTGTGGGTTTATCGGTGGTGTAATGGTTAGTGTGCTCGTCTCGAGTGTGGTAGATTGTGGGTTCATCGGTGGTGTAATGGTTAGCGTGCTTGCCTCGAGTGTGGTAGATTGTGAGTTCATCGGTGGTGTAATGGTTAGCGTGCTCGCCTCGAGTGTGGTAGAGTGTGGATTCATCGGTGGTGTAATGGTTAGCGTGCTCCCCTCGAGTGTAATAGATTGTGGGTTCATCGGTGCTGTAATGGTTAGCGTGTTCGCCTCGAGTGTGGTAGATTGTGGGTTCATCGGTGGTGTAATGGTTAGCGTGCTCGACTCGAGTGTGGTAGAGTGTGGATTCATCGGTGGTGTAATGGTTAGCGTGCTCCCCTCGAGTGTAGTAGATTGTGGGTTCATCGGTGGTGTAATGGTGAGCGTGTTCGCCTCGAGTGTGGTAGATTGTGGGTTCATCGGTGGTGTAATGGTTAGCGTGCTCGACTCGAGTGTGGTAGATTGTGGATTCATCGGTGGTGTAATGGTTAGCGTGCTCGCCTCGAGTGTGGTAGATTCTGGTTCATCGATGGTGTAATGGTTAACGTGCTCGCCTCGAGTGTGGTTAGATTGTGGATTCATCGGTGGTGTAATGGTTAGCGTGCTCGCCTCGAGTGTGGTAGATTGTGATTCATCGGTGGTGTAATGGTTAGCGTGCACGCCTCGAGTGTGATAGATTGTGGATTCATCGGTGGTGTAATGGGTAGCGTGCTCGCTTCGAGTGTGGTAGATTGTGGTTCATCGGTGGTGTAATGGTTAGCGTGCTCGCCTCGAGTGTGGTAGAGTGTGGTTCATCGGTGGTGTAATGATTAGCGTGCTCGCCTCGAGTGTGGTAGATTGTGGTTCATCGGTGGTGTAATGGTTAGCATGCTCGCCTCGAGTGTGGTAGATTGTGGATTCATCGGTGGTGTAATTGTTAGCGTGCTCGCCTCGAGTGTGGTGTATTGTGGTTCATCGGTGGTGTAATGGTTAGCCTGCTCGCCTCGAGTGTGGTAGATTGTGGGTTCATCGGTGGTGTAATGGTTAGCATGCTCGCCTCGAGTGTGGTAGATTGTGGTTCATCGGTGGTGTAATGGTTAGCGTGCTCGCCTCGAGTGTGGTAGATTGTGGTTCATCGGTGGTGTAATGGGTAGCGTGCTCGCTTCGAGTGTGGTAGATTATGGGTTCATCGGTGCTGTAATGGTTAGCGTGCTCGCCTCGAGTGTAGTAGATTGTGGTTCATCGGTGGTGTAATGGTTAGCGTGCTCGCCTCGAGTGTGGTAGATTGTGGTTCATCGGTGGTGTAGTGGTTAGCATGCTCGCCTCGAGTGTGGTAGATTGTGGGTTCATCGGTGCTGTAATGGTTAGCGTGCTCGCCTCGAGTGTAGTAGATTGTGGTTCATCGGTGGTGTAATGGTTAGCGTGCTCGCCTCGAGTGTGGTAGATTGTGGTTCATCGGTGGTGTAATGGTTAGCATGCTCGCCTCGAGTGTGGTAGATTTTGGTTCATCGGTGGTGTAATGGTTAGCTTGCAGGCCTTGAGTGTAATAGATTGTGGGTTCATCGGTGATGTAATGGGTAGCGTGCTCGCTTCGAGTGTGGTTCATCGGTGGTGTAATGGTTAGCGTGCTCGCCTCGAGTGTGGTAGAGTGTAGTTCATCGGTGGTGTAATGGTTAGCGTGCTCGCCTCGAGTGTGGTAGATTGTGGTTCATCGGTGGTGTAATGGTTAGCATGCTCGCCTCGAGTGTGGTAGATTTTGGTTCATCGGTGGTGTAATGGTTAGCGAGCAGGCCTTGAGTGTGATAGATTGTGGGTTCATCGGTGGTGTAATGGGTAGCGTGCTCGCTTCGAGTGTGGTTCATCGGTGGTGTAATGGTTAGCGTGCTCGCCTCGAGTGTGGTAGATTGTGGTTCATCGGTGGTGTAATGGTTAGCATGCTCGCTTCGAGTGTGGTTCATCGGTGGTGTAATGGTTAGCGTGCTCGCCTCGAGTGTGGTAGATTGTGAGTTCATCGGTGGTGTAATGGTTAGCGTGCTCGCCTCGAATGTGGTAGATTGTGGTTCATCGGTGGTGTAATGGTTAGCATGCTCGCCTCGAGTGTGGTAGATTGTGGATTCATCGGTGGTGTAATTGTTAGCGTGCTCGCCTCGAGTGTGGTAGATTGTGGTTCATCGGTGGTGCAATGGTTAGCGTGCTCGCCTCGAGTGTGGTAGATTGTGGGTTTATCGGTGGTGTAATGGTTAGTGTGCTCGCCTCGAGTGTGGTAGATTGTGGGTTCATCGGTGGTGTAATGGTTAGCGTGCTTGCCTCGAGTGTGGTAGATTGTGAGTTCATCGGTGGTGTAATGGTTAGCGTGCTCGCCTCGAGTGTGGTAGATTGTGGGTTCATCGGTGGTGTAATGGTTAGCGTGCTCGACTCGAGTGTGGTAGATTGTGGATTCATCGGTGGTGTAATGGTTAGCGTGCTCGCCTCGAGTGTGGTAGATTCTGGTTCATCGATGGTGTAATGGTTAACGTGCTCGCCTCGAGTGTGGTTAGATTGTGGATTCATCGGTGGTGTAATGGTTAGCGTGCTCGCCTCGAGTGTGGTAGATTGTGATTCATCGGTGGTGTAATGGTTAGCGTGCACGCCTCGAGTGTGATAGATTGTGGATTCATCGGTGGTGTAATGGGTAGCGTGCTCGCTTCGAGTGTGGTAGATTGTGGTTCATCGGTGGTGTAATGGTTAGCGTGCTCGCCTCGAGTGTGGTAGAGTGTGGTTCATCGGTGGTGTAATGATTAGCGTGCTCGTCTCGAGTGTGGTAGATTGTGGTTCATCGGTGGTGTAATGGTTAGCATGCTCGCCTCCAGTGTGGTAGATTGTGGATTCATCGGTGGTGTAATTGTTAGCGTGCTCGCCTCGAGTGTGGTGTATTGTGGTTCATCGGTGGTGTAATGGTTAGCGTGCTCGCCTCGAGTGTGGTAGATTGTGGGTTCATCGGTGGTGTAATGGTTAGCATGCTCGCGTCGAGTGTGGTAGATTGTGGTTCATCGGTGGTGTAATGGTTAGCGTGCTCGCCTCGAGTGTGGTAGATTGTGGTTCATCGGTGGTGTAATGGGTAGCGTGCTCGCTTCGAGTGTGGTAGATTATGGGTTCATCGGTGCTGTAATGGTTAGCGTGCTCGCCTCGAGTGTAGTAGATTGTGGTTCATCGGTGGTGTAATGGTTAGCGTGCTCGCCTCGAGTGTGGTAGATTGTGGTTCATCGGTGGTGTAATGGTTAGCATGCTCGCCTCGAGTGTGGTAGATTTTGGTTCATCGGTGCTGTAATGGTTAGCGTGCAGGCCTTGAGTGTGATAGATTGTGGGTTCATCGGTGGTGTAATGGGTAGCGTGCTCGCTTCGAGTGTGGTTCATCGGTGGTGTAATGGTTAGCGTGCTCGCCTCGAGTGTGGTAGAGTGTGGTTCATCGGTGGTGTAATGATTAGCGTGCTCGCCTCGAGTGTGGTAGATTGTGGTTCATCGGTGGTGTAATGGTTAGCATGCTCGCCTCGAGTGTGGTAGATTGTGGATTCATCGGTGGTGTAATTGTTAGCGTGCTCGCCTCGAGTGTGGTGTATTGTGGTTCATCGGTGGTGTAATGGTTAGCGTGCTCGCCTCGAGTGTGGTAGATTGTGGGTTCATCGGTGGTGTAATGGTTAGCATGCTCGCCTCGAGTGTGGTAGATTGTGGTTCATCGGTGGTGTAATGGTTAGCGTGCTCGCCTCGAGTGTGGTAGATTGTGGTTCATCGGTGGTGTAATGGGTAGCGTGCTCGCTTCGAGTGTGGTAGATTATGGGTTCATCGGTGGTGTAATGGTTAGCGTGCTCGCCTCGAGTGTAGTAGATTGTGGTTCATCGGTGGTGTAATGGTTAGCGTGCTCGCCTCGAGTGTGGTAGATTGTGGTTCATCGGTGGTGTAGTGGTTAGCATGCTCGCCTCGAGTGTGGTAGATTGTGGGTTCATCGGTACTGTAATGGTTAGCGTGCTCGCCTCGAGTGTAGTAGATTGTGGTTCATCGGTGGTGTAATGGTTAGCGTGCTCGCCTCGAGTGTGGTAGATTGTGGTTCATCGGTGGTGTAATGGTTAGCATGCTCGCCTCGAGTGTGGTAGATTTTGGTTCATCGGTGGTGTAATGGTTAGCGTGCAGGCCTTGAGTGTGATAGATTGTGGGTTCATCGGTGGTGTAATGGGTAGCGTGCTCGCTTCGAGTGTGGTTCATCGGTGGTGTAATGGTTAGCGTGCTCGCCTCGAGTGTGGTAGAGTGTAGTTCATCGGTGGTGTAATGGTTAGCGTGCTCGCCTCGAGTGTGGTAGATTGTGGTTCATCGGTGGTGTAATGGTTAGCATGCTCGCCTCGAGTGTGGTAGATTGTGGATTCATCGGTGGTGTAATTGTTAGCGTGCTCGCCTCGAGTGTGGTAGATTGTGGTTCATCGGTGGTGCAATGGTTAGCGTGCTCGCCTCGAGTGTGGTAGATTGTGGGTTTATCGGTGGTGTAATGGTTAGTGTGGTCGCCTCGAGTGTGGTAGATTGTGGGTTCATCGGTGGTGTAATGGTTAGCGTGCTTGCCTCGAGTGTGGTAGATTGTGAGTTCATCGATGGTGTAATGGTTAGCGTGCTCGCCTCGAGTGTGGTAGAGTGTGGATTCATCGGTGGTGTAATGGTTAGCGTGCTCCCCTCGAGTGTAATAGATTGTGGGTTCATCGGTGCTGTAATGGTTAGCGTGTTCGCCTCGAGTGTGGTAGATTGTGGGTTCATCGGTGGTGTAATGGTTAGCGTGCTCGACTCGAGTGTGGTAGAGTGTGGATTCATTGGTGGTGTAATGGTTAGCGTGCTCCCCTCGAGTGTAGTAAATTGTGGGTTCATCGGTGGTGTAATGGTGAGCGTGTTCGCCTCGAGTGTGGTAGATTGTGGGTTCATCGGTGGTGTAATGGTTAGCGTGCTCGACTCGAGTGTGGTAGATTGTGGATTCATCGGTGGTGTAATGGTTAGCGTGCTCGCCTCCAGTGTGGTAGATTCTGGTTCATCGATGGTGTAATGGTTAACGTGCTCGCCTCGAGTGTGGTAGATTGTGGATTCATCGGTGGTGTAATGGGTAGCGTGCTCGCTTCGAGTGTGGTAGATTGTGGTTCATCGGTGGTGTAATGGTTAGCGTGCTTGCCTCGAGTGTGGTAGAGTGTGGTTCATCGGTGGTGTAATGATTAGCGTGCTCGCCTCGAGTGTGGTGTATTGTGGTTCATCGGTGGTATAATGGTTAGCGTGCTCGCCTCGAGTGTGGTAGATTGTGGGTTCATCGGTGGTGTAATGGTTAGCGTGCTCGCCTCGAGTGTGGTAGAGTGTGGATTCATCGGTGGTGTAATGGTTAGCGTGCTCGCCTCGAGTGTGGTAGATTCTGGTTCATCGGTGGTGTAATGGTTAACGTGCTCGCCTCGAGTGTGGTTAGATTTTGGATTCATCGGTGGTGTAATGGTTAGCGTGCTCGCCTCGAGTGTGGTAGATTGTGGTTAATCGGTGGTGTAATGGTTAGCATGCTCGCCTCGAGTGTGGTAGATTGTGGGTTCATCGATGGTGTAATGGTTAGCGTGCTCGCCTCGAGTGTGGTAGATTGTGGGTTTATCGGTGGTGTAATGGTTAGTGTGCTCGCCTCGAGTGTGGTAGATTGTGGGTTCATCGGTGGTGTAATGGTTAGCGTGCTTGCCTCGAGTGTGGAAGATTGTGAGTTCATCGGTGGTGTAATGGTTAGCGTGCTCGCCTCGAGTGTGGTAGAGTGTGGATTCATCGGTGGTGTAATGGTTAGCGTGCTCCCCTCGAGTGTAGTAGATTGTGGGTTCATCGGTGGTGTAATGGTTAGCGTGCTCTCCTCGAGTGTGGTAGATTGTGGGTTTATCGGTGGTGTAATGGTTAGTGTGCTCGCCTCGAGTATGGTAGATTGTGGGTTCATCGTGGTGTAATGGTTAGCGTGCTTGCCTCGAGTGTGGTAGATTGTGAGTTCATCGGTGGTGTAATGGTTAGCGTGCTCGCCTCGAGTGTGGTAGATTGTGGGTTCATCGGTGGTGTAATAATTAGCGTGCTCGACTCGAGTGTGGTAGATTGTGGATTCATCGGTGGTGTAATGGTTAGCGTGCTCGCCTCGAGTGTGGTTAGATTGTGGATTCATCGGTGGTGTAATGGTTAGCGTGCTCGCCTCGAGTGTGGTAGATTGTGGTTCATCGTGGTGTAATGGTTAGTGTGCACGCCTCGAGTGTGATAGATTGTGGGTTCATCGGTGGTGTAATGGGTAGCGTGCTCGCTTAGAGTGTGGTAGATTGTGGTTCATCGGTGGTGTAATGGTTAGCGTGCTCGCCTCGAGTGTGGTAGAGTGTGGTTCATTGGTGGTGTAATGGTTAGCGTGCTCGCCTCGAGTGTGGTAGATTGTGGGTTCATCGGTGCTGTAATGGTTAGCGTGCTCGCCTCGAGTGTAGTAGATTGTGGTTCATCGGTGGTGTAATGGTTAGCGTGCTCGCCTCGAGTGTGGTAGATTGTGGTTCATCGGTGGTGTAATGGTTAGCATGCTCGCCTCGAGTGTGGTAGATTGTGGGTTCATCGGTGCTGTAATGGTTAGCATGCTCGCTTCGAGTGTGGTAGAGTGTGGTTCATCGGTGGTGTAATGGTTAGCGTGTTCGCCTCGAGTGTGGTAGATTGTGGGTTCATCGGTGGTGTAATGATTAGCGTGCTCGACTCGAGTGTGGTAGATTGTGGATTCATCGGTGGTGTAATGGTTAGCGTGATCGCCTCGAGTGTGGTAGATTCTGGTTCACCGGTGGTGTAATGGTTAACGTGCTCGCCTCGAGTGTGGTTAGATTGTGGATTCATCGGTGGTGTAATGGTTAGCGCGTTCGCCTCGAGTGTGGTAGATTGTGGTTCATCGGTGGTGTAATGGTTAGCGTGCAGGCCTTGAGTGTGATAGATTGTGGGTTCATCGGTGGTGTAATGGGTAGCGTGCTCGCTTCGAGTGTGGTTCATCGGTGGTGTAATGGTTAGCGTGCTCGTATCGAGTGTAGTAGATTGTGGTTCATCGGTGGTGTAATGGTTATCGTGCTCGCCTCGAGTGTGGTAGATTGTGGTTCATCGGTGGTGTAATGGTTAGCATGCTCGCCTCGAGTGTGGTAGATTGTGCATTCATCGGTGGTGTAATTGTTAGCGTGCTCGCCTCGAGTGTGGTAGATTGTGGTTCATCGGTGGTGTAATGGTTAGCGTGCTCGCCTCGAGTGTGGTAGATTGTGGGTTCATCGGTGGTGTAATGGTTAGCGTGCTCGCCTCGAGTGTGGTAGATTGTGGGTTTATCGGTGGTGTAATGGTTAGTGTGCTCGCCTCGAGTGTGGTAGATTGTGGTTTCATCGGTGGTGTAATGGTTAGCGTGCTTGCCTCGAGTGTGGTAGATTGTGAGTTCATCGGTGGTGTAATGGTTAGCGTGCTCGCCTCGAGTGTGGTAGAGTGTGGATTCATCGGTGGTGTAATGGTTAGCGTGCTCCCCTCGAGTGTAGTAGATTGTGGGTTCATCGGTGGTGTAATGGTTAGCGTGTTCGCCTCGAGTGTGGTAGATTGTGGGTTCATCGGTGGTGTAATGGTTAGCGTGCTCGACTCGAGTGTGGTAGAGTGTGGATTCATCGGTGGTGTAATGGTTAGCGTGCTCCCCTCGAGTGTAGTAGATTGTGGGTTCATCGGTGGTGTAATGGTTAGCATGTTCGCCTCGAGTGTGGTAGATTGTGGGTTCATCGGTGGTGTAATGGTTAGCGTGCTCGCCTCGAGTGTGGTAGATTGTGGATTCATCGGTTGTGTAATGGTTAGCGTGCTCGCCTCGAGTGTGGTAGATTGTGATTCATCGGTGGTGTAATGGTTAGCGTGCACGCCTCGAGTGTGATAGATTGTGGGTTCATCGGTGGTGTAATGGGTAGCGTGCTCGCTTCGAGTGTGGTAGATTGTGGTTCATCGGTGGTGTAATGGTTAGCGTGCTCGCCTCGAGTGTGGTAGAGTGTGGTTCATCGGAGGTGTAATGGTTAGCGTGCTCGCCTCGAGTGTGGTATATTGTGGTTCATCGGTGGTGTAATGGTTAGCATGCTCGCCTCGAGTGTGGTAGATTGTGGATTCATCGGTGGTGTAATTGTTAGCGTGCTCGCCTCGAGTGTGGTAGATTGTGGTTCATCGGTGGTGTAATGGTTAGCGTGCTCGCCTCGAGTGTGGTAGATTGCGGGTTCATCGGTGGTGTAATGGTTAGCGTGCTCGACTCGAGTGTGGTAGAGTGTGGATTCATCGGTGGTGTAATGGTTAGCGTTCTCCCCTCGAGTGTAGTAGATTGTGGTTTCATCGGTGCTGTAATGGTTAGCGTGTTCGCCTCGAGTGTGGTAGATTGTGGGTTCATCGATGGTGTAATGGTTAGCGTGCTCGACTCGAGTGTGGTAGATTGTGGATTCATCGGTGGTGTAATGGTTAGCGTGCTCGCCTCGAGTGTGGTAGATTCTGGTTCATAGGTGGTGTAATGGTTAACGTGCTCGCCTCGAGTGTGGTTAGATTGTGGATTCATCGGTGGTGTAATGGTTAGCGTGCTCGCCTCGAGTGTGGTAGATTGTGGTTCATCGGTGGTGTAATGGTTAGCATGCTCGCCTCGAGTGTGGTATATTGTGGGTTCATCGGTGGTGTAATGGTTAGCGTTCTCGCCTCGAGTGTGGTAGATTGTGGGTTTATCGGTGGTGTAATGGTTAGTGTGCTCGCCTCGAGTGTGATAGATTGTGGGTTCATCGGTGGTGTAATGGTTAGCGTGCTTGCCTCGAGTGTGGTAGATTGTGAGTTCATCGGTGGTGTAATGGTTAGTGTGCTCGCCTCGAGTGTGGTAGATTGTGGGTTCATCGGTGGTGTAAAGGTTAGCGTGCTTGCCTCGAGTGTGGAAGATTGTGAGTTCATCGGTGGTGTAATGGTTAGCGTGCTCGCCTCGAGTGTGGTAGAGTGTGGATTCATCGGTGGTGTAATGGTTAGCGTGCTCCCCTCGAGTGTAGTAGATTGTGGGTTCATCGGTGGTGTAATGGTTAGCGTGCTCTCCTCGAGTGTGGTAGATTGTGGGTTTATCGGTGGTGTAATGGTTAGTGTGCTCGCCTCGAGTGTGGTAGATTGTGGGTTCATCGTGGTGTAATGGTTAGCGTGCTTGCCTCGAGTGTGGTAGATTGTGAGTTCATCTTTGGTGTAATGGTTAGCGTGCTCGCCTCGAGTGTGGTAGATTGTGGGTTCATCGGTGGTGTAATGATTAGCGTGCTCGACTCGAGTGTGGTAGATTGTGGATTCATCGGTGGTGTAATGGTTAGCGTGCTCGCCTCGAGTGTGGTTAGATTGTGGATTCATCGGTGGTGTAATGGTTAGCGTGCTCGCCTCGAGTGTGGTAGATTGTGGTTCATCGTGGTGTAATGGTTAGTGTGCACGCCTCGAGTGTGATAGATTGTGGGTTCATCGGTGGTGTAATGGGTAGCGTGCTCGCTTCGAGTGTGGTAGATTGTGGTTCATCGGTGGTGTAATGGTTAGCGTGCTCGCCTCGAGTGTGGTAGAGTGTGGTTCATTGGTGGTGTAATGGTTAGCGTGCTCGCCTCGAGTGTGGTAGATTGTGGGTTCATCGGTGCTGTAATGGTTAGCGTGCTCGCCTCGATTGTAGTAGATTGTGGTTCATCGGTGGTGTAATGGTTAGCGTGCTCGCCTCGAGTGTAGTAGATTGTGGTTCATCGGTGGTGTAATGGTTAGCGTGCTCGCCTCGAGTGTGGTAGATTGTGGGTTCATCGGTGGTGTAATGATTAGCGTGCTCGACTCGAGTGTGGTAGATTGTGGATTCATCGGTGGTGTAATGGTTAGCGTGCTCGCCTCGAGTGTGGTTAGATTGTGGATTCATCGGTGGTGTAATGGTTAGCGTGCTCGCCTCCAGTGTGGTAGATTGTGGTTCATCGTGGTGTAATGGTTAGTGTGCACGCCTCGAGTGTGATAGATTGTGGGTTCATCGGTGTTGTAATGGGTAGCGTGCTCGCTTCGAGTGTGGTAGATTGTGGTTCATCGGTGGTGTAATGGTTAGCGTGCTCGCCTCGAGTGTGGTAGAGTGTGGTTCATTGGTGGTGTAATGGTTAGCGTGCTCGCCTCGAGTGTGGTAGATTGTGGTTCATCGGTGGTGTAATGGTTAGCATGCTCGCCTCGAGTGTGGTAGATTGTGGGTTCATCGGTGCTGTAATGGTTAGCGTGCTCGCCTCGAGTGTAGTAGATTGTGGTTCATCGGTGGTGTAATGGCTAGCGTGCTCGCCTCGAGTGTGGTAGATTGTGGTTCATCAGTGGTGTAATGGTTAGCATGCTCGCCTCGAGTGTGGTAGATTGTGGGTTCATCGGTGCTTTAATGGTTAGCATGCTTGCTTCGAGTGTGGTAGAGTGTGGTTCATCGGTGGTGTAATGGTTAGCGTGTTCGCCTCGAGTGTGGTAGATTGTGGGTTCATCGGTGGTGTAATGATTAGCCTGCTCAACTCGAGTGTGGTAGATTGTGGATTCATCGGTGGTGTAATGGTTAGCGTGATCGCCTCGAGTGTGGTAGATTCTGGTTCACCGGTGGTGTAATGGTTAACGTGCTCGCCTCGAGTGTGGTTAGATTGTGGATTCATCGGTGGTGTAATGGTTAGCGTGCTCGCCTCGAGTGTGGTAGATTGTGGTTCATCGGTGGTGTAATGGTTAGCGTGCAGGCCTTGAGTGTGATAGATTGTGGGTTCATCGGTGGTGTAATGGGTAGCGTGCTCGCTTCGAGTGTGGTTCATCGGTGGTGTAATGGTTAGCGTGCTCGCATCGAGTGTAGTAGATTGTGGTTCATCGGTGGTGTAATGGTTAGCGTGCTCGCCTCGAGTGTGGTAGATTGTGGTTCATCGGTGGTGTAATGGTTAGCGTGCTCGCCTCGAGTGTGGTAGATTGTGGGTTCATCGGTGGTGTAATGGTTAGCGTGCTCGCCTCGAGTGTGGTAGATTGTGGGTTTATCGGTGGTGTAATGGTTAGTGTGCTCGCCTCGAGTGTGGTAGATTGTGGTTTCATCGGTGGTGTAATGGTTAGCGTGCTTGCCTCGTGTGTGGTAGATTGTGAGTTCATCGGTGGTGTAATGGTTAGCGTGCTCGCCTCGAGTGTGGTAGAGTGTGGATTCATCGGTGGTGTAATGGTTAGCGTGCTCCCCTCGAGTGTAGTAGATTGTGGGTTCATCGGTGCTGTAATGGTTAGCGTGTTCGCCTCGAGTGTGGTAGATTGTGGGTTCATCGGTGGTGTAATGGTTAGCGTGCTCGACTCGAGTGTGGTAGAGTGTGGATTCATCGGTGGTGTAATGGTTAGCGTGCTCCCCTCGAGTGTAGTAGATTGTGGGTTCATCGGTGGTGTAATGGTTAGCGTGTTCGCCTCGAGTGTGGTAGATTGTGGGTTCATCGGTGGTGTAATGGTTAGCGTGCTCGACTCGAGTGTGGTAGACTCTGGTTCATCGATGGTGTAATGGTTAACGTGCTCGCCTCGAGTGTGGTTAGTTTGTGGATTCATCGGTGGTGTAATGGTTAGCGTGCTCGCCTCGAGTGTGGTAGATTGTGATTCATCGGTGGTGTAATGGTTAGCGTGCACGCCTCGAGTGTGATAGATTGTGGGTTCATCGGTGGTGTAATGGGTAGCGTGCTCGCTTCGAGTGTGTTAGATTGTGGTTCATCGGTGGTGTAATGGTTAGCGTGCTCGCCTCGAGTGTGGTAGAGTGTGGTTCATCGGTGGTGTAATGGTTAGCGTGCTCGCCTCGAGTGTGGTATATTGTGGTTCATCGGTGGTGTAATGGTTAGCATGCTCGCCTCGAGTGTGGTAGATTGTGGATTCATCGGTGGTGTAATTGTTAGCGTGCTCGCCTCGAGTGTGGTAGATTGTGGTTCATCGGTGGTGTAATGGTTAGCGTGCTCGCCTCGAGTGTGGTAGATTGCGGGTTCATCGGTGGTGTAATGGTTAGCGTGCTCGACTCGAGTGTGGTAGAGTGTGGATTCATCGGTGGTGTAATGGTTAGCGTTCTCCCCTCGAGTGTAGTAGATTGTGGGTTCATCGGTGCTGTAATGGTTAGCGTGTTCGCCTCGAGTGTGGTAGATTGTGGGTTCATCGATGGTGTAATGGTTAGCGTGCTCGACTCGAGTGTGGTAGATTGTGGATTCATCGGTGGTGTAATGGTTAGCGTGCTCGCCTCGAGTGTGGTAGATTCTGGTTCATCGGTGGTGTAATGGTTAACGTGCTCGCCTCGAGTGTGGTTAGATTGTGGATTCATCGGTGGTGTAATGGTTAGCGTGCTCGCCTCGAGTGTGGTAGATTGTGGTTCATCGGTGGTGTAATGGTTAGCATGCTCGACTCGAGTGTGGTATATTGTGGGTTCATCGGTGGTGTAATGGTTAGCGTGCTCGCCTCGAGTGTGGTAGATTGTGGGTTTATCGGTGGTGTAATGGTTAGTGTGCTCGCCTCGAGTGTGATAGATTGTGGGTTCATCGGTGGTGTAATGGTTAGCGTGCTTGCCTCGAGTGTGGTAGATTGTGAGTTCATCGGTGGTGTAATGGTTAGCGTGCTCGCCTCGAGTGTGGTAGATTGTGGATTCATCGGTGGTGTAATGATTAGCGTGCTCCACTCGAGTGTAGTAGATTGTGGGTTCATCCGTGGTGTAATGGTTAGCGTGCTCGCCTCGAGTGTGGTAGATTGTGGATTCATCGGTGGTATAATGGTTAGCGTGCTCGCCTCGAGTGTGGTAGATTGTGGTTCATCGGTGGTGTAATGGTTAGCATGCTCGCCTCGAGTGTGGTAGATTGTGGGTTCATCGGTGGTGTAATGGTTAGCGTGCTCGCCTCGAGTGTGGTAGATTGTGGGTTTATCGGTGGTGTAATGGTTAGTGTGCTCGCCTCGAGTGTGGTAGAATGTGGGTTCATCGGTGGTGTAATGGTTAGCGTGCTTGCCTCGAGTGTGGTAGATTGTGAGTTCATCGGTGGTGTAATGGTTAGGGTGCTCGCCTCGAGTGTGGTAGAGTGTGGATTCATCGGTGGTGTAATGGTTAGCGTGCTCCCCTCGAGTGTAGTAGATTGTGGGTTCATCGGTTGTGTAATGGTTAGCGTGCTCTCCTCGAGTGTGGTAGATTGTGGGTTTATTGGTGGTGTAATGGTTAGTGTGCTCGCCTCGAGTGTGGTAGATTGTGGGTTCATCGTGGTGTAATGGTTAGCGTGCTTGCCTCGAGTGTGGTAGATTGTGAGTTCATCGGTGGTGTAATGGTTAGCGTGCTCGCCTCGAGTGTGGTAGATTGTGGGTTCATCGGGGGTGTAATGGTTAGCGTGCTCGACTCGAGTGTGGTAGATTGTGGATTCATCGGTGGTGTAATGGTTAGCGTGCTCGCCTCGAGTGTGGTTAGATTGTGGATTCATCGGTGGTGTAATGGTTAGCGTGCTCGCCTCGAATGTGGTAGATTGTGGTTCATCGGTGGTGTAATGGGTAGCGTGCTCGCTTCGAGTGTGTTAGATTGTGGTTCATCGGTGGTGTAATGGTTAGCGTGCTCGCCTCGAGTGTGGTAGAGTGTGGTTCATTGGTGGTGTAATGGTTAGCGTGCTCGCCTCGAGTGTGGTAGATTGTGGTTCATCGGTGGGGTAATGGTTAGCATGCTCGCCTCGAGTGTGGTAGATTGTGGGTTCATCGGTGGTGTAATGGTTAGCGTGCTCGCCTCGAGTGTAGTAGATTGTGGTTCATCGGTGGTGTAATGGTTAGCGTGCTCGCCTCGAGTGTGGTAGAGTGTGGTTCATCGGTGGTGTAATGGTTAGCATGCTCGTCTCGAGTGTGGTAGATTGTGGGTTCATCGGTGCTGTAATGGTTAGCATGCTCGCTTCGAGTTTGGTAGAGTATGATTCATCGGTGGTGTAATGGTTAGCGTGTTCGCCTCGAGTGTGGTAGATTGTGGGTTCATCGGTGGTGTAATGGTTAGTGTGCTCGACTCGAGTGTGGTAGATTGTGGATTCATCGGTGGTGTAATGGTTAGCGTGCTCGCCTCGAGTGTGGTAGATTTTGGTTCATCGGTGGTGTAATGGTTAGCGTGCAGGCCTTGAGTGTGATAGATTGTGGGTTCATCGGTGGTGTAATGGGTAGCGTGCTCGCTTCGAGTGTGGTTCATCGGTGGTGTAATGGTTAGCGTGCTCGCCTCGAGTGTGGTAGACTGTGGTTCATCGGTGGTGTAATGGTTAGCATGCTCGCCTCGAGTGTGGTAGATTGTGGATTCATCGGTGGTGTAATTGTTAGCGTGCTCGCCTCGAGTGTGGTAGATTGTGGTTCATCGGTGGTGTAATGGTTAGCGTGCTCGCCTCGAGTGTGGTAGATTGTGGGTTCATCGGTGGTGTAATGGTTAGCGTGCTCGACTCGAGTGTGGTAGATTGTGGGTTTATCGGTGGTGTAATGGTTAGTGTGCTCGCCTCGAGTGTGGTAGATTGTGGGTTCATAGGTGGTGTAATGGTTAACGTGCTCGCCTCGAGTGTGGTTAGATTTTGGATTCATCGGTGGTGTAATGGTTAGCGTGCTCGCCTCGAGTGGGGTAGATTGTGATTCATCGGTGGTGTAATGGTTAGCGTGCACGCCTCGAGTGTGATAGATTGTGGGTTCATCGGTGGTGTAATGGGTAGCGTGCTCGCTTCGAGTGTGGTAGATTGTGGTTCATCGGTGGTGTAATGGTTAGCGTGCTCGCCTCGAGTGTGGTAGAGTGTGGTTCATCGGTGGTGTAATGATTAGCGTGCTCGCCTCGAGTGTGGTAGATTGTGGTTCATCGGTGGTGTAATGGTTAGCATGCTCGCCTCGAGTGTGGTAGATTGTGGATTCATCGGTGGTGTAATTGTTAGCGTGCTCGCCTCGAGTGTGGTAGATTGTGGTTCATCGGTGGTGTAATGGTTAACGTGCTCGCCTCGAGTGTGGTTAGATTGTGGATTCATCGGTGGTGTATTGGTTAGCGTGCTCGCCTCGAGTGTGGTAGATTGTGGTTAATCGGTGGTGTAATGGTTAGCATGCTCGCCTCGAGTGTGGTAGATTGTGGGTTCATCGGTGGTGTAATGGTTAGCGTGCTCGCCTCGAGTGTGGTAGATTGTGGGTTTATCGGTGGTGTAATGGTTAGTGTGCTCGCCTCGAGTGTGGTAGATTGTGGGTTCATCGGTGGTGTAATGGTTAACGTGCTCGCCTCGAGTGTGGTTAGATTGTGGATTCATCGGTGGTGTAATGGTTAGCGTGCTCGCCTCGAATGTGGTAGATTGTGGTTCATCGGTGGTGTAATGGGTAGCGTGCTCGCCTCGAGTGTGGTAGATTGTGGTTCATCGGTGGTGTAATGGTTAGCATGCTCGCCTCGAGTGTGGTAGATTGTGGATTCATCGGTGGTGTAATTGTTAGCATGCTCGTCTCGAGTGTGGTAGATTGTGGGTTCATCGGTGCTGTAATGGTTAGCATGCTCGCTTCGAGTTTGGTAGAGTGTGGTTCATCGGTGGTGTAATGGTTAGCGTGTTCGCCTCGAGTGTGGTAGATTGTGGGTTCATCGGTGGTGTAATGGTTAGTGTGCTCGACTCGAGTGTGGTAGATTGTGGATTCATCGGTGGTGTAATGGTTAGCGTGCTCGCCTCGAGTGTGGTAGATTTTGGTTCATCGGTGGTGTAATGGTTAGCGTGCAGGCCTTGAGTGTGATAGATTGTGGGTTCATCGGTGGTGTAATGGGTAGCGTGCTCGCTTCGAGTGTGGTTCATCGGTGGTGTAATGGTTAGCGTGCTCGCCTCGAGTGTGGTAGAGTGTAGTTCATCGGTGGTGTAATGGTTAGCATGCTCGCCTCGAGTGTGGTAGATTGTGGTTCATCGGTGGTGTAATGGTTAGCATGCTCGCCTCGAGTGTGGTAGATTGTGGATTCATCGGTGGTGTAATTGTTAGCGTGCTCGCCTCGAGTGTGGTAGATTGTGGTTCATCGGTGGTGTAATGGTTAGCGTGCTCGCCTCGAGTGTGGTAGATTGTGGGTTCATCGGTGGTGTAATGGTTAGCGTGCTCGACTCGAGTGTGGTAGATTGTGGGTTTATCGGTGGTGTAATGGTTAGTGTGCTCGCCTCGAGTGTGGTAGATTGTGGGTTCATAGGTGGTGTAATGGTTAACGTGCTCGCCTCGAGTGTGGTTAGATTTTGGATTCATCGGTGGTGTAATGGTTAGCGTGCTCGCCTCGAGTGTGGTAGATTGTGATTCATCGGTGGTGTAATGGTTAGCGTGCACGCCTCGAGTGTGATAGATTGTGGGTTCATCGGTGGTGTAATGGGTAGCGTGCTCGCTTCGAGTGTGGTAGATTGTGGTTCATCGGTGGTGTAATGGTTAGCGTGCTCGCCTCGAGTGTGGTAGAGTGTGGTTCATCGGTGGTGTAATGATTAGCGTGCTCGCCTCGAGTGTGGTAGATTGTGGTTCATCGGTGGTGTAATGGTTAGCATGCTCGCCTCGAGTGTGGTAGATTGTGGATTCATCGGTGGTGTAATTGTTAGCGTGCTCGCCTCGAGTGTGGTAGATTGTGGTTCATCGGTGGTGTAATGGTTAGCGTGCTCGCCTCGAGTGTGGTAGATTGTGGGTTCATCGGTGGTGTAATGGTTAGCGTGCTCGACTCGAGTGTGGTAGATTGTGGATTCATCGGTGGTGTAATGGTTAGCGTGCTCGCCTCGAGTGTGGTAGATTCTGGTTCATCGGTGGTGTAATGGTTAACGTGCTCGCCTCGAGTGTGGTTAGATTGTGGATTCATCGGTGGTGTATTGGTTAGCGTGCTCGCCTCGAGTGTGGTAGATTGTGGTTAATCGGTGGTGTAATGGTTAGCATGCTCGCCTCGAGTGTGGTAGATTGTGGGTTCATCGGTGGTGTAATGGTTAGCGTGCTCGCCTCGAGTGTGGTAGATTGTGGGTTTATCGGTGGTGTAATGGTTAGTGTGCTCGCCTCGAGTGTGGTAGATTGTGGGTTCATCGGTGGTGTAATGGTTAACGTGCTCGCCTCGAGTGTGGTTAGATTGTGGATTCATCGGTGGTGTAATGGTTAGCGTGCTCGCCTCGAATGTGGTAGATTGTGGTTCATTGGTGGTGTAATGGGTAGCGTGCTCGCTTCGAGTGTGTTAGATTGTGGTTCATCGGTGGTGTAATGGTTAGCGTGCTCGCCTCGAGTGTGGTAGAGTGTGGTTCATTGGTGGTGTAATGGTTAGCGTGCTCGCCTCGAGTGTGGTAGATTGTGGTTCATCGGTGGGGTAATGGTTAGCATGCTCGCCTCGAGTGTGGTAGATTGTGGGTTCATCGGTGCTGTAATGGTTAGCGTGCTCGCCTCGAGTGTAGTAGATTGTGGTTCATCGGTGGTGTAATGGTTAGCGTGCTCGCCTCGAGTGTGGTAGAGTGTGGTTCATCGGTGGTGTAATGGTTAGCATGCTCGTCTCGAGTGTGGTAGATTGTGGGTTCATCGGTGCTGTAATGGTTAGCATGCTCGCTTCGAGTGTGGTAGAGTGTGGTTCATCGGTGGTGTAATGGTTAGCGTGTTCGCCTCGAGTGTGGTAGATTGTGGGTTCATCGGTGGTGTAATGGTTAGCGTGCTCGACTCGAGTGTGGTAGATTGTGGATTCATCGGTGGTGTAATGGTTAGCGTGCTCGCCTCGAGTGTGGTAGATTTTGGTTCATCGGTGGTGTAATGGTTAGCGTGCAGGCCTTGAGTGTGATAGATTGTGGGTTCATCGGTGGTGTAATGGGTAGCGTGCTCGCTTCGAGTGTGGTTCATCGGTGGTGTAATGGTTAACGTGCTCGCCTCGAGTGTGGTAGAGTGTAGTTCATCGGTGGTGTAATGGTTAGCGTGCTCGCCTCGAGTGTGGTAGATTGTGGTTCATCGGTGGTGTAATGGTTAGCATGCTCGCCTCGAGTGTGGTAGATTGTGGATTCATCGGTGGTGTAATTGTTAGCGTGCTCGCCTCGAGTGTGGTAGATTGTGGTTCATCGGTGGTGTAATGGTTAGCGTGCT
The DNA here is from genome assembly GCA_963680875.1 of Bathymodiolus brooksi. Classification (NCBI taxonomy): domain Eukaryota; kingdom Metazoa; phylum Mollusca; class Bivalvia; order Mytilida; family Modiolidae; genus Bathymodiolus; species Bathymodiolus brooksi. Next base: position 14,256,740 of record OY804590.1, read on the forward strand.
CGCCTCGAGTGTGGTAGATTGTGGGTTCATCGGTGGTGTAATGGTTAGCGTGCTCGACTCGAGTGTGGTAGATTGTGGATTCATCGGTGGTGTAATGGTTAGCGTGCTCGCCTCGAGTGTGGTAGATTCTGGTTCATCGGTGGTGTAATGGTTAACGTGCTCGCCTCGAGTGTGGTTAGATTGTGGATTCATCGGTGGTGTATTGGTTAGCGTGCTCGCCTCGAGTGTGGTAGATTGTGGTTAATCGGTGGTGTAATGGTTAGCATGCTCGCCTCGAGTGTGGTAGATTGTGGGTTCATCGGTGGTGTAATGGTTAGCGTGCTCGCCTCGAGTGTGGTAGATTGTGGGTTTATCGGTGGTGTAATGGTTAGTGTGCTCGCCTCGAGTGTGGTAGATTGTGGGTTCATCGGTGGTGTAATGGTTAACGTGCTCGCCTCGAGTGTGGTTAGATTGTGGATTCATCGGTGGTGTAATGGTTAGCGTGCTCGCCTCGAATGTGGTAGATTGTGGTTCATCGGTGGTGTAATGGTTAGCGTGCTCGCCTCGAGTGTGGTAGATTGTGGGTTCATCGGTGGTGTAATGGTTAGCGTGCTCGACTCGAGTGTGGTAGATTGTGGATTCATCGGTGGTGTAATGGTTAGCGTGCTCGCCTCGAGTGTGGTAGATTCTGGTTCATCGGTGGTGTAATGGTTAACGTGCTCGCCTCGAGTGTGGTTAGATTGTGGATTCATCGGTGGTGTATTGGTTAGCGTGCTCGCCTCGAGTGCGGTAGATTGTGGTTAATCGGTGGTGTAATGGTTAGCATGCTCGCCTCGAGTGTGGTAGATTGTGGGTTCATCGGTGGTGTAATGGTTAGCGTGCTCGCCTCGAGTGTGGTAGATTGTGGGTTTATCGGTGGTGTAATGGTTAGTGTGCTCGCCTCGAGTGTGGTAGATTGTGGGTTCATCGGTGGTGTAATGGTTAACGTGCTCGCCTCGAGTGTGGTTAGATTGTGGATTCATCGGTGGTGTAATGGTTAGCGTGCTCGCCTCGAATGTGGTAGATTGTGGTTCATCGGTGGTGTAATGGGTAGCGTGCTCGCTTCGAGTGTGTTAGATTGTGGTTCATCGGTGGTGTAATGGTTAGCGTGCTCGCCTCGAGTGTGGTAGAGTGTGGTTCATTGGTGGTGTAATGGTTAGCGTGCTCGCCTCGAGTGTGGTAGATTGTGGTTCATCGGTGGGGTAATGGTTAGCATGCTCGCCTCGAGTGTGGTAGATTGTGGGTTCATCGGTGCTGTAATGGTTAGCGTGCTCGCCTCGAGTGTAGTAGATTGTGGTTCATCGGTGGTGTAATGGTTAGCGTGCTCGCCTCGAGTGTGGTAGAGTGTGGTTCATCGGTGGTGTAATGGTTAGCATGCTCGTCTCGAGTGTGGTAGATTGTGGGTTCATCGGTGCTGTAATGGTTAGCATGCTCGCTTCGAGTGTGGTAGAGTGTGGTTCATCGGTGGTGTAATGGTTAGCGTGTTCGCCTCGAGTGTGGTAGATTGTGGGTTCATCGGTGGTGTAATGGTTAGCGTGCTCGACTCGAGTGTGGTAGATTGTGGATTCATCGGTGGTGTAATGGTTAGCGTGCTCGCCTCGAGTGTGGTAGATTTTGGTTCATCGGTGGTGTAATGGTTAGCGTGCAGGCCTTGAGTGTGATAGATTGTGGGTTCATCGGTGGTGTAATGGGTAGCGTGCTCGCTTCGAGTGTGGTTCATCGGTGGTGTAATGGTTAACGTGCTCGCCTCGAGTGTGGTAGAGTGTAGTTCATCGGTGGTGTAATGGTTAGCGTGCTCGCCTCGAGTGTGGTAGATTGTGGTTCATCGGTGGTGTAATGGTTAGCATGCTCGCCTCGAGTGTGGTAGATTGTGGATTCATCGGTGGTGTAATTGTTAGCGTGCACGCCTCGAGTGTGGTAGATTGTGGTTCATCGGTGGTGTAATGGTTAGCATGCTCGCCTCGAGTGTGGTAGATTGTGGGTTCATCGGTGGTGTAATGGTTAGCGTGCTCGCCTCGAGTGTGGTAGATTGTGGGTTTATCGGTGGTGTAATGGTTAGTGTGCTCGCCTCGAGTGTGGTAGATTGTGGGTTCATCGGTGGTGTAATGGTTAACGTGCTCGCCTCGAGTGTGGTTAGATTTTGGATTCATCGGTGGTGTAATGGTTAGCGTGCTCGCCTCGAGTGTGGTAGATTGTGATTCATCGGTGGTGTAATGGTTAGCGTGCACGCCTAGAGTGTGATAGATTGTGGGTTCATCGGTGGTGTAATGGGTAGCGTGCTGGCTTCGAGTGTGGTAGATTGTGGTTCATCGGTGGTGTAATGGTTAGCGTGCTCGCCTCGAGTGTGGTAGAGTGTGGTTCATCGGTGGTGTAATGATTAGCGTGCTCGCCTCGAGTGTGGTAGATTGTGGTTCATCGGTGGTGTAATGGTTAGCATGCTCGCCTCGAGTGTGGTAGATTGTGGATTCATCGGTGGTGTAATTGTTAGCGTGCTCGCCTCGAGTGTGGTAGATTGTGGATCATCGGTGGTGTAATGGTTAGCGTGCTCGCCTCGAGTGTGGTAGATTGTGGGTTCATCGGTGGTGTAATGGTTAGCGTGCTCGACTCGAGTGTGGTAGAGTGTGGATTCATCGGTGGTGTAATGGTTAGCGTTCTCCCCTCGAGTGTAGTAGATTGTGGGTTCATCGGTGCTGTAATGGTTAGCGTGTTCGCCTCTAGTGTGGTAGATTGTGGGTTCATCGGTGGTGTAATGGTTAGCGTGCTCGACTCGAGTGTGGTAGATTGTGGATTCATCGGTGGTGTAATGGTTAGCGTGCTCGCCTCGAGTGTGGTTAGATTGTGGATTCATCGGTGGTGTATTGGTTAGCGTGCTCGCCTCGAGTGTGGTAGATTGTGGTTAATCGGTGGTGTAATGGTTAGCATGCTCGCCTCGAGTGTGGTAGATTGTGGGTTCATCGGTGGTGTAATGGTTAGCGTGCTCGCCTCGAGTGTGGTAGATTGTGGGTTTATCGGTGGTGTAATGGTTAGTGTGCTCGCCTCGAGTGTGGTAGATTGTGGGTTCATCGGTGGTGTAATGGTTAACGTGCTCGCCTCGAGTGTGGTTAGATTGTGGATTCATCGGTGGTGTAATGGTTAGCGTGCTCGCCTCGAGTGTGGTAGATTGTGATTCATCGGTGGTGTAATGGTTAGCGTGCACGCCTCGAGTGTGATAGATTGTGGGTTCATCGGTGGTGTAATGGGTAGCGTGCTCGCTTCGAGTGTGGTAGATTGTGGTTCATCGGTGGTGTAATGGTTAGCGTGCTCGCCTCGAGTGTGGTAGAGTGTGGTTCATCGGTGGTGTAATGATTAGCGAGCTCGCCTCGAGTGTGGTAGATTGTGGTTCATCGGTGGTGTAATGGTTAGCATGCTCGCCTCGAGTGTGGTAGATTGTGGATTCATCGGTGGTGTAATTGTTAGCGTGCTCGCCTCGAGTGTGGTAGATTGTGGATTCATCGGTGGTGTAATGGTTAGCGTGCTCGCCTCGAGTGTGGTAGATTGTGGGTTCATCGGTGGTGTAATGGTTAGCGTGCTCGACTCGAGTGTGGTAGAGTGTGGATTCATCGGTGGTGTAATGGTTAGCGTTCTCCCCTCGAGTGTAGTAGATTGTGGGTTCATCGGTGCTGTAATGGTTAGCGTGTTCGCCTCTAGTGTGGTAGATTGTGGGTTCATCGGTGGTGTAATGGTTAGCGTGCTCGACTCGAGTGTGGTAGATTGTGGATTCATCGGTGGTGTAATGGTTAGCGTGCTCGCCTCGAGTGTGGTAGATTCTGGTTCATCGGTGGTGTAATGGTTAACGTGCTCGCCTCGAGTGTGGTTAGATAGTGGATTCATCGGTGGTGTATTGGTTAGCGTGCTCTCCTCGAGTGTGGTAGATTGTGGTTAATCGGTGGTGTAATGGTTAGCATGCTCGCCTCGAGTGTGGTAGATTGTGGGTTCATCGGTGGTGTAATGGTTAGCGTGCTCGCCTCGAGTGTGGTAGATTCTGGTTCATCGGTGGTGTAATGGTTAACGTGCTCGCCTCGAGTGTGGTTAGATTGTGGATTCATCGGTGGTGTATTGGTTAGCGTGCTCGCCTCGAGTGTGGTAGATTGTGGTTAATCGGTGGTGTAATGGTTAGCATGCTCGCCTCGAGTGTGGTAGATTGTGGGTTCATCGGTGGTGTAATGGTTAGCGTGCTCGCCTCGAGTGTGGTAGATTGTGGGTTTATCGGTGGTGTAATGGTTAGTGTGCTCGCCTCGAGTGTGGTAGATTGTGGGTTCATCGGTGGTGTAATGGTTAACGTGCTCGCCTCGAGTGTGGTTAGATTGTGGATTCATCGGTGGTGTAATGGTTAGCGTGCTCGCCTCGAGTGTGGTAGATTGTGATTCATCGGTGGTGTAATGGTTAGCGTGCACGCCTCGAGTGTGATAGATTGTGGGTTCATCGGTGGTGTAATGGGTAGCGTGCTCGCTTCGAGTGTGGTAGATTGTGGTTCATCGGTGGTGTAATGGTTAGCGTGCTCGCCTCGAGTGTGGTAGAGTGTGGTTCATCGGTGGTGTATTGATTAGCGTGCTCGCCTCGAGTGTGGTAGATTGTGGTTCATCGGTGGTGTAATGGTTAGCGTGCTCGCCTCGAGTGTGGTAGATTGTGGATTCATCGGTGGTGTAATTGTTAGCGTGCTCGCCTCGAGTGTGGTAGATTGTGGTTCATCGGTGGTGTAATGGTTAGCGTGCTCGCCTCGAGTGTGGTAGATTGTGGGTTCATCGGTGGTGTAATGGTTAGCGTGCTCGACTCGAGTGTGGTAGATTGTGGATTCATCGGTGGTGTAATGGTTAGCGTGCTCGCCTCGAGTGTGGTAGATTCTGGTTCATCGGTGGTGTAATGGTTAACGTGCTCGCCTCGAGTGTGGTTAGATTGTGGATTCATCGGTGGTGTATTGGTTAGCGTGCTCGCCTCGAGTGTGGTAGATTGTGGTTAATCGGTGGTGTAATGGTTAGCATGCTCGCCTCGAGTGTGGTAGATTGTGGGTTCATCGGTGGTGTAATGGTTAGCGTGCTCGCCTCGAGTGTGGTAGATTGTGGGTTTATCGGTGGTGTAATGGTTAGTGTGCTCGCCTCGAGTGTGGTAGATTGTGGGTTCATCGGTGGTGTAATGGTTAGCGTGCTTGCCTCGAGTGTGGAAGATTGTGAGTTCATCGGTGGTGTAATGGTTAGCGTGCTCGCCTCGAGTGTGGTAGATTGTGGGTTCATCGGTGGTGTAATGGTTAGCGTGCTCGACTCGAGTGTGGTAGATTGTGGATTCATCGGTGGTGTAATGGTTAGCGTGCTCGCCTCGAGTGTGGTAGATTGTGGTTCATCGGTGGTGTAATGGTTAGTGTGCACGCCTCGAGTGTGATAGATTGTGGGTTCATCGGTGGTGTAATGGGTAGCGTGCTCGCTTCGAGTGTGGTAGATTGTGGTTCATCGGTGGTGTAATGGTTAGCGTGCTCGCCTCGAGTGTGGTAGAGTGTGGTTCATTGGTGGTGTAATGGTTAGCGTGCTCGCCTCGAGTGTGGTAGATTGTGGTTCATCGGTGGTGTAATGGTTAGCATGCTCGCCTCGAGTGTGGTAGATTGTGGGTTCATCGGTGCTGTAATGGTTAGCGTGCTCGCCTCGAGTGTAGTAGATTGTGGTTCATCGGTGGTGTAATGGTTAGCGTGCTCGCCTCGAGTGTGGTAGATTGTGGGTTCATCGGTGGTGTAATGGTTAGCATGCTCGCCTCGAGTGTGGTAGATTGTGGGTTCATCGGTGCTGTAATGGTTAGTATGCTCGCTTCGAGTGTGGTAGAGTGTGGTTCATCGGTGGTGTAATGGTTAGCGTGTTCGCCTCGAGTGTGGTAGATTGTGGGTTCATCGGTGGTGTAATGGTTAGCATGCTCGACTCGAGTGTGGTAGATTGTGGATTCATCGGTGGTGTAATGGTTAGCGTGCTCGCCTCGAGTGTGGTAGATTCTGGTTCACCGGTGGTGTAATGGTTAGCGTGCAGGCCTTGAGTGTGATAGATTGTGGGTTCATCGGTGGTGTAATGGGTAGCGTGCTCGCTTCGAGTGTGGTTCATCGGTGGTGTAATGGTTAGCGTGCTCGCCTCGAGTGTGGTAGAGTGTGGTTCATCGGTGGTGTAATGGTTAGCGTGCTCGCCTCGAGTGTGGTAGATTGTGGTTCATCGGTGGTGTAATGGTTAGCATGCTCGCCTCGAGTGTGGTAGATTGTGCATTCATCGGTGGTGTAATGGTTAGCGTGCTCGCCTCGAGTGTGGTAGATTGTGGGTTTATCGGTGGTGTAATGGTTAGTATGCTCGCCTCGAGTGTGGTAGATTGTGGGTTCATCGGTGGTGTAATGGTTAGCGTGCTTGCCTCGAGTGTGGTAGCTTGTGAGTTCATCGGTGGTGTAATGGTTAGCGTGCTCGCCTCGAGTGTGGTAGAGTGTGGATTCATCGGTGGTGTAATGGTTAGCGAGCTCCCCTCGAGTGTAGTAGATTGTGGGTTCATCGGTGCTGTAATGGTTAGCGTGTTCGCCTCGAGTGTGGTAGATTGTGGGTTCATCGGTGGTGTAATTGTTAGCGTGCTCGACTCGAGTGTGGTATAGTGTGGATTCATCGGTGGTGTAATGGTTAGCGTGCTCCCCTCGAGTGTAGTAGATTGTGGGTTCATCGGTGGTGTAATGTTTAGCGTGTTCGCCTCGAGTGTGGTAGATTGTGGGTTCATCGGTGGTGTAATGGTTAGCGTGCTCGACTCGAGTGTGGTAGATTGTGGATTCATCGGTGGTGTAATGGTTAGCGTGCTCGCCTCGAGTGTGGTAGACTCTGGTTCATCGATGGTGTAATGGTTAACGTGCTCGCCTCGAGTGTGGTTAGATTGTGGATTCATCGGTGGTGTAATGGTTAGCGTGCTCGCCTCGAGTGTGGTAGATTGTGATTCATCGGTGGTGTAATGGTTAGCGTGCACGCCTCGAGTGTGATAGATTGTGGGTTCATCGGTGGTGTAATGGGTAGCGTGCTCGCTTCGAGTGTGGTAGATTGTGGTTCATCGGTGGTGTAATGGTTAGCGTGCTCGACTCGAGTGTGGTAGAGTGTGGTTCATCGGTGGTGTAATGGTTAGCGTGCTCGCCTCGAGTGTGGTATATTGTGGTTCATCGGTGGTGTAATGGTTAGCATGCTCGCCTCGAGTGTGGTAGATTGTGGATTCATCGGTTGTGTAATTGTTAGCGTGCTCGCCTCGAGTGTGGTAGATTGTGGTTCATCGGTGGTGTAATGGTTAGCGTGCTCACCTCGAGTGTGGTAGATTGTGGGTTCATCGGTGGTGTAATGGTTAGCGTGCTCGACTCGAGTGTGGTAGAGTGTGGATTCATCGGTGGTGTAATGGTTAACGTTCTCCCCTCGAGTGTAGTAGATTGTGGGTTCATCGGTGCTGTAATGGTTAGCGTGTTCGCCTCGAGTGTGGTAGATTGTGGGTTCATCGATGGTGTAATGGTTAGCGTGCTCGACTCGAGTGTGGTAGATTGTGGATTCATCGGTGGTGTAATGGTTAGCGTGCTCGCCTCGAGTGTGGTAGATTCTGGTTCATCGGTGGTGTATTGGTTAACGTGCTCGCCTCGAGTGTGGTTAGATTGTGGATTCATCGGTGGTGTAATGGTTAGCGTGCTCGCCTCGAGTGTGGTAGATTGTGGTTCATCGGTGGTGTAATGGTTAGCATGCTCGCCTCGAGTGTGGTATATTGTGGGTTCATCGGTGGTGTAATGGTTAGCGTGCTCGCCTCGAGTGTGGTAGATTGTGGGTTTATCGGTGGTGTAATGGTTAGTGTGCTCGCCTCGAGTGTGATAGATTGTGGGTTCATCGGTGATGTAATGGTTAGCGTGCTTGCCTCGAGTGTGGTAGATTGTGAGTTCATCGGTGGTGTAATGGTTAGCGTGCTCGCCTCAAGTGTGGTAGAGTGTGGATTCATCGGTGGTGTAATGGTTAGCGTGCTCGCCTCGAGTGTAGTAGATTGTGGGTTCATCGGTGGTGTAATGGTTAGCGTGCTCTCCTCGAGTGTGGTAGATTGTGGGTTTATCGGTGGTGTAATGGTTAGTGTGCTCGCCTCGAGTGTGGTAGATTGTGGGTTCATCGTGGTGTAATGGTTAGCGTGCTTGCCGCGACTGTGGTAGATTGTGAGTTCATCGGTGGTGTAATGGTTAGCGTGCTCGCCTCGAGTGTGGTAGATTGTGGGTTCATCGGTGGTGTAATGGTTAGCGTGCTCGACTCGAGTGTGGTAGATTGTGGATTCATCGGTGGTGTAATGGTTAGCGTGCTCGCCTCGAGTGTGGTTATATTGTGGATTCATCGGTGGTGTAATGGTTAGCGTGCTCGCCTCGAGTGTGGTAGATTGTGGGTTCATCGGTGGTGTAATGGTTAGCGTGCTCGACTCGAGTGTGGTAGATTGTGGATTCATCGGTGGTGTAATGGTTAGCGTGCTCGCCTCGAGTGTGGTTAGATTGTGGATTCATCGGTGGTGTAATGGTTAGCGTGCTCGCCTCGAGTGTGGTAGATTGTGGTTTATCGGTGGTGTAATGGTTAGTGTGCACGCCTCGAGAGTGATAGATTGTGGGTTCATCGGTGGTGTAATGGGTAGCGTGCTCGCTTCGAGTGTGGTAGATTGTGGTTCATCGGTGGTGTAATGGTTAGCGTGCTCGCCTCGAGTGTGGTAGAGTGTGGTTCATTGGTGGCGTAATGGTTAGCGTGCAGGCCTCGAGTGTGATAGATTGTGGGTTCATCGGTGGTGTAATGGGTAGCGTGCTTGCTTCGAGTGTGGTTCATCGGTGGTGTAATTGTTAGCGTGCTCGCCTCAAGTGTGGTAGATTGTGGTTCATCGGTGGTGTAATAATTAGCATGCTCGCCTCGAGTGTGGTAGATTGTGGATTCATCGTTGGTGTAATTGTTAGCGTGCTCGCCTCGAGTGTGGTAGATTGTGGTTCATCGGTGGTGTAATGGTTAGCGTGCTCGCCTCGAGTGTGGTAGATTGTGGGTTCATCGGTGGTGTAATGTTTAGCGTGCTCGCCTCGAGTGTGGTAGATTGTGGGTTTATCGGTGGTGTAATGGTTAGTGTGCTCGCCTCGAGTGTGGTAGATTGTGGGTTCATCGGTGGTGTAATGGTTAGCGTGCTTGCCTCGAGTGTGGTAGATTGTGAGTTCATCGGTGGTGTAATGGTTAGCGTGCTCGCCTCGAGTGTGGTAGAGTGGATTCATCGGTGGTGTAATGGTTAGCGTGCTCCCCTCGAGTGTAGTAGATTGTGGGTTCATCGATGCTGTAATGGTTAGCGTGTTCGCCTCGAGTGTGGTAGATTGTGGGTTCATCGGTGGTGTAATGGTTAGCGTGCTCGACTCAAGTGTGGTAGAGTGTGGATTCATCGGTGGTGTAATGGTTAGCGTGCTCCCCTCGAGTGTAGTAGATTGTGGGTTCATCGGTGGTGTAATGGTTAGCGTGTTCGCCTCGAGTGTTGTAGATTGTGGGTTCATCGGTGGTGTAATGGTTAGCGTGCTCGACTCGAGTGTGGTAGATTGTGGATTCATCGGTGGTGTAATGGTTAGCGTGCTCGCCTCGAGTGTGGTAGATTCTGGTTCATCGATGGTGTAATGGTTAACGTGCTCGCCTCGAGTGTGGTTAGATTGTGGATTCATCGGTGGTGTAATGGTTAGCGTGCTCGCCTCGAGTGTGGTAGATTGTGATTCATCGGTGGTGTAATGGTTAGCGTGCACGCCTCGAGTGTGATAGATTGTGGGTTCTTCGGTGGTGTAATGGTTAGCGTGCTCGCCTCGAGTGTAGTAGATTGTGGGTTCATCGGTGGTGTAATGGTTAGTGTGCTCGCCTCGAGTGTGGTAGATTGTGGGTTCATCGTGGTGTAATGGTTAGCGTGCTTGCCGCGACTGTGGTAGATTGTGAGTTCATCGGTGGTGTAATGGTTAGCGTGCTCGCCTCGAGTGTGGTAGATTGTGGGTTCATCGGTGGTGTAATGGTTAGCGTGTTCGCCTCGAGTGTGGTAGATTGTGGGTTCATCGGTGGTGTAATGGTTAGCGTGCTCGACTCGAGTGTGGTAGATTGTGGATTCATCGGTGGTGTAATGGTTAGCGTGCTCGCCTCGAGTGTGGTAGATTCTGGTTCATCGATGGTGTAATGGTTAACGTGCTCGCCTCGAGTGTGGTTAGATTGTGGATTCATCGGTGGTGTAATGGTTAGCGTGCTCGCCTCGAGTGTGGTAGATTGTGATTCATCGGTGGTGTAATGGTTAGCGTGCACGCCTCGAGTGTGATAGATTGTGGGTTCTTCGGTGGTGTAATGGTTAGCGTGCTCGCCTCGAGTGTAGTAGATTGTGGGTTCATCGGTGGTGTAATGGTTAGTGTGCTCGCCTCGAGTGTGGTAGATTGTGGGTTCATCGTGGTGTAATGGTTAGCGTGCTTGCCGCGACTGTGGTAGATTGTGAGTTCATCGGTGGTGTAATGGTTAGCGTGCTCGCCTCGAGTGTGGTAGATTGTGGGTTCATCGGTGGTGTAATGGTTAGCGTGCTCGACTCGAGTGTGGTAGATTGTGGATTCATCGGTGGTGTAATGGTTAGCGTGCTCGCCTCGAGTGTGGTTAGATTGTGGATTCATCGGTGGTGTAATGGTTAGCGTGCTCGCCTCGAGTGTGGTAGATTGTGGGTTCATCAGTGGTGTAATGGTTAGCGTGCTCGACTCGAGTGTGGTAGATTGGATTCATCGGTGGTGTAATGGTTAGCGTGCTCGCCTCGAGTGTGGTTAGATTGTGGATTCATCGGTGGTGTAATGGTTAGCGTGCTCGCCTCGAGTGTGGTAGATTGTGGTTTATCGGTGGTGTAATGGTTAGTGTGCACGCCTCGAGTGTGATAGATTGTGGGTTCATCGGTGGTGTAATGGGTAGCGTGCTCGCTTCGAGTGTGGTAGATTGTGGTTCATCGGTGGTGTAATGGTTAGCGTGCTCGCCTCGAGTGTGGTAGAGTGTGGTTCATTGGTGGCGTAATGGTTAGCGTGCAGGCCTCGAGTGTGATAGATTGTGGGTTCATCGGTGGTGTAATGGGTAGCGTGCTTGCTTCGAGTGTGGTTCATCGGTGGTGTAATTGTTAGCGTGCTCGCCTCGAGTGTGGTAGAGTGTGGTTCATCGGTGGTGTAATGGTTAGCATGCTCGCCTCGAGTGTGGTAGATTGTGGTTCATCGGTGGTGTAATAATTAGCATGCTCGCCTCGAGTGTGGTAGATTGTGGATTCATCGTTGGTGTAATTGTTAGCGTGCTCGCCTCGAGTGTGGTAGATTGTGGTTCATCGGTGGTGTAATGGTTAGCGTGCTCGCCTCGAGTGTGGTAGATTGTGGGTTCATCGGTGGTGTAATGTTTAGCGTGCTCGCCTCGAGTGTGGTAGATTGTGGGTTTATCGGTGGTGTAATGGTTAGTGTGCTCGCCTCGAGTGTGGTAGATTGTGGGTTCATCGGTGGTGTAATGGTTAGCGTGCTTGCCTCGAGTGTGTTAGATTGTGAGTTCATCGGTGGTGTAATGGTTAGCGTGCTCGCCTCGAGTGTGGTAGAGTGGATTCATCGGTGGTGTAATAGTTAGCGTGCTCCCCTCGAGTGTAGTAGATTGTGGGTTCATCGATGCTGTAATGGTTAGCGTGTTCGCCTCGAGTGTGGTAGATTGTGGGTTCATCGGTGGTGTAATGGTTAGCGTGCTCGACTCGAGTGTGGTAGATTGTGGATTCATCGGTGGTGTAATGGTTAGCGTGCTCGCCTCGAGTGTGGTAGATTCTGGTTCATCGATGGTGTAATGGTTAACGTGCTCGGCTCGAGTGTGGTTAGATTGTGGATTCATCGGTGGTGTAATGGTTAGCGTGCTCGCCTCGAGTGTGGTAGATTGTGATTCATCGGTGGTGTAATGGTTAGCGTGCACGCCTCGAGTGTGATAGATTGTGGGTTCTTCGGTGGTGTAATGGGTAGCGTGCTCGCTTCGAGTGTGGTAGATTGTGGTTCATCGGTGGTGTAATGGTTAGCGTGCTCGCCTCGAGTGTGGTAGATTGTGGTTCATCGGTGGTGTAATGGTTAGCATGCTCGCCTCGAGTGTGGTAGATTGTGGATTCATCGGTGGTGTAATTGTTAGCGTGCTCGCCTCGAGTGTGGTAGATTGTGGTTCATCGGTGGTGTAATGGTTAGCGTGCTCGCCTCGAGTGTGGTAGATTGTGGGTTCATCGGTGGTGTAATGGTTAGCGTGCTCGACTCGAGTTTGGTAGAGTGTGGATTCATCGGTGGTGTAATGGTTAGCGTTCTCCCCTCGAGTGTAGTAGATTGTGGGTTCATCGGTGATGTAATGGTTAGCGTGTTCGCCTCGAGTGTGGTAGATTGTGGGTTCATCGGTGGTGTAATGGTTATCGTGCTCGACTCGAGTGTGGTAGATTGTGGATTCATCGGTGGTGTAATGGTTAGCGTGCTCGCCTCGAGTGTGGTAGATTCTGGTTCATCGGTGGTGTAATGGTTAGCGTGCTCGCCTCGAGTATGGTAGATTGTGAGTTCATCGGTGGTGTAATGGTTAGCATGCTCGCCTCGAGTGTGGTAGATTGTGGGTTCATCGGTGGTGTAATGGTTAGCGTGCTCGCCTCGAGTGTGGTAGATTGTGGGTTTATCGGTGGTGTAATGGTTAGTGTGCTCGCCTCGAGTGTGGTAGATTGTGGGTTCATCGGTGGTGTAATGGTTAGCGTGCTTGCCTCGAGTGTGGTAGATTGTGAGTTCATCGGTGGTGTAATGGTTAGCGTGCTCGCCTCGAGTGTGGTAGAGTGTGGATTCATCGGTGGTGTAATGGTTAGCGTGCTCCCCTCGAGTGTAGTAGATTGTGGGTTCATCGGTGGTGTAATGGTTAGCGTGCTCCCCTCGAGTGTGGTAGATTGTGGTTCATCGGTGGTGTAATGGTTAGTGTGCACGCCTCGAGTGTGATAGATTGTGGGTTCATCGGTGGTGTAATGGGTAGCGTGCTCGCTTCGAGTGTGGTAGATTGTGGTTCATCGGTGGTGTAATGGTTAGCGTGCTCGCCTCGAGTGTGGTAGATTGTGGTTCATCGGTGGTGTAATGGTTAGCATGCTCGCCTCGAGTGTGGTAGAGTGTGGTTCCTTGGTGGTGTAATGGTTAGCGTGCTCGCCTCGAGTGTGGTAGAGTGTGGTTCATTGGTGGTGTAATGGTTAGCGTGCTCGCCTCGAGTGTGGTAGATTGTGGTTCATCGGGGGTGTAATGGTTAGCATGCACGCCTCGAGTGTGGTAGATTGTGGGTTCATCGGTGCTGTAATGGTTAGCGTGCTCGCCTCGAGTGTAGTAGATTGTGGTTCATCGGTGGTGTAATGGTTAGCGTGCTCGCCTCGAGTGTGGTAGATTGTGGTTCATCGGTGGTGTAATGGTTAGCATGCTCGCCTCGAGTGTGGTAGATTGTGGGTTCATCGGTGCTGTAATGGTTAGCATGCTCGCTTCGAGTGTGATAGAGTGTGGTTCATCGGTGGTGTAATGGTTAGCGTGTTCGCCTCGAGTGTGGTAGATTGTGGGTTCATCGGTGGTGTAATGGTTAGCGTGCTCGACTCGAGTGTGGTAGATTGTGGATTCATCGGTGGTGTAATGGTTAGCGTGCTTGCCTCGAGTGTGGTAGATTCTGGTTCACCGGTGGTGTAATGGTTAACGTGCTCGCCTCGAGAGTGGTTAGATTGTGGATTCATCGGTGGTGTAATGGTTAGCGTGCTCGCCTCGAGTGTGGTAGATTGTGGTTCATCGGTGGTGTAATGATTAGCGTGCAGGCCTCGAGTGTGATAGATTGTGGATTCATCGGTGGTGTAATGGGTAGCGTGCTCGCTTCGAGTGTGGTTCATCGGTGGTGTAATGGTTAGCGTGCTCGCCTCGAGTGTGGTAGAGTGTGGTTCATCGGTGGTGTAATGGTTAGCGTGCTCGCCTCGAGTGTGGTAGATTGTGGTTCATCGGTGGTGTAATGGTTAGCATGCTCGCCTCGAGTGTGGTAGATTGTGGATTCATCGGTGGTGTAATTGTTAGCGTGCTCGCCTCGAGTGTGGTAGATTGTGGTTCTTCGGTGGTGTAATGGTTAGCGTGCTCGCCTCGAGTGTGGTAGATTGTGGGTTCATCGGTGGTGTAATGGTTAGCGTGCTCGCCTCGAGTGTGGTAGATTGTGGGTTTATCGGTGGTGTAATGGTTAGTATGCTCGCCTCGAGTGTGGTAGATTGAGGGTTCATCGGTGGTGTAATGGTTAGCGTGCTTGCCTCGAGTGTGGTAGAGTGTGGATTCATCGGTGGTGTAATGGTTAGCGTGCTCCCCTCGAGTGTAGTAGATTGTGGGTTCATCGGTGCTGTAATGGTTAGCGTGTTCGCCTCGAGTGTGGTAGATTGTGGGTTCATCGGTGGTGTAATGGTTAGCGTGCTCGACTCGAGTGTGGTAGAGTGTGGATTCATCGGTGGTGTAATGGTTAGCGTGCTCCCCTCGAGTGTAGTAGATTGTGGGTTCATCGGTGGTGTAATGGTTAGCGTGTTCGCCTCGAGTGTGGTAGATTGTGGGTTCATCGGTGGTGTAATGGTTAGCGTGCTCGCCTCGAGTGTGGTAGATTCTGGTTCATCGATGGGGTAATGGTTAACGTGCTCGCCTCGAGTGTGATTAGATTGTGGATTCATCGGTGGTGTAATGGTTAGCGTGCTCGCCTCGAGTGTGGTAGATTGTGATTCATCGGTGGTGTAATGGTTAGCGTGCACGCCTCGAGTGTGATAGATTGTGGGTTCATCGGTGGTGTAATGGGTAGCGTGCTCGCTTCGAGTGTGGTAGATTGTGGTTCATCGGTGGTGTAATGGTTAGCGTGATCGCCTCGAGTGTGGTAGAGTGTGGTTCATCGGTGGTGTAATGGTTAGCGTGCTCGCCTCGAGTGTGGTAGATTGTGGTTCATCGGTGGTGTAATGGATAGCATGCTCGCCTCGAGTGTGGTAGATTGTGGATTCATCGGTGGTGTAATTGTTAGCGTGCTCGCCTCGAGTGTGGTAGATTGTGGTTCATCGCTGGTGTAATGGTTAGCGTGCTCGCCTCGAGTGTGGTAGATTGTGGGTTCATCGGTGGTGTAATGGTTAGCGTGCTCGACTCGAGTGTGGTAGAGTGTGGATTCATCGGCGGTGTAATGGTTAGCGTTCTCCCCTCGAGTGTGGTAGATTATGGGTTCATCGGTGCTGTAATGGTTAGCGTGTTCGCCTCGAGTGTGGTAGATTGTGGGTTCATCGGTGGTGTAATGGTTAGCGTGCTCGCCTCGAGTGTGGTAGATTCTGGTTCATCGATGGTGTAATGGTTAACGTGCTCGCCTCGAGTGTGGTTAGATTGTGGATTCATCGGTGGTGTAATGGTTAGCGTGCTCGCCTCGAGTGTGGTAGAGTGTGGATTCATCGGTGGTGTAATGGTTAGCGTGCTTCCCTCGAGTGTAGTAGATTGTGGGTTCATCGGTGGTGTAATGGTTAGCGTGTTCTCCTCGAGTGTGGTAGATTGTGGGTTTATCGGTGGTGTAATGGTTAGTGTACTCGCCTCGAGTGTGGTAGATTCTGGTTCATCGATGGTGTAATGGTTAACGTGCTCGCCTCGAGTGTGGTTAGATTGTGGATTCATCGGTGGTGTAATGGTTAGCGTGCTCGCCTCGAGTGTGGTAGAGTGTGGATTCATCGGTGGTGTAATGGTTAGCGTGCTCCCCTCGAGTGTAGTAGATTGTGGGTTCATCGGTGGTGTAATGGTTAGCGTGTTCTCCTCGAGTGTGGTAGATTGTGGGTTTATCGGTGGTGTAATGGTTAGTGTACTCGCCTCGAGTGTGGTAGATTGTGAGTTCATCGGTGGTGTAATGGTTAGCGTGCTCGACTCGAGTGTGGTAGATTGTGGATTCATCTGTGGTGTAATGGTTAGCGTGCTCGCCTCGAGTGTGGTTAGATTGTGGATTCATCGGTGGTGTAATGGTTAGCGTGCTCGCCTCGAGTGTGGTAGATTGTGGTTCATCGGTGGTGTAATGGTTAGCGTGCTCGCCTCGAGTGTGGTAGATTGTGGGTTCATCGGTGGTGTAATGGTTAGCGTGCTCGACTCGAGTGTGGTAGATTGTGGATTCATCTGTGGTGTAATGGTTAGCGTGCTCGCCTCGAGTGTGGTTAGATTGTGGATTCATCGGTGGTGTAATGGTTAGCGTGCTCGCCTCGAGTGTGGTAGATTGTGGTTCATCGGTGGTGTAATGGTTAGTGTGCACGCCTCGAGTGTGATAGATTGTGGGTTCATCGGTGGTGTAATGGGTAGCGTGCTCGCTTCGAGTGTGGTAGATTGTGGTTCATCGGTGGTGTAATGGTTAGCGTGCTCGCCTCGAGTGTGGTAGAGTGTGGTTCATTGGTGGTGTAATGGTTAGCGTGCTCGCCTCGAGTGTGGTAGATTGTGGTTCATCGGGGGTGTAATGGTTAGCATGCTCGCCTCGAGTGTGGTAGATTGTGGGTTCATCGGTGCTGTAATGGTTAGCGTGCTCGCCTCGAGTGTAGTAGATTGTGGTTCATCGGTGGTGTAATGGTTAGCGTGCTCGCCTCGAGTGTGGTAGATTGTGGTTCATCGGTGGTGTAATGGTTAGCATGCTCGCCTCGAGTGTGGTAGATTGTGGGTTCATCGGTGCTGTAATGGTTAGCATGCTCGCTTCGAGTGTGGTAGAGTGTGGTTCATCGGTGGTGTAATGGTTAGCGTGTTCGCCTCGAGTGTGGTAGATTGTGGGTTCATCGGTGGTGTAATGGTTAGCGTGCTCGACTCGAGTGTGGTAGATTGTGGATTCAACGGTGGTGTAATGGTTAGCGTGCTTGCCTCGAGTGTGGTAGATTCTGGTTCACCGGTGGTGTAATGGTTAACGTGCTCGTCTCGAGTGTGGTTAGATTGTGGATTCATCGGTGGTGTAATGGTTAGCGTGCTCGCCTCGAGTGTGGTAGATTGTGGTTCATCGGTGGTGTAATGGTTAGCGTGCAGGCCTCGAGTGTGATAGATTGTGGATTCATCGGTGGTGTAATGGGTAGCGTGCTCGCTTCGAGTGTGGTTCATCGGTGGTGTAATGGTTAGCGTGCTCGCCTCGAGTGTGGTAGAGTGTGGTTCATCGGTGGTGTAATGGTTAGCGTGCTCGCCTCGAGTGTGGTAGATTGTGGTTCATCGGTGGTGTAATGGTTAGCATGCTCGCCTCGAGTGTGGTAGATTGTGGATTCATCGGTGGTGTAATTGTTAGCGTGCTCGCCTCGAGTGTGGTAGATTGTGGTTCATCGGTGGTGTAATGGTTAGCGTGCTCGCCTCGAGTGTGGTAGATTGTGGGTTCATCGGTGGTGTAATGGTTAGCGTGCTCGCCTCGAGTGTGGTAGATTGTGGGTTTATCGGTGGTGTAATGGTTAGTGTGCTCGCCTCGAGTGTGGTAGATTGAGGGTTCATCGGTGGTGTAATGGTTAGCGTGCTTGCCTCGAGTGTGGTAGAGTGTGGATTCATCGGTGGTGTAATGGTTAGCGTGCTCGCCTCGAGTGTGGTAGATTCTGGTTCATCGGTGGTGTAATGGTTAGCGTGCACGCCTCGAGTGTGATAGATTGTGGGTTCATCGGTGGTGTAATGGGTAGCGTGCTCGCTTCGAGTGTGGTAGATTGTGGTTCATCGGTGGTGTAATGGTTAGCGTGATCGCCTCGAGTGTGGTAGAGTGTGGTTCATCGGTGGTGTAATGGTTAGCGTGCTCGCCTCGAGTGTGGTAGATTGTGGTTCATCGGTGGTGTAATGGTTAGCATGCTCGCCTCGAGTGTGGTAGATTGTGGATTCATCGGTGGTGTAATTGTTAGCGTGCTCGCCTCGAGTGTGGTAGATTGTGGTTCATCGCTGGTGTAATGGTTAGCGTGCTCGCCTCGAGTGTGGTAGATTGTGGGTTCATCGGTGGTGTAATGGTTAGCGTGCTCGACTCGAGTGTGGTAGAGTGTGGATTCATCGGCGGTGTAATGGTTAGCGTTCTCCCCTCGAGTGTGGTAGATTATGGGTTCATCGGTGCTGTAATGGTTAGCGTGTTCGCCTCGAGTGTGGTAGATTGTGGGTTCATCGGTGGTGTAATGGTTAGCGTGCTCGCCTCGAGTGTGGTAGATTCTGGTTCATCGGTGGTGTAATGGTTAACGTGCTCGCCTCGAGTGTGGTTAGATTGTGGATTTATCGGTGGTGTAATGGTTAGCGTGCTCGCCTCGAGTGTGGTAGATTGTGGTTCATCGGTGGTGTAATGGTTAGCATGCTCGCCTCGAGTGTGGTAGATTGTGGGTTTATCGGTGGTGTAATGGTTAGTGTGCTCGCCTCGAGTGTGGTAGATTGTGGGTTCATCGGTGGTGTAATGGTTAGCGTGCTTGCCTCGAGTGTGGTAGATTGTGAGTTCATCGGTGGTGTAATGGTTAGCGTGCTCGCCTCGAGTGTGGTAGAGTGTGGATTCATCGTTGGTGTAATGGTTAGCGTGCTCCCTCGAGTGTAGTAGATTGTGGGTTCATCGGTGGTGTAATGGTTAGCGTGCTCCCCTCGAGTGTAGTAGATTGTGGGTTCATCGGTGGTGTAATGGTTAGCGTGCTTGCCTCGAGTGTGGTAGATTGTGAGTTCATCGGTGGTGTAATGGTTAGCGTGCTCGCCTCGAGTGTGGTAGAGTGTGGATTCATCGTTGGTGTAATGGTTAGCGTGCTCCCCTCGAGTGTAGTAGATTGTGGGTTCATCGGTGGTGTAATGGTTAGCGTGCTCTCCTCGAGTGTGGTAGATTGTGGGTTTATCGGTGGTGTAATGGTTAGTGTGTTCGCCTCGAGTGTGGTAGATTGTGGGTTCATCGTGGTGTAATGGTTAGCGTGCTTGCCTCGAGTGTGGTAGATTGTGAGTTCATCGGTGGTGTAATGGTTAGCGTGCTCGCCTCGAGTGTGGTAGATTGTGGTTTCATCGGTGGTGTAATGGTTAGCGTGCTCGACTCGAGTGTGGTAGATTGTGGATCCATCGGTGGTGTAATGGTTAGCGTGCTCGCCTCGAGTGTGGTAGATTCTGGTTCATCGGTGGTGTAATGGTTAACGTGCTCGCCTCGAGTGTGGTTGGATTGTGGATTCATCGGTGGTGCAATGGTTAGCGTGCTCGCCTCGAGTGTGGTAGATTGTGGTTCATCGGTGGTGTAATGGTTAGCATGCTCGCCTCGAGTGTGGTAGATTGTGGGTTTATCGGTGGTGTAATGGTTAGTGTGCTCGCCTCGAGTGTGGTAGATTGAGGGTTCATCGGTGGTGTAATGGTTAGCGTGCTTGCCTCGAGTGTGGTAAGGTGTTTATTCATCGGTGGTGTAATGGTTAGCGTGCTCCCCTCGAGTGTAGTAGATTGTGAGTTCATCGGTGCTGTAACTGTTAGCGTGTTCGCCTCGAGTGTGGTAGATTGTGGGTTCATCGGTGGTGTAATGGTTAGCGTGCTCGACTCGAGTGTGGTAGAGTGTGGATTCATCGGTGGTGTTATGGTTAGCGTGCTCCCCTCGAGTGTAGTAGATTGTGGGTTCATCGGTGGTGTAATGGTTAGCGTGTTCGCCTCGAGTGTGGTAGATTGTGGGTTCATCGGTTGTGTAATGGTTAGCGTGCTCGACTCGAGTGTGGTAGATTGTGGATTCATCGGTGGTGTAATGGTTAGCGTGCTCGCCTCGAGTGTGGTAGATTCTGGTTCATCGATGGGGTAATGGTTAACGTGCTCGCCTCGAGTGTGGTTAGATTGTGGATTCATCGGTGGTGTAATGGTTAGCGTGCTCGCCTCGAGTGTGGTAGATTGTGATTCATCGGTGGTGTAATGGTTAGCGTGCAAGCCTCGAGTGTGATAGATTGTGGGTTCATCGGTGGTGTAATGGGTAGCGTGCTCGCTTCGAGTGTGGTAGATTGTGGTTCATCGGTGGTGTAATGGTTAGCGTGCTCGCCTCGAGTGTGGTAGAGTGTGGTTCATCGGTGGTGTAATGGTTAGCGTGCTCGCCTCGAGTGTGGTAGATTGTGGTTCATCGGTGGTGTAATGGTTAGCGTGCTCGCCTCGAGTGTGGTAGATTGTGGGTTCATCGGTGGTGTAATGGTTAGCGTGCTCGACTCGAGTGTGGTAGAGTGTGAATTCATCGGTGGTGTAATGGTTAGCGTTCTCCCCTCGAGTGTAGTAGATTGTGGGTTCATCGGTGCTGTAATGGTTAGCGTGTTCGCCTCGAGTGTGGTAGATTGTGGGTTCATCGGTGGTGTAATGGTTAGCGTGCTCGACTCGAGTGTAGTAGATTGTGGATTCATCGGTGGTGTAATGGTTAGCGTGCTCGCCTCGAGTGTGGTAGATTCTGGTTCATCGGTGGTGTAATGGTTAACGTGCTCGCCTCGAGTGTGGTTAGATTGTGGATTCATCGGTGGTGTAATGGTTAGCGTGCTCGCCTCGAGTGTGGTAGATTGTGGTTCATCGGTGGTGTAATGGCTAGCATGCTCGCCTCGAGTGTGGTGATTGTGGATTCATCGGTGGTGTAATGGTTAGCGTGCTCCCCTCGAGTGTAGTAGATTGTGGGTTCATCGGTGGTGTAATGGTTAGCGTGCTCTCCTCGAGTGTGGTAGATTGTGGGTTTATCGGTGGTGTAATGGTTAGTGTGTTCGCCTCGAGTGTGGTAGATTGTGGGTTCATCGTGGTGTAATGGTTAGCGTGCTTGCCTCGAGTGTGGTAGATTGTGGTTCATCGGTGGTGTAATGGTTAGCGTGCTCGCCTCGAGTGTGGTAGATTGTGGGTTCATCGGTGGTGTAATGGTTAGCGTGCTCGCCTCGAGTGTGGTAGATTCTGGTTCATCGGTGGTGTAATGGTTAACGTGCTCGCCTCGAGTGTGGTTAGATTGTGGATTCATCGGTGGTGTAATGGTTAGCGTGCTCGCCTCGAGTGTGGTAGATTGTGGTTCATCGGTGGTGTAATGGTTAGCATGCTCGCCTCGAGTGTAGTAGATTGTGGGTTTATCGGTGGTGTAATGGTTAGTGTGCTCGCCTCGAGTGTGGTAGATTGAGGGTTCATCGGTGGTGTAATGGTTAGCGTGCTTGCTTCGAGTGTGGTAGGGTGTGGATTCATCGGTGGTGTAATGGTTAGCGTGCTCCCCTCGAGTGTAGTAGATTGTGGGTTCATCGGTGCTGTAACTGTTAGCGTGTTCGCCTCGAGTGTGGTAGATTGTGGGTTCATCGGTGGTGTAATGGTTAGCGTGCTCGACTCGAGTGTGGTACAGTGTGGATTCATCGGTGGTGTAATGGTTAGCGTGCTCCCCTCGAGTGTAGTAGATTGTGGGTTCATCGGTGGTGTAATGGTTAGCGTGTTCGCCTCGAGTGTGGTAGATTGTGGGTTCATCGGTGGTGTAATGGTTAGCGTGCTCGACTCGAGTGTGGTAGATTGTGGATTCATCGGTGGTGTAATGGTTAGCGTGCTCGCCTCGAGTGTGGTAGATTCTGGTTCATCGATGGGGTAATGGTTAACGTGCTCGCCTCGAGTGTGGTTAGATTGTGGATTCATCGGTGGTGTAATGGTTAGCGTGCTCGCTTCGAGTGTGGTAGATTGTGATTCATCGGTGGTGTAATGGTTAGCGTGCACGCCTCGAGTGTGATAGATTGTGGGTTCATCGGTGGTGTAATGGGTAGCGTGCTCGCCTCGAGTGTGGTAGATTGTGGTTCATCGGTGGTGTAATGGTTAGCGTGCTCGCCTCGAGTGTGGTAGAGTGTGGTTCATCGGTGGTGTAATGGTTAGCGTGCTCGCCTCGAGTGTGGTAGATTGTGGTTCATCGGTGGTGTAATGGTTAGCATGCTCGCCTCGAGTGTGGTAGATTGTGGATTCATCGGTGGTGTAATTGTTAGCGTGCTCGCCTCGAGTGTGGTAGATTGTGGTTCATCGGTGGTGTAATGGTTAGCGTGCTCGCCTTGAGTGTGGTAGATTGTGGGTTCATCGGTGGTGTAATGGTTAGCGTGCTCGACTCGAGTGTGGTAGAATGTGAATTCATCGGTGGTGTAATGGTTAGCGTTCTCCCCTCGAGTGTAGTAGATTGTGGGTTCATCGGTGCTGTAATGGTTAGCGTGTTCGCCTCGAGTGTGGTAGATTGTGGGTTCATCGGTGGTGTAATGGTTAGCGTGCTCGACTCGAGTGTGGTAGATTGTGGATTCATCGGTGGTGTAATGGTTAGCGTGCTCGCCTCGAGTGTGGTAGATTCTGGTTCATCGGTGGTGTAATGGTTAACGTGCTCGCCTCGAGTGTGGTTAGATTGTGGATTCATCGGTGGTGTAATGGTTAGCGTGCTCGCCTCGAGTGTGGTAGATTGTGGTTCATCGGTGGTGTAATGGTTAGCATGCTCGCCTCGAGTGTGGTGATTGTGGGTTCATCGGTGGTGTAATGGTTAGCATGCTCGCCTCGAGTGTGGTAGATTGTGGGTTTATCGGTGGTGTAATGGTTAGTGTGCTCGCCTCGAGTGTGGTAGATTGTGGGTTCATCGGTGGTGTAATGGTTAGCGTGCTTGCCTCGAGTGTGGTAGATTGTGAGTTCATCGGTGGTGTAATGGTTAGCGTGCTCGCCTCGAATGTGGTAGAGTGTGGATTCATCGGTGGTGTAATGGTTAGCGTGCTCGCCTCGAGTGTGGTAGATTCTGGTTCATCGATGGGGTAATGGTTAACGTGCTCGCCTCGAGTGTGGTTAGATTGTGGATTCATCGGTGGTGTAATGGTTAGCGTGCTCGCCTCGAGTGTGGTAGATTGTGATTCATCGGTGGTGTAATGGTTAGCGTGCACGCCTCGAGTGTGATAGATTGTGGGTTCATCGGTGGTGTAATGGGTAGCGTGCTCGCTTCGAATGTGGTAGATTGTGGTTCATCGGTGGTGTAATGGTTAGCGTGCTCGCCTCGAGTGTGGTAGAGTGTGGTTCATCGGTGGTGTAATGGTTAGCGTGCTCGCCTCGAGTGTGGTAGATTGTGGTTCATCGGTGGTGTAATGGTTAGCATGCTCGCCTCGAGTGTGGTAGATTGTGGATTCATCGGTGGTGTAATTGTTAGCGTGCTCGCCTCGAGTGTGGTAGATTGTGGTTCATCGGTGGTGTAATGGTTAGCGTGCTCGCCTTGAGTGTGGTAGATTGTGGGTTCATCGGTGGTGTAATGGTTAGCGTGCTCGACTCGAGTGTGGTAGAGTGTGAATTCATCGGTGGTGTAATGGTTAGCGTTCTCCCCTCGAGTGTAGTAGATTGTGGGTTCATCGGTGCTGTAATGGTTAGCGTGTTCGCCTCGAGTGTGGTAGATTGTGGGTTCATCAGTGGTGTAATGGTTAGCGTGCTCGACTCGAGTGTGGTAGATTGTGGATTCATCGGTGGTGTAATGGTTAGCGTGCTCGCCTCGAGTGTGGTAGATTCTGGTTCATCGGTGGTGTAATGGTTAACGTGCTCGCCTCGAGTGTGGTTAGATTGTGGATTCATCGGTGCTGTAATGGTTAGCGTGCTCGCCTCGAGTGTGGTAGATTGTGGTTCATCGGTGGTGTAATGGTTAGCATGCTCGCCTCGAATGTGGTGATTGTGGGTTCATCGGTGGTGTAATGGTTAGCGTGCTCGCCTCGAGTGTGGTAGATTGTGGGTTTATCGGTGGTGTAATGGTTAGTGTGCTCGCCTCGAGTGTGGTAGATTGTGGGTTCATCGGTGGTGTAATGGTTAGGGTGCTTGCCTCGAGTGTGGTAGATTGTGAGTTCGTCGGTGGTGTAATGGTTAGCGTGCTCGCCTCAAGTGTGGTAGAGTGTGGATTCATCGGTGGTGTAATGGTTAGCGTGCTCCCCTCGAGTGTAGTAGATTGTTGGTTCATCGGTGGTGTAATGGTTAGCGTGCTCTCCTCGAGTGTGGTAGATTGTGGGTTTATCGGTGGTGTAGTGGTTAGTGTGCTCGCCTCGAGTGTGGTAGATTGTGGGTTCATCGTGGTGTAATGGTTAGCGTGCTTGCCTCGAGTGTGGTAGATTGTGAGTTCATCGGTGGTGTAATGGTTAGCGTGCTCGCCTCGAGTGTGGTAGATTGTGGGTTCATCGGTGGTGTAATGGTTAGCGTGCTCGCCTCGAGTGTGGTAGATTGTGGTTCATCGGTGGTGTAATGGTTAGTGTGCACGCCTCGAGTGTGATAGATTGTGGGTTCATCGGTGGTGTAATGGGTAGCGTGCTCGCTTCGAGTGTGGTAGATTGTGGTTCATCGGTGGTGTAATGGTTAGCGTGCTCGCCTCGAGTGTGGTAGATTGTGGTTCATCGGTGGTGTAATGGTTAGCATGCTCGCCTCGAGTGTGGTAGATTGTGGGTTCATCGGTGGTGTAATGGTTAGCGTGCTCGCCTCGAGTGTAGTAGATTGTGGTTCATCGGTGTTGTAATGGTTAGCGTGTTCGCCTCGAGTGTGGTAGATTGTGGGTTCATCGGTGGTGTAATGGTTAGCGTGCTCGACTCGAGTGTGGTAGATTGTGGATTCATCGGTGGTGTAATGGATAGCGTGCTCGCCTCGAGTGTGGTAGATTCTGGTTCACCGGTGGTGTAATGGTTAACGTGCTCGCCTCGAGTGTGGTTAGATTGTGGATTCATCGGTGGTGTAATGGTTAGCGTGCTCGCCTCGAGTGTAGTAGATTGTGGTTCATCGGTGGTGTAATGGTTAGCGTGCAGGCCTTGAGTGTGATAGATTGTGGGTTCATCGGTGGTGTAATGGGTAGCGTGCTCGCTTCGAGTGTGGTTCATCGGTGGTATAATGGTTAGCGTGCTCGCCTCGAGTGTGGTAGAGTGTGGTTCATTGGTGGTGTAATGGTTAGCGTGCTCGCCTCGAGTGTGGTAGATTGTGGGTTCATTGGTGGTGTAATGGTTAGCGTGCTCGCCTCGAGTGTGGTAGATTGTGGGTTTATCGGTGGTGTAATGGTTAGTGTACTCGCCTCGAGTGTGGTAGATTGTGGGTTCATCGGTGGTGTAATGGTTAGCGTGCTTGCCTCGAGTGTGGTAGATTGTGAGTTCATCGGTGGTGTAATGGTTAGCGTGCTCGCCTCGAGTGTGGTAGTGTGGATTCATTGGTGGTGTAATGGTTAGCGTGCTCCCCGCGAGTGTAGTAGATTGTGGGTTCATCGGTGCTGTAATGGTTAGCGTGTTCGCCTCGAGTGTGGTAGATTGTGGGTTCATCGGTGGTGTAATGGTTAGCGTGCTCGACTCGAGTGTGGTAGAGTGTGGATTCATCGGTGGTGTAATGGTTAGCGTGCTCCCCTGGAGTGTAGTAGATTGTGGGTTCATCGGTGGTGTAATGGTTAGCGTGTTCGCCTCGAGTGTGGTAGATTGTGGGTTCATCGGTGGTGTAATGGTTAGCGTGCTCGACTCGAGTGTGGTAGATTGTGGGTTCATCGGTGGTGTAATGGTTAGCGTGCTCGCCTCGAGTGTGGTAGATTCTGGTTCATCGATGGTGTAATGGTTAGCATGCTCGCCTCGAGTGTCGTAGATTGTAGATTCATCGGTGGTGTAATTGTTATCGTGCTCGACTCGAGTGTGGTAGAGTGTGGATTCATCGGTGGTGTAATGGTTAGCGTGCTCGCCTCGAGTGTGGTAGATTCTGGTTCATCGGTGGTGTAATGGTTAACGTGCTCGCCTCGAGTGTGGTTAGATTGTGGATTCATCGGTGCTGTAATGGTTAGCGTGCTCGCCTCGAGTGTGGTAGATTGTGGTTCATCGGTGGTGTAATGGTTAGCATGCTCGCCTCGAGTGTGGTGATTGTGGGTTCATCGGTGGTGTAATGGTTAGCGTGCTCGCCTCGAGTGTGGTAGATTGTGGGTTTATCGGTGGTGTAATGGTTAGTGTGCTCGCCTCGAGTGTGGTAGATTGTGGGTTCATCGGTGGTGTAATGGTTAGGGTGCTTGCCTCGAGTGTGGTAGATTGTGAGTTCGTCGGTGGTGTAATGGTTAGCGTGCTCGCCTCAAGTGTGGTAGAGTGTGGATTCATCGGTGGTGTAATGGTTAGCGTGCTCCCCTCGAGTGTAGTAGATTGTTGGTTCATCGGTGGTGTAATGGTTAGCGTGCTCTCCTCGAGTGTGGTAGATTGTGGGTTTATCGGTGGTGTAGTGGTTAGTGTGCTCGCCTCGAGTGTGGTAGATTGTGGGTTCATCGTGGTGTAATGGTTAGCGTGCTTGCCTCGAGTGTGGTAGATTGTGAGTTCATCGGTGGTGTAATGGTTAGCGTGCTCGCCTCGAGTGTGGTAGATTGTGGGTTCATCGGTGGTGTAATGGTTAGCGTGCTCGCCTCGAGTGTGGTAGATTGTGGTTCATCGGTGGTGTAATGGTTAGTGTGCACGCCTCGAGTGTGATAGATTGTGGGTTCATCGGTGGTGTAATGGGTAGCGTGCTCGCTTCGAGTGTGGTAGATTGTGGTTCATCGGTGGTGTAATGGTTAGCGTGCTCGCCTCGAGTGTGGTAGATTGTGGTTCATCGGTGGTGTAATGGTTAGCATGCTCGCCTCGAGTGTGGTAGATTGTGGGTTCATCGGTGGTGTAATGGTTAGCGTGCTCGCCTCGAGTGTAGTAGATTGTGGTTCATCGGTGTTGTAATGGTTAGCGTGTTCGCCTCGAGTGTGGTAGATTGTGGGTTCATCGGTGGTGTAATGGTTAGCGTGCTCGACTCGAGTGTGGTAGATTGTGGATTCATCGGTGGTGTAATGGATAGCGTGCTCGCCTCGAGTGTGGTAGATTCTGGTTCACCGGTGGTGTAATGGTTAACGTGCTCGCCTCGAGTGTGGTTAGATTGTGGATTCATCGGTGGTGTAATGGTTAGCGTGCTCGCCTCGAGTGTAGTAGATTGTGGTTCATCGGTGGTGTAATGGTTAGCGTGCAGGCCTTGAGTGTGATAGATTGTGGGTTCATCGGTGGTGTAATGGGTAGCGTGCTCGCTTCGAGTGTGGTTCATCGGTGGTATAATGGTTAGCGTGCTCGCCTCGAGTGTGGTAGAGTGTGGTTCATTGGTGGTGTAATGGTTAGCGTGCTCGCCTCGAGTGTGGTAGATTGTGGGTTCATTGGTGGTGTAATGGTTAGCGTGCTCGCCTCGAGTGTGGTAGATTGTGGGTTTATCGGTGGTGTAATGGTTAGTGTACTCGCCTCGAGTGTGGTAGATTGTGGGTTCATCGGTGGTGTAATGGTTAGCGTGCTTGCCTCGAGTGTGGTAGATTGTGAGTTCATCGGTGGTGTAATGGTTAGCGTGCTCGCCTCGAGTGTGGTAGTGTGGATTCATTGGTGGTGTAATGGTTAGCGTGCTCCCCGCGAGTGTAGTAGATTGTGGGTTCATCGGTGCTGTAATGGTTAGCGTGTTCGCCTCGAGTGTGGTAGATTGTGGGTTCATCGGTGGTGAAATGGTTAGCGTGCTCGACTCGAGTGTGGTAGAGTGTGGATTCATCGGTGGTGTAATGGTTAGCGTGCTCCCCTGGAGTGTAGTAGATTGTGGGTTCATCGGTGGTGTAATGGTTAGCGTGTTCGCCTCGAGTGTGGTAGATTGTGGGTTCATCGGTGGTGTAATGGTTAGCGTGCTCGACTCGAGTGTGGTAGATTGTGGGTTCATCGGTGGTGTAATGGTTAGCGTGCTCGCCTCGAGTGTGGTAGATTCTGGTTCATCGATGGTGTAATGGTTAGCATGCTCGCCTCGAGTGTCGTAGATTGTAGATTCATCGGTGGTGTAATTGTTATCGTGCTCGACTCGAGTGTGGTAGAGTGTGGATTCATCGGTGGTGTAATGGTTAGCGTTCTCCCCTCGAGTGTAGTAGATTGTGGGTTCATCGGTGGTGTAATGGTTAGCGTGTTCGCCTCGAGTGTGGTAGATTGTGGGTTCATCGGTGGTGTAATGGTTAGCGTGCTCGACTCGAGTGTGGTAGATTGTGGATTCATCGGTGGTGTAATGGTTAGCGTGCTCGCCTCGAGTGTGGTAGATTCTGGTTCATCGGTGGTGTAATGGTTAACGTGCTCGCCTCGATTGTGGTTAGATTGTGGATTCATCGGTGGTGTAATGGTTAGCGTGCTCGCCTCGAGTGTGGTAGATTGTGGTTCATCGGTGGTGTAATGGTTAGCATGCTCGCCTCGAGTGTGGTAGATTGTGGGTTCATCGGTGGTGTAATGGTTAGCGTGCTCCCCTCGAGTGTGGTAGATTGTGGGTTTATCGGTGGTGTAATGGTTAGTGTGCTCGCCTCGAGTGTAGTAGATTGTGGTTCATCGGTGTTGTAATGGTTAGCGTGTTCGCCTCGAGTGTGGTAGATTGTGGGTTCATCGGTGGTGTAATGGTTAGCGTGCTCGACTCGAGTGTGGTAGATTGTGGATTCATCGGTGGTGTAATGGATAGCGTGCTCGCCTCGAGTGTGGTAGATTCTGGTTCACCGGTGGTGTAATGGTTAACGTGCTCGCCTCGAGTGTGGTTAGATTGTGGATTCATCGGTGGTGTAATGGTTAGCGTGCTCGCCTCGAGTGTAGTAGATTGTGGTTCATCGGTGGTGTAATGGTTAGCGTGCAGGCCTTGAGTGTGATAGATTGTGGGTTCATCGGTGGTGTAATGGGTAGCGTGCTCGCTTCGAGTGTGGTTCATCGGTGGTATAATGGTTAGCGTGCTCGCCTCGAGTGTGGTAGAGTGTGGTTCATTGGTGGTGTAATGGTTAGCGTGCTCGCCTCGAGTGTGGTAGATTGTGGGTTCATTGGTGGTGTAATGGTTAGCGTGCTCGCCTCGAGTGTGGTAGATTGTGGGTTTATCGGTGGTGTAATGGTTAGTGTACTCGCCTCGAGTGTGGTAGATTGTGGGTTCATCGGTGGTGTAATGGTTAGCGTGCTTGCCTCGAGTGTGGTAGATTGTGAATTCATCGGTGGTGTAATGGTTAGCGTGCTCGCCTCGAGTGTGGTAGTGTGGATTCATTGGTGGTGTAATGGTTAGCGTGCTCCCCGCGAGTGTAGTAGATTGTGGGTTCATCGGTGCTGTAATGGTTAGCGTGTTCGCCTCGAGTGTGGTAGATTGTGGGTTCATCGGTGGTGTAATGGTTAGCGTGCTCGACTCGAGTGTGGTAGAGTGTGGATTCATCGGTGGTGTAATGGTTAGCGTGCTCCCCTGGAGTGTAGTAGATTGTGGGTTCATCGGTGGTGTAATGGTTAGCGTGTTCGCCTCGAGTGTGGTAGATTGTGGGTTCATCGGTGGTGTAATGGTTAGCGTGCTCGACTCGAGTGTGGTAGATTGTGGGTTCATCGGTGGTGTAATGGTTAGCGTGCTCGCCTCGAGTGTGGTAGATTCTGGTTCATCGATGGTGTAATGGTTAGCATGCTCGCCTCGAGTGTCGTAGATTGTAGATTCATCGGTGGTGTAATTGTTATCGTGCTCGACTCGAGTGTGGTAGAGTGTGGATTCATCGGTGGTGTAATGGTTAGCGTTCTCCCCTCGAGTGTAGTAGATTGTGGGTTCATCGGTGGTGTAATGGTTAGCGTGTTCGCCTCGAGTGTGGTAGATTGTGGGTTCATCGGTGGTGTAATGGTTAGCGTGCTCGACTCGAGTGTGGTAGATTGTGGATTCATCGGTGGTGTAATGGTTAGCGTGCTCGCCTCGAGTGTGGTAGATTGTGGTTCATCGGTGGTGTAATGGTTAGCATGCTCGCCTCGAGTGTGGTAGATTGTGGGTTCATCGGTGGTGTAATGGTTAGCGTGCTCGCCTCGAGTGTGGTAGATTGTGGGTTTATCGGTGGTGTAATGGTTAGTGTGCTCGCCTCGAGTGTGGTAGATTGTGGGTTCATCGGTGGTGTAATGGTTAGCATGCTTGCCTCGAGTGTGGTAGATTGTGAGTTCATCGGTGGTGTAATGGTTAGCGTGCTCGCTTCGAGTGTGGTAGATTGTGAGTTCATCGGTGGTGTAATGGTTAGCGTGCTCGCCTCGAGTGTGGTTAGATTGTGGATTCATCGGTGGTGTAATGGTTAGCGTGCTCGCCTCGAGTGTGGTAGATTGTGGTTCATCGGTGGTGTAATGGTTAGTGTGCACGCCTCGAGTGTGATAGATTGTGGGTTCATCGGTGGTGTAATGGTTAGCGTGCTCGCCTCGAGTGTGGTAGAGTGTGGATTCATCGGTGGTGTAATGGTTAGCGTGCTCCTTTCGAGTGTAGTAGATTGTGGGTTCATCGGTGGTGTAATGGTTAGCGTGCTCTCCTCGAGTGTGGTAGATTGTGGGTTTATCGGTGGTGTAATGGTTAGTGTGTTCGCCTTGAGTGTGGTAGATTGTGGGTTCATCGGTGGTGTTATGGTTAGCGTGCTCGACTCGAGTGTGGTAGATTGTGGATTCATCGGTGGTGTAATGGTTAGCCTGCTCGCCTCGAGTGTGGTAGATTGTGGGTTCATCGGTGCTGTAATGGTTAGCATGCTCGCTGCGAGTGTGGTAGAGTGTGGTTCATCGGTGGTGTAATGGTTACCGTGTTCGCCTCGAGTGTGGTAGATTGTGGGTTCATCGGTGGTGTTATGGTTAGCGTGCTCGACTCGAGTGTGGTAGATTGTGGATTCATCGGTGGTGTAATGGTTAGCGTGCTCGCCTCGAGTGTGGTAGATTCTGGTTCACCGATGGTGTAATGGTTAACGTGCTCGCCTCGAGTGTGGTTAGATTGTGGATTCATCGGTGGTGTAATGGTTAGCGTGCTTGCCTCGAGTGTGGTAGATTGTGGTTCATCGGTGGTGTAATGGTTAGCGTGCAGGCCTTGAGTGTGATAGATTGTGGGTTCATCGGTGGTGTAATGGGTAGCGTGCTCGCTTCGAGTGTGGTTCATCGGTGGTGTAATGGTTAGCGTGCTCGCCTCGAGTGTGGTAGAGTGTGGTTCATCGGTGGTGTAATGGTTAGCGTGCTCGCCTCGAGTGTGGTAAATTGTGGTTCATCGGTGGTGTAATGGTTAGCGTGCTCGCCTCGAGTGTGGTAGATTGTGGGTTCATCGGTGGTGTAATGGTTAGCGTGCTCGCCTCGAGTGTGGTAGATTGTGGGTTTATCGGTGGTGTAATGGTTAGTGTGCTCGCCTCGAGTGTGGTAGATTGTGGGTTCATCGGTGGTGTAATGGTTAGCGTGCTTGCCTCGAGTGTGGTAGATTGTGAGTTCATCGGTGGTGTAATGGTTAGCGTGCTCGCCCTGAGTGTGGTAGTGTGGATTCATAGGTGGTGTAATGGTTAGCGTGCTCCCCTCGAGTGTAGTAGATTGTGGGTTCATCGGTGGTGTAATGGTTAGCGTGTTCGCCTCGAGTGTGGTAGATTGTGGGTTCATCGGTGGTGTAATGGTTAGCGTGCTCGACTCGAGTGTGGTAGAGTGTGGATTCATCGGTGATGTAATGGTTAGCGTGCTCCCCTCGAGTGTAGTAGATTGTGGGTTCATCGGTGGTGTAATGGTTAGCGTGTTCGCCTCGAGTGTGGTAGATTGTGGGTTCATCGGTGGTGTAATGGTTAGCGTGCTCGACTCGAGTGTGGTAGATTGTGGATTCATCGGTGGTGTAATGGTTAGCGTGCTCGCCTCGAGTGTGGTAGATTCTGGTTCATCGATGGTGTAATGGTTAACGTGCTCGCCTCGAGTGTGGTTAGATTGTGGATTCATCGGTGGTGTAATGGTTAGCGTGCTCGCCTCGAGTGTGGTAGATTGTGATTCATCGGTGGTGTAATGGTTAGCATGCACGCCTCGAGTGTGATAGATTGTGGGTTCATCGGTGGTGTAATGGGTAGCGTACTCGCTTCGAGTGTGGTAGATTGTGGTTCATCGGTGGTGTAATGGTTAGCGTGCTCGCCTCGAGTGTGGTAGATTGTGGTTCATCGCTGGTGTAATGGTTAGCGTGCTCGCCTCGAGTGTGGTAGATTGTGGGTTCATCGGTGGTGTAATGGTTAGCATGCTCGCCTCGAGTGTGGTAGATTGTGGATTCATCGGTGGTATAATTGTTAGCGTGCTCACCTCGAGTGTGGTAGATTGTGGTTCATCGGTGGTGTAATGGTTAGCGTGCTCGCCTCGAGTGTAGTAGATTGTGGGTTCATCGGTGGTGTAATGGTTAGCGTGCTCGACTCGAGTGTGGTAGAGTGTGGATTCATCGGTGGTGTAATGGTTAGCGTTCTCCCCTCGAGTGTAGTAGATTGTGGGTTCATCGGTGCTCTAATGGTTAGCGTGTTCGCCTCGAGTGTGGTAGATTGTGGGTTCATCGGTGGTGTAATGATTAGCGTGCTCGACTCGAGTGTGGTATATTGTGGATTCATCGGTGGTGTAATGGTTAGCGTGCTCGCCTCGAGTGTGGTAGATTCTGGTTCATCGGTGGTGTAATGGTTAACGAGCTCGCCTCGAGTGTGGTTAGATTGTGGATTCATCGGTGGTGTAATGGTTAGCGTGCTCGCCTCGAGTGTGGTAGATTGTGGTTCATCGGTGGTGTAATGGTTAGCATGCTCGCCTCGAGTGTGGTAGATTGTGTGTTTATCGGTGGTGTAATGGTTAGTGTGCTCGCCTCGAGTGTGGTAGATTGTGGTTCATCGGTGGTGTAATGGTTAGCGTGCTCGCCTCGAGTTTGGTCAAGTGTGGTTCATCGGTGGTGTAATGGTTAGCGTGCTCGCCTCGAGTGTGGTAGATTGTGGTTCATCGGTGGTGTAATGGCTAGCATGCTCGCCTCGAGTGTGGTAGATTGTGGATTCATCGGTGGTGTAATTGTTAGCGTGCTCGCCTCGAGTGTGGTAGATTGTGGTTCATCGGTGGTGTAATGGTTAGCGTGCTCGCCTCGAGTGTGGTAGATTGTGGGTTCATCGGTGGTGTAATGGTTAGCGTGCTCGACTCGAGTGTGGTAGAGTGTGGATTCATCGGTGGTGTAATGGTTAGCGTTCTCCCCTCGAGTGTAGTAGATTGTGGGTTCATCGGTGCTGTAATGGTTAGCGTGTTCGCCTCGAGTGTGGTAGATTGTGGGTTCATCGTGGTGTAATGGTTAGCGTGCTTGCCTCGAGTGTGGTAGATTGTGAGTTCATCGGTGGTGTAATGGTTAGCGTGTTCGCCTCGAGTGTGGTAGATTGTGGGTTCATCGGTGGTGTAATGGTTAGCGTGCTCGACTCGAGTGTGGTAGATTGTGGATTCATCGGTGGTGTAATGGTTAGCGTGCTCGCCTCGAGTGTGGTAGATTCTGGTTCATCGGTGGTGTAATGGTTAACGTGATCGCCTCGAGTGTGGTTAGATTGTGGATTCATCGGTGGTGTAATGGTTAGCGTGCTCGCCTCGAGTGTGGTAGATTGTGGTTCATCGGTGGTGTAATGGTTAGCATGCTCGCCTCGAGTGTGGTGATTGTGGGTTCATCGGTGGTGTAATGGTTAGCGTGCTCGCCTCGAGTGTGGTAGATTGTGGGTTTATCGGTGGTGTAATGGTTAGTGTGCTCGCCTCGAGTGTGGTAGATTGTGGGTTCATCGGTGGTGTAATGGTTAGCGTGCTTGCCTCGAGTGTGGTAGATTGTGAGTTCATCGGTGGTGTAATGGTTAGCGTGCTCGCCTCGAGTGTGGTAGAGTGTGGATTCATCGGTGGTGTAATGGTTAGCGTGCTCCCCTCGAGTGTAGTAGATTGTGGGTTCATCGGTGGTGTAATGGTTAGCGTGCTCTCCTCGAGTGTGGTAGATTGTGGGTTTATCGGTGGTGTAGTGGTTAGTGTGCTCGCCTCGAGTGTGGTAGATTGTGGGTTCATCGTGGTGTAATGGTTAGCGTGCTTGCCTCGAGTGTGGTAGATTGTGAGTTCATCGGTGGTGTAATGGTTAGCGTGCTCGCCTCGAGTGTGGTAGATTGTGGGTTCATCGGTGGTGTAATGGTTAGCGTGCTCGACTTGAGTGTGGTAGATTGTGGATCCATCGGTGGTGTAATGGTTAGCGTGCTCGCCTCGAGTGTGGTTAGATTGTGGATTCATCGGTGGTGTAATGGTTAGCGTGCTCGCCTCGAGTGTGGTAGATTGTGGTTCATCGGTGGTGTAATGGTTAGTGTGCACGCCTCGAGTGTGATAGATTGTGGGTTCATCGGTGGTGTAATGGGTAGCGTGCTCGCTTCGAGTGTGGTAGATTGTGGTTCATCGGTGGTGTAATGGTTAGCGTGCTCGCCTCGAGTGTGGTAGATTGTGGTTCATCGGTGGTGTAATGGTTAGCATGCTCGCCTCGAGTGTGGTAGATTGTGGGTTCATCGGTGCTGTAATGGTTAGCGTGCTCGCCTCGAGTGTAGTAGATTGTGGTTCATCGGTGTTGTAATGGTTAGCGTGCTCGCCTCGAGTGTGGTAGATTGTGGTTCATCGGTGGTGTAATGGTTAGCATGCTCGCCTCAAGTGTGGTAGAGTGTGGTTCATCGGTGGTGTAATGGTTAGCGTGTTCGCCTCGAGTGTGGTAGATTGTGGGTTCATCGGTGGTGTAATGGTTAGCGTGCTCGACTCGAGTGTGGTAGATTGTGGATTCATCGGTGGTGTAATGGTTAGCGTGCTCGCCTCGAGTGTGGTAGATTCTGGTTCACCGGTGGTGTAATGGTTAACGTGCTCGCCTCGAGTGTGGTTAGATTGTGGATTCATCGGTGGTGTAATGGTTAGCGTGCTCGCCTCGAGTGTAGTAGATTGTGGTTCATCGGTGGTGTAATGGTTAGCGTGCAGGCCTTGAGTGTGATAGATTGTGGGTTCATCGGTGGTGTAATGGGTAGCGTGCTCGCTTCGAGTGTGGTTCATAGGTGGTGTAATGGTTAGCGTGCTCGCCTCGAGTGTGGTAGAGTGTGGTTCATCGGTGGTGTAATGGTTAGCGTGCTCGCCTCGAGTGTGGTAGATTGTGGATTCATCGGTGGTGTAATTGTTAGCGTGCTCGCCTCGAGTGTGGTAGATTGTGGTTCATTGGTGGTGTAATGGTTAGCGTGCTCGCCTCGAGTGTGGTAGATTGTGGGTTCATTGGTGGTGTAATGGTTAGCGTGCTCGCCTCGAGTGTGGTAGATTGTGGGTTTATCGGTGGTGTAATGGTTAGTGTACTCGCCTCGAGTGTGGTAGATTGTGGGTTCATCGGTGGTGTAATGGTTAGCGTGCTTGCCTCGAGTGTGGTAGATTGTGAGTTCATCGGTGGTGTAATGGTTAGCGTGCTCGCCTCGAGTGTGGTAGTGTGGATTCATTGGTGGTGTAATGGTTAGCGTGCTCCCCGCGAGTGTAGTAGATTGTGGGTTCATCGGTGCTGTAATGGTTAGCGTGTTCGCCTCGAGTGTGGTAGATTGTGGGTTCATCGGTGGTGTAATGGTTAGCGTGCTCGACTCGAGTGTGGTAGAGTGTGGATTCATCGGTGGTGTAATGGTTAGCGTGCTCCCCTGGAGTGTAGTAGATTGTGGGTTCATCGGTGGTGTAATGGTTAGCGTGTTCGCCTCGAGTGTGGTAGATTGTGGGTTCATCGGTGGTGTAATGGTTAGCGTGCTCGACTCGAGTGTGGTAGATTGTGGGTTCATCGGTGGTGTAATGGTTAGCGTGCTCGCCTCGAGTGTGGTAGATTCTGGTTCATCGATGGTGTAATGGTTAGCATGCTCGCCTCGAGTGTCGTAGATTGTAGATTCATCGGTGGTGTAATTGTTATCGTGCTCGACTCGAGTGTGGTAGAGTGTGGATTCATCGGTGGTGTAATGGTTAGCGTTCTCCCCTCGAGTGTAGTAGATTGTGGGTTCATCGGTGGTGTAATGGTTAGCGTGTTCGCCTCGAGTGTGGTAGATTGTGGGTTCATCGGTGGTGTAATGGTTAGCGTGCTCGACTCGAGTGTGGTAGATTGTGGATTCATCGGTGGTGTAATGGTTAGAGTGCTCGCCTCGAGTGTGGTAGATTCTGGTTCATCGGTGGTGTAATGGTTAACGTGCTCGCCTCGATTGTGGTTAGATTGTGGATTCATCGGTGGTGTAATGGTTAGCGTGCTCGCCTCGAGTGTGGTAGATTGTGGTTCATCGGTGGTGTAATGGTTAGCATGCTCGCCTCGAGTGTGGTAGATTGTGGGTTCATCGGTGGTGTAATGGTTAGCGTGCTCGCCTCGATTGTGGTAGATTGTGGGTTTATCGGTGGTGTAATGGTTAGTGTGCTCGCCTCGAGTGTGGTAGATTGTGGGTTCATCGGTGGTGTAATGGTTAGCATGCTTGCCTCGAGTGTGGTAGATTGTGAGTTCATCGGTGGTGTAATGGTTAGCGTGCTCGCTTCGAGTGTGGTAGATTGTGAGTTCATCGGTGGTGTAATGGTTAGTGTGCTCGCCTCGAGTGTGGTTAGATTGTGGATTCATCGGTGGTGTAATGGTTAGCGTGCTCGCCTCGAGTGTGGTAGATTGTGGTTCATCGGTGGTGTAATGGTTAGTGTGCACGCCTCGAGTGTGATAGATTGTGGGTTCATCGGTGGTGTAATGGTTAGCGTGCTCGCCTCGAGTGTGGTAGAGTGTGGATTCATCGGTGGTGTAATGGTTAGCATGCTCCCCTCGAGTGTAGTAGATTGTGGGTTCATCGGTGGTGTAATGGTTAGCGTGCTCTCCTCGAGTGTGGTAGATTGTGGGTTTATCGGTGGTGTAATGGTTAGTGTGTTCGCCTCGAGTGTGGTAGATTGTGGGTTCATCGGTGGTGTTATGGTTAGCGTGCTCGACTCGAGTGTGGTAGATTGTGGTTCATCGGTGGTGTAATGGTTAGCGTACAGGCCTTGAGTGTGATAGATTGTGGGTTCATCGGTGGTGTAATGGGTAGCGTGCTCGCTTCGAGTGTGGTTCATCGGTGGTGTAATGGTTAGCGTGCTCGCCTCGAGTGTGGTAGAGTGTGGTTCATCGGTGGTGTAATGGTTAGCGTGCTCGCCTCGAGTGTGGTAAATTGTGGTTCATCGGTGGTGTAATGGTTAGCGTGCTCGCCTCGAGTGTGGTAGATTGTGGGTTCATCGGTGGTGTAATGGTTAGCGTGCTCGCCTCGAGTGTGGTAGATTGTGGGTTTATCGGTGGTGTAATGGTTAGTGTGCTCGCCTCGAGTGTGGTAGATTGTGGGTTCATCGGTGGTGTAATGGTTAGCGTGCTTGCCTCGAGTGTGGTAGATTGTGAGTTCATCGGTGGTGTAATGGTTAGCGTGCTCGCCCTGAGTGTGGTAGTGTGGATTCATAGGTGGTGTAATGGTTAGCGTGCTCCCCTCGAGTGTAGTAGATTGTGGGTTCATCGGTGGTGTAATGGTTAGCGTGTTCGCCTCGAGTGTGGTAGATTGTGGGTTCATCGGTGGTGTAATGGTTAGCGTGCTCGACTCGAGTGTGGTAGAGTGTGGATTCATCGGTGATGTAATGGTTAGCGTGCTCCCCTCGAGTGTAGTAGATTGTGGGTTCATCGGTGGTGTAATGGTTAGCGTGTTCGCCTCGAGTGTGGTAGATTGTGGGTTCATCGGTGGTGTAATGGTTAGCGTGCTCGACTCGAGTGTGGTAGATTGTGGATTCATCGGTGGTGTAATGGTTAGCGTGCTCGCCTCGAGTGTGGTAGATTCTGGTTCATCGATGGTGTAATGGTTAACGTGCTCGCCTCGAGTGTGGTTAGATTGTGGATTCATCGGTGGTGTAATGGTTAGCGTGCTCGCCTCGAGTGTGGTAGATTGTGATTCATCGGTGGTGTAATGGTTAGCGTGCACGCCTCGAGTGTGATAGATTGTGGGTTCATCGGTGGTGTAATGGGTAGCGTACTCTCTTCGAGTGTGGTAGATTGTGGTTCATCGGTGGTGTAATGGTTAGCGTGCTCGCCTCGAGTGTGGTAGAGTGTGGTTCATCGGTGGTGTAATGGTTAGCGTGCTCGCCTCGAGTGTGGTAGATTGTGGTTCATCGGTGGTGTAATGGTTAGCATGCTCGCCTCGAGTGTGGTAGATTGTGGATTCATCGGTGGTATAATTGTTAGCGTGCTCGCCTCGAGTGTGGTAGATTGTGGTTCATCGGTGGTGTAATGGTTAGCGTGCTCGCCTCGAGTGTAGTAGATTGTGGGTTCATCGGTGGTGTAATGGTTAGCGTGCTCGACTCGAGTGTGGTAGAGTGTGGATTCATCGGTGGTGTAATGGTTAGCGTTCTCCCCTCGAGTGTAGTAGATTGTGGGTTCATCGGTGCTCTAATGGTTAGCGTGTTCGCCTCGAGTGTGGTAGATTGTGGGTTCATCGGTGGTGTAATGATTAGCGTGCTCGACTCGAGTGTGGTATATTGTGGATTCATCGGTGGTGTAATGGTTAGCGTGCTCGCCTCGAGTGTGGTAGATTCTGGTTCATCGGTGGTGTAATGGTTAACGAGCTCGCCTCGAGTGTGGTTAGATTGTGGATTCATCGGTGGTGTAATGGTTAGCGTGCTCGCCTCGAGTGTGGTAGATTATGGTTCATCGGTGGTGTAATGGTTAGCATGCTCGCCTCGAGTGTGGTAGATTGTGTGTTTATCGGTTGTGTAATGGTTAGTGTGCTTGCCTCGAGTGTGGTAGATTGTGGTTCATCGGTGGTGTAATGGTTAGCGTGCTCGCCTCGAGTTTGGTAAAGTGTGGTTCATCGGTGGTGTAATGGTTAGCGTGCTCGCCTCGAGTGTGGTAGATTGTGGTTCATCGGTGGTGTAATGGCTAGCATGCTCGCCTCGAGTGTGGTAGATTGTGGATTCATCGGTGGTGTAATTGTTAGCGTGCTCGCCTCGAGTGTGGTAGATTGTGGTTCATCGGTGGTGTAATGGTTAGCGTGCTCGCCTCGAGTGTGGTAGATTGTGGGTTCATCGGTGGTGTAATGGTTAGCGTGCTCGACTCGAGTGTGGTAGAGTGTGGATTCATCGGTGATGTAATGGTTAGCGTTCTCCCCTCGAGTGTAGTAGATTGTGGGTTCATCGGTGCTGTAATGGTTAGCGTGTTCGCCTCGAGTGTGGTAGATTGTGGGTTCATCGGTGGTGTAATGGTTAGCGTGCTCGCCTCGAGTGTGGTAGATTGTGGATTCATCGGTGGTGTAATGGTTAGCGTGCTCGCCTCGAGTGTGGTAGATTCTGATTCATCGGTGGTGTAATGGTTAACGTGCTCGCGTCGAGTGTGGTTAGATTGTGGATTCATCGGTGGTGTAATGGTTAGCGTGCTCGCCTCGAGTGTGGTAGATTGTGGTTCATCGGTGGTGTAATGGTTAGCATGCTCGCCTCGAGTGTGGTAGATTGTGGGTTCATCGGTGGTGTAATGGTTAGCGTGCTCGCCTCGAGTGTGGTAGATTGTGGGTTTATCGGTGGTGTAATGGTTAGCGTGCTTGCCTCGAGTGTGGTAGATTGTGAGTTCATCGGTGGTGTAATGGTTAGCGTGCTCGCCTCGAGTGTGGTAGGGTGTGGATTCATCGGTGGTGTAATGGTTAGCGTGCTCCCCTCGAGTGTAGTAGATTGTGGGTTCATCGGTGGTGTAATGGTTAGCGTGCTCTCCTCGAGTGTGGTAGATTGTGGGTTTATCGGTGGTGTAATGGTTAGTGTGCTCTCCTCGAGTGTGGTAGATTGTGGGTTCATCGTGGTGTAATGGTTAGCGTGCTTGCCTCGAGTGTGGTAGATTGTGAGTTCATCGGTGGTGTAATGGATAGCGTGCTCGCCTCGAGTGTGGTAGATTGTGGGTTCATCGGTGGTGTAATGGTTAGCGTGCTCGCCTCGAGTGTGGTAGATTGTGGGTTTATCGGTGGTGTAATGGTTAGTGTGCTCGCCTCGAGTGTGGTAGATTGTGGGTTCATCGGTGGTGTAATGGTTAGCGTGCTTGCCTCGAGTGTGGTAGATTGTGAGTTCATCGGTGGTGTAATGGTTAGCGTGCTCGCCTCGAGTGTGGTAGAGTGTGGATTCATCGGTGGTGTAATGGTTAGCGTGCTCGCCTCGAGTGTGGTAGATTCTGGTTCATCGATGGGGTAATGGTTAACGTGCTCGCCTCGAGTGTGGTTAGATTGTGGATTCATCGGTGGTGTAATGGTTAGCGTGCTCGCCTCGAGTGTGGTAGATTGTGATTCATCGGTGGTGTAATGGTTAGCGTGCACGCCTCGAGTGTGATAGATTGTGGGTTCATCGGTGGTGTAATGGGTAGCGTGCTCGCTTCGAGTGTGGTAGATTGTGGTTCATCGGTGGTGTAATGGTTAGCGTGCTCGCCTCGAGTGTGGTAGAGTGTGGTTCATCGGTGGTGTAATGGTTAGCGTGCTCGCCTCGAGTGTGGTAGATTGTGGTTCATCGGTGGTGTAATGGTTAGCGTGCTCGCCTCGAGTGTGGTAGAGTGTGGTTCATCGGTGGTGTAATGGTTAGCGTGCTCGCCTCGAGTGTGGTATATTGTGTTTCATCGGTGGTGTAATGGTTAGCATGCTCGCCTCGAGTGTGGTAGATTGTGGATTCATCGGTTGTGTAATTGTTAGCGTGCTCGCCTCGAGTGTGGTAGATTGTGGTTCATCGGTGGTGTAATGGTTAGCGTGCTCGCCTCGAGTGTGGTAGATTGTGGGTTCATCGGTGGTGTAATGGTTAGCGTGCTCGATTCGAGTGTGGTAGAGTGTGGATTCATCGGTGGTGTAATGGTTAACGTTCTCCCCTCGAGTGTAGTAGATTGTGGGTTCATCGGTGCTGTAATGGTTAGCGTGTTCGCCTCGAGTGTGGTAGATTGTGGGTTCATCGATGGTGTAATGGTTAGCGTGCTCGACTCGAGTGTGGTAGATTGTGGATTCATCGGTGGTGTAATGGTTAGCGTGCTCGCCTCGAGTGTGGTAGATTCTGGTTCATCGGTGGTGTAATGGTTAACGTGCTCGCCTCGAGTGTGGTTAGATTGTGGATTCATCGGTGGTGTAATGGTTAGCGTGCTCGCCTCGAGTGTGGTAGATTGTGGTTCATCGGTGGTGTAATGGTTAGCATGCTCGCCTCGAGTGTGGTATATTGTGGGTTCATCGGTGGTGTAATGGTTAGCGTGCTCGCCTCGAGTGTGGTAGATTGTGGGTTTATCGGTGGTGTAATGGTTAGTGTGCTCGCCTCGAGTGTGATAGATTGTGGGTTCATCGGTGATGTAATGGTTAGCGTGCTTGCCTCGAGTGTGGTAGATTGTGAGTTCATCGGTGGTGTAATGGTTAGCGTGCTCGCCTCAAGTGTGGTAGAGTGTGGATTCATCGGTGGTGTAATGGTTAGCGTGCTCGCCTCGAGTGTAGTAGATTGTGGGTTCATCGGTGGTGTAATGGTTAGCGTGCTCTCCTCGAGTGTGGTAGATTGTGGGTTTATCGGTGGTGTAATGGTTAGTGTGCTCGCCTCGAGTGTGGTAGATTGTGGGTTCATCGTGGTGTAATGGTTAGCGTGCTTGCCGCGACTGTGGTAGATTGTGAGTTCATCGGTGGTGTAATGGTTAGCGTGCTCGCCTCGAGTGTGGTAGATTGTGGGTTCATCGGTGCTGTAATGGTTAGCGTGCTCGACTCGAGTGTGGTAGATTGTGGATTCATCGGTGGTGTAATGGTTAGCGTGCTCGCCTCGAGTGTGGTTAGATTGTGGATACATCGGTGGTGTAATGGTTAGCGTGCTCGCCTCGAGTGTGGTAGATTGTGGGTTCATCGGTGGTGTAATGGTTAGCGTGCTCGACTCGAGTGTGGTAGATTGTGGATTCATCGGTGGTGTAATGGTTAGCGTGCTCGCCTCGAGTGTGGTTAGATTGTGGATTCATCGGTGGTGTAATGGTTAGCGTGCTCGCCTCGAGTGTGGTAGATTGTGGTTTATCGGTGGTGTAATGGTTAGTGTGCACGCCTCGAGAGTGATAGATTGTGGGTTCATCGGTGGTGTAATGGGTAGCGTGCTCGCTTCGAGTGTGGTAGATTGTGGTTCATCGGTGGTGTAATGGTTAGCGTGCTCGCCTCGAGTGTGGTAGAGTGTGGTTCATTGGTGGCGTAATGGTTAGCGTGCAGGCCTCGAGTGTGATAGATTGTGGGTTCATCGGTGGTGTAATGGGTAGCGTGCTTGCTTCGAGTGTGGTTCATCGGTGGTGTAATTGTTAGCGTGCTCGCCTCGAGTGTGGTAGATTGTGGTTCATCGGTGGTGTAATAATTAGCATGCTCGCCTCGAGTGTGGTAGATTGTGGATTCATCGTTGGTGTAATTGTTAGCGTGCTCGCCTCGAGTGTGGTAGATTGTGGTTCATCGGTGGTGTAATGGTTAGCGTGCTCGCATCGAGTGTGGTAGATTGTGGGTTCATCGGTGGTGTAATGTTTAGCGTGCTCGCCTCGAGTGTGGTAGATTGTGGGTTTATCGGTGGTGTAATGGTTAGTGTGCTCGCCTCGAGTGTGGTAGATTGTGGGTTCATCGGTGGTGTAATGGTTAGCGTGCTTGCCTCGAGTGTGGTAGATTGTGAGTTCATCGGTGGTGTAATGGTTAGCGTGCTCGCCTCGAGTGTGGTAGAGTGGATTCATCGGTGGTGTAATGGTTAGCGTGCTCCCCTCGAGTGTAGTAGATTGTGGGTTCATCGATGCTGTAATGGTTAGCGTGTTCGCCTCGAGTGTGGTAGATTGTGGGTTCATCGGTGGTGTAATGGTTAGCGTGCTCGACTCGAGTGTGGTAGAGTGTGGATTCATCGGTGGTGTAATGGTTAGCGTGCTCCCCTCGAATGTAGTAGATTGTGGGTTCATCGGTGGTGTAATGGTTAGCGTGTTCGCCTCGAGTGTGGTAGATTGTGGGTTCATCGGTGGTGTAATGGTTA
The DNA here is from genome assembly GCA_963680875.1 of Bathymodiolus brooksi. Taxonomy (NCBI): domain Eukaryota; kingdom Metazoa; phylum Mollusca; class Bivalvia; order Mytilida; family Modiolidae; genus Bathymodiolus; species Bathymodiolus brooksi. The sequence continues at coordinate 14,299,466 of OY804590.1, forward strand.
GCGTGCTCGACTCGAGTGTGGTAGATTGTGGATTCATCGGTGGTGTAATGGTTAGCGTGCTCGCCTCGAGTGTGGTAGATTGTGATTCATCGGTGGTGTAATGGTTAGCGTGCACGCCTCGAGTGTGATAGATTGTGGGTTCTTCGGTGGTGTAATGGTTAGCGTGCTCGCCTCGAGTGTAGTAGATTGTGGGTTCATCGGTGGTGTAATGGTTAGCGTGCTCTCCTCGAGTGTGGTAGATTGTGGGTTTATCGGTGGTGTAATGGTTAGTGTGCTCGCCTCGAGTGTGGTAGATTGTGGGTTCATCGTGGTGTAATGGTTAGCGTGCTTGCCGCGACTGTGGTAGATTGTGAGTTCATCGGTGGTGTAATGGTTAGCGTGCTCGCCTCGAGTGTGGTAGATTGTGGGTTCATCGGTGGTGTAATGGTTAGCGTGCTCGACTCGAGTGTGGTAGATTGTGGATTCATCGGTGGTGTAATGGTTAGCGTGCTCGCCTCGAGTGTGGTTAGATTGTGGATTCATCGGTGGTGTAATGGTTAGCGTGCTCGCCTCGAGTGTGGTAGATTGTGGATTCATCGGTTGTGTAATTGTTAGCGTGCTCGCCTCGAGTGTGGTAGATTGTGGTTCATCGGTGGTGTAATGGTTAGCGTGCTCGCCTCGAGTGTGGTAGATTGTGGGTTCATCGGTGGTGTAATGGTTAGCGTGCTCGATTCGAGTGTGGTAGAGTGTGGATTCATCGGTGGTGTAATGGTTAACGTTCTCCCCTCGAGTGTAGTAGATTGTGGGTTCATCGGTGCTGTAATGGTTAGCGTGTTCGCCTCGAGTGTGGTAGATTGTGGGTTCATCGATGGTGTAATGGTTAGCGTGCTCGACTCGAGTGTGGTAGATTGTGGATTCATCGGTGGTGTAATGGTTAGCGTGCTCGCCTCGAGTGTGGTAGATTCTGGTTCATCGGTGGTGTAATGGTTAACGTGCTCGCCTCGAGTGTGGTTAGATTGTGGATTCATCGGTGGTGTAATGGTTAGCGTGCTCGCCTCGAGTGTGGTAGATTGTGGTTCATCGGTGGTGTAATGGTTAGCATGCTCGCCTCGAGTGTGGTATATTGTGGGTTCATCGGTGGTGTAATGGTTAGCGTGCTCGCCTCGAGTGTGGTAGATTGTGGGTTTATCGGTGGTGTAATGGTTAGTGTGCTCGCCTCGAGTGTGATAGATTGTGGGTTCATCGGTGATGTAATGGTTAGCGTGCTTGCCTCGAGTGTGGTAGATTGTGAGTTCATCGGTGGTGTAATGGTTAGCGTGCTCGCCTCAAGTGTGGTAGAGTGTGGATTCATCGGTGGTGTAATGGTTAGCGTGCTCGCCTCGAGTGTAGTAGATTGTGGGTTCATCGGTGGTGTAATGGTTAGCGTGCTCTCCTCGAGTGTGGTAGATTGTGGGTTTATCGGTGGTGTAATGGTGAGTGTGCTCGCCTCGAGTGTGGTAGATTGTGGGTTCATCGTGGTGTAATGGTTAGCGTGCTTGCCGCGACTGTGGTAGATTGTGAGTTCATCGGTGGTGTAATGGTTAGCGTGCTCGCCTCGAGTGTGGTAGATTGTGGGTTCATCGGTGCTGTAATGGTTAGCGTGCTCGACTCGAGTGTGGTAGATTGTGGATTCATCGGTGGTGTAATGGTTAGCGTGCTCGCCTCGAGTGTGGTTAGATTGTGGATTCATCGGTGGTGTAATGGTTAGCGTGCTTGCCTCGAGTGTGGTAGATTGTGGGTTCATCGGTGGTGTAATGGTTAGCGTGCTCGACTCGAGTGTGGTAGATTGTGGATTCATCGGTGGTGTAATGGTTAGCGTGCTCGCCTCGAGTGTGGTTAGATTGTGGATTCATCGGTGGTGTAATGGTTAGCGTGCTCGCCTCGAGTGTGGTAGATTGTGGTTTATCGGTGGTGTAATGGTTAGTGTGCACGCCTCGAGAGTGATAGATTGTGGGTTCATCGGTGGTGTAATGGGTAGCGTGCTCGCTTCGAGTGTGGTAGATTGTGGTTCATCGGTGGTGTAATGGTTAGCGTGCTCGCCTCGAGTGTGGTAGAGTGTGGTTCATTGGTGGCGTAATGGTTAGCGTGCAGGCCTCGAGTGTGATAGATTGTGGGTTCATCGGTGGTGTAATGGGTAGCGTGCTTGCTTCGAGTGTGGTTCATCGGTGGTGTAATTGTTAGCGTGCTCGCCTCGAGTGTGGTAGATTGTGGTTCATGGGTGGTGTAATAATTAGCATGCTCGCCTCGAGTGTGGTAGATTGTGGATTCATCGTTGGTGTAATTGTTAGCGTGCTCGCCTCGAGTGTGGTAGATTGTGGTTCATCGGTGGTGTAATGGTTAGCGTGCTCGCCTCGAGTGTGGTAGATTGTGGGTTCATCGGTGGTGTAATGTTTAGCGTGCTCGCCTCGAGTGTGGTAGATTGTGGGTTTATCGGTGGTGTAATGGTTAGTGTGCTCGCCTCGAGTGTGGTAGATTGTGGGTTCATCGGTGGTGTAATGGTTAGCGTGCTCGCCTCGAGTGTGGTAGATTGTGAGTTCATCGGTGGTGTAATGGTTAGCGTGCTCGCCTCGAGTGTGGTAGAGTGGATTCATCGGTGGTGTAATGGTTAGCGTGCTCCCCTCGAGTGTAGTAGATTGTGGGTTCATCGATGCTGTAATGGTTAGCGTGTTCGCCTCGAGTGTGGTAGATTGTGGGTTCATCGGTGGTGTAATGGTTAGCGTGCTCGACTCGAGTGTGGTAGAGTGTGGATTCATCGGTGGTGTAATGGTTAGCGTGCTCCCCTCGAGTGTAGTAGATTGTGGGTTCATCGGTGGTGTAATGGTTAGCGTGTTCGCCTCGAGTGTGGTAGATTGTGGGTTCATCGGTGGTGTAATGGTTAGCGTGCTCGACTCGAGTGTGGTAGATTGTGGATTCATCGGTGGTGTAATGGTTAGCGTGCTCGCCTCGAGTGTGGTAGATTGTGATTCATCGGTGGTGTAATGGTTAGCGTGCACGCCTCGAGTGTGATAGATTGTGGGTTCTTCGGTGGTGTAATGGTTAGCGTGCTCGCCTCGAGTGTAGTAGATTGTGGGTTCATCGGTGGTGTAATGGTTAGCGTGCTCTCCTCGAGTGTGGTAGATTGTGGGTTTATCGGTGGTGTAATGGTTAGTGTGCTCGCCTCGAGTGTGGTAGATTGTGGGTTCATCGTGGTGTAATGGTTAGCGTGCTTGCCGCGACTGTGGTAGATTGTGAGTTCATCGGTGGTGTAATGGTTAGCGTGCTCGCCTCGAGTGTGGTAGATTGTGGGTTCATCGGTGGTGTAATGGTTAGCGTGCTCGACTCGAGTGTGGTAGATTGTGGATTCATCGGTGGTGTAATGGTTAGCGTGCTCGCCTCGAGTGTGGTTAGATTGTGGATTCATCGGTGGTGTAATGGTTAGCGTGCTCGCCTCGAGTGTGGTAGATTGTGGGTTCATCGGTGGTGTAATGGTTAGCGTGCTCGACTCGAGTGTGGTAGATTGTGGATTCATCGGTGGTGTAATGGTTAGCGTGCTCGCCTCGAGTGTGGTTAGATTGTGGATTCATCGGTGGTGTAATGGTTAGCGTGCTCGCCGCGAGTGTGGTAGATTGTGGTTTATCGGTGGTGTAATGGTTAGTGTGCACGCCTCGAGTGTGATAGATTGTGGGTTCATCGGTGGTGTAATGGGTAGCGTGCTCGCTTCGAGTGTGGTAGATTGTGGTTCATCGGTGGTGTAATGGTTAGCGTGCTCGCCTCGAGTGTGGTAGATTGTGGGTTCATCGGTGGTGTAATGGTTAGCGTGCTCGACTCGAGTGTGGTAGAGTGTGGATTCATCGGTGGTGTAATGGTTAGCGTTCTCCCCTCGAGTGTAGTAGATTGTGGGTTCATCGGTGCTGTAATGGTTAGCGTGTTCGCCTCGAGTGTGGTAGATTGTGGGTTCATCGGTGGTGTAATGGTTAGCGTGCTCGCCTCGAGTGTGGTAGATTGTGGTTCATCGGTGGTGTAATGGTTAGCATGCTCGCCTCGAGTGTGGTATATTGTGGGTTCATCGGTGGTGTAATGGTTAGCGTGCTCGCCTCGAGTGTGGTAGATTGTGGGTTTATCGGTGGTGTAATGGTTAGTGTGCTCGCCTCGAGTGTGATAGATTGTGGGTTCATCGGTGATGTAATGGTTAGCGTGCTTGCCTCGAGTGTGGTAGATTGTGAGTTCATCGGTGGTGTAATGGTTAGCGTGCTCGCCTCAAGTGTGGTAGAGTGTGGATTCATCGGTGGTGTAATGGTTAGCGTGCTCGCCTCGAGTGTAGTAGATTGTGGGTTCATCGGTGGTGTAATGGTTAGCGTGCTCTCCTCGAGTGTGGTAGATTGTGGGTTTATCGGTGGTGTAATGGTTAGTGTGCTCGCCTCGAGTGTGGTAGATTGTGGGTTCATCGTGGTGTAATGGTTAGCGTGCTTGCCGCGACTGTGGTAGATTGTGAGTTCATCGGTGGTGTAATGGTTAGCGTGCTCGCCTCGAGTGTGGTAGATTGTGGGTTCATCGGTGCTGTAATGGTTAGCGTGCTCGACTCGAGTGTGGTAGATTGTGGATTCATCGGTGGTGTAATGGTTAGCGTGCTCGCCTCGAGTGTGGTTAGATTGTGGATTCATCGGTGGTGTAATGGTTAGCGTGCTCGCCTCGAGTGTGGTAGATTGTGGGTTCATCGGTGGTGTAATGGTTAGCGTGCTCGACTCGAGTGTGGTAGATTGTGGATTCATCGGTGGTGTAATGGTTAGCGTGCTCGCCTCGAGTGTGGTTAGATTGTGGATTCATCGGTGGTGTAATGGTTAGCGTGCTCGCCTCGAGTGTGGTAGATTGTGGTTTATCGGTGGTGTAATGGTTAGTGTGCACGCCTCGAGAGTGATAGATTGTGGGTTCATCGGTGGTGTAATGGGTAGCGTGCTCGCTTCGAGTGTGGTAGATTGTGGTTCATCGGTGGTGTAATGGTTAGCGTGCTCGCCTCGAGTGTGGTAGAGTGTGGTTCATTGGTGGCGTAATGGTTAGCGTGCAGGCCTCGAGTGTGATAGATTGTGGGTTCATCGGTGGTGTAATGGGTAGCGTGCTTGCTTCGAGTGTGGTTCATCGGTGGTGTAATTGTTAGCGTGCTCGCCTCGAGTGTGGTAGATTGTGGTTCATGGGTGGTGTAATAATTAGCATGCTCGCCTCGAGTGTGGTAGATTGTGGATTCATCGTTGGTGTAATTGTTAGCGTGCTCGCCTCGAGTGTGGTAGATTGTGGTTCATCGGTGGTGTAATGGTTAGCGTGCTCGCCTCGAGTGTGGTAGATTGTGGGTTCATCGGTGGTGTAATGTTTAGCGTGCTCGCCTCGAGTGTGGTAGATTGTGGGTTTATCGGTGGTGTAATGGTTAGTGTGCTCGCCTCGAGTGTGGTAGATTGTGGGTTCATCGGTGGTGTAATGGTTAGCGTGCTCGCCTCGAGTGTGGTAGATTGTGAGTTCATCGGTGGTGTAATGGTTAGCGTGCTCGCCTCGAGTGTGGTAGAGTGGATTCATCGGTGGTGTAATGGTTAGCGTGCTCCCCTCGAGTGTAGTAGATTGTGGGTTCATCGATGCTGTAATGGTTAGCGTGTTCGCCTCGAGTGTGGTAGATTGTGGGTTCATCGGTGGTGTAATGGTTAGCGTGCTCGACTCGAGTGTGGTAGAGTGTGGATTCATCGGTGGTGTAATGGTTAGCGTGCTCCCCTCGAGTGTAGTAGATTGTGGGTTCATCGGTGGTGTAATGGTTAGCGTGTTCGCCTCGAGTGTGGTAGATTGTGGGTTCATCGGTGGTGTAATGGTTAGCGTGCTCGACTCGAGTGTGGTAGATTGTGGATTCATCGGTGGTGTAATGGTTAGCGTGCTCGCCTCGAGTGTGGTAGATTGTGATTCATCGGTGGTGTAATGGTTAGCGTGCACGCCTCGAGTGTGATAGATTGTGGGTTCTTCGGTGGTGTAATGGTTAGCGTGCTCGCCTCGAGTGTAGTAGATTGTGGGTTCATCGGTGGTGTAATGGTTAGCGTGCTCTCCTCGAGTGTGGTAGATTGTGGGTTTATCGGTGGTGTAATGGTTAGTGTGCTCGCCTCGAGTGTGGTAGATTGTGGGTTCATCGTGGTGTAATGGTTAGCGTGCTTGCCGCGACTGTGGTAGATTGTGAGTTCATCGGTGGTGTAATGGTTAGCGTGCTCGCCTCGAGTGTGGTAGATTGTGGGTTCATCGGTGGTGTAATGGTTAGCGTGCTCGACTCGAGTGTGGTAGATTGTGGATTCATCGGTGGTGTAATGGTTAGCGTGCTCGCCTCGAGTGTGGTTAGATTGTGGATTCATCGGTGGTGTAATGGTTAGCGTGCTCGCCTCGAGTGTGGTAGATTGTGGGTTCATCGGTGGTGTAATGGTTAGCGTGCTCGACTCGAGTGTGGTAGATTGTGGATTCATCGGTGGTGTAATGGTTAGCGTGCTCGCCTCGAGTGTGGTTAGATTGTGGATTCATCGGTGGTGTAATGGTTAGCGTGCTCGCCGCGAGTGTGGTAGATTGTGGTTTATCGGTGGTGTAATGGTTAGTGTGCACGCCTCGAGTGTGATAGATTGTGGGTTCATCGGTGGTGTAATGGGTAGCGTGCTCGCTTCGAGTGTGGTAGATTGTGGTTCATCGGTGGTGTAATGGTTAGCGTGCTCGCCTCGAGTGTGGTAGATTGTGGGTTCATCGGTGGTGTAATGGTTAGCGTGCTCGACTCGAGTGTGGTAGAGTGTGGATTCATCGGTGGTGTAATGGTTAGCGTTCTCCCCTCGAGTGTAGTAGATTGTGGGTTCATCGGTGCTGTAATGGTTAGCGTGTTCGCCTCGAGTGTGGTAGATTGTGGGTTCATCGGTGGTGTAATGGTTAGCGTGCTCGCCTCGAGTGTGGTAGATTGTGGATTCATCGGTGGTGTAATGGTTAGCGTGCTCGCCTCGAGTGTGGTAGATTCTGATTCATCGGTGGTGTAATGGTTAACGTGCTCGCGTCGAGTGTGGTTAGATTGTGGATTCATCGGTGGTGTAATGGTTAGCGTGCTCGCCTCGAGTGTGGTAGATTGTGGTTCATCGGTGGTGTAATGGTTAGCATGCTCGCCTCGAGTGTGGTAGATTGTGGGTTCATCGGTGGTGTAATGGTTAGCGTGCTCGCCTCGAGTGTGGTAGATTGTGGGTTTATCGGTGGTGTAATGGTTAGTGTGCTCGCCTCGAGTGTAGTAGATTGTGGGTTCATCGGTGGTGTAATGGTTAGCGTGCTTGCCTCGAGTGTGGTAGATTGTGAGTTCATCGGTGGTGTAATGGTTAGCGTGCTCGCCTCGAGTGTGGTAGGGTGTGGATTCATCGGTGGTGTAATGGTTAGCGTGCTCCCCTCGAGTGTAGTAGATTGTGGGTTCATCGGTGGTGTAATGGTTAGCGTGCTCTCCTCGAGTGTGGTAGATTGTGGGTTTATCGGTGGTGTAATGGTTAGTGTGCTCTCCTCGAGTGTGGTAGATTGTGGGTTCATCGTGGTGTAATGGTTAGCGTGCTTGCCTCGAGTGTGGTAGATTGTGAGTTCATCGGTGGTGTAATGGTTAGCGTGCTCGCCTCGAGTGTGGTAGATTGTGGGTTCATCGGTGGTGTAATGGTTAGCGTGCTCGCCTCGAGTGTGGTAGATTGTGGGTTTATCGGTGGTGTAATGGTTAGTGTGCTCGCCTCGAGTGTGGTAGATTGTGGGTTCATCGGTGGTGTAATGGTTAGCGTGCTTGCCTCGAGTGTGGTAGATTGTGAGTTCATCGGTGGTGTAATGGTTAGCGTGCTCGCCTCGAGTGTGGTAGAATGTGGATTCATCGGTGGTGTAATGGTTAGCGTGCTCGCCTCGAGTGTGGTAGATTCTGGTTCATCGATGGGGTAATGGTTAACGTGCTCGCCTCGAGTGTGGTTAGATTGTGGATTCATCGGTGGTGTAATGGTTAGCGTGCTCGCCTCGAGTGTGGTAGATTGTGATTCATCGGTGGTGTAATGGTTAGCGTGCACGCCTCGAGTGTGATAGATTGTGGGTTCATCGGTGGTGTAATGGGTAGCGTGCTCGCCTCGAGTGTGGTAGATTGTGGTTTATCGGTGGTGTAATGGTTAGTGTGCACGCCTCGAGAGTGATAGATTGTGGGTTCATCGGTGGTGTAATGGGTAGCGTGCTCGCTTCGAGTGTGGTAGATTGTGGTTCATCGGTGGTGTAATGGTTAGCGTGCTCGCCTCGAGTGTGGTAGAGTGTGGTTCATTGGTGGCGTAATGGTTAGCGTGCAGGCCTCGAGTGTGATAGATTGTGGGTTCATCGGTGGTGTAATGGGTAGCGTGCTTGCTTCGAGTGTGGTTCATCGGTGGTGTAATTGTTAGCGTGCTCGCCTCGAGTGTGGTAGATTGTGGTTCATCGGTGGTGTAATAATTAGCATGCTCGCCTCGAGTGTGGTAGATTGTGGATTCATCGTTGGTGTAATTGTTAGCGTGCTCGCCTCGAGTGTGGTAGATTGTGGTTCATCGGTGGTGTAATGGTTAGCGTGCTCGCCTCGAGTGTGGTAGATTGTGGGTTCATCGGTGGTGTAATGTTTAGCGTGCTCGCCTCGAGTGTGGTAGATTGTGGGTTTATCGGTGGTGTAATGGTTAGTGTGCTCGCCTCGAGTGTGGTAGATTGTGGGTTCATCGGTGGTGTAATGGTTAGCGTGCTTGCCTCGAGTGTGGTAGATTGTGAGTTCATCGGTGGTGTAATGGTTAGCGTGCTCGCCTCGAGTGTGGTAGAGTGGATTCATCGGTGGTGTAATGGTTAGCGTGCTCCCCTCGAGTGTAGTAGATTGTGGGTTCATCGATGCTGTAATGGTTAGCGTGTTCGCCTCGAGTGTGGTAGATTGTGGGTTCATCGGTGGTGTAATGGTTAGCCTGCTCGACTCGAGTGTGGTAGAGTGTGGATTCATCGGTGGTGTAATGGTTAGCGTGCTCCCCTCGAGTGTAGTAGATTGTGGGTTCATCGGTGGTGTAATGGTTAGCGTGTTCGCCTCGAGTGTGGTAGATTGTGGGTTCATCGGTGGTGTAATGGTTAGCGTGCTCGACTCGAGTGTGGTAGATTGTGGATTCATCGGTGGTGTAATGGTTAGCGTGCTCGCCTCGAGTGTGGTAGATTGTGATTCATCGGTGGTGTAATGGTTAGCGTGCACGCCTCGAGTGTGATAGATTGTGGGTTCTTCGGTGGTGTAATGGTTAGCGTGCTCGCCTCGAGTGTGGTAGATTGTGGGTTCATCGGTGGTGTAATGGTTAGCGTGCTCTCCTCGAGTGTGGTAGATTGTGGGTTTATCGGTGGTGTAATGGTTAGTGTGCTCGCCTCGAGTGTGGTAGATTGTGGGTTCATCGTGGTGTAATGGTTAGCGTGCTTGCCGCGACTGTGGTAGATTGTGAGTTCATCGGTGGTGTAATGGTTAGCGTGCTCGCCTCGAGTGTGGTAGATTGTGGGTTCATCGGTGGTGTAATGGTTAGCGTGCTCGACTCGAGTGTGGTAGATTGTGGATTCATCGGTGGTGTAATGGTTAGCGTGCTCGCCTCGAGTGTGGTTAGATTGTGGATTCATCGGTGGTGTAATGGTTAGCGTGCTCGCCTCGAGTGTGGTAGATTGTGGATTCATCGGTGGTGTAATGGTTAGCGTGCTCGACTCGAGTGTGGTAGATTGTGGATTCATCGGTGGTGTAATGGTTAGCGTGCTCGCCTCGAGTGTGGTTAGATTGTGGATTCATCGGTGGTGTAATGGTTAGCGTGCTCGCCGCGAGTGTGGTAGATTGTGGTTTATCGGTGGTGTAATGGTTAGTGTGCACGCCTCGAGTGTGATAGATTGTGGGTTCATCGGTGGTGTAATGGGTAGCGTGCTCGCTTCGAGTGTGGTAGATTGTGGTTCATCGGTGGTGTAATGGTTAGCATGCTCGCCTCGAGTGTGGTAGATTGTGGGTTCATCGGTGGTGTAATGGTTAGCGTGCTCGCCTCGAGTGTGGTAGATTGTGGGTTTATCGGTGGTGTAATGGTTAGTGTGCTCGCCTCGAGTGTAGTAGATTGTGGGTTCATCGGTGGTGTAATGGTTAGCGTGCTTGCCTCGAGTGTGGTAGATTGTGAGTTCATCGGTGGTGTAATGGTTAGCGTGCTCGCCTCGAGTGTGGTAGGGTGTGGATTCATCGGTGGTGTAATGGTTAGCGTGCTCCCCTCGAGTGTAGTAGATTGTGGGTTCATCGGTGGTGTAATGGTTAGCGTGCTCTCCTCGAGTGTGGTAGATTGTGGGTTTATCGGTGGTGTAATGGTTAGTGTGCTCTCCTCGAGTGTGGTAGATTGTGGGTTCATCGTGGTGTAATGGTTAGCGTGCTTGCCTCGAGTGTGGTAGATTGTGAGTTCATCGGTGGTGTAATGGTTAGCGTGCTCGCCTCGAGTGTGGTAGATTGTGGGTTCATCGGTGGTGTAATGGTTAGCGTGCTCGCCTCGAGTGTGGTAGATTGTGGGTTTATCGGTGGTGTAATGGTTAGTGTGCTCGCCTCGAGTGTGGTAGATTGTGGGTTCATCGGTGGTGTAATGGTTAGCGTGCTTGCCTCGAGTGTGGTAGATTGTGAGTTCATCGGTGGTGTAATGGTTAGCGTGCTCGCCTCGAGTGTGGTAGAATGTGGATTCATCGGTGGTGTAATGGTTAGCGTGCTCGCCTCGAGTGTGGTAGATTCTGGTTCATCGATGGGGTAATGGTTAACGTGCTCGCCTCGAGTGTGGTTAGATTGTGGATTCATCGGTGGTGTAATGGTTAGCGTGCTCGCCTCGAGTGTGGTAGATTGTGATTCATCGGTGGTGTAATGGTTAGCGTGCACGCCTCGAGTGTGATAGATTGTGGGTTCATCGGTGGTGTAATGGGTAGCGTGCTCGCCTCGAGTGTGGTAGATTGTGGTTTATCGGTGGTGTAATGGTTAGTGTGCACGCCTCGAGAGTGATAGATTGTGGGTTCATCGGTGGTGTAATGGGTAGCGTGCTCGCTTCGAGTGTGGTAGATTGTGGTTCATCGGTGGTGTAATGGTTAGCGTGCTCGCCTCGAGTGTGGTAGAGTGTGGTTCATTGGTGGCGTAATGGTTAGCGTGCAGGCCTCGAGTGTGATAGATTGTGGGTTCATCGGTGGTGTAATGGGTAGCGTGCTTGCTTCGAGTGTGGTTCATCGGTGGTGTAATTGTTAGCGTGCTCGCCTCGAGTGTGGTAGATTGTGGTTCATCGGTGGTGTAATAATTAGCATGCTCGCCTCGAGTGTGGTAGATTGTGGATTCATCGTTGGTGTAATTGTTAGCGTGCTCGCCTCGAGTGTGGTAGATTGTGGTTCATCGGTGGTGTAATGGTTAGCGTGCTCGCCTCGAGTGTGGTAGATTGTGGGTTCATCGGTGGTGTAATGTTTAGCGTGCTCGCCTCGAGTGTGGTAGATTGTGGGTTTATCGGTGGTGTAATGGTTAGTGTGCTCGCCTCGAGTGTGGTAGATTGTGGGTTCATCGGTGGTGTAATGGTTAGCGTGCTTGCCTCGAGTGTGGTAGATTGTGAGTTCATCGGTGGTGTAATGGTTAGCGTGCTCGCCTCGAGTGTGGTAGAGTGGATTCATCGGTGGTGTAATGGTTAGCGTGCTCCCCTCGAGTGTAGTAGATTGTGGGTTCATCGATGCTGTAATGGTTAGCGTGTTCGCCTCGAGTGTGGTAGATTGTGGGTTCATCGGTGGTGTAATGGTTAGCGTGCTCGACTCGAGTGTGGTAGAGTGTGGATTCATCGGTGGTGTAATGGTTAGCGTGCTCCCCTCGAGTGTAGTAGATTGTGGGTTCATCGGTGGTGTAATGGTTAGCGTGTTCGCCTCGAGTGTGGTAGATTGTGGGTTCATCGGTGGTGTAATGGTTAGCGTGCTCGACTCGAGTGTGGTAGATTGTGGATTCATCGGTGGTGTAATGGTTAGCGTGCTCGCCTCGAGTGTGGTAGATTGTGATTCATCGGTGGTGTAATGGTTAGCGTGCACGCCTCGAGTGTGATAGATTGTGGGTTCTTCGGTGGTGTAATGGTTAGCGTGCTCGCCTCGAGTGTGGTAGATTGTGGGTTCATCGGTGGTGTAATGGTTAGCGTGCTCTCCTCGAGTGTGGTAGATTGTGGGTTTATCGGTGGTGTAATGGTTAGTGTGCTCGCCTCGAGTGTGGTAGATTGTGGGTTCATCGTGGTGTAATGGTTAGCGTGCTTGCCGCGACTGTGGTAGATTGTGAGTTCATCGGTGGTGTAATGGTTAGCGTGCTCGCCTCGAGTGTGGTAGATTGTGGGTTCATCGGTGGTGTAATGGTTAGCGTGCTCGACTCGAGTGTGGTAGATTGTGGATTCATCGGTGGTGTAATGGTTAGCGTGCTCGCCTCGAGTGTGGTTAGATTGTGGATTCATCGGTGGTGTAATGGTTAGCGTGCTCGCCTCGAGTGTGGTAGATTGTGGATTCATCGGTGGTGTAATGGTTAGCGTGCTCGACTCGAGTGTGGAAGATTGTGGATTCATCGGTGGTGTAATGGTTAGCGTGCTCGCCTCGAGTGTGGTTAGATTGTGGATTCATCGGTGGTGTAATGGTTAGCGTGCTCGCCGCGAGTGTGGTAGATTGTGGTTTATCGGTGGTGTAATGGTTAGTGTGCACGCCTCGAGTGTGATAGATTGTGGGTTCATCGGTGGTGTAATGGGTAGCGTGCTCGCTTCGAGTGTGGTAGATTGTGGTTCATCGGTGGTGTAATGGTTAGCGTGCTCGCCTCGAGTGTGGTAGAGTGTGGTTCATTGGTGGCGTAATGGTTAGCGTGCAGGCCTCGAGTGTGATAGATTGTGGGTTCATCGGTGGTGTAATGGGTAGCGTGCTTGCTTCGAGTGTGGTTCATCGGTGGTGTAATTGTTAGCGTGCTCGCCTCGAGTGTGGTAGAGTGTGGTTCATCGGTGGTGTAATGGTTAGCATGCTCGCCTCGAGTGTGGTAGATTGTGGTTCATCGGTGGTGTAATAATTAGCATGCTCGCCTCGAGTGTGGTAGATTGTGGATTCATCGTTGGTGTAATTGTTAGCGTGCTCGCCTCGAGTGTGGTAGATTGTGGTTCATCGGTGGTGTAATGGTTAGCGTGCTCGCCTCGAGTGTGGTAGATTGTGGGTTCATCGGTGGTGTAATGTTTAGCGTGCTCGCCTCGAGTGTGGTAGATTGTGGGTTTATCGGTGGTGTAATGGTTAGTGTGCTCGCCTCGAGTGTGGTAGATTGTGGGTTCATCGGTGGTGTAATGGTTAGCGTGCTTGCCTCGAGTGTGTTAGATTGTGAGTTCATCGGTGGTGTAATGGTTAGCGTGCTCGCCTCGAGTGTGGTAGAGTGGATTCATCGGTGGTGTAATAGTTAGCGTGCTCCCCTCGAGTGTAGTAGATTGTGGGTTCATCGATGCTGTAATGGTTAGCGTGTTCGCCTCGAGTGTGGTAGATTGTGGGTTCATCGGTGGTGTAATGGTTAGCGTGCTCGACTCGAGTGTGGTAGAGTGTGGATTCATCGGTGGTGTAATGGTTAGCGTGCTCCCCTCGAGTGTAGTAGATTGTGGGTTCATCGTTGGTGTAATGGTTAGCGTGTTTGCCTCGAGTGTGGTAGATTGTGGGTTCATCGGTGGTGTAATGGTTAGCGTGCTCGACTCGAGTGTGGTAGATTGTGGATTCATTGGTGGTGTAATGGTTAGCGTGCTCGCCTCGAGTGTGGTAGATTCTGGTTCATCGATGGTGTAATGGTTAACGTGCTCGGCTCGAGTGTGGTTAGATTGTGGATTCATCGGTGGTGTAATGGTTAGCGTGCTCGCCTCGAGTGTGGTAGATTGTGATTCATCGGTGGTGTAATGGTTAGCGTGCACGCCTCGAGTGTGATAGATTGTGGGTTCTTCGGTGGTGTAATGGGTAGCGTGCTCGCTTCGAGTGTGGTAGATTGTGGTTCATCGGTGGTGTAATGGTTAGCGTGCTCGCCTCGAGTGTGGTAGATTGTGGTTCATCGGTGGTGTAATGGTTAGCATGCTCGCCTCGAGTGTGGTAGATTGTGGATTCATCGGTGGTGTAATTGTTAGCGTGCTCGCCTCGAGTGTGGTAGATTGTGGTTCATCGGTGGTGTAATGGTTAGCGTGCTCGCCTCGAGTGTGGTAGATTGTGGGTTCATCGGTGGTGTAATGGTTAGCGTGCTCGACTCGAGTTTGGTAGAGTGTGGATTCATCGGTGGTGTAATGGTTAGCGTTCTCCCCTCGAGTGTAGTAGATTGTGGGTTCATCGGTGATGTAATGGTTAGCGTGTTCGCCTCGAGTGTGGTAGATTGTGGGTTCATCGGTGGTGTAATGGTTATCGTGCTCGACTCGAGTGTGGTAGATTGTGGATTCATCGGTGGTGTAATGGTTAGCGTGCTCGCCTCGAGTGTGGTAGATTCTGGTTCATCGGTGGTGTAATGGTTAGCGTGCTCGCCTCGAGTATGGTAGATTGTGAGTTCATCGGTGGTGTAATGGTTAGCATGCTCGCCTCGAGTGTGGTAGATTGTGGGTTCATCGGTGGTGTAATGGTTAGCGTGCTCGCCTCGAGTGTGGTAGATTGTGGGTTTATCGGTGGTGTAATGGTTAGTGTGCTCGCCTCGAGTGTGGTAGATTGTGGGTTCATCGGTGGTGTAATGGTTAGCGTGCTTGCCTCGAGTGTGGTAGATTGTGAGTTCATCGGTGGTGTAATGGTTAGCGTGCTCGCCTCGAGTGTGGTAGAGTGTGGATTCATCGGTGGTGTAATGGTTAGCGTGCTCCCCTCGAGTGTAGTAGATTGTGGGTTCATCGGTGGTGTAATGGTTAGCGTGCTCGACTCGAGTGTGGTAGATTGTGGTTCATCGGTGGTGTAATGGTTAGTGTGCACGCCTCGAGTGTGATAGATTGTGGGTTCATCGGTGGTGTAATGGGTAGCGTGCTCGCTTCGAGTGTGGTAGATTGTGGTTCATCGGTGGTGTAATGGTTAGCGTGCTCGCCTCGAGTGTGGTAGATTGTGGTTCATCGGTGGTGTAATGGTTAGCATGCTCGCCTCGAGTGTGGTAGAGTGTGGTTCATTGGTGGTGTAATGGTTAGCGTGCTCGCCTCGAGTGTGGTAGAGTGTGGTTCATTGGTGGTGTAATGGTTAGCGTGCTCGCCTCGAGTGTGGTAGATTGTGGTTCATCGGTGGTGTAATGGTTAGTGTGCTCGCCTCGAGTGTGGTAGATTGTGGGTTCATCGTGGTGTAATGGTTAGCGTGCTTGCCGCGACTGTGGTAGATTGTGAGTTCATCGGTGGTGTAATGGTTAGCGTGCTCGCCTCGAGTGTGGTAGATTGTGGGTTCATCGGTGGTGTAATGGTTAGCGTGCTCGACTCGAGTGTGGTAGATTGTGGATTCATCGGTGGTGTAATGGTTAGCGTGCTCGCCTCGAGTGTGGTTAGATTGTGGATTCATCGGTGGTGTAATGGTTAGCGTGCTCGCCTCGAGTGTGGTTAGATTGTGGATTCATCGGTGGTGTAATGGTTAGCGTGCTCGCCGCGAGTGTGGTAGATTGTGGTTTATCGGTGGTGTAATGGTTAGTGTGCACGCCTCGAGTGTGATAGATTGTGGGTTCATCGGTGGTGTAATGGGTAGCGTGCTCGCTTCGAGTGTGGTAGATTGTGGTTCATCGGTGGTGTAATGGTTAGCGTGCTCGCCTCGAGTGTGGTAGAGTGTGGTTCATTGGTGGCGTAATGGTTAGCGTGCAGGCCTCGAGTGTGATAGATTGTGGGTTCATCGGTGGTGTAATGGGTAGCGTGCTTGCTTCGAGTGTGGTTCATCGGTGGTGTAATTGTTAGCGTGCTCGCCTCGAGTGTGGTAGAGTGTGGTTCATCGGTGGTGTAATGGTTAGCATGCTCGCCTCGAGTGTGGTAGATTGTGGTTCATCGGTGGTGTAATAATTAGCATGCTCGCCTCGAGTGTGGTAGATTGTGGATTCATCGTTGGTGTAATTGTTAGCGT
This sequence comes from Bathymodiolus brooksi, assembly GCA_963680875.1. NCBI lineage: Eukaryota > Metazoa > Mollusca > Bivalvia > Mytilida > Modiolidae > Bathymodiolus > Bathymodiolus brooksi. Next base: position 14,315,540 of record OY804590.1, read on the forward strand.
GCTCGCCTCGAGTGTGGTAGATTGTGGTTCATCGGTGGTGTAATGGTTAGCGTGCTCGCCTCGAGTGTGGTAGATTGTGGGTTCATCGGTGGTGTAATGTTTAGCGTGCTCGCCTCGAGTGTGGTAGATTGTGGGTTTATCGGTGGTGTAATGGTTAGTGTGCTCGCCTCGAGTGTGGTAGATTGTGGGTTCATCGGTGGTGTAATGGTTAGCGTGCTTGCCTCGAGTGTGTTAGATTGTGAGTTCATCGGTGGTGTAATGGTTAGCGTGCTCGCCTCGAGTGTGGTAGAGTGGATTCATCGGTGGTGTAATAGTTAGCGTGCTCCCCTCGAGTGTAGTAGATTGTGGGTTCATCGATGCTGTAATGGTTAGCGTGTTCGCCTCGAGTGTGGTAGATTGTGGGTTCATCGGTGGTGTAATGGTTAGCGTGCTCGACTCGAGTGTGGTAGAGTGTGGATTCATCGGTGGTGTAATGGTTAGCGTGCTCCCCTCGAGTGTAGTAGATTGTGGGTTCATCGGTGGTGTAATGGTTAGCGTGTTTGCCTCGAGTGTGGTAGATTGTGGGTTCATCGGTGGTGTAATGGTTAGCGTGCTCGACTCGAGTGTGGTAGATTGTGGATTCATTGGTGGTGTAATGGTTAGCGTGCTCGCCTCGAGTGTGGTAGATTCTGGTTCATCGATGGTGTAATGGTTAACGTGCTCGGCTCGAGTGTGGTTAGATTGTGGATTCATCGGTGGTGTAATGGTTAGCGTGCTCGCCTCGAGTGTGGTAGATTGTGATTCATCGGTGGTGTAATGGTTAGCGTGCACGCCTCGAGTGTGATAGATTGTGGGTTCTTCGGTGGTGTAATGGGTAGCGTGCTCGCTTCGAGTGTGGTAGATTGTGGTTCATCGGTGGTGTAATGGTTAGCGTGCTCGCCTCGAGTGTGGTAGATTGTGGTTCATCGGTGGTGTAATGGTTAGCATGCTCGCCTCGAGTGTGGTAGATTGTGGATTCATCGGTGGTGTAATTGTTAGCGTGCTCGCCTCGAGTGTGGTAGATTGTGGTTCATCGGTGGTGTAATGGTTAGCGTGCTCGCCTCGAGTGTGGTAGATTGTGGGTTCATCGGTGGTGTAATGGTTAGCGTGCTCGACTCGAGTTTGGTAGAGTGTGGATTCATCGGTGGTGTAATGGTTAGCGTTCTCCCCTCGAGTGTAGTAGATTGTGGGTTCATCGGTGATGTAATGGTTAGCGTGTTCGCCTCGAGTGTGGTAGATTGTGGGTTCATCGGTGGTGTAATGGTTATCGTGCTCGACTCGAGTGTGGTAGATTGTGGATTCATCGGTGGTGTAATGGTTAGCGTGCTCGCCTCGAGTGTGGTAGATTCTGGTTCATCGGTGGTGTAATGGTTAGCGTGCTCGCCTCGAGTATGGTAGATTGTGAGTTCATCGGTGGTGTAATGGTTAGCATGCTCGCCTCGAGTGTGGTAGATTGTGGGTTCATCGGTGGTGTAATGGTTAGCGTGCTCGCCTCGAGTGTGGTAGATTGTGGGTTTATCGGTGGTGTAATGGTTAGTGTGCTCGCCTCGAGTGTGGTAGATTGTGGGTTCATCGGTGGTGTAATGGTTAGCGTGCTTGCCTCGAGTGTGGTAGATTGTGAGTTCATCGGTGGTGTAATGGTTAGCGTGCTCGCCTCGAGTGTGGTAGAGTGTGGATTCATCGGTGGTGTAATGGTTAGCGTGCTCCCCTCGAGTGTAGTAGATTGTGGGTTCATCGGTGGTGTAATGGTTAGCGTGCTCGACTCGAGTGTGGTAGATTGTGGTTCATCGGTGGTGTAATGGTTAGTGTGCACGCCTCGAGTGTGATAGATTGTGGGTTCATCGGTGGTGTAATGGGTAGCGTGCTCGCTTCGAGTGTGGTAGATTGTGGTTCATCGGTGGTGTAATGGTTAGCGTGCTCGCCTCGAGTGTGGTAGATTGTGGTTCATCGGTGGTGTAATGGTTAGCATGCTCGCCTCGAGTGTGGTAGAGTGTGGTTCATTGGTGGTGTAATGGTTAGCGTGCTCGCCTCGAGTGTGGTAGAGTGTGGTTCATTGGTGGTGTAATGGTTAGCGTGCTCGCCTCGAGTGTGGTAGATTGTGGTTCATCGGTGGTGTAATGGTTAGTGTGCTCGCCTCGAGTGTGGTAGATTGTGGGTTCATCGTGGTGTAATGGTTAGCGTGCTTGCCGCGACTGTGGTAGATTGTGAGTTCATCGGTGGTGTAATGGTTAGCGTGCTCGCCTCGAGTGTGGTAGATTGTGGGTTCATCGGTGGTGTAATGGTTAGCGTGCTCGACTCGAGTGTGGTAGATTGTGGATTCATCGGTGGTGTAATGGTTAGCGTGCTCGCCTCGAGTGTGGTTAGATTGTGGATTCATCGGTGGTGTAATGGTTAGCGTGCTCGCCTCGAGTGTGGTAGATTGTGGATTCATCGGTGGTGTAATGGTTAGCGTGCTCGACTCGAGTGTGGTAGATTGTGGATTCATCGGTGGTGTAATGGTTAGCGTGCTCGCCTCGAGTGTGGTTAGATTGTGGATTCATCGGTGGTGTAATGGTTAGCGTGCTCGCCGCGAGTGTGGTAGATTGTGGTTTATCGGTGGTGTAATGGTTAGTGTGCACGCCTCGAGTGTGATAGATTGTGGGTTCATCGGTGGTGTAATGGGTAGCGTGCTCGCTTCGAGTGTGGTAGATTGTGGTTCATCGGTGGTGTAATGGTTAGCGTGCTCGCCTCGAGTGTGGTAGAGTGTGGTTCATTGGTGGCGTAATGGTTAGCGTGCAGGCCTCGAGTGTGATAGATTGTGGGTTCATCGGTGGTGTAATGGGTAGCGTGCTTGCTTCGAGTGTGGTTCATCGGTGGTGTAATTGTTAGCGTGCTCGCCTCGAGTGTGGTAGAGTGCGGTTCATCGGTGGTGTAATGGTTAGCATGCTCGCCTCGAGTGTGGTAGATTGTGGTTCATCGGTGGTGTAATAATTAGCATGCTCGCCTCGAGTGTGGTAGATTGTGGATTCATCGTTGGTGTAATTGTTAGCGTGCTCGCCTCGAGTGTGGTAGATTGTGGTTCATCGGTGGTGTAATGGTTAGCGTGCTCGCCTCGAGTGTGGTAGATTGTGGGTTCATCGGTGGTGTAATGTTTAGCGTGCTCGCCTCGAGTGTGGTAGATTGTGGGTTTATCGGTGGTGTAATGGTTAGTGTGCTCGCCTCGAGTGTGGTAGATTGTGGGTTCATCGGTGGTGTAATGGTTAGCGTGCTTGCCTCGAGTGTGTTAGATTGTGAGTTCATCGGTGGTGTAATGGTTAGCGTGCTCGCCTCGAGTGTGGTAGAGTGGATTCATCGGTGGTGTAATAGTTAGCGTGCTCCCCTCGAGTGTAGTAGATTGTGGGTTCATCGATGCTGTAATGGTTAGCGTGTTCGCCTCGAGTGTGGTAGATTGTGGGTTCATCGGTGGTGTAATGGTTAGCGTGCTCGACTCGAGTGTGGTAGAGTGTGGATTCATCGGTGGTGTAATGGTTAGCGTGCTCCCCTCGAGTGTAGTAGATTGTGGGTTCATCGGTGGTGTAATGGTTAGCGTGTTTGCCTCGAGTGTGGTAGATTGTGGGTTCATCGGTGGTGTAATGGTTAGCGTGCTCGACTCGAGTGTGGTAGATTGTCGATTCATTGGTGGTGTAATGGTTAGCGTGCTCGCCTCGAGTGTGGTAGATTCTGGTTCATCGATGGTGTAATGGTTAACGTGCTCGGCTCGAGTGTGGTTAGATTGTGGATTCATCGGTGGTGTAATGGTTAGCGTGCTCGCCTCGAGTGTGGTAGATTGTGATTCATCGGTGGTGTAATGGTTAGCGTGCACGCCTCGAGTGTGATAGATTGTGGGTTCTTCGGTGGTGTAATGGGTAGCGTGCTCGCTTCGAGTGTGGTAGATTGTGGTTCATCGGTGGTGTAATGGTTAGCGTGCTCGCCTCGAGTGTGGTAGATTGTGGTTCATCGGTGGTGTAATGGTTAGCATGCTCGCCTCGAGTGTGGTAGATTGTGGATTCATCGGTGGTGTAATTGTTAGCGTGCTCGCCTCGAGTGTGGTAGATTGTGGTTCATCGGTGGTGTAATGGTTAGCGTGCTCGCCTCGAGTGTGGTAGATTGTGGGTTCATCGGTGGTGTAATGGTTAGCGTGCTCGACTCGAGTTTGGTAGAGTGTGGATTCATCGGTGGTGTAATGGTTAGCGTTCTCCCCTCGAGTGTAGTAGATTGTGGGTTCATCGGTGATGTAATGGTTAGCGTGTTCGCCTCGAGTGTGGTAGATTGTGGGTTCATCGGTGGTGTAATGGTTATCGTGCTCGACTCGAGTGTGGTAGATTGTGGATTCATCGGTGGTGTAATGGTTAGCGTGCTCGCCTCGAGTGTGGTAGATTCTGGTTCATCGGTGGTGTAATGGTTAGCGTGCTCGCCTCGAGTATGGTAGATTGTGAGTTCATCGGTGGTGTAATGGTTAGCATGCTCGCCTCGAGTGTGGTAGATTGTGGGTTCATCGGTGGTGTAATGGTTAGCGTGCTCGCCTCGAGTGTGGTAGATTGTGGGTTTATCGGTGGTGTAATGGTTAGTGTGCTCGCCTCGAGTGTGGTAGATTGTGGGTTCATCGGTGGTGTAATGGTTAGCGTGCTTGCCTCGAGTGTGGTAGATTGTGAGTTCATCGGTGGTGTAATGGTTAGCGTGCTCGCCTCGAGTGTGGTAGAGTGTGGATTCATCGGTGGTGTAATGGTTAGCGTGCTCCCCTCGAGTGTAGTAGATTGTGGGTTCATCGGTGGTGTAATGGTTAGCGTGCTCGACTCGAGTGTGGTAGATTGTGGTTCATCGGTGGTGTAATGGTTAGTGTGCACGCCTCGAGTGTGATAGATTGTGGGTTCATCGGTGGTGTAATGGGTAGCGTGCTCGCTTCGAGTGTGGTAGATTGTGGTTCATCGGTGGTGTAATGGTTAGCGTGCTCGCCTCGAGTGTGGTAGATTGTGGTTCATCGGTGGTGTAATGGTTAGCATGCTCGCCTCGAGTGTGGTAGAGTGTGGTTCATTGGTGGTGTAATGGTTAGCGTGCTCGCCTCGAGTGTGGTAGAGTGTGGTTCATTGGTGGTGTAATGGTTAGCGTGCTCGCCTCGAGTGTGGTAGATTGTGGGTTTATCGGTGGTGTAATGGTTAGTGTGCTCGCCTCGAGTGTGGTAGATTGTGGGTTCATCGTGGTGTAATGGTTAGCGTGCTTGCCGCGACTGTGGTAGATTGTGAGTTCATCGGTGGTGTAATGGTTAGCGTGCTCGCCTCGAGTGTGGTAGATTGTGGGTTCATCGGTGGTGTAATGGTTAGCGTGCTCGACTCGAGTGTGGTAGATTGTGGATTCATCGGTGGTGTAATGGTTAGCGTGCTCGCCTCGAGTGTGGTTAGATTGTGGATTCATCGGTGGTGTAATGGTTAGCGTGCTCGCCTCGAGTGTGGTAGATTGTGGATTCATCGGTGGTGTAATGGTTAGCGTGCTCGACTCGAGTGTGGTAGATTGTGGATTCATCGGTGGTGTAATGGTTAGCGTGCTCGCCTCGAGTGTGGTTAGATTGTGGATTCATCGGTGGTGTAATGGTTAGCGTGCTCGCCGCGAGTGTGGTAGATTGTGGTTTATCGGTGGTGTAATGGTTAGTGTGCACGCCTCGAGTGTGATAGATTGTGGGTTCATCGGTGGTGTAATGGGTAGCGTGCTCGCTTCGAGTGTGGTAGATTGTGGTTCATCGGTGGTGTAATGGTTAGCGTGCTCGCCTCGAGTGTGGTAGAGTGTGGTTCATTGGTGGCGTAATGGTTAGCGTGCAGGCCTCGAGTGTGATAGATTGTGGGTTCATCGGTGGTGTAATGGGTAGCGTGCTTGCTTCGAGTGTGGTTCATCGGTGGTGTAATTGTTAGCGTGCTCGCCTCGAGTGTGGTAGAGTGTGGTTCATCGGTGGTGTAATGGTTAGCATGCTCGCCTCGAGTGTGGTAGATTGTGGTTCATCGGTGGTGTAATAATTAGCATGCTCGCCTCGAGTGTGGTAGATTGTGGATTCATCGTTGGTGTAATTGTTAGCGTGCTCGCCTCGAGTGTGGTAGATTGTGGTTCATCGGTGGTGTAATGGTTAGCGTGCTCGCCTCGAGTGTGGTAGATTGTGGGTTCATCGGTGGTGTAATGTTTAGCGTGCTCGCCTCGAGTGTGGTAGATTGTGGGTTTATCGGTGGTGTAATGGTTAGTGTGCTCGCCTCGAGTGTGGTAGATTGTGGGTTCATCGGTGGTGTAATGGTTAGCGTGCTTGCCTCGAGTGTGTTAGATTGTGAGTTCATCGGTGGTGTAATGGTTAGCGTGCTCGCCTCGAGTGTGGTAGAGTGGATTCATCGGTGGTGTAATAGTTAGCGTGCTCCCCTCGAGTGTAGTAGATTGTGGGTTCATCGATGCTGTAATGGTTAGCGTGTTCGCCTCGAGTGTGGTAGATTGTGGGTTCATCGGTGGTGTAATGGTTAGCGTGCTCGACTCGAGTGTGGTAGAGTGTGGATTCATCGGTGGTGTAATGGTTAGCGTGCTCCCCTCGAGTGTAGTAGATTGTGGGTTCATCGGTGGTGTAATGGTTAGCGTGTTTGCCTCGAGTGTGGTAGATTGTGGGTTCATCGGTGGTGTAATGGTTAGCGTGCTCGACTCGAGTGTGGTAGATTGTGGATTCATCGGTGGTGTAATGGTTAGCGTGCTCGCCTCGAGTGTGGTTAGATTGTGGATTCATCGGTGGTGTAATGGTTAGCGTGCTCGCCTCGAGTGTGGTAGATTGTGGATTCATCGGTGGTGTAATGGTTAGCGTGCTCGACTCGAGTGTGGTAGATTGTGGATTCATCGGTGGTGTAATGGTTAGCGTGCTCGCCTCGAGTGTGGTTAGATTGTGGATTCATCGGTGGTGTAATGGTTAGCGTGCTCGCCGCGAGTGTGGTAGATTGTGGTTTATCGGTGGTGTAATGGTTAGTGTGCACGCCTCGAGTGTGATAGATTGTGGGTTCATCGGTGGTGTAATGGGTAGCGTGCTCGCTTCGAGTGTGGTAGATTGTGGTTCATCGGTGGTGTAATGGTTAGCGTGCTCGCCTCGAGTGTGGTAGAGTGTGGTTCATTGGTGGCGTAATGGTTAGCGTGCAGGCCTCGAGTGTGATAGATTGTGGGTTCATCGGTGGTGTAATGGGTAGCGTGCTTGCTTCGAGTGTGGTTCATCGGTGGTGTAATTGTTAGCGTGCTCGCCTCGAGTGTGGTAGAGTGCGGTTCATCGGTGGTGTAATGGTTAGCATGCTCGCCTCGAGTGTGGTAGATTGTGGTTCATCGGTGGTGTAATAATTAGCATGCTCGCCTCGAGTGTGGTAGATTGTGGATTCATCGTTGGTGTAATTGTTAGCGTGCTCGCCTCGAGTGTGGTAGATTGTGGTTCATCGGTGGTGTAATGGTTAGCGTGCTCGCCTCGAGTGTGGTAGATTGTGGGTTCATCGGTGGTGTAATGTTTAGCGTGCTCGCCTCGAGTGTGGTAGATTGTGGGTTTATCGGTGGTGTAATGGTTAGTGTGCTCGCCTCGAGTGTGGTAGATTGTGGGTTCATCGGTGGTGTAATGGTTAGCGTGCTTGCCTCGAGTGTGTTAGATTGTGAGTTCATCGGTGGTGTAATGGTTAGCGTGCTCGCCTCGAGTGTGGTAGAGTGGATTCATCGGTGGTGTAATAGTTAGCGTGCTCCCCTCGAGTGTAGTAGATTGTGGGTTCATCGATGCTGTAATGGTTAGCGTGTTCGCCTCGAGTGTGGTAGATTGTGGGTTCATCGGTGGTGTAATGGTTAGCGTGCTCGACTCGAGTGTGGTAGAGTGTGGATTCATCGGTGGTGTAATGGTTAGCGTGCTCCCCTCGAGTGTAGTAGATTGTGGGTTCATCGGTGGTGTAATGGTTAGCGTGTTTGCCTCGAGTGTGGTAGATTGTGGGTTCATCGGTGGTGTAATGGTTAGCGTGCTCGACTCGAGTGTGGTAGATTGTCGATTCATTGGTGGTGTAATGGTTAGCGTGCTCGCCTCGAGTGTGGTAGATTCTGGTTCATCGATGGTGTAATGGTTAACGTGCTCGGCTCGAGTGTGGTTAGATTGTGGATTCATCGGTGGTGTAATGGTTAGCGTGCTCGCCTCGAGTGTGGTAGATTGTGATTCATCGGTGGTGTAATGGTTAGCGTGCACGCCTCGAGTGTGATAGATTGTGGGTTCTTCGGTGGTGTAATGGGTAGCGTGCTCGCTTCGAGTGTGGTAGATTGTGGTTCATCGGTGGTGTAATGGTTAGCGTGCTCGCCTCGAGTGTGGTAGATTGTGGTTCATCGGTGGTGTAATGGTTAGCATGCTCGCCTCGAGTGTGGTAGATTGTGGATTCATCGGTGGTGTAATTGTTAGCGTGCTCGCCTCGAGTGTGGTAGATTGTGGTTCATCGGTGGTGTAATGGTTAGCGTGCTCGCCTCGAGTGTGGTAGATTGTGGGTTCATCGGTGGTGTAATGGTTAGCGTGCTCGACTCGAGTTTGGTAGAGTGTGGATTCATCGGTGGTGTAATGGTTAGCGTTCTCCCCTCGAGTGTAGTAGATTGTGGGTTCATCGGTGATGTAATGGTTAGCGTGTTCGCCTCGAGTGTGGTAGATTGTGGGTTCATCGGTGGTGTAATGGTTATCGTGCTCGACTCGAGTGTGGTAGATTGTGGATTCATCGGTGGTGTAATGGTTAGCGTGCTCGCCTCGAGTGTGGTAGATTCTGGTTCATCGGTGGTGTAATGGTTAGCGTGCTCGCCTCGAGTATGGTAGATTGTGAGTTCATCGGTGGTGTAATGGTTAGCATGCTCGCCTCGAGTGTGGTAGATTGTGGGTTCATCGGTGGTGTAATGGTTAGCGTGCTCGCCTCGAGTGTGGTAGATTGTGGGTTTATCGGTGGTGTAATGGTTAGTGTGCTCGCCTCGAGTGTGGTAGATTGTGGGTTCATCGGTGGTGTAATGGTTAGCGTGCTTGCCTCGAGTGTGGTAGATTGTGAGTTCATCGGTGGTGTAATGGTTAGCGTGCTCGCCTCGAGTGTGGTAGAGTGTGGATTCATCGGTGGTGTAATGGTTAGCGTGCTCCCCTCGAGTGTAGTAGATTGTGGGTTCATCGGTGGTGTAATGGTTAGCGTGCTCGACTCGAGTGTGGTAGATTGTGGTTCATCGGTGGTGTAATGGTTAGTGTGCACGCCTCGAGTGTGATAGATTGTGGGTTCATCGGTGGTGTAATGGGTAGCGTGCTCGCTTCGAGTGTGGTAGATTGTGGTTCATCGGTGGTGTAATGGTTAGCGTGCTCGCCTCGAGTGTGGTAGATTGTGGTTCATCGGTGGTGTAATGGTTAGCATGCTCGCCTCGAGTGTGGTAGAGTGTGGTTCATTGGTGGTGTAATGGTTAGCGTGCTCGCCTCGAGTGTGGTAGAGTGTGGTTCATTGGTGGTGTAATGGTTAGCGTGCTCGCCTCGAGTGTGGTAGATTGTGGGTTTATCGGTGGTGTAATGGTTAGTGTGCTCGCCTCGAGTGTGGTAGATTGTGGGTTCATCGTGGTGTAATGGTTAGCGTGCTTGCCGCGACTGTGGTAGATTGTGAGTTCATCGGTGGTGTAATGGTTAGCGTGCTCGCCTCGAGTGTGGTAGATTGTGGGTTCATCGGTGGTGTAATGGTTAGCGTGCTCGACTCGAGTGTGGTAGATTGTGGATTCATCGGTGGTGTAATGGTTAGCGTGCTCGCCTCGAGTGTGGTTAGATTGTGGATTCATCGGTGGTGTAATGGTTAGCGTGCTCGCCTCGAGTGTGGTAGATTGTGGATTCATCGGTGGTGTAATGGTTAGCGTGCTCGACTCGAGTGTGGTAGATTGTGGATTCATCGGTGGTGTAATGGTTAGCGTGCTCGCCTCGAGTGTGGTTAGATTGTGGATTCATCGGTGGTGTAATGGTTAGCGTGCTCGCCGCGAGTGTGGTAGATTGTGGTTTATCGGTGGTGTAATGGTTAGTGTGCACGCCTCGAGTGTGATAGATTGTGGGTTCATCGGTGGTGTAATGGGTAGCGTGCTCGCTTCGAGTGTGGTAGATTGTGGTTCATCGGTGGTGTAATGGTTAGCGTGCTCGCCTCGAGTGTGGTAGAGTGTGGTTCATTGGTGGCGTAATGGTTAGCGTGCAGGCCTCGAGTGTGATAGATTGTGGGTTCATCGGTGGTGTAATGGGTAGCGTGCTTGCTTCGAGTGTGGTTCATCGGTGGTGTAATTGTTAGCGTGCTCGCCTCGAGTGTGGTAGAGTGTGGTTCATCGGTGGTGTAATGGTTAGCATGCTCGCCTCGAGTGTGGTAGATTGTGGTTCATCGGTGGTGTAATAATTAGCATGCTCGCCTCGAGTGTGGTAGATTGTGGATTCATCGTTGGTGTAATTGTTAGCGTGCTCGCCTCGAGTGTGGTAGATTGTGGTTCATCGGTGGTGTAATGGTTAGCGTGCTCGCCTCGAGTGTGGTAGATTGTGGGTTCATCGGTGGTGTAATGTTTAGCGTGCTCGCCTCGAGTGTGGTAGATTGTGGGTTTATCGGTGGTGTAATGGTTAGTGTGCTCGCCTCGAGTGTGGTAGATTGTGGGTTCATCGGTGGTGTAATGGTTAGCGTGCTTGCCTCGAGTGTGTTAGATTGTGAGTTCATCGGTGGTGTAATGGTTAGCGTGCTCGCCTCGAGTGTGGTAGAGTGGATTCATCGGTGGTGTAATAGTTAGCGTGCTCCCCTCGAGTGTAGTAGATTGTGGGTTCATCGATGCTGTAATGGTTAGCGTGTTCGCCTCGAGTGTGGTAGATTGTGGGTTCATCGGTGGTGTAATGGTTAGCGTGCTCGACTCGAGTGTGGTAGAGTGTGGATTCATCGGTGGTGTAATGGTTAGCGTGCTCCCCTCGAGTGTAGTAGATTGTGGGTTCATCGGTGGTGTAATGGTTAGCGTGTTTGCCTCGAGTGTGGTAGATTGTGGGTTCATCGGTGGTGTAATGGTTAGCGTGCTCGACTCGAGTGTGGTAGAGTGTGGATTCATCGGTGGTGTAATGGTTAGCGTGCTCCCCTCGAGTGTAGTAGATTGTGGGTTCATCGGTGGTGTAATGGTTAGCGTGTTTGCCTCGAGTGTGGTAGATTGTGGGTTCATCGGTGGTGTAATGGTTAGCGTGCTCGACTCGAGTGTGGTAGATTGTGGATTCATTGGTGGTGTAATGGTTAGCGTGCTCGCCTCGAGTGTGGTAGATTCTGGTTCATCGATGGTGTAATGGTTAACGTGCTCGGCTCGAGTGTGGTTAGATTGTGGATTCATCGGTGGTGTAATGGTTAGCGTGCTCGCCTCGAGTGTGGTAGATTGTGATTCATCGGTGGTGTAATGGTTAGCGTGCACGCCTCGAGTGTGATAGATTGTGGGTTCTTCGGTGGTGTAATGGGTAGCGTGCTCGCTTCGAGTGTGGTAGATTGTGGTTCATCGGTGGTGTAATGGTTAGCGTGCTCGCCTCGAGTGTGGTAGATTGTGGTTCATCGGTGGTGTAATGGTTAGCATGCTCGCCTCGAGTGTGGTAGATTGTGGATTCATCGGTGGTGTAATTGTTAGCGTGCTCGCCTCGAGTGTGGTAGATTGTGGTTCATCGGTGGTGTAATGGTTAGCGTGCTCGCCTCGAGTGTGGTAGATTGTGGGTTCATCGGTGGTGTAATGGTTAGCGTGCTCGACTCGAGTTTGGTAGAGTGTGGATTCATCGGTGGTGTAATGGTTAGCGTTCTCCCCTCGAGTGTAGTAGATTGTGGGTTCATCGGTGATGTAATGGTTAGCGTGTTCGCCTCGAGTGTGGTAGATTGTGGGTTCATCGGTGGTGTAATGGTTATCGTGCTCGACTCGAGTGTGGTAGATTGTGGATTCATCGGTGGTGTAATGGTTAGCGTGCTCGCCTCGAGTGTGGTAGATTCTGGTTCATCGGTGGTGTAATGGTTAGCGTGCTCGCCTCGAGTATGGTAGATTGTGAGTTCATCGGTGGTGTAATGGTTAGCATGCTCGCCTCGAGTGTGGTAGATTGTGGGTTCATCGGTGGTGTAATGGTTAGCGTGCTCGCCTCGAGTGTGGTAGATTGTGGGTTTATCGGTGGTGTAATGGTTAGTGTGCTCGCCTCGAGTGTGGTAGATTGTGGGTTCATCGGTGGTGTAATGGTTAGCGTGCTTGCCTCGAGTGTGGTAGATTGTGAGTTCATCGGTGGTGTAATGGTTAGCGTGCTCGCCTCGAGTGTGGTAGAGTGTGGATTCATCGGTGGTGTAATGGTTAGCGTGCTCCCCTCGAGTGTAGTAGATTGTGGGTTCATCGGTGGTGTAATGGTTAGCGTGCTCGACTCGAGTGTGGTAGATTGTGGTTCATCGGTGGTGTAATGGTTAGTGTGCACGCCTCGAGTGTGATAGATTGTGGGTTCATCGGTGGTGTAATGGGTAGCGTGCTCGCTTCGAGTGTGGTAGATTGTGGTTCATCGGTGGTGTAATGGTTAGCGTGCTCGCCTCGAGTGTGGTAGATTGTGGTTCATCGGTGGTGTAATGGTTAGCATGCTCGCCTCGAGTGTGGTAGAGTGTGGTTCATTGGTGGTGTAATGGTTAGCGTGCTCGCCTCGAGTGTGGTAGAGTGTGGTTCATTGGTGGTGTAATGGTTAGCGTGCTCGCCTCGAGTGTGGTAGATTGTGGGTTTATCGGTGGTGTAATGGTTAGTGTGCTCGCCTCGAGTGTGGTAGATTGTGGGTTCATCGTGGTGTAATGGTTAGCGTGCTTGCCGCGACTGTGGTAGATTGTGAGTTCATCGGTGGTGTAATGGTTAGCGTGCTCGCCTCGAGTGTGGTAGATTGTGGGTTCATCGGTGGTGTAATGGTTAGCGTGCTCGACTCGAGTGTGGTAGATTGTGGATTCATCGGTGGTGTAATGGTTAGCGTGCTCGCCTCGAGTGTGGTTAGATTGTGGATTCATCGGTGGTGTAATGGTTAGCGTGCTCGCCTCGAGTGTGGTAGATTGTGGATTCATCGGTGGTGTAATGGTTAGCGTGCTCGACTCGAGTGTGGTAGATTGTGGATTCATCGGTGGTGTAATGGTTAGCGTGCTCGCCTCGAGTGTGGTTAGATTGTGGATTCATCGGTGGTGTAATGGTTAGCGTGCTCGCCGCGAGTGTGGTAGATTGTGGTTTATCGGTGGTGTAATGGTTAGTGTGCACGCCTCGAGTGTGATAGATTGTGGGTTCATCGGTGGTGTAATGGGTAGCGTGCTCGCTTCGAGTGTGGTAGATTGTGGTTCATCGGTGGTGTAATGGTTAGCGTGCTCGCCTCGAGTGTGGTAGAGTGTGGTTCATTGGTGGCGTAATGGTTAGCGTGCAGGCCTCGAGTGTGATAGATTGTGGGTTCATCGGTGGTGTAATGGGTAGCGTGCTTGCTTCGAGTGTGGTTCATCGGTGGTGTAATTGTTAGCGTGCTCGCCTCGAGTGTGGTAGAGTGTGGTTCATCGGTGGTGTAATGGTTAGCATGCTCGCCTCGAGTGTGGTAGATTGTGGTTCATCGGTGGTGTAATAATTAGCATGCTCGCCTCGAGTGTGGTAGATTGTGGATTCATCGTTGGTGTAATTGTTAGCGTGCTCGCCTCGAGTGTGGTAGATTGTGGTTCATCGGTGGTGTAATGGTTAGCGTGCTCGCCTCGAGTGTGGTAGATTGTGGGTTCATCGGTGGTGTAATGTTTAGCGTGCTCGCCTCGAGTGTGGTAGATTGTGGGTTTATCGGTGGTGTAATGGTTAGTGTGCTCGCCTCGAGTGTGGTAGATTGTGGGTTCATCGGTGGTGTAATGGTTAGCGTGCTTGCCTCGAGTGTGTTAGATTGTGAGTTCATCGGTGGTGTAATGGTTAGCGTGCTCGCCTCGAGTGTGGTAGAGTGGATTCATCGGTGGTGTAATAGTTAGCGTGCTCCCCTCGAGTGTAGTAGATTGTGGGTTCATCGATGCTGTAATGGTTAGCGTGTTCGCCTCGAGTGTGGTAGATTGTGGGTTCATCGGTGGTGTAATGGTTAGCGTGCTCGACTCGAGTGTGGTAGAGTGTGGATTCATCGGTGGTGTAATGGTTAGCGTGCTCCCCTCGAGTGTAGTAGATTGTGGGTTCATCGGTGGTGTAATGGTTAGCGTGTTTGCCTCGAGTGTGGTAGATTGTGGGTTCATCGGTGGTGTAATGGTTAGCGTGCTCGACTCGAGTGTGGTAGATTGTGGATTCATTGGTGGTGTAATGGTTAGCGTGCTCGCCTCGAGTGTGGTAGATTCTGGTTCATCGATGGTGTAATGGTTAACGTGCTCGGCTCGAGTGTGGTTAGATTGTGGATTCATCGGTGGTGTAATGGTTAGCGTGCTCGCCTCGAGTGTGGTAGATTGTGATTCATCGGTGGTGTAATGGTTAGCGTGCACGCCTCGAGTGTGATAGATTGTGGGTTCTTCGGTGGTGTAATGGGTAGCGTGCTCGCTTCGAGTGTGGTAGATTGTGGTTCATCGGTGGTGTAATGGTTAGCGTGCTCGCCTCGAGTGTGGTAGATTGTGGTTCATCGGTGGTGTAATGGTTAGCATGCTCGCCTCGAGTGTGGTAGATTGTGGATTCATCGGTGGTGTAATTGTTAGCGTGCTCGCCTCGAGTGTGGTAGATTGTGGTTCATCGGTGGTGTAATGGTTAGCGTGCTCGCCTCGAGTGTGGTAGATTGTGGGTTCATCGGTGGTGTAATGGTTAGCGTGCTCGACTCGAGTTTGGTAGAGTGTGGATTCATCGGTGGTGTAATGGTTAGCGTTCTCCCCTCGAGTGTAGTAGATTGTGGGTTCATCGGTGATGTAATGGTTAGCGTGTTCGCCTCGAGTGTGGTAGATTGTGGGTTCATCGGTGGTGTAATGGTTATCGTGCTCGACTCGAGTGTGGTAGATTGTGGATTCATCGGTGGTGTAATGGTTAGCGTGCTCGCCTCGAGTGTGGTAGATTCTGGTTCATCGGTGGTGTAATGGTTAGCGTGCTCGCCTCGAGTATGGTAGATTGTGAGTTCATCGGTGGTGTAATGGTTAGCATGCTCGCCTCGAGTGTGGTAGATTGTGGGTTCATCGGTGGTGTAATGGTTAGCGTGCTCGCCTCGAGTGTGGTAGATTGTGGGTTTATCGGTGGTGTAATGGTTAGTGTGCTCGCCTCGAGTGTGGTAGATTGTGGGTTCATCGGTGGTGTAATGGTTAGCGTGCTTGCCTCGAGTGTGGTAGATTGTGAGTTCATCGGTGGTGTAATGGTTAGCGTGCTCGCCTCGAGTGTGGTAGAGTGTGGATTCATCGGTGGTGTAATGGTTAGCGTGCTCCCCTCGAGTGTAGTAGATTGTGGGTTCATCGGTGGTGTAATGGTTAGCGTGCTCGACTCGAGTGTGGTAGATTGTGGTTCATCGGTGGTGTAATGGTTAGTGTGCACGCCTCGAGTGTGATAGATTGTGGGTTCATCGGTGGTGTAATGGGTAGCGTGCTCGCTTCGAGTGTGGTAGATTGTGGTTCATCGGTGGTGTAATGGTTAGCGTGCTCGCCTCGAGTGTGGTAGATTGTGGTTCATCGGTGGTGTAATGGTTAGCATGCTCGCCTCGAGTGTGGTAGAGTGTGGTTCATTGGTGGTGTAATGGTTAGCGTGCTCGCCTCGAGTGTGGTAGAGTGTGGTTCATTGGTGGTGTAATGGTTAGCGTGCTCGCCTCGAGTGTGGTAGATTGTGGTTCATCGGGGGTGTAATGGTTAGCGTGCTCGACTCGAGTGTGGTAGATTGTGGATTCATCGGTGGTGTAATGGTTAGCGTGCTCGCCTCGAGTGTGGTAGATTGTGATTCATCGGTGGTGTAATGGTTAGCGTGCACGCCTCGAGTGTGATAGATTGTGGGTTCTTCGGTGGTGTAATGGTTAGCGTGCTCGCCTCGAGTGTGGTAGATTGTGGGTTCATCGGTGGTGTAATGGTTAGCGTGCTCTCCTCGAGTGTGGTAGATTGTGGGTTTATCGGTGGTGTAATGGTTAGTGTGCTCGCCTCGAGTGTGGTAGATTGTGGGTTCATCGTGGTGTAATGGTTAGCGTGCTTGCCGCGACTGTGGTAGATTGTGGTTCATCGGTGGTGTAATGGTTAGCGTGCTCGCCTCGAGTGTGGTAGATTGTGGGTTCATCGGTGGTGTAATGGTTAGCGTGCTCGACTCGAGTGTGGTAGATTGTGGATTCATCGGTGGTGTAATGGTTAGCGTGCTCGCCTCGAGTGTGGTTAGATTGTGGATTCATCGGTGGTGTAATGGTTAGCGTGCTCGCCTCGAGTGTGGTAGATTGTGGATTCATCGGTGGTGTAATGGTTAGCGTGCTCGACTCGAGTGTGGTAGATTGTGGATTCATCGGTGGTGTAATGGTTAGCGTGCTCGCCTCGAGTGTGGTTAGATTGTGGATTCATCGGTGGTGTAATGGTTAGCGTGCTCGCCGCGAGTGTGGTAGATTGTGGTTTATCGGTGGTGTAATGGTTAGTGTGCACGCCTCGAGTGTGATAGATTGTGGGTTCATCGGTGGTGTAATGGGTAGCGTGCTCGCTTCGAGTGTGGTAGATTGTGGTTCATCGGTGGTGTAATGGTTAGCGTGCTCGCCTCGAGTGTGGTAGAGTGTGGTTCATTGGTGGCGTAATGGTTAGCGTGCAGGCCTCGAGTGTGATAGATTGTGGGTTCATCGGTGGTGTAATGGGTAGCGTGCTTGCTTCGAGTGTGGTTCATCGGTGGTGTAATTGTTAGCGTGCTCGCCTCGAGTGTGGTAGAGTGTGGTTCATCGGTGGTGTAATGGTTAGCATGCTCGCCTCGAGTGTGGTAGATTGTGGTTCATCGGTGGTGTAATAATTAGCATGCTCGCCTCGAGTGTGGTAGATTGTGGATTCATCGTTGGTGTAATTGTTAGCGTGCTCGCCTCGAGTGTGGTAGATTGTGGTTCATCGGTGGTGTAATGGTTAGCGTGCTCGCCTCGAGTGTGGTAGATTGTGGGTTCATCGGTGGTGTAATGTTTAGCGTGCTCGCCTCGAGTGTGGTAGATTGTGGGTTTATCGGTGGTGTAATGGTTAGTGTGCTCGCCTCGAGTGTGGTAGATTGTGGGTTCATCGGTGGTGTAATGGTTAGCGTGCTTGCCTCGAGTGTGTTAGATTGTGAGTTCATCGGTGGTGTAATGGTTAGCGTGCTCGCCTCGAGTGTGGTAGAGTGGATTCATCGGTGGTGTAATAGTTAGCGTGCTCCCCTCGAGTGTAGTAGATTGTGGGTTCATCGATGCTGTAATGGTTAGCGTGTTCGCCTCGAGTGTGGTAGATTGTGGGTTCATCGGTGGTGTAATGGTTAGCGTGCTCGACTCGAGTGTGGTAGAGTGTGGATTCATCGGTGGTGTAATGGTTAGCGTGCTCCCCTCGAGTGTAGTAGATTGTGGGTTCATCGGTGGTGTAATGGTTAGCGTGTTTGCCTCGAGTGTGGTAGATTGTGGGTTCATCGGTGGTGTAATGGTTAGCGTGCTCGACTCGAGTGTGGTAGATTGTGGATTCATTGGTGGTGTAATGGTTAGCGTGCTCGCCTCGAGTGTGGTAGATTCTGGTTCATCGATGGTGTAATGGTTAACGTGCTCGGCTCGAGTGTGGTTAGATTGTGGATTCATCGGTGGTGTAATGGTTAGCGTGCTCGCCTCGAGTGTGGTAGATTGTGATTCATCGGTGGTGTAATGGTTAGCGTGCACGCCTCGAGTGTGATAGATTGTGGGTTCTTCGGTGGTGTAATGGGTAGCGTGCTCGCTTCGAGTGTGGTAGATTGTGGTTCATCGGTGGTGTAATGGTTAGCGTGCTCGCCTCGAGTGTGGTAGATTGTGGTTCATCGGTGGTGTAATGGTTAGCATGCTCGCCTCGAGTGTGGTAGATTGTGGATTCATCGGTGGTGTAATTGTTAGCGTGCTCGCCTCGAGTGTGGTAGATTGTGGTTCATCGGTGGTGTAATGGTTAGCGTGCTCGCCTCGAGTGTGGTAGATTGTGGGTTCATCGGTGGTGTAATGGTTAGCGTGCTCGACTCGAGTTTGGTAGAGTGTGGATTCATCGGTGGTGTAATGGTTAGCGTTCTCCCCTCGAGTGTAGTAGATTGTGGGTTCATCGGTGATGTAATGGTTAGCGTGTTCGCCTCAAGTGTGGTAGATTGTGGGTTCATCGGTGGTGTAATGGTTATCGTGCTCGACTCGAGTGTGGTAGATTGTGGATTCATCGGTGGTGTAATGGTTAGCGTGCTCGCCTCGAGTGTGGTAGATTCTGGTTCATCGGTGGTGTAATGGTTAGCGTGCTCGCCTCGAGTATGGTAGATTGTGAGTTCATCGGTGGTGTAATGGTTAGCATGCTCGCCTCGAGTGTGGTAGATTGTGGGTTCATCGGTGGTGTAATGGTTAGCGTGCTCGCCTCGAGTGTGGTAGATTGTGGGTTTATCGGTGGTGTAATGGTTAGTGTGCTCGCCTCGAGTGTGGTAGATTGTGGGTTCATCGGTGGTGTAATGGTTAGCGTGCTTGCCTCGAGTGTGGTAGATTGTGAGTTCATCGGTGGTGTAATGGTTAGCGTGCTCGCCTCGAGTGTGGTAGAGTGTGGATTCATCGGTGGTGTAATGGTTAGCGTGCTCCCCTCGAGTGTAGTAGATTGTGGGTTCATCGGTGGTGTAATGGTTAGCGTGCTCGACTCGAGTGTGGTAGATTGTGGTTCATCGGTGGTGTAATGGTTAGTGTGCACGCCTCGAGTGTGATAGATTGTGGGTTCATCGGTGGTGTAATGGGTAGCGTGCTCGCTTCGAGTGTGGTAGATTGTGGTTCATCGGTGGTGTAATGGTTAGCGTGCTCGCCTCGAGTGTGGTAGATTGTGGTTCATCGGTGGTGTAATGGTTAGCATGCTCGCCTCGAGTGTGGTAGAGTGTGGTTCATTGGTGGTGTAATGGTTAGCGTGCTCGCCTCGAGTGTGGTAGAGTGTGGTTCATTGGTGGTGTAATGGTTAGCGTGCTCGCCTCGAGTGTGGTAGATTGTGGTTCATCGGGGGTGTAATGGTTAGCATGCACACCTCGAGTGTGGTAGATTGTGGGTTCATCGGTGCTGTAATGGTTAGCGTGCTCGCCTCGAGTGTAGTAGATTGTGGTTCATCGGTGGTGTAATGGTTAGCGTGCTCGCCTCGAGTGTGGTAGATTGTGGTTCATCGGTGGTGTAATGGTTAGCATGCTCGCCTCGAGTGTGGTAGATTGTGGGTTCATCGGTGCTGTAATGGTTAGCATGCTCGCTTCGAGTGTGATAGAGTGTGGTTCATCGGTGGTGTAATGGTTAGCGTGTTCGCCTCGAGTGTGGTAGATTGTGGGTTCATCGGTGGTGTAATGGTTAGCGTGCTCGACTCGAGTGTGGTAGATTGTGGATTCATCGGTGGTGTAATGGTTAGCGTGCTTGCCTCGAGTGTGGTAGATTCTGGTTCACCGGTGGTGTAATGGTTAACGTGCTCGCCTCGAGTGTGGTTAGATTGTGGATTCATCGGTGGTGTAATGGTTAGCGTGCTCGCCTCGAGTGTGGTAGATTGTGGTTCATCGGTGGTGTAATGGTTAGCGTGCAGGCCTCGAGTGTGATAGATTGTGGATTCATCGGTGGTGTAGTGTAATGGGTAGCGTGCTCGCTTCGAGTGTGGTTCATCGGTGGTGTAATGGTTAGCGTGCTCGCCTCGAGTGTGGTAGAGTGTGGTTCATCGGTGGTGTAATGGTTAGCGTGCTCGCCTCGAGTGTGGTAGATTGTGGTTCATCGGTGGTG
Source organism: Bathymodiolus brooksi (assembly GCA_963680875.1). Classification (NCBI taxonomy): domain Eukaryota; kingdom Metazoa; phylum Mollusca; class Bivalvia; order Mytilida; family Modiolidae; genus Bathymodiolus; species Bathymodiolus brooksi. Next base: position 14,335,428 of record OY804590.1, read on the forward strand.
TAATGGTTAGCATGCTCGCCTCGAGTGTGGTAGATTGTGGATTCATCGGTGGTGTAATTGTTAGCGTGCTCGCCTCGAGTGTGGTAGATTGTGGTTCTTCGGTGGTGTAATGGTTAGCGTGCTCGCCTCGAGTGTGGTAGATTGTGGGTTCATCGGTGGTGTAATGGTTAGCGTGCTCGCCTCGAGTGTGGTAGATTGTGGGTTTATCGGTGGTGTAATGGTTAGTATGCTCGCCTCGAGTGTGGTAGATTGAGGGTTCATCGGTGGTGTAATGGTTAGCGTGCTTGCCTCGAGTGTGGTAGAGTGTGGATTCATCGGTGGTGTAATGGTTAGCGTGCTCCCCTCGAGTGTAGTAGATTGTGGGTTCATCGGTGCTGTAATGGTTAGCGTGTTCGCCTCGAGTGTGGTAGATTGTGGGTTCATCGGTGGTGTAATGGTTAGCGTGCTCGACTCGAGTGTGGTAGAGTGTGGATTCATCGGTGGTGTAATGGTTAGCGTGCTCCCCTCGAGTGTAGTAGATTGTGGGTTCATCGGTGGTGTAATGGTTAGCGTGTTCGCCTCGAGTGTGGTAGATTGTGGGTTCATCGGTGGTGTAATGGTTAGCGTGCTCGCCTCGAGTGTGGTAGATTCTGGTTCATCGATGGGGTAATGGTTAACGTGCTCGCCTCGAGTGTGATTAGATTGTGGATTCATCGGTGGTGTAATGGTTAGCGTGCTCGCCTCGAGTGTGGTAGATTGTGATTCATCGGTGGTGTAATGGTTAGCGTGCACGCCTCGAGTGTGATAGATTGTGGGCTCATCGGTGGTGTAATGGGTAGCGTGCTCGCTTCGAGTGTGGTAGATTGTGGTTCATCGGTGGTGTAATGGTTAGCGTGATCGCCTCGAGTGTGGTAGAGTGTGGTTCATCGGTGGTGTAATGGTTAGCGTGCTCGCCTCGAGTGTGGTAGATTGTGGTTCATCGGTGGTGTAATGGATAGCATGCTCGCCTCGAGTGTGGTAGATTGTGGATTCATCGGTGGTGTAATTGTTAGCGTGCTCGCCTCGAGTGTGGTAGATTGTGGTTCATCGCTGGTGTAATGGTTAGCGTGCTCGCCTCGAGTGTGGTAGATTGTGGGTTCATCGGTGGTGTAATGGTTAGCGTGCTCGACTCGAGTGTGGTAGAGTGTGGATTCATCGGCGGTGTAATGGTTAGCGTTCTCCCCTCGAGTGTGGTAGATTATGGGTTCATCGGTGCTGTAATGGTTAGCGTGTTCGCCTCGAGTGTGGTAGATTGTGGGTTCATCGGTGGTGTAATGGTTAGCGTGCTCGCCTCGAGTGTGGTAGATTCTGGTTCATCGATGGTGTAATGGTTAACGTGCTCGCCTCGAGTGTTGTTAGATTGTGGATTCATCGGTGGTGTAATGGTTAGCGTGCTCGCCTCGAGTGTGGTAGAGTGTGGATTCATCGGTGGTGTAATGGTTAGCGTGCTCCCCTCGAGTGTAGTAGATTGTGGGTTCATCGGTGGTGTAATGGTTAGCGTGTTCTCCTCGAGTGTGGTAGATTGTGGGTTTATCGGTGGTGTAATGGTTAGTGTACTCGCCTCGAGTGTGGTATATTGTGAGTTCATCGGTGGTGTAATGGTTAGCGTGCTCGCCTCGAGTGTGGTAGATTGTGGGTTCATCGGTGGTGTAATGGTTAGCGTGCTCGACTCGAGTGTGGTAGATTGTGGATTCATCTGTGGTGTAATGGTTAGCGTGCTCGCCTCGAGTGTGGTTAGATTGTGGATTCATCGGTGGTGTAATGGTTAGCGTGCTCGCCTCGAGTGTGGTAGATTGTGGTTCATCGGTGGTGTAATGGTTAGTGTGCACGCCTCGAGTGTGATAGATTGTGGGTTCATCGGTGGTGTAATGGGTAGCGTGCTCGCTTCGAGTGTGGTAGATTGTGGTTCATCGGTGGTGTAATGGTTAGCGTGCTCGCCTCGAGTGTGGTAGAGTGTGGTTCATTGGTGGTGTAATGGTTAGCGTGCTCGCCTCGAGTGTGGTAGATTGTGGTTCATCGGGGGTGTAATGGTTAGCATGCTCGCCTCGAGTGTGGTAGATTGTGGGTTCATCGGTGCTGTAATGGTTAGCGTGCTCGCCTCGAGTGTAGTAGATTGTGGTTCATCGGTGGTGTAATGGTTAGCGTGCTCGCCTCGAGTGTGGTAGATTGTGGTTCATCGGTGGTGTAATAGTTAGCATGCTCTCCTCGAGTGTGGTAGATTGTGGGTTCATCGGTGCTGTAATGGTTAGCATGCTCGCTTCGAGTGTGGTAGAGTGTGGTTCATCGGTGGTGTAATGGTTAGCGTGTTCGCCTCGAGTGTGGTAGATTGTGGGTTCATCGGTGGTGTAATGGTTAGCGTGCTCGACTCGAGTGTGGTAGATTGTGGATTCATCGGTGGTGTAATGGTTAGCGTGCTTGCCTCGAGTGTGGTAGATTCTGGTTCACCGGTGGTGTAATGGTTAACGTGCTCGCCTCGAGTGTGGTTAGATTGTGGATTCATCGGTGGTGTAATGGTTAGCGTGCTCGCCTCGAGTGTGGTAGATTGTGGTTCATCGGTGGTGTAATGGTTAGCGTGCAGGCCTCGAGTGTGATAGATTGTGGATTCATCGGTGGTGTAATGGGTAGCGTGCTCGCTTCGAGTGTGGTAGATTGTGGTTCATCGGTGGTGTAATGGTTAGCGTGCTCGCCTCGAGTGTGGTAGAGTGTGGTTCATCGGTGGTGTAATGGTTAGCGTGCTCGCCTCGAGTGTGGTAGATTGTGGTTCATCGGTGGTGTAATGGTTAGCATGCTCGCCTCGAGTGTGGTAGATTGTGGATTCATCGGTGGTGTAATTGTTAGCGTGCTCGCCTCGAGTGTGGTAGATTGTGGTTCATCGGTGGTGTAATGGTTAGCGTGCTCGCCTCGAGTGTGGTAGATTGTGGTTCATCGGTGGTGTAATGGTTAGCGTGCAGGCCTCGAGTGTGATAGATTGTGGATTCATCGGTGGTGTAATGGGTAGCGTGCTCGCTTCGAGTGTGGTTCATCGGTGGTGTAATGGTTAGCGTGCTCGCCTCGAGTGTGGTAGAGTGTGGTTCATCGGTGGTGTAATGGTTAGCGTGCTCGCCTCGAGTGTGGTAGATTGTGGTTCATCGGTGGTGTAATGGTTAGCATGCTCGCCTCGAGTGTGGTAGATTGTGGATTCATCGGTGGTGTAATTGTTAGCGTGCTCGCCTCGAGTGTGGTAGATTGTGGTTCTTCGGTGGTGTAATGGTTAGCGTGCTCGCCTCGAGTGTGGTAGATTGTGGGTTCATCGGTGGTGTAATGGTTAGCGTGCTCGCCTCGAGTGTGGTAGATTGTGGGTTTATCGGTGGTGTAATGGTTAGTATGCTCGCCTCGAGTGTGGTAGATTGAGGGTTCATCGGTGGTGTAATGGTTAGCGTGCTTGCCTCGAGTGTGGTAGAGTGTGGATTCATCGGTGGTGTAATGGTTAGCGTGCTCCCCTCGAGTGTAGTAGATTGTGGGTTCATCGGTGCTGTAATGGTTAGCGTGTTCGCCTCGAGTGTGGTAGATTGTGGGTTCATCGGTGGTGTAATGGTTAGCGTGCTCGACTCGAGTGTGGTAGAGTGTGGATTCATCGGTGGTGTAATGGTTAGCGTGCTCCCCTCGAGTGTAGTAGATTGTGGGTTCATCGGTGGTGTAATGGTTAGCGTGTTCGCCTCGAGTGTGGTAGATTGTGGGTTCATCGGTGGTGTAATGGTTAGCGTGCTCGCCTCGAGTGTGGTAGATTCTGGTTCATCGATGGGGTAATGGTTAACGTGCTCGCCTCGAGTGTGATTAGATTGTGGATTCATCGGTGGTGTAATGGTTAGCGTGCTCGCCTCGAGTGTGGTAGATTGTGATTCATCGGTGGTGTAATGGTTAGCGTGCACGCCTCGAGTGTGATAGATTGTGGGCTCATCGGTGGTGTAATGGGTAGCGTGCTCGCTTCGAGTGTGGTAGATTGTGGTTCATCGGTGGTGTAATGGTTAGCGTGATCGCCTCGAGTGTGGTAGAGTGTGGTTCATCGGTGGTGTAATGGTTAGCGTGCTCGCCTCGAGTGTGGTAGATTGTGGTTCATCGGTGGTGTAATGGATAGCATGCTCGCCTCGAGTGTGGTAGATTGTGGATTCATCGGTGGTGTAATTGTTAGCGTGCTCGCCTCGAGTGTGGTAGATTGTGGTTCATCGCTGGTGTAATGGTTAGCGTACTCGCCTCGAGTGTGGTAGATTGTGGGTTCATCGGTGGTGTAATGGTTAGCGTGCTCGACTCGAGTGTGGTAGAGTGTGGATTCATCGGCGGTGTAATGGTTAGCGTTCTCCCCTCGAGTGTGGTAGATTATGGGTTCATCGGTGCTGTAATGGTTAGCGTGTTCGCCTCGAGTGTGGTAGATTGTGGGTTCATCGGTGGTGTAATGGTTAGCGTGCTCGCCTCGAGTGTGGTAGATTCTGGTTCATCGATGGTGTAATGGTTAACGTGCTCGCCTCGAGTGTGGTTAGATTGTGGATTCATCGGTGGTGTAATGGTTAGCGTGCTCGCCTCGAGTGTGGTAGAGTGTGGATTCATCGGTGGTGTAATGGTTAGCGTGCTCCCCTCGAGTGTAGTAGATTGTGGGTTCATCGGTGGTGTAATGGTTAGCGTGTTCTCCTCGAGTGTAGTAGATTGTGGGTTCATCGGTGCTGTAATGGTTAGCGTGTTCGCCTCGAGTGTGGTAGATTGTGGGTTCATCGGTGGTGTAATGGTTAGCGTGCTCCCCTCGAGTGTAGTAGATTGTGGGTTCATCGGTGGTGTAATGGTTAGCGTGCTCCCCTCGAGTGTAGTAGATTGTGGGTTCATCGGTGGTGTAATGGTTAGCGTGCTTGCCTCGAGTGTGGTAGATTGTGAGTTCATCGGTGGTGTAATGGTTAGCGTGCTCGCCTCGAGTGTGGTAGAGTGTGGATTCATCGTTGGTGTAATGGTTAGCGTGCTCCCCTCGAGTGTAGTAGATTGTGGGTTCATCGGTGGTGTAATGGTTAGCGTGCTCTCCTCGAGTGTGGTAGATTGTGGGTTTATCGGTGGTGTAATGGTTAGTGTGTTCGCCTCGAGTGTGGTAGATTGTGGGTTCATCGTGGTGTAATGGTTAGCGTGCTTGCCTCGAGTGTGGTAGATTGTGAGTTCATCGGTGGTGTAATGGTTAGCGTGCTCGCCTCGAGTGTGGTAGATTGTGGTTTCATCGGTGGTGTAATGGTTAGCGTGCTCGACTCGAGTGTGGTAGATTGTGGATCCATCGGTGGTGTAATGGTTAGCGTGCTCGCCTCGAGTGTGGTAGATTCTGGTTCATCGGTGGGGTAATGGTTAACGTGCTCGCCTCGAGTGTGGTTGGATTGTGGATTCATCGGTGGTGCAATGGTTAGCGTGCTCGCCTCGAGTGTGGTAGATTGTGGTTCATCGGTGGTGTAATGGTTAGCATGCTCGCCTCGAGTGTGGTAGATTGTGGGTTTATCGGTGGTGTAATGGTTAGTGTGCTCGCCTCGAGTGTGGTAGATTGAGGGTTCATCGGTGGTGTATTGGTTAGCGTGCTTGCCTCGAGTGTGGTAAGGTGTTTATTCATCGGTGGTGTAATGGTTAGCGTGCTCCCCTCGAGTGTAGTAGATTGTGAGTTCATCGGTGCTGTAACTGTTAGCGTGTTCGCCTCGAGTGTGGTAGATTGTGGGTTCATCGGTGGTGTAATGGTTAGCGTGCTCGACTCGAGTGTGGTAGAGTGTGGATTCATCGGTGGTGTAATGGTTAGCGTGCTCCCCTCGAGTGTAGTAGATTGTGGGTTCATCGGTGGTGTAATGGTTAGCGTGTTCGCCTCGAGTGTGGTAGATTGTGGGTTCATCGGTTGTGTAATGGTTAGCGTGCTCGACTCGAGTGTGGTAGATTGTGGATTCATCGGTGGTGTAATGGTTAGCGTGCTCGCCTCGAGTGTGGTAGATTCTGGTTCATCGATGGGGTAATGGTTAACGTGCTCGCCTCGAGTGTGGTTAGATTGTGGATTCATCGGTGGTGTAATGGTTAGCGTGCTCGCCTCGAGTGTGGTAGATTGTGATTCATCGGTGGTGTAATGGTTAGCGTGCTCGACTCGAGTGTGGTAGAGTGTGAATTCATCGGTGGTGTAATGGTTAGCGTTCTCCCCTCGAGTGTAGTAGATTGTGGGTTCATCGGTGCTGTAATGGTTAGCGTGTTCGCCTCGAGTGTGGTAGATTGTGGGTTCATCGGTGGTGTAATGATTAGCGTGCTCCCCTCGAGTGTAGTAGATTGTGGGTTCATCGGTGGTGTAATGGTTAGCGTGCTCCCCTCGAGTGTAGTAGATTGTGGGTTCATCGGTGGTGTAATGGTTAGCGTGCTTGCCTCGAGTGTGGTAGATTGTGAGTTCATCGGTGGTGTAATGGTTAGCGTGCTCGCCTCGAGTGTGGTAGAGTGTGGATTCATCGTTGGTGTAATGGTTAGCGTGCTCCCCTCGAGTGTAGTAGATTGTGGGTTCATCGGTGGTGTAATGGTTAGCGTGCTCTCCTCGAGTGTGGTAGATTGTGGGTTTATCGGTGGTGTAATGGTTAGTGTGTTCGCCTCGAGTGTGGTAGATTGTGGGTTCATCGTGGTGTAATGGTTAGCGTGCTTGCCTCGAGTGTGGTAGATTGTGAGTTCATCGGTGGTGTAATGGTTAGCGTGCTCGCCTCGAGTGTGGTAGATTGTGGTTTCATCGGTGGTGTAATGGTTAGCGTGCTCGACTCGAGTGTGGTAGATTGTGGATCCATCGGTGGTGTAATGGTTAGCGTGCTCGCCTCGAGTGTGGTAGATTCTGGTTCATCGGTGGTGTAATGGTTAACGTGCTCGCCTCGAGTGTGGTTGGATTGTGGATTCATCGGTGGTGCAATGGTTAGCGTGCTCGCCTCGAGTGTGGTAGATTGTGGTTCATCGGTGGTGTAATGGTTAGCATGCTCGCCTCGAGTGTGGTAGATTGTGGGTTTATCGGTGGTGTAATGGTTAGTGTGCTCGCCTCGAGTGTGGTAGATTGAGGGTTCATCGGTGGTGTATTGGTTAGCGTGCTTGCCTCGAGTGTGGTAAGGTGTTTATTCATCGGTGGTGTAATGGTTAGCGTGCTCCCCTCGAGTGTAGTAGATTGTGAGTTCATCGGTGCTGTAACTGTTAGCGTGTTCGCCTCGAGTGTGGTAGATTGTGGGTTCATCGGTGGTGTAATGGTTAGCGTGCTCGCCTCGAGTGTGGTAGAGTGTGGATTCATCGGTGGTGTAATGGTTAGCGTGCTCCCCTCGAGTGTAGTAGATTGTGGGTTCATCGGTGGTGTAATGGTTAGCGTGTTCGCCTCGAGTGTGGTAGATTGTGGGTTCATCGGTTGTGTAATGGTTAGCGTGCTCGACTCGAGTGTGGTAGATTGTGGATTCATCGGTGGTGTAATGGTTAGCGTGCTCGCCTCGAGTGTGGTAGATTCTGGTTCATCGATGGGGTAATGGTTAACGTGCTCGCCTCGAGTGTGGTTAGATTGTGGATTCATCGGTGGTGTAATGGTTAGCGTGCTCGCTTCGAGTGTGGTTCATCGGTGGTGTAATGGTTAGCGTGCTCGCCTCGAGTGTGGTAGAGTGTGGTTCATCGGTGGTGTAATGGTTAGCGTGCTCGCCTCGAGTGTGGTAGATTGTGGTTCATCGGTGGTGTAATGGTTAGCATGCTCGCCTCGAGTGTGGTAGATTGTGGATTCATCGGTGGTGTAATTGTTAGCGTGCTCGCCTCGAGTGTGGTAGATTGTGGTTCTTCGGTGGTGTAATGGTTAGCGTGCTCGCCTCGAGTGTGGTAGATTGTGGGTTCATCGGTGGTGTAATGGTTAGCGTGCTCGCCTCGAGTGTGGTAGATTGTGGGTTTATCGGTGGTGTAATGGTTAGTATGCTCGCCTCGAGTGTGGTAGATTGAGGGTTCATCGGTGGTGTAATGGTTAGCGTGCTTGCCTCGAGTGTGGTAGAGTGTGGATTCATCGGTGGTGTAATGGTTAGCGTGCTCCCCTCGAGTGTAGTAGATTGTGGGTTCATCGGTGCTGTAATGGTTAGCGTGTTCGCCTCGAGTGTGGTAGATTGTGGGTTCATCGGTGGTGTAATGGTTAGCGTGCTCGACTCGAGTGTGGTAGAGTGTGGATTCATCGGTGGTGTAATGGTTAGCGTGCTCCCCTCGAGTGTAGTAGATTGTGGGTTCATCGGTGGTGTAATGGTTAGCGTGTTCGCCTCGAGTGTGGTAGATTGTGGGTTCATCGGTGGTGTAATGGTTAGCGTGCTCGCCTCGAGTGTGGTAGATTCTGGTTCATCGATGGGGTAATGGTTAACGTGCTCGCCTCGAGTGTGATTAGATTGTGGATTCATCGGTGGTGTAATGGTTAGCGTGCTCGCCTCGAGTGTGGTAGATTGTGATTCATCGGTGGTGTAATGGTTAGCGTGCACGCCTCGAGTGTGATAGATTGTGGGCTCATCGGTGGTGTAATGGGTAGCGTGCTCGCTTCGAGTGTGGTAGATTGTGGTTCATCGGTGGTGTAATGGTTAGCGTGATCGCCTCGAGTGTGGTAGAGTGTGGTTCATCGGTGGTGTAATGGTTAGCGTGCTCGCCTCGAGTGTGGTAGATTGTGGTTCATCGGTGGTGTAATGGATAGCATGCTCGCCTCGAGTGTGGTAGATTGTGGATTCATCGGTGGTGTAATTGTTAGCGTGCTCGCCTCGAGTGTGGTAGATTGTGGTTCATCGCTGGTGTAATGGTTAGCGTACTCGCCTCGAGTGTGGTAGATTGTGGGTTCATCGGTGGTGTAATGGTTAGCGTGCTCGACTCGAGTGTGGTAGAGTGTGGATTCATCGGCGGTGTAATGGTTAGCGTTCTCCCCTCGAGTGTGGTAGATTATGGGTTCATCGGTGCTGTAATGGTTAGCGTGTTCGCCTCGAGTGTGGTAGATTGTGGGTTCATCGGTGGTGTAATGGTTAGCGTGCTCGCCTCGAGTGTGGTAGATTCTGGTTCATCGATGGTGTAATGGTTAACGTGCTCGCCTCGAGTGTGGTTAGATTGTGGATTCATCGGTGGTGTAATGGTTAGCGTGCTCGCCTCGAGTGTGGTAGAGTGTGGATTCATCGGTGGTGTAATGGTTAGCGTGCTCCCCTCGAGTGTAGTAGATTGTGGGTTCATCGGTGGTGTAATGGTTAGCGTGTTCTCCTCGAGTGTAGTAGATTGTGGGTTCATCGGTGCTGTAATGGTTAGCGTGTTCGCCTCGAGTGTGGTAGATTGTGGGTTCATCGGTGGTGTAATGGTTAGCGTGCTCCCCTCGAGTGTAGTAGATTGTGGGTTCATCGGTGGTGTAATGGTTAGCGTGCTCCCCTCGAGTGTAGTAGATTGTGGGTTCATCGGTGGTGTAATGGTTAGCGTGCTTGCCTCGAGTGTGGTAGATTGTGAGTTCATCGGTGGTGTAATGGTTAGCGTGCTCGCCTCGAGTGTGGTAGAGTGTGGATTCATCGTTGGTGTAATGGTTAGCGTGCTCCCCTCGAGTGTAGTAGATTGTGGGTTCATCGGTGGTGTAATGGTTAGCGTGCTCTCCTCGAGTGTGGTAGATTGTGGGTTTATCGGTGGTGTAATGGTTAGTGTGTTCGCCTCGAGTGTGGTAGATTGTGGGTTCATCGTGGTGTAATGGTTAGCGTGCTTGCCTCGAGTGTGGTAGATTGTGAGTTCATCGGTGGTGTAATGGTTAGCGTGCTCGCCTCGAGTGTGGTAGATTGTGGTTTCATCGGTGGTGTAATGGTTAGCGTGCTCGACTCGAGTGTGGTAGATTGTGGATCCATCGGTGGTGTAATGGTTAGCGTGCTCGCCTCGAGTGTGGTAGATTCTGGTTCATCGGTGGGGTAATGGTTAACGTGCTCGCCTCGAGTGTGGTTGGATTGTGGATTCATCGGTGGTGCAATGGTTAGCGTGCTCGCCTCGAGTGTGGTAGATTGTGGTTCATCGGTGGTGTAATGGTTAGCATGCTCGCCTCGAGTGTGGTAGATTGTGGGTTTATCGGTGGTGTAATGGTTAGTGTGCTCGCCTCGAGTGTGGTAGATTGAGGGTTCATCGGTGGTGTATTGGTTAGCGTGCTTGCCTCGAGTGTGGTAAGGTGTTTATTCATCGGTGGTGTAATGGTTAGCGTGCTCCCCTCGAGTGTAGTAGATTGTGAGTTCATCGGTGCTGTAACTGTTAGCGTGTTCGCCTCGAGTGTGGTAGATTGTGGGTTCATCGGTGGTGTAATGGTTAGCGTGCTCGACTCGAGTGTGGTAGAGTGTGGATTCATCGGTGGTGTAATGGTTAGCGTGCTCCCCTCGAGTGTAGTAGATTGTGGGTTCATCGGTGGTGTAATGGTTAGCGTGTTCGCCTCGAGTGTGGTAGATTGTGGGTTCATCGGTTGTGTAATGGTTAGCGTGCTCGACTCGAGTGTGGTAGATTGTGGATTCATCGGTGGTGTAATGGTTAGCGTGCTCGCCTCGAGTGTGGTAGATTCTGGTTCATCGATGGGGTAATGGTTAACGTGCTCGCCTCGAGTGTGGTTAGATTGTGGATTCATCGGTGGTGTAATGGTTAGCGTGCTCGCCTCGAGTGTGGTAGATTGTGATTCATCGGTGGTGTAATGGTTAGCGTGCTCGACTCGAGTGTGGTAGAGTGTGAATTCATCGGTGGTGTAATGGTTAGCGTTCTCCCCTCGAGTGTAGTAGATTGTGGGTTCATCGGTGCTGTAATGGTTAGCGTGTTCGCCTCGAGTGTGGTAGATTGTGGGTTCATCGGTGGTGTAATGATTAGCGTGCTCCCCTCGAGTGTAGTAGATTGTGGGTTCATCGGTGGTGTAATGGTTAGCGTGCTCCCCTCGAGTGTAGTAGATTGTGGGTTCATCGGTGGTGTAATGGTTAGCGTGCTTGCCTCGAGTGTGGTAGATTGTGAGTTCATCGGTGGTGTAATGGTTAGCGTGCTCGCCTCGAGTGTGGTAGAGTGTGGATTCATCGTTGGTGTAATGGTTAGCGTGCTCCCCTCGAGTGTAGTAGATTGTGGGTTCATCGGTGGTGTAATGGTTAGCGTGCTCTCCTCGAGTGTGGTAGATTGTGGGTTTATCGGTGGTGTAATGGTTAGTGTGTTCGCCTCGAGTGTGGTAGATTGTGGGTTCATCGTGGTGTAATGGTTAGCGTGCTTGCCTCGAGTGTGGTAGATTGTGAGTTCATCGGTGGTGTAATGGTTAGCGTGCTCGCCTCGAGTGTGGTAGATTGTGGTTTCATCGGTGGTGTAATGGTTAGCGTGCTCGACTCGAGTGTGGTAGATTGTGGATCCATCGGTGGTGTAATGGTTAGCGTGCTCGCCTCGAGTGTGGTAGATTCTGGTTCATCGGTGGTGTAATGGTTAACGTGCTCGCCTCGAGTGTGGTTGGATTGTGGATTCATCGGTGGTGCAATGGTTAGCGTGCTCGCCTCGAGTGTGGTAGATTGTGGTTCATCGGTGGTGTAATGGTTAGCATGCTCGCCTCGAGTGTGGTAGATTGTGGGTTTATCGGTGGTGTAATGGTTAGTGTGCTCGCCTCGAGTGTGGTAGATTGAGGGTTCATCGGTGGTGTATTGGTTAGCGTGCTTGCCTCGAGTGTGGTAAGGTGTTTATTCATCGGTGGTGTAATGGTTAGCGTGCTCCCCTCGAGTGTAGTAGATTGTGAGTTCATCGGTGCTGTAACTGTTAGCGTGTTCGCCTCGAGTGTGGTAGATTGTGGGTTCATCGGTGGTGTAATGGTTAGCGTGCTCGCCTCGAGTGTGGTAGAGTGTGGATTCATCGGTGGTGTAATGGTTAGCGTGCTCCCCTCGAGTGTAGTAGATTGTGGGTTCATCGGTGGTGTAATGGTTAGCGTGTTCGCCTCGAGTGTGGTAGATTGTGGGTTCATCGGTTGTGTAATGGTTAGCGTGCTCGACTCGAGTGTGGTAGATTGTGGATTCATCGGTGGTGTAATGGTTAGCGTGCTCGCCTCGAGTGTGGTAGATTCTGGTTCATCGATGGGGTAATGGTTAACGTGCTCGCCTCGAGTGTGGTTAGATTGTGGATTCATCGGTGGTGTAATGGTTAGCGTGCTCGCCTCGAGTGTGGTAGATTGTGATTCATCGGTGGTGTAATGGTTAGCGTGCAAGCCTCGAGTGTGATAGATTGTGGGTTTATCGGTGATGTAATGGGTAGCGTGCTCGCTTCGAGTGTGGTAGATTGTGGTTCATCGGTGGTGTAATGGTTAGCGTGCTCGCCTCGAGTGTGGTAGAGTGTGGTTCATCGGTGGTGTAATGGTTAGCGTGCTCGCCTCGAGTGTGGTAGATTGTGGTTCATCGGTGGTGTAATGGTTAGCATGCTCGCCTCGAGTGTGGTAGATTGTGGATTCATCGGTGGTGTAATTGTTAGCGTGCTCGCCTCGAGTGTGGTAGATTGTGGTTCATCGGTGGTGTAATGGTTAGCGTGCTCGCCTCGAGTGTGGTAGATTGTGGGTTCATCGGTGGTGTAATGGTTAGCGTGCTCGACTCGAGTGTGGTAGAGTGTGAATTCATCGGTGGTGTAATGGTTAGCGTTCTCCCCTCGAGTGTAGTAGATTGTGGGTTCATCGGTGCTGTAATGGTTAGCGTGTTCGCCTCGAGTGTGGTAGATTGTGGGTTCATCGGTGGTGTAATGGTTAGCGTGCTCGACTCGAGTGTAGTAGATTGTGGATTCATCGGTGGTGTAATGGTTAGCGTGCTCGCCTCGAGTGTGGTAGATTCTGGTTCATCGGTGGTGTAATGGTTAACGTGCTCGCCTCGAGTGTGATTAGATTGTGGATTCATCGGTGGTGTAATGGTTAGCGTGCTCGCCTCGAGTGTGGTAGATTGTGGTTCATCGGTGGTGTAATGGCTAGCATGCTCGCCTCGAGTGTGGTGATTGTGGATTCATCGGTGGTGTAATGGTTAGCGTGCTCCCCTCGAGTGTAGTAGATTGTGGGTTCATCGGTGGTGTAATGGTTAGCGTGCTCTCCTCGAGTGTGGTAGATTGTGGGTTTATCGGTGGTGTAATGGTTAGTGTGTTCGCCTCGAGTGTGGTAGATTGTGGGTTCATCGTGGTGTAATGGTTAGCGTGCTTGCCTCGAGTGTGGTAGATTGTGGTTCATCGGTGGTGTAATGGTTAGCGTGCTCGCCTCGAGTGTGGTAGATTGTGGGTTCATCGGTGGTGTAATGGTTAGCGTGCTCGCCTCGAGTGTGGTAGATTCTGGTTCATCGGTGGTGTAATGGTTAACGTGCTCGCCTCGAGTGTGGTTAGATTGTGGATTCATCGGTGGTGTAATGGTTAGCGTGCTCGCCTCGAGTGTGGTAGATTGTGGTTCATCGGTGGTGTAATGGTTAGCATGCTCGCCTCGAGTGTGGTAGATTGTGGGTTTATCGGTGGTGTAATGGTTAGTGTGCTCGCCTCGAGTGTGGTAGATTGAGGGTTCATCGGTGGTGTAATGGTTAGCGTGCTTGCTTCGAGTGTGGTAGGGTGTGGATTCATCGGTGGTGTAATGGTTAGCGTGCTCCCCTCGAGTGTAGTAGATTGTGGGTTCATCGGTGCTGTAACTGTTAGCGTGTTCGCCTCGAGTGTGGTAGATTGTGGGTTCATCGGTGGTGTAATGGTTAGCGTGCTCGACTCGAGTGTGGTACAGTGTGGATTCATCGGTGGTGTAATGGTTAGCGTGCTCCCCTCGAGTGTAGTAGATTGTGGGTTCATCGGTGGTGTAATGGTTAGCGTGTTCGCCTCGAGTGTGGTAGATTGTGGGTTCATCGGTGGTGTAATGGTTAGCGTGCTCGACTCGAGTGTGGTAGATTGTGGATTCATCGGTGGTGTAATGGTTAGCGTGCTCGCCTCGAGTGTGGTAGATTCTGGTTCATCGATGGGGTAATGGTTAACGTGCTCGCCTCGAGTGTGGTTAGATTGTGGATTCATCGGTGGTGTAATGGTTAGCGTGCTCGCTTCGAGTGTGGTAGATTGTGATTCATCGGTGGTGTAATGGTTAGCGTGCACGCCTCGAGTGTGATAGATTGTGGGTTCATCGGTGGTGTAATGGGTAGCGTGCTCGCTTCGAGTGTGGTAGATTGTGGTTCATCGGTGGTGTAATGGTTAGCGTGCTCGCCTCGAGTGTGGTAGAGTGTGGTTCATCGGTGGTGTAATGGTTAGCGTGCTCGCCTCGAGTGTGGTAGATTGTGGTTCATCGGTGGTGTAATGGTTAGCATGCTCGCCTCGAGTGTGGTAGATTGTGGATTCATCGGTGGTGTAATTGTTAGCATGCTCGCCTCGAGTGTGGTAGATTGTGGTTCATCGGTGGTGTAATGGTTAGCGTGCTCGCCTTGAGTGTGGTAGATTGTGGGTTCATCGGTGGTGTAATGGTTAGCGTGCTCGACTCGAGTGTGGTAGAATGTGAATTCATCGGTGGTGTAATGGTTAGCGTTCTCCCCTCGAGTGTAGTAGATTGTGGGTTCATCGGTGCTGTAATGGTTAGCGTGTTCGCCTCGAGTGTGGTAGATTGTGGGTTCATCGGTGGTGTAATGGTTAGCGTGCTCGACTCGAGTGTGGTAGATTGTGGATTCATCGGTGGTGTAATGGATAGCGTGCTCGCCTCGAGTGTGGTAGATTCTGGTTCATCGGTGGTGTAATGGTTAACGTGCTCGCCTCGAGTGTGGTTAGATTGTGGATTCATCGGTGGTGTAATGGTTAGCGTGCTCGCCTCGAGTGTGGTAGATTGTGGTTCATCGGTGGTGTAATGGTTAGCATGCTCGCCTCGAGTGTGGTGATTGTGGGTTCATCGGTGGTGTAATGGTTAGCGTGCTCGCCTCGAGTGTGGTAGATTGTGGGTTTATCGGTGGTGTAATGGTTAGTGTGCTCGCCTCGAGTGTGGTAGATTGTGGGTTCATCGGTGGTGTAATGGTTAGCGTGCTTGCCTCGAGTGTGGTAGATTGTGAGTTCATCGGTGGTGTAATGGTTAGCGTGCTCGCCTCGAGTGTGGTTGAGTGTGGATTCATCGGTGGTGTAATGGTTAGCGTGCTCGCCTCGAGTGTGGTAGATTCTGGTTCATCGATGGGGTAATGGTTAACGTGCTCGCCTCGAGTGTGGTTAGATTGTGGATTCATCGGTGGTGTAATGGTTAGCGTGCTCGCCTCGAGTGTGGTAGATTGTGATTCATCGGTGGTGTAATGGTTAGCGTGCACGCCTCGAGTGTGATAGATTGTGGGTTCATCGGTGGTGTAATGGGTAGCGTGCTCGCTTCGAGTGTGGTTCATCGGTGGTGTAATGGTTAGCGTGCTCGCCTCGAGTGTGGTAGAGTGTGGTTCATCGGTGGTGTAATGGTTAGCGTGCTCGCCTCGAGTGTGGTAGATTGTGGTTCATCGGTGGTGTAATGGTTAGCATGCTCGCCTCGAGTGTGGTAGATTGTGGATTCATCGGTGGTGTAATTGTTAGCGTGCTCGCCTCGAGTGTGGTAGATTGTGGTTCATCGGTGGTGTAATGGTTAGCGTGCTCGCCTTGAGTGTGGTAGATTGTGGGTTCATCGGTGGTGTAATGGTTAGCGTGCTCGACTCGAGTGTGGTAGAGTGTGAATTCATCGGTGGTGTAATGGTTAGCGTTCTCCCATCGAGTGTAGTAGATTGTGGGTTCATCGGTGCTGTAATGGTTAGCGTGTTCGCCTCGAGTGTGGTAGATTGTGGGTTCATCAGTGGTGTAATGGTTAGCGTGCTCGACTCGAGTGTGGTAGATTGTGGATTCATCGGTGGTGTAATGGTTAGCGTGCTCGCCTCGAGTGTGGTAGATTCTGGTTCATCGGTGGTGTAATGGTTAACGTGCTCGCCTCGAGTGTGGTTAGATTGTGGATTCATCGGTGCTGTAATGGTTAGCGTGCTCGCCTCGAGTGTGGTAGATTGTGGTTCATCGGTGGTGTAATGGTTAGCATGCTCGCCTCGAGTGTGGTGATTGTGGGTTCATCGGTGGTGTAATGGTTAGCGTGCTCGCCTCGAGTGTGGTAGATTGTGGGTTTATCGGTGGTGTAATGGTTAGTGTGCTCGCCTCGAGTGTGGTAGATTGTGGGTTCATCGGTGGTGTAATGGTTAGGGTGCTTGCCTCGAGTGTGGTAGATTGTGAGTTCATCGGTGGTGTAATGGTTAGCGTGCTCGCCTCGAGTGTGGTAGAGTGTGGATTCATCGGTGGTGTAATGGTTAGCGTGCTCCCCTCGAGTGTAGTAGATTGTTGGTTCATCGGTGGTGTAATGGTTAGCGTGCTCTCCTCGAGTGTGGTAGATTGTGGGTTTATCGGTGGTGTAGTGGTTAGTGTGCTCGCCTCGAGTGTGGTAGATTGTGGGTTCATCGTGGTGTAATGGTTAGCGTGCTTGCCTCGAGTGTGGTAGATTGTGAGTTCATCGGTGGTGTAATGGTTAGCGTGCTCGCCTCGAGTGTGGTAGATTGTGGGTTCATCGGTGGTGTAATGGTTAGCGTGCTCGCCTCGAGTGTGGTAGATTGTGGTTCATCGGTGGTGTAATGGTTAGTGTGCACGCCTCGAGTGTGATAGATTGTGGGTTCATCGGTGGTGTAATGGGTAGCGTGCTCGCTTCGAGTGTGGTAGATTGTGGTTCATCGGTGGTGTAATGGTTAGCGTGCTCGCCTCGAGTGTGGTAGATTGTGGTTCATCGGTGGTGTAATGGTTAGCATGCTCGCCTCGAGTGTGGTAGATTGTGGGTTCATCGGTGCTGTAATGGTTAGCGTGCTCGCCTCGAGTGTAGTAGATTGTGGTTCATCGGTGTTGTAATGGTTAGCGTGTTCGCCTCGAGTGTGGTAGATTGTGGGTTCATCGGTGGTGTAATGGTTAGCGTGCTCGACTCGAGTGTGGTAGATTGTGGATTCATCGGTGGTGTAATGGTTAGCGTGCTCGCCTCGAGTGTGGTAGATTCTGGTTCATCGGTGGTGTAATGGTTAACGTGCTCGCCTCGAGTGTGGTTAGATTGTGGATTCATCGGTGGTGTAATGGTTAGCGTGTTCGCCTCGAGTGTAGTAGATTGTGGTTCATCGGTGGTGTAATGGTTAGCGTGCAGGCCTTGAGTGTGATAGATTGTGGGTTCATCGGTGGTGTAATGGGTAGCGTGCTCGCTTCGAGTGTGGTTCATCGGTGGTGTAATGGTTAGCGTGCTCGCCTCGAGTGTGGTAGAGTGTGGTTCATTGGTGGTGTAATGGTTAGCGTGCTCGCCTCGAGTGTGGTAGATTGTGGGTTCATTGGTGGTGTAATGGTTAGCGTGCTCGCCTCGAGTGTGGTAGATTGTGGGTTTATCGGTGGTGTAATGGTTAGTGTACTCGCCTCGAGTGTGGTAGATTGTGGGTTCATCGGTGGTGTAATGGTTAGCGTGCTTGCCTCGAGTGTGGTAGATTGTGAGTTCATCGGTGGTGTAATGGTTAGCGTGCTCGCCTCGAGTGTGGTAGTGTGGATTCATTGGTGGTGTAATGGTTAGCGTGCTCCCCGCGAGTGTAGTAGATTGTGGGTTCATCGGTGCTGTAATGGTTAGCGTGTTCGCCTCGAGTGTGGTAGATTGTGGGTTCATCGGTGGTGTAATGGTTAGCGTGCTCGACTCGAGTGTGGTAGAGTGTGGATTCATCGGTGGTGTAATGGTTATCGTGCTCCCCTGGAGTGTAGTAGATTGTGGGTTCATCGGTGGTGTAATGGTTAGCGTGTTCGCCTCGAGTGTGGTAGATTGTGGGTTCATCGGTGGTGTAATGGTTAGCGTGCTCGACTCGAGTGTGGTAGATTGTGGGTTCATCGGTGATGTAATGGTTAGCGTGCTCGCCTCGAGTGTGGTAGATTCTGGTTCATCGATGGTGTAATGGTTAGCATGCTCGCCTCGAATGTCGTAGATTGTAGATTCATCGGTGGTGTAATTGTTATCGTGCTCGACTCGAGTGTGGTAGAGTGTGGATTCATCGGTGGTGTAATGGTTAGCGTTCTCCCCTCGAGTGTAGTAGATTGTGGGTTCATCGGTGGTGTAATGGTTAGCGTGTTCGCCTCGAGTGTGGTAGATTGTGGGTTCATCGGTGGTGTAATGGTTAGCGTGCTCGACTCGAGTGTGGTAGATTGTGGATTCATCGGTGGTGTAATGGTTAGCGTGCTCGCCTCGAGTGTGGTAGATTCTGGTTCATCGGTGGTGTAATGGTTAACGTGCTCGCCTCGATTGTGGTTAGATTGTGGATTCATCGGTGGTGTAATGGTTAGCGTGCTCGCCTCGAGTGTGGTAGATTGTGGTTCATCGGTGGTGTAATGGTTAGCATGCTCGCCTCGAGTGTGGTAGATTGTGGGTTCATCGGTGGTGTAATGGTTAGCGTGCTCGCCTCGAGTGTGGTAGATTGTGGGTTTATCGGTGGTGTAATGGTTAGTGTGCTCGCCTCGAGTGTGGTAGATTGTGGGTTCATCGGTGGTGTAATGGTTAGCATGCTTGCCTCGAGTGTGGTAGATTGTGAGTTCATCGGTGGTGTAATGGTTAGCGTGCTCGCTTCGAGTGTGGTAGATTGTGAGTTCATCGGTGGTGTAATGGTTAGCGTGCTCGCCTCGAGTGTGGTTAGATTATGGATTCATCGGTGGTGTAATGGTTAGCGTGCTCGCCTCGAGTGTGGTAGATTGTGGTTCATCGGTGGTGTAATGGTTAGTGTGCACGCCTCGAGTGTGATAGATTGTGGGTTCATCGGTGGTGTAATGGTTAGCGTGCTCGCCTCGAGTGTGGTAGAGTGTGGATTCATCGGTGGTGTAATGGTTAGCGTGCTCCTTTCGAGTGTAGTAGATTGTGGGTTCATCGGTGGTGTAATGGTTAGCGTGCTCTCCTCGAGTGTGGTAGATTGTGGGTTTATCGGTGGTGTAATGGTTAGTGTGTTCGCCTCGAGTGTGGTAGATTGTGGGTTCATCGGTGGTGTTATGGTTAGCGTGCTCGACTCGAGTGTGGTAGATTGTGGATTCATCGGTGGTGTAATGGTTAGCGTGCTAGCCTCGAGTGTGGTAGATTGTGGGTTCATCGGTGCTGTAATGGTTAGCATGCTCGCTGCGAGTGTGGTAGAGTGTGGTTCATCGGTGGTGTAATGGTTAGCGTGTTCGCCTCGAGTGTGGTAGATTGTGGGTTCATCGGTGGTGTTATGGTTAGCGTGCTCGACTCGAGTGTGGTAGATTGTGGATTCATCGGTGGTGTAATGGTTAGCGTGCTCGCCTCGAGTGTGGTAGATTCTGGTTCACCGATGGTGTAATGGTTAACGTGCTCGCCTCGAGTGTGGTTAGATTGTGGATTCATCGGTGGTGTAATGGTTAGCGTGCTTGCCTCGAGTGTGGTAGATTGTGGTTCATCGGTGGTGTAATGGTTAGCGTGCAGGCCTTGAGTCTGATAGAGTGTGGGTTCATCGGTGGTGTAATGGGTAGCGTGCTTGCTTCGAGTGTGGTTCATCGGTGGTGTAATGGTTAGCGTGCTCGCCTCGAGTGTGGTAGAGTGTGGTTCATCGGTGGTGTAATGGTTAGCGTGCTCGCCTCGAGTGTGGTAAATTGTGGTTCATCGGTGGTGTAATGGTTAGCGTGCTCGCCTCGAGTGTGGTAGATTGTGGGTTCATCGGTGGTGTAATGGTTAGCGTGCTCGCCTCGAGTGTGGTAGATTGTGGGTTTATCGGTGGTGTAATGGTTAGTGTGCTCGCCTCGAGTGTGGTAGATTGTGGGTTCATCGGTGGTGTAATGGTTAGCGTGCTTGCCTCGAGTGTGGTAGATTGTGAGTTCATCGGTGGTGTAATGGTTAGCGTGCTCGCCCTGAGTGTGGTAGTGTGGATTCATAGGTGGTGTAATGGTTAGCGTGCTCCCCTCGAGTGTAGTAGATTGTGGGTTCATCGGTGGTGTAATGGTTAGCGTGTTCGCTTCGAGTGTGGTAGATTGTGGGTTCATCGGTGGTGTAATGGTTAGCGTGCTCGACTCGAGTGTGGTAGAGTGTGGATTCATCGGTGATGTAATGGTTAGCGTGCTCCCCTCGAGTGTAGTAGATTGTGGGTTCATCGGTGGTGTAATGGTTAGCGTGTTCGCCTCGAGTGTGGTAGAGTGTGGATTCATCGGTGATGTAATGGTTAGCGTGCTCCCCTCGAGTGTAGTAGATTGTGGGTTCATCGGTGGTGTAATGGTTAGCGTGTTCGCCTCGAGTGTGGTAGATTGTGGATTCATCGGTGGTGTAATGGTTAGCGTGCTCGACTCGAGTGTGGTAGATTCTGGTTCATCGATGGTGTAATGGTTAACGTGCTCGCCTCGAGTGTGGTTAGATTGTGGATTCATCGGTGGTGTAATGGTTAGCGTGCTCGCCTCGAGTGTGGTAGATTGTGATTCATCGGTGGTGTAATGGTTAGCGTGCACGCCTCGAGTGTGATAGATTGTGGGTTCATCGGTGGTGTAATGGGTAGCGTACTCGCTTCGAGTGTGGTAGATTGTGGTTCATCGGTGGTGTAATGGTTAGCGTGCTCGCCTCGAGTGTGGTAGATTGTGGTTCATCGCTGGTGTAATGGTTAGCGTGCTCGCCTCGAGTGTGGTAGATTGTGGGTTCATCGGTGGTGTAATGGTTAGCATGCTCGCCTCGAGTGTGGTAGATTGTGGATTCATCGGTGGTATAATTGTTAGCGTGCTCACATCGAGTGTGGTAGATTGTGGTTCATCGGTGGTGTAATGGTTAGCGTGCTCGCCTCGAGTGTAGTAGATTGTGGGTTCATCGGTGGTGTAATGGTTAGCGTGCTCGACTCGAGTGTGGTAGAGTGTGGATTCATCGGTGGTGTAATGGTTAGCGTTCTCCCCTCGAGTGTAGTAGATTGTGGGTTCATCGGTGCTCTAATGGTTAGCGTGTTCGCCTCGAGTGTGGTAGATTGTGGGTTCATCGGTGGTGTAATGATTAGCGTGCTCGACTCGAGTGTGGTATATTGTGGATTCATCGGTGGTGTAATGGTTAGCGTGCTCGCCTCGAGTGTGGTAGATTCTGGTTCATCGGTGGTGTAATGGTTAACGAGCTCGCCTCGAGTGTGGTTAGATTGTGGATTCATCGGTGGTGTAATGGTTAGCGTGCTCGCCTCGAGTGTGGTAGATTGTGGTTCATCGGTGGTGTAATGGTTAGCATGCTCGCCTCGAGTGTGGTAGATTGTGTGTTTATCGGTGGTGTAATGGTTAGTGTGCTCGCCTCGAGTGTGGTAGATTGTGGTTCATCGGTGGTGTAATGGTTAGCGTGCTCGCCTCGAGTTTGGTCAAGTGTGGTTCATCGGTGGTGTAATGGTTAGCGTGCTCGCCTCGAGTGTGGTAGATTGTGGTTCATCGGTGGTGTAATGGCTAGCATGCTCGCCTCGAGTGTGGTAGATTGTGGATTCATCGGTGGTGTAATTGTTAGCGTGCTCGCCTCGAGTGTGGTAGATTGTGGTTCATCGGTGGTGTAATGGTTAGCGTGCTCGCCTCGAGTGTGGTAGATTGTGGGTTCATCGGTGGTGTAATGGTTAGCGTGCTCGACTCGAGTGTGGTAGAGTGTGGATTCATCGGTGGTGTAATGGTTAGCGTTCTCCCCTCGAGTGTAGTAGATTGTGGGTTCATCGGTGCTGTAATGGTTAGCGTGTTCGCCTCGAGTGTGGTAGATTGTGGGTTCATCGTGGTGTAATGGTTAGCGTGCTTGCCTCGAGTGTGGTAGATTGTGAGTTCATCGGTGGTGTAATGGTTAGCGTGTTCGCCTCGAGTGTGGTAGATTGTGGGTTCATCGGTGGTGTAATGGTTAGCGTGCTCGCCTCGAGTGTGGTAGATTGTGGGTTTATCGGTGGTGTAATGGTTAGTGTGCTCGCCTCGAGTGTGGTAGATTGTGGGTTCATCGGTGGTGTAATGGTTAGGGTGCTTGCCTCGAGTGTGGTAGATTGTGAGTTCATCGGTGGTGTAATGGTTAGCGTGCTCGCCTCGAGTGTGGTAGAGTGTGGATTCATCGGTGGTGTAATGGTTAGCGTGCTCCCCTCGAGTGTAGTAGATTGTTGGTTCATCGGTGGTGTAATGGTTAGCGTGCTCTCCTCGAGTGTGGTAGATTGTGGGTTTATCGGTGGTGTAGTGGTTAGTGTGCTCGCCTCGAGTGTGGTAGATTGTGGGTTCATCGTGGTGTAATGGTTAGCGTGCTTGCCTCGAGTGTGGTAGATTGTGAGTTCATCGGTGGTGTAATGGTTAGCGTGCTCGCCTCGAGTGTGGTAGATTGTGGGTTCATCGGTGGTGTAATGGTTAGCGTGCTCGCCTCGAGTGTGGTAGATTGTGGTTCATCGGTGGTGTAATGGTTAGTGTGCACGCCTCGAGTGTGATAGATTGTGGGTTCATCGGTGGTGTAATGGGTAGCGTGCTCGCTTCGAGTGTGGTAGATTGTGGTTCATCGGTGGTGTAATGGTTAGCGTGCTCGCCTCGAGTGTGGTAGATTGTGGTTCATCGGTGGTGTAATGGTTAGCATGCTCGCCTCGAGTGTGGTAGATTGTGGGTTCATCGGTGCTGTAATGGTTAGCGTGCTCGCCTCGAGTGTAGTAGATTGTGGTTCATCGGTGTTGTAATGGTTAGCGTGTTCGCCTCGAGTGTGGTAGATTGTGGGTTCATCGGTGGTGTAATGGTTAGCGTGCTCGACTCGAGTGTGGTAGATTGTGGATTCATCGGTGGTGTAATGGTTAGCGTGCTCGCCTCGAGTGTGGTAGATTCTGGTTCATCGGTGGTGTAATGGTTAACGTGCTCGCCTCGAGTGTGGTTAGATTGTGGATTCATCGGTGGTGTAATGGTTAGCGTGCTCGCCTCGAGTGTAGTAGATTGTGGTTCATCGGTGGTGTAATGGTTAGCGTGCAGGCCTTGAGTGTGATAGATTGTGGGTTCATCGGTGGTGTAATGGGTAGCGTGCTCGCTTCGAGTGTGGTTCATCGGTGGTGTAATGGTTAGCGTGCTCGCCTCGAGTGTGGTAGAGTGTGGTTCATTGGTGGTGTAATGGTTAGCGTGCTCGCCTCGAGTGTGGTAGATTGTGGGTTCATCGGTGGTGTAATGGTTAGGGTGCTTGCCTCGAGTGTGGTAGATTGTGAGTTCATCGGTGGTGTAATGGTTAGCGTGCTCGCCTCGAGTGTGGTAGAGTGTGGATTCATCGGTGGTGTAATGGTTAGCGTGCTCCCCTCGAGTGTAGTAGATTGTTGGTTCATCGGTGGTGTAATGGTTAGCGTGCTCTCCTCGAGTGTGGTAGATTGTGGGTTTATCGGTGGTGTAGTGGTTAGTGTGCTCGCCTCGAGTGTGGTAGATTGTGGGTTCATCGTGGTGTAATGGTTAGCGTGCTTGCCTCGAGTGTGGTAGATTGTGAGTTCATCGGTGGTGTAATGGTTAGCGTGCTCGCCTCGAGTGTGGTAGATTGTGGGTTCATCGGTGGTGTAATGGTTAGCGTGCTCGCCTCGAGTGTGGTAGATTGTGGTTCATCGGTGGTGTAATGGTTAGTGTGCACGCCTCGAGTGTGATAGATTGTGGGTTCATCGGTGGTGTAATGGGTAGCGTGCTCGCTTCGAGTGTGGTAGATTGTGGTTCATCGGTGGTGTAATGGTTAGCGTGCTCGCCTCGAGTGTGGTAGATTGTGGTTCATCGGTGGTGTAATGGTTAGCATGCTCGCCTCGAGTGTGGTAGATTGTGGGTTCATCGGTGCTGTAATGGTTAGCGTGCTCGCCTCGAGTGTAGTAGATTGTGGTTCATCGGTGTTGTAATGGTTAGCGTGTTCGCCTCGAGTGTGGTAGATTGTGGGTTCATCGGTGGTGTAATGGTTAGCGTGCTCGACTCGAGTGTGGTAGATTGTGGATTCATCGGTGGTGTAATGGTTAGCGTGCTCGCCTCGAGTGTGGTAGATTCTGGTTCATCGGTGGTGTAATGGTTAACGTGCTCGCCTCGAGTGTGGTTAGATTGTGGATTCATCGGTGGTGTAATGGTTAGCGTGCTCGCCTCGAGTGTAGTAGATTGTGGTTCATCGGTGGTGTAATGGTTAGCGTGCAGGCCTTGAGTGTGATAGATTGTGGGTTCATCGGTGGTGTAATGGGTAGCGTGCTCGCTTCGAGTGTGGTTCATCGGTGGTGTAATGGTTAGCGTGCTCGCCTCGAGTGTGGTAGAGTGTGGTTCATTGGTGGTGTAATGGTTAGCGTGCTCGCCTCGAGTGTGGTAGATTGTGGGTTCATTGGTGGTGTAATGGTTAGCGTGCTCGCCTCGAGTGTGGTAGATTGTGGGTTTATCGGTGGTGTAATGGTTAGTGTACTCGCCTCGAGTGTGGTAGATTGTGGGTTCATCGGTGGTGTAATGGTTAGCGTGCTTGCCTCGAGTGTGGTAGATTGTGAGTTCATCGGTGGTGTAATGGTTAGAGTGCTCGCCTCGAGTGTGGTAGTGTGGATTCATTGGTGGTGTAATGGTTAGCGTGCTCCCCGCGAGTGTAGTAGATTGTGGGTTCATCGGTGCTGTAATGGTTAGCGTGTTCGCCTCGAGTGTGGTAGATTGTGGGTTCATCGGTGGTGTAATGGTTAGCGTGCTCGACTCGAGTGTGGTAGAGTGTGGATTCATCGGTGGTGTAATGGTTAGCGTGCTCCCCTGGAGTGTAGTAGATTGTGGGTTCATCGGTGGTGTAATGGTTAGCGTGTTCGCCTCGAGTGTGGTAGATTGTGGGTTCATCGGTGGTGTAATGGTTAGCGTGCTCGACTCGAGTGTGGTAGATTGTGGGTTCATCGGTGATGTAATGGTTAGCGTGCTCGCCTCGAGTGTGGTAGATTCTGGTTCATCGATGGTGTAATGGTTAGCATGCTCGCCTCGAATGTCGTAGATTGTAGATTCATCGGTGGTGTAATTGTTATCGTGCTCGACTCGAGTGTGGTAGAGTGTGGATTCATCGGTGGTGTAATGGTTAGCGTTCTCCCCTCGAGTGTAGTAGATTGTGGGTTCATCGGTGGTGTAATGGTTAGCGTGTTCGCCTCGAGTGTGGTAGATTGTGGGTTCATCGGTGGTGTAATGGTTAGCGTGCTCGACTCGAGTGTGGTAGATTGTGGATTCATCGGTGGTGTAATGGTTAGCGTGCTCGCCTCGAGTGTGGTAGATTCTGGTTCATCGGTGGTGTAATGGTTAACGTGCTCGCCTCGATTGTGGTTAGATTGTGGATTCATCGGTGGTGTAATGGTTAGCGTGCTCGCCTCGAGTGTGGTAGATTGTGGTTCATCGGTGGTGTAATGGTTAGCATGCTCGCCTCGAGTGTGGTAGATTGTGGGTTCATCGGTGGTGTAATGGTTAGCGTGCTCGCCTCGAGTGTGGTAGATTGTGGGTTTATCGGTGGTGTAATGGTTAGTGTGCTCGCCTCGAGTGTGGTAGATTGTGGGTTCATCGGTGGTGTAATGGTTAGCATGCTTGCCTCGAGTGTGGTAGATTGTGAGTTCATCGGTGGTGTAATGGTTAGCGTGCTCGCTTCGAGTGTGGTAGATTGTGAGTTCATCGGTGGTGTAATGGTTAGCGTGCTCGCCTCGAGTGTGGTTAGATTGTGGATTCATCGGTGGTGTAATGGTTAGCGTGCTCGCCTCGAGTGTGGTAGATTGTGGTTCATCGGTGGTGTAATGGTTAGTGTGCACGCCTCGAGTGTGATAGATTGTGGGTTCATCGGTGGTGTAATGGTTAGCGTGCTCGCCTCGAGTGTGGTAGAGTGTGGATTCATCGGTGGTGTAATGGTTAGCGTGCTCCTTTCGAGTGTAGTAGATTGTGGGTTCATCGGTGGTGTAATGGTTAGCGTGCTCTCCTCGAGTGTGGTAGATTGTGGGTTTATCGGTGGTGTAATGGTTAGTGTGTTCGCCTCGAGTGTGGTAGATTGTGGGTTCATCGGTGGTGTTATGGTTAGCGTGCTCGACTCGAGTGTGGTAGATTGTGGATTCATCGGTGGTGTAATGGTTAGCGTGCTAGCCTCGAGTGTGGTAGATTGTGGGTTCATCGGTGCTGTAATGGTTAGCATGCTCGCTGCGAGTGTGGTAGAGTGTGGTTCATCGGTGGTGTAATGGTTAGCGTGTTCGCCTCGAGTGTGGTAGATTGTGGGTTCATCGGTGGTGTTATGGTTAGCGTGCTCGACTCGAGTGTGGTAGATTGTGGATTCATCGGTGGTGTAATGGTTAGCGTGCTCGCCTCGAGTGTGGTAGATTCTGGTTCACCGATGGTGTAATGGTTAACGTGCTCGCCCCGAGTGTGGTTAGATTGTGGATTCATCGGTGGTGTAATGGTTAGCGTGCTTGCCTCGAGTGTGGTAGATTGTGGTTCATCGGTGGTGTAATGGTTAGCGTGCAGGCCTTGAGTCTGATAGAGTGTGGGTTCATCGGTGGTGTAATGGGTAGCGTGCTTGCTTCGAGTGTGGTTCATCGGTGGTGTAATGGTTAGCGTGCTCGCCTCGAGTGTGGTAGAGTGTGGTTCATCGGTGGTGTAATGGTTAGCGTGCTCGCCTCGAGTGTGGTAAATTGTGGTTCATCGGTGGTGTAATGGTTAGCGTGCTCGCCTCGAGTGTGGTAGATTGTGGGTTCATCGGTGGTGTAATGGTTAGCGTGCTCGCCTCGAGTGTGGTAGATTGTGGGTTTATCGGTGGTGTAATGGTTAGTGTGCTCGCCTCGAGTGTGGTAGATTGTGGGTTCATCGGTGGTGTAATGGTTAGCGTGCTTGCCTCGAGTGTGGTAGATTGTGAGTTCATCGGTGGTGTAATGGTTAGCGTGCTCGCCCTGAGTGTGGTAGTGTGGATTCATAGGTGGTGTAATGGTTAGCGTGCTCCCCTCGAGTGTAGTAGATTGTGGGTTCATCGGTGGTGTAATGGTTAGCGTGTTCGCTTCGAGTGTGGTAGATTGTGGGTTCATCGGTGGTGTAATGGTTAGCGTGCTCGACTCGAGTGTGGTAGAGTGTGGATTCATCGGTGATGTAATGGTTAGCGTGCTCCCCTCGAGTGTAGTAGATTGTGGGTTCATCGGTGGTGTAATGGTTAGCGTGTTCGCCTCGAGTGTGGTAGATTGTGGGTTCATCGGTGGTGTAATGGTTAGCGTGCTCGACTCGAGTGTGGTAGATTGTAGATTCATCGGTGGTGTAATGGTTAGCGTGCTCGACTCGAGTGTGGTAGATTCTGGTTCATCGATGGTGTAATGGTTAACGTGCTCGCCTCGAGTGTGGTTAGATTGTGGATTCATCGGTGGTGTAATGGTTAGCGTGCTCGCCTCGAGTGTGGTAGATTGTGATTCATCGGTGGTGTAATGGTTAGCGTGCACGCCTCGAGTGTGATAGATTGTGGGTTCATCGGTGGTGTAATGGGTAGCGTACTCGCTTCGAGTGTGGTAGATTGTGGTTCATCGGTGGTGTAATGGTTAGCGTGCTCGCCTCGAGTGTGGTAGATTGTGGTTCATCGCTGGTGTAATGGTTAGCGTGCTCGCCTCGAGTGTGGTAGATTGTGGGTTCATCGGTGGTGTAATGGTTAGCATGCTCGCCTCGAGTGTGGTAGATTGTGGATTCATCGGTGGTATAATTGTTAGCGTGCTCACATCGAGTGTGGTAGATTGTGGTTCATCGGTGGTGTAATGGTTAGCGTGCTCGCCTCGAGTGTAGTAGATTGTGGGTTCATCGGTGGTGTAATGGTTAGCGTGCTCGACTCGAGTGTGGTAGAGTGTGGATTCATCGGTGGTGTAATGGTTAGCGTTCTCCCCTCGAGTGTAGTAGATTGTGGGTTCATCGGTGCTCTAATGGTTAGCGTGTTCGCCTCGAGTGTGGTAGATTGTGGGTTCATCGGTGGTGTAATGATTAGCGTGCTCGACTCGAGTGTGGTATATTGTGGATTCATCGGTGGTGTAATGGTTAGCGTGCTCGCCTCGAGTGTGGTAGATTCTGGTTCATCGGTGGTGTAATGGTTAACGAGCTCGCCTCGAGTGTGGTTAGATTGTGGATTCATCGGTGGTGTAATGGTTAGCGTGCTCGCCTCGAGTGTGGTAGATTGTGGTTCATCGGTGGTGTAATGGTTAGCATGCTCGCCTCGAGTGTGGTAGATTGTGTGTTTATCGGTGGTGTAATGGTTAGTGTGCTCGCCTCGAGTGTGGTAGATTGTGGTTCATCGGTGGTGTAATGGTTAGCGTGCTCGCCTCGAGTTTGGTCAAGTGTGGTTCATCGGTGGTGTAATGGTTAGCGTGCTCGCCTCGAGTGTGGTAGATTGTGGTTCATCGGTGGTGTAATGGCTAGCATGCTCGCCTCGAGTGTGGTAGATTGTGGATTCATCGGTGGTGTAATTGTTAGCGTGCTCGCCTCGAGTGTGGTAGATTGTGGTTCATCGGTGGTGTAATGGTTAGCGTGCTCGCCTCGAGTGTGGTAGATTGTGGGTTCATCGGTGGTGTAATGGTTAGCGTGCTCGACTCGAGTGTGGTAGAGTGTGGATTCATCGGTGGTGTAATGGTTAGCGTTCTCCCCTCGAGTGTAGTAGATTGTGGGTTCATCGGTGCTGTAATGGTTAGCGTGTTCGCCTCGAGTGTGGTAGATTGTGGGTTCATCGTGGTGTAATGGTTAGCGTGCTTGCCTCGAGTGTGGTAGATTGTGAGTTCATCGGTGGTGTAATGGTTAGCGTGTTCGCCTCGAGTGTGGTAGATTGTGGGTTCATCGGTGGTGTAATGGTTAGCGTGCTCGACTCGAGTGTGGTAGATTGTGGATTCATCGGTGGTGTAATGGTTAGCGTGCTCGCCTCGAGTGTGGTAGATTCTGGTTCATCGGTGGTGTAATGGTTAACGTGATCGCCTCGAGTGTGGTTAGATTGTGGATTCATCGGTGGTGTAATGGTTAGCGTGCTCGCCTCGAGTGTGGTAGATTGTGGTTCATCGGTGGTGTAATGGTTAGCATGCTCGCCTCGAGTGTGGTGATTGTGGGTTCATCGGTGGTGTAATGGTTAGCGTGCTCGCCTCGAGTGTGGTAGATTGTGGGTTTATCGGTGGTGTAATGGTTAGTGTGCTCGCCTCGAGTGTGGTAGATTGTGGGTTCATCGGTGGTGTAATGGTTAGCGTGCTTGCCTCGAGTGTGGTAGATTGTGAGTTCATCGGTGGTGTAATGGTTAGCGTGCTCGCCTCGAGTGTGGTAGAGTGTGGATTCATCGGTGGTGTAATGGTTAGCGTGCTCCCCTCGAGTGTAGTAGATTGTGGGTTCATCGGTGGTGTAATGGTTAGCGTGCTCTCCTCGAGTGTGGTAGATTGTGGGTTTATCGGTGGTGTAATGGTTAGTGTGCTCGCCTCGAGTGTGGTAGATTGTGGTTCATCGGTGGTGTAATGGTTAGCGTGCTCGCCTCGAGTTTGGTCAAGTGTGGTTCATCGGTGGTGTAATGGTTAGCGTGCTCGCCTCGAGTGTGGTAGATTGTGGTTCATCGGTGGTGTAATGGCTAGCATGCTCGTCTCGAGTGTGGTAGATTGTGGATTCATCGGTGGTGTAATTGTTAGCGTGCTCGCCTCGAGTGTGGTAGATTGTGGTTCATCGGTGGTGTAATGGTTAGCGTGCTCGCCTCGAGTGTGGTAGATTGTGGGTTCATCGGTGGTGTAATGGTTAGCGTGCTCGACTCGAGTGTGGTAGAGTGTGGATTCATCGGTGGTGTAATGGTTAGCGTTCTCCCCTCGAGTGTAGTAGATTGTGGGTTCATCGGTGCTGTAATGGTTAGCGTGTTCGCCTCGAGTGTGGTAGATTGTGGGTTCATCGTGGTGTAATGGTTAGCGTGCTTGCCTCGAGTGTGGTAGATTGTGAGTTCATCGGTGGTGTAATGGTTAGCGTGTTCGCCTCGAGTGTGGTAGATTGTGGGTTCATCGGTGGTGTAATGGTTAGCGTGCTCGACTCGAGTGTGGTAGATTGTGGATTCATCGGTGGTGTAATGGTTAGCGTGCTCGCCTCGAGTGTGGTAGATTCTGGTTCATCGGTGGTGTAATGGTTAACGTGATCGCCTCGAGTGTGGTTAGATTGTGGATTCATCGGTGGTGTAATGGTTAGCGTGCTCGCCTCGAGTGTGGTAGATTGTGGTTCATCGGTGGTGTAATGGTTAGCATGCTCGCCTCGAGTGTGGTGATTGTGGGTTCATCGGTGGTGTAATGGTTAGCGTGCTTGCCTCGAGTGTGGTAGATTGTGAGTTCATCGGTGGTGTAATGGTTAGCGTGCTCGCCTCGAGTGTGGTAGAGTGTGGATTCATCGGTGGTGTAATGGTTAGCGTGCTCCCCTCGAGTGTAGTAGATTGTGGGTTCATCGGTGGTGTAATGGTTAGCGTGCTCTCCTCGAGTGTGGTAGATTGTGGGTTTATCGGTGGTGTAGTGGTTAGTGTGCTCGCCTCGAGTGTGGTAGATTGTGGGTTCATCGTGGTGTAATGGTTAGCGTGCTTGCCTAGAGTGTGGTAGATTGTGAGTTCATCGGTGGTGTAATGGTTAGCGTGCTCGCCTCGAGTGTGGTAGATTGTGGGTTCATCGGTGGTGTAATGGTTAGCGTGCTCGACTCGAGTGTGGTAGATTGTGGATCCATCGGTGGTGTAATGGTTAGCGTGCTCGCCTCGAGTGTGGTTAGATTGTGGATTCATCGGTGGTGTAATGGTTAGCGTGCTCGCCTCGAGTGTGGTAGATTGTGGGTTCATCGGTGGTGTAATGGTTAGTGTGCACGCCTCGAGTGTGATAGATTGTGGGTTCATCGGTGGTGTAATGGGTAGCGTGCTCGCTTCGAGTGTGGTAGATTGTGGTTCATCGGTGGTGTAATGGTTAGCGTGCTCGCCTCGAGTGTGGTAGATTGTGGTTCATCGGTGGTGTAATGGTTAGCATGCTCGCCTCGAGTGTGGTAGATTGTGGGTTCATCGGTGCTGTAATGGTTAGCGTGCTCGCCTCGAGTGTAGTAGATTGTGGTTCATCGGTGTTGTAATGGTTAGCGTGCTCTCCTCGAGTGTGGTAGATTGTGGTTCATCGGTGGTGTAATGGTTAGCATGCTCGCCTCAAGTGTGGTAGAGTGTGGTTCATCGGTGGTGTAATGGTTAGCGTGTTCGCCTCGAGTGTGGTAGATTGTGGGTTCATCGGTGGTGTAATGGTTAGCGTGCTCGACTCGAGTGTGGTAGATTGTGGATTCATCGGTGGTGTAATGGTTAGCGTGCTCGCCTCGAGTGTGGTAGATTCTGGTTCACCGGTGGTGTAATGGTTAACGTGCTCGCCTCGAGTGTGGTTAGATTGTGGATTCATCGGTGGTGTAATGGTTAGCGTGCTCGCCTCGAGTGTAGTAGATTGTGGTTCATCGGTGGTGTAATGGTTAGCGTGCAGGCCTTGAGTGTGATAGATTGTGGGTTCATCGGTGGTGTAATGGGTAGCGTGCTCGCTTCGAGTGTGGTTCATCGGTGGTGTAATGGTTAGCGTGCTCGCCTCGAGTGTGGTAGAGTGTGGTTCATCGGTGGTGTAATGGTTAGCGTGCTCGCCTCGAGTGTGGTAGATTGTGGATTCATCGGTGGTGTAATTGTTAGCGTGCTCGCCTCGAGTGTGGTAGATTGTGGTTCATTGGTGGTGTAATGGTTAGCGTGCTCGCCTCGAGTGTGGTAGATTGTGGGTTCATTGGTGGTGTAATGGTTAGCGTGCTCGCCTCGAGTGTGGTAGATTGTGGGTTTATCGGTGGTGTAATGGTTAGTGTACTCGCCTCGAGTGTGGTAGATTGTGGGTTCATCGGTGGTGTAATGGTTAGCGTGCTTGCCTCGAGTGTGGTAGATTGTGAGTTCATCGGTGGTGTAATGGTTAGCGTGCTCGCCTCGAGTGTGGTAGTGTGGATTCATTGGTGGTGTAATGGTTAGCGTGCTCCCCGCGAGTGTAGTAGATTGTGGGTTCATCGGTGCTGTAATGGTTAGCGTGTTCGCCTCGAGTGTGGTAGATTGTGGGTTCATCGGTGGTGTAATGGTTAGCGTGCTCGACTCGAGTGTGGTAGAGTGTGGATTCATCGGTGGTGTAATGGTTAGCGTGCTCGCCTCGAGTGTGGTAGTGTGGATTCATTGGTGGTGTAATGGTTAGCGTGCTCCCCGCGAGTGTAGTAGATTGTGGGTTCATCGGTGCTGTAATGGTTAGCGTGTTCGCCTCGAGTGTGGTAGATTGTGGGTTCATCGGTGGTGTAATGGTTAGCGTGCTCGACTCGAGTGTGGTAGATTGTGGGTTCATCGGTGGTGTAATGGTTAGCGTGCTCGCCTCGAGTGTGGTAGATTCTGGTTCATCGATGGTGTAATGGTTAGCATGCTCGCCTCGAGTGTCGTAGATTGTAGATTCATCGGTGGTGTAATTGTTATCGTGCTCGACTCGAGTGTGGTAGAGTGTGGATTCATCGGTGGTGTAATGGTTAGCGTGCTCGCCTCGAGTGTGGTAGATTCTGGTTCATCGGTGGTGTAATGGTTAACGTGCTCGCCTCGATTGTGGTTAGATTGTGGATTCATCGGTGGTGTAATGGTTAGCGTGCTCGCCTCGAGTGTGGTAGATTGTGGTTCATCGGTGGTGTAATGGTTAGCATGCTCGCCTCGAGTGTGGTAGATTGTGGGTTCATCGGTGGTGTAATGGTTAGCGTGCTCGCCTCGAGTGTGGTAGATTGTGGGTTTATCGGTGGTGTAATGGTTAGTGTGCTCGCCTCGAGTGTGGTAGATTGTGGGTTCATCGGTGGTGTAATGGTTAGCATGCTTGCCTCGAGTGTGGTAGATTGTGAGTTCATCGGTGGTGTAATGGTTAGCGTGCTCGCTTCGAGTGTGGTAGATTGTGAGTTCATCGGTGGTGTAATGGTTAGCGTGCTCGCCTCGAGTGTGGTTAGATTGTGGATTCATCGGTGGTGTAATGGTTAGCGTGCTCGCCTCGAGTGTGGTAGATTGTGGTTCATCGGTGGTGTAATGGTTAGTGTGCACGCCTCGAGTGTGATAGATTGTGGGTTCATCGGTGGTGTAATGGTTAGCGTGCTCGCCTCGAGTGTGGTAGAGTGTGGATTCATCGGTGGTGTAATGGTTAGCGTGCTCCCCTCGAGTGTAGTAGATTGTGGGTTCATCGGTGGTGTAATGGTTAGCGTGCTCTCCTCGAGTGTGGTAGATTGTGGGTTTATCGGTGGTGTAATGGTTAGTGTGTTCGCCTCGAGTGTGGTAGATTGTGGGTTCATCGGTGGTGTTATGGTTAGCGTGCTCGACTCGAGTGTGGTAGATTGTGGATTCATCGGTGGTGTAATGGTTAGCCTGCTCGCCTCGAGTGTGGTAGATTGTGGGTTCATCGGTGCTGTAATGGTTAGCATGCTCGCTGCGAGTGTGGTAGAATGTGGTTCATCGGTGGTGTAATGGTTACCGTGTTCGCCTCGAGTGTGGTAGATTGTGGGTTCATCGGTGGTGTTATGGTTAGCGTGCTCGACTCGAGTGTGGTAGATTGTGGATTCATCGGTGGTGTAATGGTTAGCGTGCTCGCCTCGAGTGTGGTTAGATTGTGGATTCATCGGTGGTGTAATGGTTAGCGTGCTTGCCTCGAGTGTGGTAGATTGTGGTTCATCGGTGGTGTAATGGTTAGCGTGCAGGCCTTGAGTGTGATAGATTGTGGGTTCATCGGTGGTGTAATGGGTAGCGTGCTCGCTTCGAGTGTGGTTCATCGGTGGTGTAATGGTTAGCGTGCTCGCCTCGAGTGTGGTAAATTGTGGTTCATCGGTGGTGTAATGGTTAGCGTGCTCGCCTCGAGTGTGGTAGATTGTGGGTTCATCGGTGGTGTAATGGTTAGCGTGCTCGCCTCGAGTGTGGTAGATTGTGGGTTTATCGGTGGTGTAATGGTTAGTGTGCTCGCCTCGAGTGTGGTAGATTGTGGGTTCATCGGTGGTGTAATGGTTAGCGTGCTTGCCTAGAGTGTGGTAGATTGTGAGTTCATCGGTGGTGTAATGGTTAGCGTGCTCGCCCTGAGTGTGGTAGTGTGGATTCATAGGTGGTGTAATGGTTAGCGTGCTCCCCTCGAGTGTAGTAGATTGTGGGTTCATCGGTGGTGTAATGGTTAGCGTGTTCGCCTCGAGTGTGGTAGATTGTGGGTTCATCGGTGGTGTAATGGTTAGCGTGCTCGACTCGAGTGTGGTAGAGTGTGGATTCATCGGTGATGTAATGGTTAGCGTGCTCCCCTCGAGTGTAGTAGATTGTGGGTTCATCGGTGGTGTAATGGTTAGCGTGTTCGCCTCGAGTGTGGTAGATTGTGGGTTCATCGGTGGTGTAATGGTTAGCGTGCTCGACTCGAGTGTGGTAGATTGTGGATTCATCGGTGGTGTAATGGTTAGCGTGCTCGCCTCGAGTGTGGTAGATTCTGGTTCATCGATGGTGTAATGGTTAACGTGCTCGCCTCGAGTGTGGTTAGATTGTGGATTCATCGGTGGTGTAATGGTTAGCGTGCTCGCCTCGAGTGTGGTAGATTGTGATTCATCGGTGGTGTAATGGTTAGCGTGCACGCCTCGAGTGTGATAGATTGTGGGTTCATCGGTGGTGTAATGGGTAGCGTACTCGCTTCGAGTGTGGTAGATTGTGGTTCATCGGTGGTGTAATGGTTAGCGTGCTCGCCTCGAGTGTGGTAGAGTGTGGTTCATCGGTGGTGTAATGGTTAGCATGCTCGCCTCGAGTGTGGTAGATTGTGGTTCATCGGTGGTGTAATGGTTAGCATGCTCGCCTCGAGTGTGGTAGATTGTGGATTCATCGGTGGTATAATTGTTAGCGTGCTCGCCTCGAGTGTGGTAGATTGTGGTTCATCGGTGGTGTAATGGTTAGCGTGCTCGCCTCGAGTGTAGTAGATTGTGGGTTCATCGGTGGTGTAATGGTTAGCGTGCTCGACTCGAGTGTGGTAGAGTGTGGATTCATCGGTGGTGTAATGGTTAGCGTTCTCCCCTCGAGTGTAGTAGATTGTGGGTTCATCGGTGCTCTAATGGTTAGCGTGTTCGCCTCGAGTGTGGTAGATTGTGGGTTCATCGGTGGTGTAATGATTAGCGTGCTCGACTCGAGTGTGGTATATTGTGGATTCATCGGTGGTGTAATGGTTAGCGTGCTCGCCTCGAGTGTGGTAGATTCTGGTTCATCGGTGGTGTAATGGTTAACGAGCTCGCCTCGAGTGTGGTTAGATTGTGGATTCATCGGTGGTGTAATGGTTAGCGTGCTCGCCTCGAGTGTGGTAGATTATGGTTCATCGGTGGTGTAATGGTTAGCATGCTCGCCTCGAGTGTGGTAGATTGTGTGTTTATCGGTGGTGTAATGGTTAGTGTGCTTGCCTCGAGTGTGGTAGATTGTGGTTCATCGGTGGTGTAATGGTTAGCGTGCTCGCCTCGAGTTTGGTAAAGTGTGGTTCATCGGTGGTGTAATGGTTAGCGTGCTCGCCTCGAGTGTGGTAGATTGTGGTTCATCGGTGGTGTAATGGCTAGCATGCTCGCCTCGAGTGTGGTAGATTGTGGATTCATCGGTGGTGTAATTGTTAGCGTGCTCGCCTCGAGTGTGGTAGATTGTGGTTCATCGGTGGTGTAATGGTTAGCGTGCTCGCCTCGAGTGTGGTAGATTGTGGGTTCATCGGTGGTGTAATGGTTAGCGTGCTCGACTCGAGTGTGGTAGAGTGTGGATTCATCGGTGGTGTAATGGTTAGCGTTCTCCCCTCGAGTGTAGTAGATTGTGGGTTCATCGGTGCTGTAATGGTTAGCGTGTTCGCCTCGAGTGTGGTAGATTGTGGGTTCATCGGTGGTGTAATGGTTAGCGTGCTCGCCTCGAGTGTGGTAGATTGTGGATTCATCGGTGGTGTAATGGTTAGCGTGCTCGCCTCGAGTGTGGTAGATTCTGATTCATCGGTGGTGTAATGGTTAACGTGCTCGCGTCGAGTGTGGTTAGATTGTGGATTCATCGGTGGTGTAATGGTTAGCGTGCTCGCCTCGAGTGTGGTAGATTGTGGTTCATCGGTGGTGTAATGGTTAGCATGCTCGCCTCGAGTGTGGTAGATTGTGGGTTCATCGGTGGTGTAATGGTTAGCGTGCTCGCCTCGAGTGTGGTAGATTGTGGGTTTATCGGTGGTGTAATGGTTAGTGTGCTCGCCTCGAGTGTGGTAGATTGTGGGTTCATCGGTGGTGTAATGGTTAGCGTGCTTGCCTCGAGTGTGGTAGATTGTGAGTTCATCGGTGGTGTAATGGTTAGCGTGCTCGCCTCGAGTGTGGTAGGGTGTGGATTCATCGGTGGTGTAATGGTTAGCGTGCTCCCCTCGAGTGTAGTAGATTGTGGGTTCATCGGTGGTGTAATGGTTAGCGTGCTCTCCTCGAGTGTGGTAGATTGTGGGTTTATCGGTGGTGTAATGGTTAGTGTGCTCTCCTCGAGTGTGGTAGATTGTGGGTTCATCGTGGTGTAATGGTTAGCGTGCTTGCCTCGAGTGTGGTAGATTGTGAGTTCATCGGTGGTGTAATGGTTAGCGTGCTCGCCTCGAGTGTGGTAGATTGTGGGTTCATCGGTGGTGTAATGGTTAGCGTGCTCGCCTCGAGTGTGGTAGATTGTGGGTTTATCGGTGGTGTAATGGTTAGTGTGCTCGCCTCGAGTGTGGTAGATTGTGGGTTCATCGGTGGTGTAATGGTTAGCGTGCTTGCCTCGAGTGTGGTAGATTGTGAGTTCATCGGTGGTGTAATGGTTAGCGTGCTCGCCTCGAGTGTGGTAGAGTGTGGATTCATCGGTGGTGTAATGGTTAGCGTGCTCGCCTCGAGTATGGTAGATTCTGGTTCATCGATGGGGTAATGGTTAACGTGCTCGCCTCGAGTGTGGTTAGATTGTGGATTCATCGGTGGTGTAATGGTTAGCGTGCTCGCCTCGAGTGTGGTAGATTGTGATTCATCGGTGGTGTAATGGTTAGCGTGCACGCCTCGAGTGTGATAGATTGTGGGTTCATCGGTGGTGTAATGGGTAGCGTGCTCGCTTCGAGTGTGGTAGATTGTGGTTCATCGGTGGTGTAATGGTTAGCGTGCTCGCCTCGAGTGTGGTAGAGTGTGGTTCATCGGTGGTGTAATGGTTAGCGTGCTCGCCTCGAGTGTGGTAGATTGTGGTTCATCGGTGGTGTAATGGTTAGCATGCTCGCCTCGAGTGTGGTAGATTGTGGATTCATCGGTGGTGTAATGGTTAGCGTGCTCGCCTTGAGTGTGGTAGATTGTGGGTTCATCGGTGGTGTAATGGTTAGCGTGCTCGACTCGAGTGTGGTAGAGTGTGAATTCATCGGTGGTGTAATGGTTAGCGTTCTCCCCTCGAGTGTAGTAGATTGTGGGTTCATCGGTGCTGTAATGGTTAGCGTGTTCGCCTCGAGTGTGGTAGATTGTGGGTTCATCGGTGGTGTAATGGTTAGCGTGCTCGACTCGAGTGTGGTAGATTGTGGATTCATCGGTGGTGTAATGGTTAGCGTGCTCGCCTCGAGTGTGGTAGATTCTGGTTCATCGGTGGTGTAATGGTTAACGTGCTCGCCTCGAGTGTGGTTAGATTGTGGATTCATCGGTGGTGTAATGGTTAGCGTGCTCGCCTCGAGTGTGGTAGATTGTGGTTCATCGGTGGTGTAATGGTTAGCATGCTCGCCTCGAGTGTGGTGATTGTGGGTTCATCGGTGGTGTAATGGTTAGCGTGCTCGCCTCGAGTGTGGTAGATTGTGGGTTTATCGGTGGTGTAATGGTTAGTGTGCTCGCCTCGAGTGTGGTAGATTGTGGGTTCATCGGTGGTGTAATGGTTAGCGTGCTTGCCTCGAGTGTGGTAGATTGTGAGTTCATCGGTGGTGTAATGGTTAGCGTGCTCGCCTCGAGTGTGGTAGAGTGTGGATTCATCGGTGGTGTAATGGTTAGCGTGCTCCCCTCGAGTGTAGTAGATTGTGGGTTCATCGGTGGTGTAATGGTTAGCGTGCTCTCCTCGAGTGTGGTAGATTGTGGGTTTATCGGTGGTGTAGTGGTTAGTGTGCTCGCCTCGAGTGTGGTAGATTGTGGGTTCATCGTGGTGTAATGGTTAGCGTGCTTGCCTCGAGTGTGGTAGATTGTGAGTTCATCGGTGGTGTAATGGTTAGCGTGCTCGCCTCGAGTGTGGTAGATTGTGGGTTCATCGGTGGTGTAATGGTTAGCGTGCTCGACTCGAGTGTGGTAGATTGTGGATCCATCGGTGGTGTAATGGTTAGCGTGCTCGCCTCGAGTGTGGTTAGATTGTGGATTCATCGGTGGTGTAATGGTTAGCGTGCTCGCCTCGAGTGTGGTAGATTGTGGTTCATCGGTGGTGTAATGGTTAGTGTGCACGCCTCGAGTGTGATAGATTGTGGGTTCATCGGTGGTGTAATGGGTAGCGTGCTCGCTTCGAGTGTGGGAGATTGTGGTTCATCGGTGGTGTAATGGTTAGCGTGTTCGCCTCGAGTGTGGTAGATTGTGGTTCATCGGTGGTGTAATGGTTAGCATGCTCGCCTCGAGTGTGGTAGATTGTGGGTTCATCGGTGCTGTAATGGTTAGCGTGCTCGCCTCGAGTGTAGTAGATTGTGGTTCATCGGTGTTGTAATGGTTAGCGTGCTCGCCTCGAGTGTGGTAGATTGTGGTTCATCGGTGGTGTAATGGTTAGCATGCTCGCCTCAAGTGTGGTAGAGTGTGGTTCATCGGTGGTGTAATGGTTAGCGTGTTCGCCTCGAGTGTGGTAGATTGTGGGTTCATCGGTGGTGTAATGGTTAGCGTGCTCGCCTCGAGTGTGGTAGATTCTGGTTCACCGGTGGTGTAATGGTTAACGTGCTCGCCTCGAGTGTGGTTAGATTGTGGATTCATCGGTGGTGTAATGATTAGCGTGCTCGCCTCGAGTGTAGTAGATTGTGGTTCATCGGTGGTGTAATGGTTAGCGTGCAGGCCTTGAGTGTGATAGATTGTGGGTTCATCGGTGGTGTAATGGGTAGCGTGCTCGCTTCGAGTGTGGTTCATCGGTGGTGTAATGGTTAGCGTGCTCGCCTCGAGTGTGGTAGAGTGTGGTTCATCGGTGGTGTAATGGTTAGCGTGCTCGCCTCGAGTGTGGTAGATTGTGGATTCATCGGTGGTGTAATTGTTAGCGTGCTCGCCTCGAGTGTGGTAGATTGTGGTTCATTGGTGGTGTAATGGTTAGCGTGCTCGCCTCGAGTGTGGTAGATTGTGGGTTCATCGGTGTTGTAATGGTTAGCGTGCTCGCCTCGAGTGTGGTAGATTGTGGGTTTATCGGTAGTGTAATGGTTAGTGTACTCGCCTCGAGTGTGGTAGATTGTGGGTTCATCGGTGGTGTAATGGTTAGCGTGCTTGCCTCGAGTGTGGTAGATTGTGAGTTCATCGGTGGTGTAATGGTTAGCGTGCTCGCCTCGAGTGTGGTAGTGTGGATTCATTGGTGGTGTAATGGTTAGCGTGCTCCCCGCGAGTGTAGTAGATTGTGGGTTCATCGGTGCTGTAATGGTTAGCGTGTTCGCCTCGAGTGTGGTA
The DNA here is from genome assembly GCA_963680875.1 of Bathymodiolus brooksi. Lineage (NCBI taxonomy): Eukaryota > Metazoa > Mollusca > Bivalvia > Mytilida > Modiolidae > Bathymodiolus > Bathymodiolus brooksi. The sequence continues at coordinate 14,374,953 of OY804590.1, forward strand.
GATTGTGGGTTCATCGGTGGTGTAATGGTTAGCGTGCTCGACTCGAGTGTGGTAGAGTGTGGATTCATCGGTGGTGTAATGGTTAGCGTGCTCCCCTGGAGTGTAGTAGATTGTGGGTTCATCGGTGGTGTAATGGTTAGCGTGTTCGCCTCGAGTGTGGTAGATTGTGGGTTCATCGGTGGTGTAATGGTTAGCGTGCTCGCCTCGAGTGTGGTAGATTCTGGTTCATCGATGGTGTAATGGTTAGCATGCTCGCCTCGAGTGTCGTAGATTGTAGATTCATCGGTGGTGTAATTGTTATCGTGCTCAACTCGAGTGTGGTAGAGTGTGGATTCATCGGTGGTGTAATGGTTAGCGTGTTCGCCTCGAGTGTGGTAGATTGTGGGTTCATCGGTGGTGTAATGGTTAGCGTGCTCGACTCGAGTGTGGTAGATTGTGGATTCATCGGTGGTGTAATGGTTAGCGTGCTCGCCTCGAGTGTGGTAGATTCTGGTTCATCGGTGGTGTAATGGTTAACGTGCTCGCCTCGATTGTGGTTAGATTGTGGATTCATCGGTGGTGTAATGGTTAGCGTGCTCGCCTCGAGTGTGGTAGATTGTGGTTCATCGGTGGTGTAATGGTTAGCATGCTCGCCTCGAGTGTGGTAGATTGTGGGTTCATCGGTGGTGTAATGGTTAGCGTGCTCGCCTCGAGTGTGGTAGATTGTGGGTTTATCGGTGGTGTAATGGTTAGTGTGCTCGCCTCGAGTGTGGTAGATTGTGGGTTCATCGGTGGTGTAATGGTTAGCATGCTTGCCTCGAGTGTGGTAGATTGTGAGTTCATCGGTGGTGTAATGGTTAGCGTGCTCGCTTCGAGTATGGTAGATTGTGAGTTCATCGGTGGTGTAATGGTTAGCGTGCTCGCCTCGAGTGTGGTTAGATTGTGGATTCATCGGTGGTGTAATGGTTAGCGTGCTCGCCTCGAGTGTGGTAGATTGTGGTTCATCGGTGGTGTAATGGTTAGTGTGCACGCCTCGAGTGTGATAGATTGTGGGTTCATCGGTGGTGTAATGGTTAGCGTGCTCGCCTCGAGTGTGGTAGAGTGTGGATTCATCGGTGGTGTAATGGTTAGCGTGCTCCCCTCGAGGGTAGTAGATTGTGAGTTCATCGGTGGTGTAATGGTTAGCGTGCTCTCCTCGAGTGTGGTAGATTGTGGGTTTATCGGTGGTGTAATGGTTAGTGTGTTCGCCTCGAGTGTGGTAGATTGTGGGTTCATCGGTGGTGTTATGGTTAGCGTGCTCGACTCGAGTGTGGTAGATTGTGGATTCATCGGTGGTGTAATGGTTAGCGTGCTCGCCTCGAGTGTGGTAGATTGTGGGTTCATCGGTGCTGTAATGGTTAGCATGCTCGCTGCGAGTGTGGTAGAGTGTGGTTCATCGGTGGTGTAATGGTTAGCGTGTTCGCCTCGAGTGTGGTAGATTGTGGGTTCATCGGTGGTGTTATGGTTAGCGTGCTCGACTCGAGTGTGGTAGATTGTGGATTCATCGGTGGTGTAATGGTTAGCGTGCTCGCCTCGAGTGTGGTAGATTCTGGTTCACCGGTGGTGTAATGGTTAACGTGCTCGCCTCGAGTGTGGTTAGATTGTGGATTCATCGGTGGTGTAATGGTTAGCGTGCTTGCCTCGAGTGTGGTAGATTGTGGTTCATCGGTGGTGTAATGGTTAGCGCGCAGGCCTTGAGTGTGATAGATTGTGGGTTCATCGGTGGTGTAATGGGTAGCGTGCTCGCTTCGAGTGTGGTTCATCGGTGGTGTAATGGTTAGCGTGCTCGCCTCGAGTGTGGTAGAGTGTGGTTCATCGGTGGTGTAATGGTTAGCGTGCTCGCCTCGAGTGTGGTAGATTGTGGATTCATCGGTGGTGTAATGGTTAGCGTGCTCGCCTCGAGTGTAGTAGATTGTGGTTCATCGGTGGTGTAATGGTTAGCGTGCAGGCCTTGAGTGTGATAGATTGTGGGTTCATCGGTGGTGTAATGGGTAGCGTGCTCGCTTCGAGTGTGGTTCATCGGTGGTGTAATGGTTAGCGTGCTCGCCTCGAGTGTGGTAGAGTGTGGTTCATCGGTGGTGTAATGGTTAGCGTGCTCGCCTCGAGTGTGGTAGATTGTGGATTCATCGGTGGTGTAATTGTTAGCGTGCTCGCCTCGAGTGTGGTAGATTGTGGTTCATTGGTGGTGTAATGGTTAGCGTGCTCGCCTCGAGTGTGGTAGCTTGTGGGTTCATCGGTGGTGTAATGGTTAGCGTGCTCGCCTCGAGTGTGGTAGATTGTGGGTTTATCGGTGGTGTAATGGTTAGTGTACTCGCCTCGAGTGTGGTAGATTGTGGGTTCATCGGTGGTGTAATGGTTAGCGTGCTTGCCTCGAGTGTGGTAGATTGTGAGTTCATCGGTGGTGTAATGGTTAGCGTGCTCGCCTCGAGTGTGGTAGTGTGGATTCATTGGTGGTGTAATGGTTAGCGTGCTCCCCGCGAGTGTAGTAGATTGTGGGTTCATCGGTGCTGTAATGGTTAGCGTGTTCGCCTCGAGTGTGGTAGATTGTGGGTTCATCGGTGGTGTAATGGTTAGCGTGCCCGACTCGAGTGTGGTAGAGTGTGGATTCATCGGTGGTGTAATGGTTAGTGTGCTCCCCTGGAGTGTAGTAGATTGTGGGTTCATCGGTGGTGTAATGGTTAGCGTGTTCGCCTCGAGTGTGGTAGATTGTGGGTTCATCGGTGGTGTAATGGTTAGCGTGCTCGACTCGAGTGTGGTAGATTGTGGGTTCATCGGTGGTGTAATGGTTAGCGTGCTCGCCTCGAGTGTGGTAGATTCTGGTTCATCGATGGTGTAATGGTTAGCATGCTCGCCTCGAGTGTCGTAGATTGTAGATTCATCGGTGGTGTAATTGTTATCGTGCTCGACTCGAGTGTGGTAGAGTGTGGATTCATCGGTGGTGTAATGGTTAGCGTTCTCCCCTCGAGTGTAGTAGATTGTGGGTTCATCGGTGGTGTAATGGTTAGCGTGTTCGCCTCGAGTGTGGTAGATTGTGGGTTCATCGGTGGTGTAATGGTTAGCGTGCTCGACTCGAGTGTGGTAGATTGTGGATTCATCGGTGGTGTAATGGTTAGCGTGCTCGCCTCGAGTGTGGTAGATTCTGGTTCATCGGTGGTGTAATGGTTAACGTGCTCGCCTCGATTGTGGTTAGATTGTGGATTCATCGGTGGTGTAATGTTAGCGTGCTCGCCTCGAGTGTGGTAGATTGTGGTTCATCGGTGGTGTAATGGTTAGCATGCTCGCCTCGAGTGTGGTAGATTGTGGGTTCATCGGTGGTGTAATGGTTAGCGTGCTCGCCTCGAGTGTGGTAGATTGTGGGTTTATCGGTGGTGTAATGGTTAGTGTGCTCGCCTCGAGTGTGGTAGATTGTGGGTTCATCGGTGGTGTAATGGTTAGCATGCTTGCCTCGAGTGTGGTAGATTGTGAGTTCATCGGTGGTGTAATGGTTAGCGTGCTCGCTTCGAGTGTGGTAGATTGTGAGTTCATCGGTGGTGTAATGGTTAGCGTGCTCGCCTCGAGTGTGGTTAGATTGTGGATTCATCGGTGGTGTAATGGTTAGCGTGCTCGCCTCGAGTGTGGTAGATTGTGGTTCATCGGTGGTGTAATGGTTAGTGTGCACGCCTCGAGTGTGATAGATTGTGGGTTCATCGGTGGTGTAATGGTTAGCGTGCTCGCCTCGAGTGTGGTAGAGTGTGGATTCATCGGTGGTGTAATGGTTAGCGTGCTCCCCTCGAGTGTAGTAGATTGTGGGTTCATCGGTGGTGTAATGGTTAGCGTGCTCTCCTCGAGTGTGGTAGATTGTGGGTTTATCGGTGGTGTAATGGTTAGTGTGTTCGCCTCGAGTGTGGTAGATTGTGGGTTCATCGGTGGTGTTATGGTTAGCGTGCTCGACTCGAGTGTGGTAGATTGTGGATTCATCGGTGGTGTAATGGTTAGCGTGCTCGCCTCGAGTGTGGTAGATTGTGGGTTCATCGGTGCTGTAATGGTTAGCATGCTCGCTGCGAGTGTGGTAGAGTGTGGTTCATCGGTGGTGTAATGGTTAGCGTGTTCGCCTCGAGTGTGGTAGATTGTGGGTTCATCGGTGGTGTTATGGTTAGCGTGCTCGACTCGAGTGTGGTAGATTGTGGATTCATCGGTGGTGTAATGGTTAGCGTGCTCGCCTCGAGTGTGGTAGATTCTGGTTCACCGGTGGTGTAATGGTTAACGTGCTCGCCTCGAGTGTGGTTAGATTGTGGATTCATCGGTGGTGTAATGGTTAGCGTGCTTGCCTCGAGTGTGGTAGATTGTGGTTCATCGATGGTGTAATGGTTAGCGTGCAGGCCTTGAGTGTGATAGATTGTGGGTTCATCGGTGGTGTAATGGGTAGCGTGCTCGCTTCGAGTGTGGTTCATCGGTGGTGTAATGGTTAGCGTGCTCGCCTCGAGTGTGGTAGAGTGTGGTTCATCGGTGGTGTAATGGTTAGCGTGCTCGCCTCGAGTGTGGTAGATTGTGGTTCATCGGTGGTGTAATGGTTAGCGTGCTCGCCTCGAGTGTGGTAGATTGTTGGTTCATCGGTGGTGTAATGGTTAGCGTGCTCGCCTCGAGTGTGGTAGATTGTGGGTTTATCGGTGGTGTAATGGTTAGTGTGCTCGCCTCGAGTGTGGTAGATTGTGGGTTCATCGGTGGTGTAATGGTTAGCGTGCTTGCCTCGAGTGTGGTAGATTGTGAGTTCATCGGTGGTGTAATGGTTAGCGTGCTCGCCTCGAGTGTGGTAGATTGTGGGTTCATCGGTGGTGTAATGGTTAGCGTGTTCGCCTCGAGTGTGGTAGATTGTGGGTTCATCGGTGGTGTAATGGTTAGCGTGCTCGACTCGAGTGTGGTAGAGTGTGGATTCATCGGTGATGTAATGGTTAGCGTGCTCCCCTCGAGTGTAGTAGATTGTGGGTTCATCGGTGGTGTAATGGTTAGCGTGTTCGCCTCGAGTGTGGTAGATTGTGGGTTCATCGGTGGTGTAATGGTTAGCGTGCTCGACTCGAGTGTGGTAGATTGTGGATTCATCGGTGGTGTAATGGTTAGCGTGCTCGCCTCGAGTGTGGTAGATTCTGGTTCATCGATGGTGTAATGGTTAACGTGCTCGCCTCGAGTGTGGTTAGATTGTGGATTCATCGGTGGTGTAATGGTTAGCGTGCTCGCCTCGAGTGTGGTAGATTGTGATTCATCGGTGGTGTAATGGTTAGCGTGCACGCCTCGAGTGTGATAGATTGTGGGTTCATCGGTGGTGTAATGGGTAGCGTACTCGCTTCGAGTGTGGTAGATTGTGGTTCATCGGTGGTGTAATGGTTAGCGTGCTCGCCTCGAGTGTGGTAGAATGTGGTTCATCGGTGGTGTAATGGTTAGCGTGCTCGCCTCGAGTGTGGTAGATTGTGGTTCATCGGTGGTGTAATGGTTAGCATGCTCGCCTCGAGTGTGGTAGATTGTGGATTCATCGGTGGTATAATTGTTAGCGTGCTCGCCTCGAGTGTGGTAGATTGTGGTTCATCGGTGGTGTAATGGTTAGCGTGCTCGCCTCGAGTGTAGTAGATTGTGGGTTCATCGGTGGTGTAATGGTTAGCGTGCTCGACTCGAGGGTGGTAGAGTGTGGATTCATCGGTGGTGTAATGGTTAGCGTTCTCCCCTCGAGTGTAGTAGATTGTGGGTTCATCGGTGCTCTAATGGTTAGCGTGTTCGCCTCGAGTGTGGTAGATTGTGGGTTCATCGGTGGTGTAATGATTAGCGTGCTCGACTCGAGTGTGGTATATTGTGGATTCATCGGTGGTGTAATGGTTAGCGTCCTCGCCTCGAGTGTGGTAGATTCTGGTTCATCGGTGGTGTAATGGTTAACGAGCTCGCCTCGAGTGTGGTTAGATTGTGGATTCATCGGTGGTGTAATGGTTAGCGTGCTCGCCTCGAGTGTGGTAGATTGTGGTTCATCGGTGGTGTAATGGTTAGCATGCTCGCCTCGAGTGTGGTAGATTGTGGGTTTATCGGTGGTGTAATGGTTAGTGTGCTTGCCTCGAGTGTGGTAGATTGTGGTTCATCGGTGGTGTAATGGTTAGCGTGCTCGCCTCGAGTTTGGTAAAGTGTGGTTCATCGGTGGTGTAATGGTTAGCGTGCTCGCCTCGAGTGTGGTAGATTGTGGTTCATCGGTGGTGTAATGGTTAGCATGCTCGCCTCGAGTGTGGTAGATTGTGGATTCATCGGTGGTGTAATTGTTAGCGTGCTCGCCTCGAGTGTGGTAGATTGTGGTTCATCGGTGGTGTAATGGTTAGCGTGCTCGCCTCGAGTGTGGTAGATTGTGGGTTCATCGGTGGTGTAATGGTTAGCGTGCTCGACTCGAGTGTGGTAGAGTGTGGATTCATCGGTGGTGTAATGGTTAGCGTTCTCCCCTCGAGTGTAGTAGATTGTGGGTTCATTGGTGCTGTAATGGTTAGCGTGTTCGCCTCGAGTGTGGTAGATTGTGGGTTCATCGGTGGTGTAATGGTTAGCGTGCTCGCCTCGAGTGTGGTAGATTGTGGATTCATCGGTGGTGTAATGGTTAGCGTGCTCGCCTCGAGTGTGGTAGATTCTGATTCATCGGTGGTGTAATGGTTAACGTGCTCGCCTCGAGTGTGGTTAGATTGTGGATTCATCGGTGGTGTAATGGTTAGCGTGCTCGCCTCGAGTGTGGTAGATTGTGGTTCATCGGTGGTGTAATGGTTAGCATGCTCGCCTCGAGTGTGGTAGATTGTGGGTTCATCGGTGGTGTAATGGTTAGCGTGCTCGCCTCGAGTGTGGTAGATTGTGGGTTTATCGGTGGTGTAATGGTTAGTGTGCTCGCCTCGAGTGTGGTAGATTGTGGGTTCATCGGTGGTGTAATGGTTAGCGTGCTCGCCTCGAGTGTGGTAGATTGTGGTTCATCGGTGGTGTAATGGTTAGCATGCTCGCCTCGAGTGTGGTAGATTGTGGGTTTATCGGTGGTGTAATGGTTAGTGTGCTCGCCTCGAGTGTGGTAGATTGAGGGTTCATCGGTGGTGTATTGGTTAGCGTGCTTGCCTCGAGTGTGGTAAGGTGTTTATTCATCGGTGGTGTAATGGTTAGCGTGCTCCCCTCGAGTGTAGTAGATTGTGAGTTCATCGGTGCTGTAACTGTTAGCGTGTTCGCCTCGAGTGTGGTAGATTGTGGGTTCATCGGTGGTGTAATGGTTAGCGTGCTCGACTCGAGTGTGGTAGAGTGTGGATTCATCGGTGGTGTAATGGTTAGCGTGCTCCCCTCGAGTGTAGTAGATTGTGGGTTCATCGGTGGTGTAATGGTTAGCGTGTTCGCCTCGAGTGTGGTAGATTGTGGGTTCATCGGTTGTGTAATGGTTAGCGTGCTCGACTCGAGTGTGGTAGATTGTGGATTCATCGGTGGTGTAATGGTTAGCGTGCTCGCCTCGAGTGTGGTAGATTCTGGTTCATCGATGGGGTAATGGTTAACGTGCTCGCCTCGAGTGTGGTTAGATTGTGGATTCATCGGTGGTGTAATGGTTAGCGTGCTCGCCTCGAGTGTGGTAGATTGTGATTCATCGGTGGTGTAATGGTTAGCGTGCAAGCCTCGAGTGTGATAGATTGTGGGTTTATCGGTGATGTAATGGGTAGCGTGCTCGCTTCGAGTGTGGTAGATTGTGGTTCATCGGTGGTGTAATGGTTAGCGTGCTCGCCTCGAGTGTGGTAGAGTGTGGTTCATCGGTGGTGTAATGGTTAGCGTGCTCGCCTCGAGTGTGGTAGATTGTGGTTCATCGGTGGTGTAATGGTTAGCATGCTCGCCTCGAGTGTGGTAGATTGTGGATTCATCGGTGGTGTAATTGTTAGCGTGCTCGCCTCGAGTGTGGTAGATTGTGGTTCATCGGTGGTGTAATGGTTAGCGTGCTCGCCTCGAGTGTGGTAGATTGTGGGTTCATCGGTGGTGTAATGGTTAGCGTGCTCGACTCGAGTGTGGTAGAGTGTGAATTCATCGGTGGTGTAATGGTTAGCGTTCTCCCCTCGAGTGTAGTAGATTGTGGGTTCATCGGTGCTGTAATGGTTAGCGTGTTCGCCTCGAGTGTGGTAGATTGTGGGTTCATCGGTGGTGTAATGGTTAGCGTGCTCGACTCGAGTGTAGTAGATTGTGGATTCATCGGTGGTGTAATGGTTAGCGTGCTCGCCTCGAGTGTGGTAGATTCTGGTTCATCGGTGGTGTAATGGTTAACGTGCTCGCCTCGAGTGTGATTAGATTGTGGATTCATCGGTGGTGTAATGGTTAGCGTGCTCGCCTCGAGTGTGGTAGATTGTGGTTCATCGGTGGTGTAATGGCTAGCATGCTCGCCTCGAGTGTGGTGATTGTGGATTCATCGGTGGTGTAATGGTTAGCGTGCTCCCCTCGAGTGTAGTAGATTGTGGGTTCATCGGTGGTGTAATGGTTAGCGTGCTCTCCTCGAGTGTGGTAGATTGTGGGTTTATCGGTGGTGTAATGGTTAGTGTGTTCGCCTCGAGTGTGGTAGATTGTGGGTTCATCGTGGTGTAATGGTTAGCGTGCTTGCCTCGAGTGTGGTAGATTGTGGTTCATCGGTGGTGTAATGGTTAGCGTGCTCGCCTCGAGTGTGGTAGATTGTGGGTTCATCGGTGGTGTAATGGTTAGCGTGCTCGCCTCGAGTGTGGTAGATTCTGGTTCATCGGTGGTGTAATGGTTAACGTGCTCGCCTCGAGTGTGGTTAGATTGTGGATTCATCGGTGGTGTAATGGTTAGCGTGCTCGCCTCGAGTGTGGTAGATTGTGGTTCATCGGTGGTGTAATGGTTAGCATGCTCGCCTCGAGTGTGGTAGATTGTGGGTTTATCGGTGGTGTAATGGTTAGTGTGCTCGCCTCGAGTGTGGTAGATTGAGGGTTCATCGGTGGTGTAATGGTTAGCGTGCTTGCTTCGAGTGTGGTAGGGTGTGGATTCATCGGTGGTGTAATGGTTAGCGTGCTCCCCTCGAGTGTAGTAGATTGTGGGTTCATCGGTGCTGTAACTGTTAGCGTGTTCGCCTCGAGTGTGGTAGATTGTGGGTTCATCGGTGGTGTAATGGTTAGCGTGCTCGACTCGAGTGTGGTACAGTGTGGATTCATCGGTGGTGTAATGGTTAGCGTGCTCCCCTCGAGTGTAGTAGATTGTGGGTTCATCGGTGGTGTAATGGTTAGCGTGTTCGCCTCGAGTGTGGTAGATTGTGGGTTCATCGGTGGTGTAATGGTTAGCGTGCTCGACTCGAGTGTGGTAGATTGTGGATTCATCGGTGGTGTAATGGTTAGCGTGCTCGCCTCGAGTGTGGTAGATTCTGGTTCATCGATGGGGTAATGGTTAACGTGCTCGCCTCGAGTGTGGTTAGATTGTGGATTCATCGGTGGTGTAATGGTTAGCGTGCTCGCTTCGAGTGTGGTAGATTGTGATTCATCGGTGGTGTAATGGTTAGCGTGCACGCCTCGAGTGTGATAGATTGTGGGTTCATCGGTGGTGTAATGGGTAGCGTGCTCGCTTCGAGTGTGGTAGATTGTGGTTCATCGGTGGTGTAATGGTTAGCGTGCTCGCCTCGAGTGTGGTAGAGTGTGGTTCATCGGTGGTGTAATGGTTAGCGTGCTCGCCTCGAGTGTGGTAGATTGTGGTTCATCGGTGGTGTAATGGTTAGCATGCTCGCCTCGAGTGTGGTAGATTGTGGATTCATCGGTGGTGTAATTGTTAGCGTGCTCGCCTCGAGTGTGGTAGATTGTGGTTCATCGGTGGTGTAATGGTTAGCGTGCTCGCCTTGAGTGTGGTAGATTGTGGGTTCATCGGTGGTGTAATGGTTAGCGTGCTCGACTCGAGTGTGGTAGAATGTGAATTCATCGGTGGTGTAATGGTTAGCGTTCTCCCCTCGAGTGTAGTAGATTGTGGGTTCATCGGTGCTGTAATGGTTAGCGTGTTCGCCTCGAGTGTGGTAGATTGTGGGTTCATCGGTGGTGTAATGGTTAGCGTGCTCGACTCGAGTGTGGTAGATTGTGGATTCATCGGTGGTGTAATGGTTAGCGTGCTCGCCTCGAGTGTGGTAGATTCTGGTTCATCGGTGGTGTAATGGTTAACGTGCTCGCCTCGAGTGTGGTTAGATTGTGGATTCATCGGTGGTGTAATGGTTAGCGTGCTCGCCTCGAGTGTGGTAGATTGTGGTTCATCGGTGGTGTAATGGTTAGCATGCTCGCCTCGAGTGTGGTGATTGTGGGTTCATCGGTGGTGTAATGGTTAGCGTGCTCGCCTCGAGTGTGGTAGATTGTGGGTTTATCGGTGGTGTAATGGTTAGTGTGCTCGCCTCGAGTGTGGTAGATTGTGGGTTCATCGGTGGTGTAATGGTTAGCGTGCTTGCCTCGAGTGTGGTAGATTGTGAGTTCATCGGTGGTGTAATGGTTAGCGTGCTCGCCTCGAGTGTGGTTGAGTGTGGATTCATCGGTGGTGTAATGGTTAGCGTGCTCGCCTCGAGTGTGGTAGATTCTGGTTCATCGATGGGGTAATGGTTAACGTGCTCGCCTCGAGTGTGGTTAGATTGTGGATTCATCGGTGGTGTAATGGTTAGCGTGCTCGCCTCGAGTGTGGTAGATTGTGATTCATCGGTGGTGTAATGGTTAGCGTGCACGCCTCGAGTGTGATAGATTGTGGGTTCATCGGTGGTGTAATGGGTAGCGTGCTCGCTTCGAGTGTGGTTCATCGGTGGTGTAATGGTTAGCGTGCTCGCCTCGAGTGTGGTAGAGTGTGGTTCATCGGTGGTGTAATGGTTAGCGTGCTCGCCTCGAGTGTGGTAGATTGTGGTTCATCGGTGGTGTAATGGTTAGCATGCTCGCCTCGAGTGTGGTAGATTGTGGATTCATCGGTGGTGTAATTGTTAGCGTGCTCGCCTCGAGTGTGGTAGATTGTGGTTCATCGGTGGTGTAATGGTTAGCGTGCTCGCCTTGAGTGTGGTAGATTGTGGGTTCATCGGTGGTGTAATGGTTAGCGTGCTCGACTCGAGTGTGGTAGAGTGTGAATTCATCGGTGGTGTAATGGTTAGCGTTCTCCCATCGAGTGTAGTAGATTGTGGGTTCATCGGTGCTGTAATGGTTAGCGTGTTCGCCTCGAGTGTGGTAGATTGTGGGTTCATCAGTGGTGTAATGGTTAGCGTGCTCGACTCGAGTGTGGTAGATTGTGGATTCATCGGTGGTGTAATGGTTAGCGTGCTCGCCTCGAGTGTGGTAGATTCTGGTTCATCGGTGGTGTAATGGTTAACGTGCTCGCCTCGAGTGTGGTTAGATTGTGGATTCATCGGTGCTGTAATGGTTAGCGTGCTCGCCTCGAGTGTGGTAGATTGTGGTTCATCGGTGGTGTAATGGTTAGCATGCTCGCCTCGAGTGTGGTGATTGTGGGTTCATCGGTGGTGTAATGGTTAGCGTGCTCGCCTCGAGTGTGGTAGATTGTGGGTTTATCGGTGGTGTAATGGTTAGTGTGCTCGCCTCGAGTGTGGTAGATTGTGGGTTCATCGGTGGTGTAATGGTTAGGGTGCTTGCCTCGAGTGTGGTAGATTGTGAGTTCATCGGTGGTGTAATGGTTAGCGTGCTCGCCTCGAGTGTGGTAGAGTGTGGATTCATCGGTGGTGTAATGGTTAGCGTGCTCCCCTCGAGTGTAGTAGATTGTTGGTTCATCGGTGGTGTAATGGTTAGCGTGCTCTCCTCGAGTGTGGTAGATTGTGGGTTTATCGGTGGTGTAGTGGTTAGTGTGCTCGCCTCGAGTGTGGTAGATTGTGGGTTCATCGTGGTGTAATGGTTAGCGTGCTTGCCTCGAGTGTGGTAGATTGTGAGTTCATCGGTGGTGTAATGGTTAGCGTGCTCGCCTCGAGTGTGGTAGATTGTGGGTTCATCGGTGGTGTAATGGTTAGCGTGCTCGCCTCGAGTGTGGTAGATTGTGGTTCATCGGTGGTGTAATGGTTAGTGTGCACGCCTCGAGTGTGATAGATTGTGGGTTCATCGGTGGTGTAATGGGTAGCGTGCTCGCTTCGAGTGTGGTAGATTGTGGTTCATCGGTGGTGTAATGGTTAGCGTGCTCGCCTCGAGTGTGGTAGATTGTGGTTCATCGGTGGTGTAATGGTTAGCATGCTCGCCTCGAGTGTGGTAGATTGTGGGTTCATCGGTGCTGTAATGGTTAGCGTGCTCGCCTCGAGTGTAGTAGATTGTGGTTCATCGGTGTTGTAATGGTTAGCGTGTTCGCCTCGAGTGTGGTAGATTGTGGGTTCATCGGTGGTGTAATGGTTAGCGTGCTCGACTCGAGTGTGGTAGATTGTGGATTCATCGGTGGTGTAATGGTTAGCGTGCTCGCCTCGAGTGTGGTAGATTCTGGTTCATCGGTGGTGTAATGGTTAACGTGCTCGCCTCGAGTGTGGTTAGATTGTGGATTCATCGGTGGTGTAATGGTTAGCGTGCTCGCCTCGAGTGTAGTAGATTGTGGTTCATCGGTGGTGTAATGGTTAACGTGCAGGCCTTGAGTGTGATAGATTGTGGGTTCATCGGTGGTGTAATGGGTAGCGTGCTCGCTTCGAGTGTGGTTCATCGGTGGTGTAATGGTTAGCGTGCTCGCCTCGAGTGTGGTAGAGTGTGGTTCATTGGTGGTGTAATGGTTAGCGTGCTCGCCTCGAGTGTGGTAGATTGTGGGTTCATTGGTGGTGTAATGGTTAGCGTGCTCGCCTCGAGTGTGGTAGATTGTGGGTTTATCGGTGGTGTAATGGTTAGTGTACTCGCCTCGAGTGTGGTAGATTGTGGGTTCATCGGTGGTGTAATGGTTAGCGTGCTTGCCTCGAGTGTGGTAGATTGTGAGTTCATCGGTGGTGTAATGGTTAGCGTGCTCGCCTCGAGTGTGGTAGTGTGGATTCATTGGTGGTGTAATGGTTAGCGTGCTCCCCGCGAGTGTAGTAGATTGTGGGTTCATCGGTGCTGTAATGGTTAGCGTGTTCGCCTCGAGTGTGGTAGATTGTGGGTTCATCGGTGGTGTAATGGTTAGCGTGCTCGACTCGAGTGTGGTAGAGTGTGGATTCATCGGTGGTGTAATGGTTAGCGTGCTCCCCTGGAGTGTAGTAGATTGTGGGTTCATCGGTGGTGTAATGGTTAGCGTGTTCGCCTCGAGTGTGGTAGATTGTGGGTTCATCGGTGGTGTAATGGTTAGCGTGCTCGACTCGAGTGTGGTAGATTGTGGGTTCATCGGTGATGTAATGGTTAGCGTGCTCGCCTCGAGTGTGGTAGATTCTGATTCATCGATGGTGTAATGGTTAGCATGCTCGCCTCGAATGTCGTAGATTGTAGATTCATCGGTGGTGTAATTGTTATCGTGCTCGACTCGAGTGTGGTAGAGTGTGGATTCATCGGTGGTGTAATGGTTAGCGTTCTCCCCTCGAGTGTAGTAGATTGTGGGTTCATCGGTGGTGTAATGGTTAGCGTGTTCGCCTCGAGTGTGGTAGATTGTGGGTTCATCGGTGGTGTAATGGTTAGCGTGCTCGACTCGAGTGTGGTAGATTGTGGATTCATCGGTGGTGTAATGGTTAGCGTGCTCGCCTCGAGTGTGGTAGATTCTGGTTCATCGGTGGTGTAATGGTTAACGTGCTCGCCTCGATTGTGGTTAGATTGTGGATTCATCGGTGGTGTAATGGTTAGCGTGCTCGCCTCGAGTGTGGTAGATTGTGGTTCATCGGTGGTGTAATGGTTAGCATGCTCGCCTCGAGTGTGGTAGATTGTGGGTTCATCGGTGGTGTAATGGTTAGCGTGCTCGCCTCGAGTGTGGTAGATTGTGGGTTTATCGGTGGTGTAATGGTTAGTGTGATCGCCTCGAGTGTGGTAGATTGTGGGTTCATCGGTGGTGTAATGGTTAGCATGCTTGCCTCGAGTGTGGTAGATTGTGAGTTCATCGGTGGTGTAATGGTTAGCGTGCTCGCTTCGAGTGTGGTAGATTGTGAGTTCATCGGTGGTGTAATGGTTAGCGTGCTCGCCTCGAGTGTGGTTAGATTGTGGATTCATCGGTGGTGTAATGGTTAGCGTGCTCGCCTCGAGTGTGGTAGATTGTGGTTCATCGGTGGTGTAATGGTTAGTGTGCACGCCTCGAGTGTGATAGATTGTGGGTTCATCGGTGGTGTAATGGTTAGCGTGCTCGCCTCGAGTGTGGTAGAGTGTGGATTCATCGGTGGTGTAATGGTTAGCGTGCTCCTTTCGAGTGTAGTAGATTGTGGGTTCATCGGTGGTGTAATGGTTAGCGTGCTCTCCTCGAGTGTGGTAGATTGTGGGTTTATCGGTGGTGTAATGGTTAGTGTGTTCGCCTCGAGTGTGGTAGATTGTGGGTTCATCGGTGGTGTTATGGTTAGCGTGCTCGACTCGAGTGTGGTAGATTGTGGATTCATCGGTGGTGTAATGGTTAGCGTGCTAGCCTCGAGTGTGGTAGATTGTGGGTTCATCGGTGCTGTAATGGTTAGCATGCTCGCTGCGAGTGTGGTAGAGTGTGGTTCATCGGTGGTGTAATGGTTAGCGTGTTCGCCTCGAGTGTGGTAGATTGTGGGTTCATCGGTGGTGTTATGGTTAGCGTGCTCGACTCGAGTGTGGTAGATTGTGGATTCATCGGTGGTGTAATGGTTAGCGTGCTCGCCTCGAGTGTGGTAGATTCTGGTTCACCGATGGTGTAATGGTTAACGTGCTCGCCTCAAGTGTGGTTAGATTGTGGATTCATCGGTGGTGTAATGGTTAGCGTGCTTGCCTCGAGTGTGGTAGATTGTGGTTCATCGGTGGTGTAATGGTTAGCGTGCAGGCCTTGAGTCTGATAGAGTGTGGGTTCATCGGTGGTGTAATGGGTAGCGTGCTCGCTTCGAGTGTGGTTCATCGGTGGTGTAATGGTTAGCGTGCTCGCCTCGAGTGTGGTAGAGTGTGGTTCATCGGTGGTGTAATGGTTAGCGTGCTCGCCTCGAGTGTGGTAAATTGTGGTTCATCGGTGGTGTAATGGTTAGCGTGCTCGCCTCTAGTGTGGTAGATTGTGGGTTCATCGGTGGTGTAATGGTTAGCGTGCTCGCCTCGAGTGTGGTAGATTGTGGGTTTATCGGTGGTGTAATGGTTAGTGTGCTCGCCTCGAGTGTGGTAGATTGTGGGTTCATCGGTGGTGTAATGGTTAGCGTGCTTGCCTCGAGTGTGGTAGATTGTGAGTTCATCGGTGGTGTAATGGTTAGCGTGCTCGCCCTGAGTGTGGTAGTGTGGATTCATAGGTGGTGTAATGGTTAGCGTGCTCCCCTCGAGTGTAGTAGATTGTGGGTTCATCGGTGGTGTAATGGTTAGCGTGTTCGCTTCGAGTGTGGTAGATTGTGGGTTCATCGGTGGTGTAATGGTTAGCGTGCTCGACTCGAGTGTGGTAGAGTGTGGATTCATCGGTGATGTAATGGTTAGCGTGCTCCCCTCGAGTGTAGTAGATTGTGGGTTCATCGGTGGTGTAATGGTTAGCGTGTTCGCCTCGAGTGTGGTAGATTGTGGGTTCATCGGTGGTGTAATGGTTAGCGTGCTCGACTCGAGTGTGGTAGATTGTGGATTCATCGGTGGTGTAATGGTTAGCGTGCTCGACTCGAGTGTGGTAGATTCTGGTTCATCGATGGTGTAATGGTTAACGTGCTCGCCTCGAGTGTGGTTAGATTGTGGATTCATCGGTGGTGTAATGGTTAGCGTGCTCGCCTCGAGTGTGGTAGATTGTGATTCATCGGTGGTGTAATGGTTAGCGTGCACGCCTCGAGTGTGATAGATTGTGGGTTCATCGGTGGTGTAATGGGTAGCGTACTCGCTTCGAGTGTGGTAGATTGTGGTTCATCGGTGGTGTAATGGTTAGCGTGCTCGCCTCGAGTGTGGTAGATTGTGGTTCATCGCTGGTGTAATGGTTAGCGTGCTCGCCTCGAGTGTGGTAGATTGTGGGTTCATCGGTGGTGTAATGGTTAGCATGCTCGCCTCGAGTGTGGTAGATTGTGGATTCATCGGTGGTATAATTGTTAGCGTGCTCACATCGAGTGTGGTAGATTGTGGTTCATCGGTGGTGTAATGGTTAGCGTGCTCGCCTCGAGTGTAGTAGATTGTGGGTTCATCGGTGGTGTAATGGTTAGCGTGCTCGACTCGAGTGTGGTAGAGTGTGGATTCATCGGTGGTGTAATGGTTAGCGTTCTCCCCTCGAGTGTAGTAGATTGTGGGTTCATCGGTGCTCTAATGGTTAGCGTGTTCGCCTCGAGTGTGGTAGATTGTGGGTTCATCGGTGGTGTAATGATTAGCGTGCTCGACTCGAGTGTGGTATATTGTGGATTCATCGGTGGTGTAATGGTTAGCGTGCTCGCCTCGAGTGTGGTAGATTCTGGTTCATCGGTGGTGTAATGGTTAACGAGCTCGCCTCGAGTGTGGTTAGATTGTGGATTCATCGGTGGTGTAATGGTTAGCGTGCTCGCCTCGAGTGTGGTAGATTGTGGTTCATCGGTGGTGTAATGGTTAGCATGCTCGCCTCGAGTGTGGTAGATTGTGTGTTTATCGGTGGTGTAATGGTTAGTGTGCTCGCCTCGAGTGTGGTAGATTGTGGTTCATCGGTGGTGTAATGGTTAGCGTGCTCGCCTCGAGTTTGGTCAAGTGTGGTTCATCGGTGGTGTAATGGTTAGCGTGCTCGCCTCGAGTGTGGTAGATTGTGGTTCATCGGTGGTGTAATGGCTAGCATGCTCGCCTCGAGTGTGGTAGATTGTGGATTCATCGGTGGTGTAATTGTTAGCGTGCTCGCCTCGAGTGTGGTAGATTGTGGTTCATCGGTGGTGTAATGGTTAGCGTGCTCGCCTCGAGTGTGGTAGATTGTGGGTTCATCGGTGGTGTAATGGTTAGCGTGCTCGACTCGAGTGTGGTAGAGTGTGGATTCATCGGTGGTGTAATGGTTAGCGTTCTCCCCTCGAGTGTAGTAGATTGTGGGTTCATCGGTGCTGTAATGGTTAGCGTGTTCGCCTCGAGTGTGGTAGATTGTGGGTTCATCGTGGTGTAATGGTTAGCGTGCTTGCCTCGAGTGTGGTAGATTGTGAGTTCATCGGTGGTGTAATGGTTAGCGTGTTCGCCTCGAGTGTGGTAGATTGTGGGTTCATCGGTGGTGTAATGGTTAGCGTGCTCGACTCGAGTGTGGTAGATTGTGGATTCATCGGTGGTGTAATGGTTAGCGTGCTCGCCTCGAGTGTGGTAGATTCTGGTTCATCGGTGGTGTAATGGTTAACGTGATCGCCTCGAGTGTGGTTAGATTGTGGATTCATCGGTGGTGTAATGGTTAGCGTGCTCGCCTCGAGTGTGGTAGATTGTGGTTCATCGGTGGTGTAATGGTTAGCATGCTCGCCTCGAGTGTGGTGATTGTGGGTTCATCGGTGGTGTAATGGTTAGCGTGCTCGCCTCGAGTGTGGTAGATTGTGGGTTTATCGGTGGTGTAATGGTTAGTGTGCTCGCCTCGAGTGTGGTAGATTGTGGGTTCATCGGTGGTGTAATGGTTAGCGTGCTTGCCTCGAGTGTGGTAGATTGTGAGTTCATCGGTGGTGTAATGGTTAGCGTGCTCGCCTCGAGTGTGGTAGAGTGTGGATTCATCGGTGGTGTAATGGTTAGCGTGCTCCCCTCGAGTGTAGTAGATTGTGGGTTCATCGGTGGTGTAATGGTTAGCGTGCTCTCCTCGAGTGTGGTAGATTGTGGGTTTATCGGTGGTGTAATGGTTAGTGTGCTCGCCTCCAGTGTGGTAGATTGTGGTTCATCGGTGGTGTAATGGTTAGCGTGCTCGCCTCGAGTTTGGTCAAGTGTGGTTCATCGGTGGTGTAATGGTTAGCGTGCTCGCCTCGAGTGTGGTAGATTGTGGTTCATCGGTGGTGTAATGGCTAGCATGCTCGCCTCGAGTGTGGTAGATTGTGGATTCATCGGTGGTGTAATTGTTAGCGTGCTCGCCTCGAGTGTGGTAGATTGTGGTTCATCGGTGGTGTAATGGTTAGCGTGCTCGCCTCGAGTGTGGTAGATTGTGGGTTCATCGGTGGTGTAATGGTTAGCGTGCTCGACTCGAGTGTGGTAGAGTGTGGATTCATCGGTGGTGTAATGGTTAGCGTTCTCCCCTCGAGTGTAGTAGATTGTGGGTTCATCGGTGCTGTAATGGTTAGCGTGTTCGCCTCGAGTGTGGTAGATTGTGGGTTCATCGTGGTGTAATGGTTAGCGTGCTTGCCTCGAGTGTGGTAGATTGTGAGTTCATCGGTGGTGTAATGGTTAGCGTGTTCGCCTCGAGTGTGGTAGATTGTGGGTTCATCGGTGGTGTAATGGTTAGCGTGCTCGACTCGAGTGTGGTAGATTGTGGATTCATCGGTGGTGTAATGGTTAGCGTGCTCGCCTCGAGTGTGGTAGATTCTGGTTCATCGGTGGTGTAATGGTTAACGTGATCGCCTCGAGTGTGGTTAGATTGTGGATTCATCGGTGGTGTAATGGTTAGCGTGCTCGCCTCGAGTGTGGTAGATTGTGGTTCATCGGTGGTGTAATGGTTAGCATGCTCGCCTCGAGTGTGGTGATTGTGGGTTCATCGGTGGTGTAATGGTTAGCGTGCTCGCCTCGAGTGTGGTAGATTGTGGGTTTATCGGTGGTGTAATGGTTAGTGTGCTCGCCTCGAGTGTGGTAGATTGTGGGTTCATCGGTGGTGTAATGGTTAGCGTGCTTGCCTCGAGTGTGGTAGATTGTGAGTTCATCGGTGGTGTAATGGTTAGCGTGCTCGCCTCGAGTGTGGTAGAGTGTGGATTCATCGGTGGTGTAATGGTTAGCGTGCTCCCCTCGAGTGTAGTAGATTGTGGGTTCATCGGTGGTGTAATGGTTAGCGTGCTCTCCTCGAGTGTGGTAGATTGTGGGTTTATCGGTGGTGTAGTGGTTAGTGTGCTCGCCTCGAGTGTGGTAGATTGTGGGTTCATCGTGGTGTAATGGTTAGCGTGCTTGCCTCGAGTGTGGTAGATTGTGAGTTCATCGGTGGTGTAATGGTTAGCGTGCTCGCCTCGAGTGTGGTAGATTGTGGGTTCATCGGTGGTGTAATGGTTAGCGTGCTCGACTCGAGTGTGGTAGATTGTGGATCCATCGGTGGTGTAATGGTTAGCGTGCTCGCCTCGAGTGTGGTTAGATTGTGGATTCATCGGTGGTGTAATGGTTAGCGTGCTCGCCTCGAGTGTGGTAGATTGTGGTTCATCGGTGGTGTAATGGTTAGTGTGCACGCCTCGAGTGTGATAGATTGTGGGTTCATCGGTGGTGTAATGGGTAGCGTGCTCGCTTCGAGTGTGGTAGATTGTGGTTCATCGGTGGTGTAATGGTTAGCGTGCTCGCCTCGAGTGTGGTAGATTGTGGTTCATCGGTGGTGTAATGGTTAGCATGCTCGCCTCGAGTGTGGTAGATTGTGGGTTCATCGGTGCTGTAATGGTTAGCGTGCTCGCCTCGAGTGTAGTAGATTGTGGTTCATCGGTGTTGTAATGGTTAGCGTGCTCGCCTCGAGTGTGGTAGATTGTGGTTCATCGGTGGTGTAATGGTTAGCATGCTCGCCTCAAGTGTGGTAGAGTGTGGTTCATCGGTGGTGTAATGGTTAGCGTGTTCGCCTCGAGTGTGGTAGATTGTGGGTTCATCGGTGGTGTAATGGTTAGCGTGCTCGACTCGAGTGTGGTAGATTGTGGATTCATCGGTGGTGTAATGGTTAGCGTGCTCGCCTCGAGTGTGGTAGATTCTGGTTCACCGGTGGTGTAATGGTTAACGTGCTCGCCTCGAGTGTGGTTAGATTGTGGATTCATCGGTGGTGTAATGGTTAGCGTGCTCGCCTCGAGTGTAGTAGATTGTGGTTCATCGGTGGTGTAATGGTTAGCGTGCAGGCCTTGAGTGTGATAGATTGTGGGTTCATCGGTGGTGTAATGGGTAGCGTGCTCGCTTCGAGTGTGGTTCATCGGTGGTGTAATGGTTAGCGTGCTCGCCTCGAGTGTGGTAGAGTGTGGTTCATCGGTGGTGTAATGGTTAGCGTGCTCGCCTCGAGTGTGGTAGATTGTGGATTCATCGGTGGTGTAATTGTTAGCGTGCTCGCCTCGAGTGTGGTAGATTGTGGTTCATTGGTGGTGTAATGGTTAGCGTGCTCGCCTCGAGTGTGGTAGATTGTGGGTTCATTGGTGGTGTAATGGTTAGCGTGCTCGCCTCGAGTGTGGTAGATTGTGGGTTTATTGGTGGTGTAATGGTTAGTGTACTCGCTTCGAGTGTGGTAGATTGTGGGTTCATCGGTGGTGTAATGGTTAGCGTGCTTGCCTCGAGTGTGGTAGATTGTGAGTTCATCGGTGGTGTAATGGTTAGCGTGCTCGCCTCGAGTGTGGTAGTGTGGATTCATTGGTGGTGTAATGGTTAGCGTGCTCCCCGCGAGTGTAGTAGATTGTGGGTTCATCGGTGCTGTAATGGTTAGCGTGTTCGCCTCGAGTGTGGTAGATTGTGGGTTCATCGGTGGTGTAATGGTTAGCGTGCTCGACTCGAGTGTGGTAGAGTGTGGATTCATCGGTGGTGTAATGGTTAGCGTGCTCGCCTCGAGTGTGGTAGTGTGGATTCATTGGTGGTGTAATGGTTAGCGTGCTCCCCGCGAGTGTAGTAGATTGTGGGTTCATCGGTGCTGTAATGGTTAGCGTGTTCGCCTCGAGTGTGGTAGATTGTGGGTTCATCGGTGGTGTAATGGTTAGCGTGCTCGACTCGAGTGTGGTAGATTGCGGGTTCATCGGTGGTGTAATGGTTAGCGTGCTCGCCTCGAGTGTGGTAGATTCTGGTTCATCGATGGTGTAATGGTTAGCATGCTCGCCTCGAGTGTCGTAGATTGTAGATTCATCGGTGGTGTAATTGTTATCGTGCTCGACTCGAGTGTGGTAGAGTGTGGATTCATCGGTGGTGTAATGGTTAGCGTGCTCGCCTCGAGTGTGGTAGATTCTGGTTCATCGGTGGTGTAATGGTTAACGTGCTCGCCTCGATTGTGGTTAGATTGTGGATTCATCGGTGGTGTAATGGTTAGCGTGCTCGCCTCGAGTGTGGTAGATTGTGGTTCATCGGTGGTGTAATGGTTAGCATGCTCGCCTCGAGTGTGGTAGATTGTGGGTTCATCGGTGGTGTAATGGTTAGCGTGCTCGCCTCGAGTGTGGTAGATTGTGGGTTTATCGGTGGTGTAATGGTTAGTGTGCTCGCCTCGAGTGTGGTAGATTGTGGGTTCATCGGTGGTGTAATGGTTAGCATGCTTGCCTCGAGTGTGGTAGATTGTGAGTTCATCGGTGGTGTAATGGTTAGCGTGCTCGCTTCGAGTGTGGTAGATTGTGAGTTCATCGGTGGTGTAATGGTTAGCGTGCTCGCCTCGAGTGTGGTTAGATTGTGGATTCATCGGTGGTGTAATGGTTAGCGTGCTCGCCTCGAGTGTGGTAGATTGTGGTTCATCGGTGGTGTAATGGTTAGTGTGCACGCCTCGAGTGTGATAGATTGTGGGTTCATCGGTGGTGTAATGGTTAGCGTGCTCGCCTCGAGTGTGGTAGAGTGTGGATTCATCGGTGGTGTAATGGTTAGCGTGCTCCCCTCGAGTGTAGTAGATTGTGGGTTCATCGGTGGTGTAATGGTTAGCGTGCTCTCCTCGAGTGTGGTAGATTGTGGGTTTATCGGTGGTGTAATGGTTAGTGTGTTCGCCTCGAGTGTGGTAGATTGTGGGTTCATCGGTGGTGTTATGGTTAGCGTGCTCGACTCGAGTGTGGTAGATTGTGGATTCATCGGTGGTGTAATGGTTAGCCTGCTCGCCTCGAGTGTGGTAGATTGTGGGTTCATCGGTGCTGTAATGGTTAGCATGCTCGCTGCGAGTGTGGTAGAATGTGGTTCATCGGTGGTGTAATGGTTACCGTGTTCGCCTCGAGTGTGGTAGATTGTGGGTTCATCGGTGGTGTTATGGTTAGCGTGCTCGACTCGAGTGTGGTAGATTGTGGATTCATCGGTGGTGTAATGGTTAGCGTGCTCGCCTCGAGTGTGGTAGATTCTGGTTCACCGATGGTGTAATGGTTAACGTGCTCGCCTCGAGTGTGGTTAGATTGTGGATTCATCGGTGGTGTAATGGTTAGCGTGCTTGCCTCGAGTGTGGTAGATTGTGGTTCATCGGTGGTGTAATGGTTAGCGTGCAGGCCTTGAGTGTGATAGATTGTGGGTTCATCGGTGGTGTAATGGGTAGCGTGCTCGCTTCGAGTGTGGTTCATCGGTGGTGTAATGGTTAGCGTGCTCGCCTCGAGTGTGGTAGAGTGTGGTTCATCGGTGGTGTAATGGTTAGCGTGCTCGCCTCGAGTGTGGTAAATTGTGGTTCATCGGTGGTGTAATGGTTAGCGTGCTCGCCTCGAGTGTGGTAGATTGTGGGTTCATCGGTGGTGTAATGGTTAGCGTGCTCGCCTCGAGTGTGGTAGATTGTGGGTTTATCGGTGGTGTAATGGTTAGTGTGCTCGCCTCGAGTGTGGTAGATTGTGGGTTCATCGGTGGTGTAATGGTTAGCGTGCTTGCCTAGAGTGTGGTAGATTGTGAGTTCATCGGTGGTGTAATGGTTAGCGTGCTCGCCCTGAGTGTGGTAGTGTGGATTCATAGGTGGTGTAATGGTTAGCGTGCTCCCCTCGAGTGTAGTAGATTGTGGGTTCATCGGTGGTGTAATGGTTAGCGTGTTCGCCTCGAGTGTGGTAGATTGTGGGTTCATCGGTGGTGTAATGGTTAGCGTGCTCGACTCGAGTGTGGTAGAGTGTGGATTCATCGGTGATGTAATGGTTAGCGTGCTCCCCTCGAGTGTAGTAGATTGTGGGTTCATCGGTGGTGTAATGGTTAGCGTGTTCGCCTCGAGTGTGGTAGATTGTGGGTTCATCGGTGGTGTAATGGTTAGCGTGCTCGACTCGAGTGTGGTAGATTGTGGATTCATCGGTGGTGTAATGGTTAGCGTGCTCGCCTCGAGTGTGGTAGATTCTGGTTCATCGATGGTGTAATGGTTAACGTGCTCGCCTCGAGTGTGGTTAGATTGTGGATTCATCGGTGGTGTAATGGTTAGCGTGCTCGCCTCGAGTGTGGTAGATTGTGATTCATCGGTGGTGTAATGGTTAGCGTGCACGCCTCGAGTGTGATAGATTGTGGGTTCATCGGTGGTGTAATGGGTAGCGTACTCGCTTCGAGTGTGGTAGATTGTGGTTCATCGGTGGTGTAATGGTTAGCGTGCTCGCCTCGAGTGTGGTAGAGTGTGGTTCATCGGTGGTGTAATGGTTAGCATGCTCGCCTCGAGTGTGGTAGATTGTGGTTCATCGGTGGTGTAATGGTTAGCATGCTCGCCTCGAGTGTGGTAGATTGTGGATTCATCGGTGGTATAATTGTTAGCGTGCTCGCCTCGAGTGTGGTAGATTGTGGTTCATCGGTGGTGTAATGGTTAGCGTGCTCGCCTCGAGTGTAGTAGATTGTGGGTTCATCGGTGGTGTAATGGTTAGCGTGCTCGACTCGAGTGTGGTAGAGTGTGGATTCATCGGTGGTGTAATGGTTAGCGTTCTCCCCTCGAGTGTAGTAGATTGTGGGTTCATCGGTGCTCTAATGGTTAGCGTGTTCGCCTCGAGTGTGGTAGATTGTGGGTTCATCGGTGGTGTAATGATTAGCGTGCTCGACTCGAGTGTGGTATATTGTGGATTCATCGGTGGTGTAATGGTTAGCGTGCTCGCCTCGAGTGTGGTAGATTCTGGTTCATCGGTGGTGTAATGGTTAACGAGCTCGCCTCGAGTGTGGTTAGATTGTGGATTCATCGGTGGTGTAATGGTTAGCGTGCTCGCCTCGAGTGTGGTAGATTATGGTTCATCGGTGGTGTAATGGTTAGCATGCTCGCCTCGAGTGTGGTAGATTGTGTGTTTATCGGTGGTGTAATGGTTAGTGTGCTTGCCTCGAGTGTGGTAGATTGTGGTTCATCGGTGGTGTAATGGTTAGCGTGCTCGCCTCGAGTTTGGTCAAGTGTGGTTCATCGGTGGTGTAATGGTTAGCGTGCTCGCCTCGAGTGTGGTAGATTGTGGTTCATCGGTGGTGTAATGGCTAGCATGCTCGCCTCGAGTGTGGTAGATTGTGGATTCATCGGTGGTGTAATTGTTAGCGTGCTCGCCTCGAGTGTGGTAGATTGTGGTTCATCGGTGGTGTAATGGTTAGCGTGCTCGCCTCGAGTGTGGTAGATTGTGGGTTCATCGGTGGTGTAATGGTTAGCGTGCTCGACTCGAGTGTGGTAGAGTGTGGATTCATCGGTGGTGTAATGGTTAGCGTTCTCCCCTCGAGTGTAGTAGATTGTGGGTTCATCGGTGCTGTAATGGTTAGCGTGTTCGCCTCGAGTGTGGTAGATTGTGGGTTCATCGTGGTGTAATGGTTAGCGTGCTTGCCTCGAGTGTGGTAGATTGTGAGTTCATCGGTGGTGTAATGGTTAGCGTGTTCGCCTCGAGTGTGGTAGATTGTGGGTTCATCGGTGGTGTAATGGTTAGCGTGCTCGACTCGAGTGTGGTAGATTGTGGATTCATCGGTGGTGTAATGGTTAGCGTGCTCGCCTCGAGTGTGGTAGATTCTGGTTCATCGGTGGTGTAATGGTTAACGTGATCGCCTCGAGTGTGGTTAGATTGTGGATTCATCGGTGGTGTAATGGTTAGCGTGCTCGCCTCGAGTGTGGTAGATTGTGGTTCATCGGTGGTGTAATGGTTAGCATGCTCGCCTCGAGTGTGGTGATTGTGGGTTCATCGGTGGTGTAATGGTTAGCGTGCTCGCCTCGAGTGTGGTAGATTGTGGGTTTATCGGTGGTGTAATGGTTAGTGTGCTCGCCTCGAGTGTGGTAGATTGTGGGTTCATCGGTGGTGTAATGGTTAGCGTGCTTGCCTCGAGTGTGGTAGATTGTGAGTTCATCGGTGGTGTAATGGTTAGCGTGCTCGCCTCGAGTGTGGTAGAGTGTGGATTCATCGGTGGTGTAATGGTTAGCGTGCTCCCCTCGAGTGTAGTAGATTGTGGGTTCATCGGTGGTGTAATGGTTAGCGTGCTCTCCTCGAGTGTGGTAGATTGTGGGTTTATCGGTGGTGTAATGGTTAGTGTGCTCGCCTCCAGTGTGGTAGATTGTGGTTCATCGGTGGTGTAATGGTTAGCGTGCTCGCCTCGAGTTTGGTCAAGTGTGGTTCATCGGTGGTGTAATGGTTAGCGTGCTCGCCTCGAGTGTGGTAGATTGTGGTTCATCGGTGGTGTAATGGCTAGCATGCTCGCCTCGAGTGTGGTAGATTGTGGATTCATCGGTGGTGTAATTGTTAGCGTGCTCGCCTCGAGTGTGGTAGATTGTGGTTCATCGGTGGTGTAATGGTTAGCGTGCTCGCCTCGAGTGTGGTAGATTGTGGGTTCATCGGTGGTGTAATGGTTAGCGTGCTCGACTCGAGTGTGGTAGAGTGTGGATTCATCGGTGGTGTAATGGTTAGCGTTCTCCCCTCGAGTGTAGTAGATTGTGGGTTCATCGGTGCTGTAATGGTTAGCGTGTTCGCCTCGAGTGTGGTAGATTGTGGGTTCATCGTGGTGTAATGGTTAGCGTGCTTGCCTCGAGTGTGGTAGATTGTGAGTTCATCGGTGGTGTAATGGTTAGCGTGTTCGCCTCGAGTGTGGTAGATTGTGGGTTCATCGGTGGTGTAATGGTTAGCGTGCTCGACTCGAGTGTGGTAGATTGTGGATTCATCGGTGGTGTAATGGTTAGCGTGCTCGCCTCGAGTGTGGTAGATTCTGGTTCATCGGTGGTGTAATGGTTAACGTGATCGCCTCGAGTGTGGTTAGATTGTGGATTCATCGGTGGTGTAATGGTTAGCGTGCTCGCCTCGAGTGTGGTAGATTGTGGTTCATCGGTGGTGTAATGGT
Source organism: Bathymodiolus brooksi (assembly GCA_963680875.1). Taxonomy (NCBI): domain Eukaryota; kingdom Metazoa; phylum Mollusca; class Bivalvia; order Mytilida; family Modiolidae; genus Bathymodiolus; species Bathymodiolus brooksi. The sequence goes on from OY804590.1 coordinate 14,400,956, forward strand.
TAGCATGCTCGCCTCGAGTGTGGTGATTGTGGGTTCATCGGTGGTGTAATGGTTAGCGTGCTCGCCTCGAGTGTGGTAGATTGTGGGTTTATCGGTGGTGTAATGGTTAGTGTGCTCGCCTCGAGTGTGGTAGATTGTGGGTTCATCGGTGGTGTAATGGTTAGCGTGCTTGCCTCGAGTGTGGTAGATTGTGAGTTCATCGGTGGTGTAATGGTTAGCGTGCTCGCCTCGAGTGTGGTAGAGTGTGGATTCATCGGTGGTGTAATGGTTAGCGTGCTCCCCTCGAGTGTAGTAGATTGTGGGTTCATCGGTGGTGTAATGGTTAGCGTGCTCTCCTCGAGTGTGGTAGATTGTGGGTTTATCGGTGGTGTAGTGGTTAGTGTGCTCGCCTCGAGTGTGGTAGATTGTGGGTTCATCGTGGTGTAATGGTTAGCGTGCTTGCCTCGAGTGTGGTAGATTGTGAGTTCATCGGTGGTGTAATGGTTAGCGTGCTCGCCTCGAGTGTGGTAGATTGTGGGTTCATCGGTGGTGTAATGGTTAGCGTGCTCGACTCGAGTGTGGTAGATTGTGGATCCATCGGTGGTGTAATGGTTAGCGTGCTCGCCTCGAGTGTGGTTAGATTGTGGATTCATCGGTGGTGTAATGGTTAGCGTGCTCGCCTCGAGTGTGGTAGATTGTGGTTCATCGGTGGTGTAATGGTTAGTGTGCACGCCTCGAGTGTGATAGATTGTGGGTTCATCGGTGGTGTAATGGGTAGCGTGCTCGCTTCGAGTGTGGTAGATTGTGGTTCATCGGTGGTGTAATGGTTAGCGTGCTCGCCTCGAGTGTGGTAGATTGTGGTTCATCGGTGGTGTAATGGTTAGCATGCTCGCCTCGAGTGTGGTAGATTGTGGGTTCATCGGTGCTGTAATGGTTAGCGTGCTCGCCTCGAGTGTAGTAGATTGTGGTTCATCGGTGTTGTAATGGTTAGCGTGCTCGCCTCGAGTGTGGTAGATTGTGGTTCATCGGTGGTGTAATGGTTAGCATGCTCGCCTCAAGTGTGGTAGAGTGTGGTTCATCGGTGGTGTAATGGTTAGCGTGTTCGCCTCGAGTGTGGTAGATTGTGGGTTCATCGGTGGTGTAATGGTTAGCGTGCTCGACTCGAGTGTGGTAGATTGTGGATTCATCGGTGGTGTAATGGTTAGCGTGCTCGCCTCGAGTGTGGTAGATTCTGGTTCACCGGTGGTGTAATGGTTAACGTGCTCGCCTCGAGTGTGGTTAGATTGTGGATTCATCGGTGGTGTAATGGTTAGCGTGCTCGCCTCGAGTGTAGTAGATTGTGGTTCATCGGTGGTGTAATGGTTAGCGTGCAGGCCTTGAGTGTGATAGATTGTGGGTTCATCGGTGGTGTAATGGGTAGCGTGCTCGCTTCGAGTGTGGTTCATCGGTGGTGTAATGGTTAGCGTGCTCGCCTCGAGTGTGGTAGAGTGTGGTTCATCGGTGGTGTAATGGTTAGCGTGCTCGCCTCGAGTGTGGTAGATTGTGGATTCATCGGTGGTGTAATTGTTAGCGTGCTCGCCTCGAGTGTGGTAGATTGTGGTTCATTGGTGGTGTAATGGTTAGCGTGCTCGCCTCGAGTGTGGTAGATTGTGGGTTCATTGGTGGTGTAATGGTTAGCGTGCTCGCCTCGAGTGTGGTAGATTGTGGGTTTATTGGTGGTGTAATGGTTAGTGTACTCGCTTCGAGTGTGGTAGATTGTGGGTTCATCGGTGGTGTAATGGTTAGCGTGCTTGCCTCGAGTGTGGTAGATTGTGAGTTCATCGGTGGTGTAATGGTTAGCGTGCTCGCCTCGAGTGTGGTAGTGTGGATTCATTGGTGGTGTAATGGTTAGCGTGCTCCCCGCGAGTGTAGTAGATTGTGGGTTCATCGGTGCTGTAATGGTTAGCGTGTTCGCCTCGAGTGTGGTAGATTGTGGGTTCATCGGTGGTGTAATGGTTAGCGTGCTCGACTCGAGTGTGGTAGAGTGTGGATTCATCGGTGGTGTAATGGTTAGCGTGCTCGCCTCGAGTGTGGTAGTGTGGATTCATTGGTGGTGTAATGGTTAGCGTGCTCCCCGCGAGTGTAGTAGATTGTGGGTTCATCGGTGCTGTAATGGTTAGCGTGTTCGCCTCGAGTGTGGTAGATTGTGGGTTCATCGGTGGTGTAATGGTTAGCGTGCTCGACTCGAGTGTGGTAGATTGCGGGTTCATCGGTGGTGTAATGGTTAGCGTGCTCGCCTCGAGTGTGGTAGATTCTGGTTCATCGATGGTGTAATGGTTAGCATGCTCGCCTCGAGTGTCGTAGATTGTAGATTCATCGGTGGTGTAATTGTTATCGTGCTCGACTCGAGTGTGGTAGAGTGTGGATTCATCGGTGGTGTAATGGTTAGCGTGCTCGCCTCGAGTGTGGTAGATTCTGGTTCATCGGTGGTGTAATGGTTAACGTGCTCGCCTCGATTGTGGTTAGATTGTGGATTCATCGGTGGTGTAATGGTTAGCGTGCTCGCCTCGAGTGTGGTAGATTGTGGTTCATCGGTGGTGTAATGGTTAGCATGCTCGCCTCGAGTGTGGTAGATTGTGGGTTCATCGGTGGTGTAATGGTTAGCGTGCTCGCCTCGAGTGTGGTAGATTGTGGGTTTATCGGTGGTGTAATGGTTAGTGTGCTCGCCTCGAGTGTGGTAGATTGTGGGTTCATCGGTGGTGTAATGGTTAGCATGCTTGCCTCGAGTGTGGTAGATTGTGAGTTCATCGGTGGTGTAATGGTTAGCGTGCTCGCTTCGAGTGTGGTAGATTGTGAGTTCATCGGTGGTGTAATGGTTAGCGTGCTCGCCTCGAGTGTGGTTAGATTGTGGATTCATCGGTGGTGTAATGGTTAGCGTGCTCGCCTCGAGTGTGGTAGATTGTGGTTCATCGGTGGTGTAATGGTTAGTGTGCACGCCTCGAGTGTGATAGATTGTGGGTTCATCGGTGGTGTAATGGTTAGCGTGCTCGCCTCGAGTGTGGTAGAGTGTGGATTCATCGGTGGTGTAATGGTTAGCGTGCTCCCCTCGAGTGTAGTAGATTGTGGGTTCATCGGTGGTGTAATGGTTAGCGTGCTCTCCTCGAGTGTGGTAGATTGTGGGTTTATCGGTGGTGTAATGGTTAGTGTGTTCGCCTCGAGTGTGGTAGATTGTGGGTTCATCGGTGGTGTTATGGTTAGCGTGCTCGACTCGAGTGTGGTAGATTGTGGATTCATCGGTGGTGTAATGGTTAGCCTGCTCGCCTCGAGTGTGGTAGATTGTGGGTTCATCGGTGCTGTAATGGTTAGCATGCTCGCTGCGAGTGTGGTAGAATGTGGTTCATCGGTGGTGTAATGGTTACCGTGTTCGCCTCGAGTGTGGTAGATTGTGGGTTCATCGGTGGTGTTATGGTTAGCGTGCTCGACTCGAGTGTGGTAGATTGTGGATTCATCGGTGGTGTAATGGTTAGCGTGCTCGCCTCGAGTGTGGTAGATTCTGGTTCACCGATGGTGTAATGGTTAACGTGCTCGCCTCGAGTGTGGTTAGATTGTGGATTCATCGGTGGTGTAATGGTTAGCGTGCTTGCCTCGAGTGTGGTAGATTGTGGTTCATCGGTGGTGTAATGGTTAGCGTGCAGGCCTTGAGTGTGATAGATTGTGGGTTCATCGGTGGTGTAATGGGTAGCGTGCTCGCTTCGAGTGTGGTTCATCGGTGGTGTAATGGTTAGCGTGCTCGCCTCGAGTGTGGTAGAGTGTGGTTCATCGGTGGTGTAATGGTTAGCGTGCTCGCCTCGAGTGTGGTAAATTGTGGTTCATCGGTGGTGTAATGGTTAGCGTGCTCGCCTCGAGTGTGGTAGATTGTGGGTTCATCGGTGGTGTAATGGTTAGCGTGCTCGCCTCGAGTGTGGTAGATTGTGGGTTTATCGGTGGTGTAATGGTTAGTGTGCTCGCCTCGAGTGTGGTAGATTGTGGGTTCATCGGTGGTGTAATGGTTAGCGTGCTTGCCTAGAGTGTGGTAGATTGTGAGTTCATCGGTGGTGTAATGGTTAGCGTGCTCGCCCTGAGTGTGGTAGTGTGGATTCATAGGTGGTGTAATGGTTAGCGTGCTCCCCTCGAGTGTAGTAGATTGTGGGTTCATCGGTGGTGTAATGGTTAGCGTGTTCGCCTCGAGTGTGGTAGATTGTGGGTTCATCGGTGGTGTAATGGTTAGCGTGCTCGACTCGAGTGTGGTAGAGTGTGGATTCATCGGTGATGTAATGGTTAGCGTGCTCCCCTCGAGTGTAGTAGATTGTGGGTTCATCGGTGGTGTAATGGTTAGCGTGTTCGCCTCGAGTGTGGTAGATTGTGGGTTCATCGGTGGTGTAATGGTTAGCGTGCTCGACTCGAGTGTGGTAGATTGTGGATTCATCGGTGGTGTAATGGTTAGCGTGCTCGCCTCGAGTGTGGTAGATTCTGGTTCATCGATGGTGTAATGGTTAACGTGCTCGCCTCGAGTGTGGTTAGATTGTGGATTCATCGGTGGTGTAATGGTTAGCGTGCTCGCCTCGAGTGTGGTAGATTGTGATTCATCGGTGGTGTAATGGTTAGCGTGCACGCCTCGAGTGTGATAGATTGTGGGTTCATCGGTGGTGTAATGGGTAGCGTACTCGCTTCGAGTGTGGTAGATTGTGGTTCATCGGTGGTGTAATGGTTAGCGTGCTCGCCTCGAGTGTGGTAGAGTGTGGTTCATCGGTGGTGTAATGGTTAGCATGCTCGCCTCGAGTGTGGTAGATTGTGGTTCATCGGTGGTGTAATGGTTAGCATGCTCGCCTCGAGTGTGGTAGATTGTGGATTCATCGGTGGTATAATTGTTAGCGTGCTCGCCTCGAGTGTGGTAGATTGTGGTTCATCGGTGGTGTAATGGTTAGCGTGCTCGCCTCGAGTGTAGTAGATTGTGGGTTCATCGGTGGTGTAATGGTTAGCGTGCTCGACTCGAGTGTGGTAGAGTGTGGATTCATCGGTGGTGTAATGGTTAGCGTTCTCCCCTCGAGTGTAGTAGATTGTGGGTTCATCGGTGCTCTAATGGTTAGCGTGTTCGCCTCGAGTGTGGTAGATTGTGGGTTCATCGGTGGTGTAATGATTAGCGTGCTCGACTCGAGTGTGGTATATTGTGGATTCATCGGTGGTGTAATGGTTAGCGTGCTCGCCTCGAGTGTGGTAGATTCTGGTTCATCGGTGGTGTAATGGTTAACGAGCTCGCCTCGAGTGTGGTTAGATTGTGGATTCATCGGTGGTGTAATGGTTAGCGTGCTCGCCTCGAGTGTGGTAGATTATGGTTCATCGGTGGTGTAATGGTTAGCATGCTCGCCTCGAGTGTGGTAGATTGTGTGTTTATCGGTGGTGTAATGGTTAGTGTGCTTGCCTCGAGTGTGGTAGATTGTGGTTCATCGGTGGTGTAATGGTTAGCGTGCTCGCCTCGAGTTTGGTAAAGTGTGGTTCATCGGTGGTGTAATGGTTAGCGTGCTCGCCTCGAGTGTGGTAGATTGTGGTTCATCGGTGGTGTAATGGCTAGCATGCTCGCCTCGAGTGTGGTAGATTGTGGATTCATCGGTGGTGTAATTGTTAGCGTGCTCGCCTCGAGTGTGGTAGATTGTGGTTCATCGGTGGTGTAATGGTTAGCGTGCTCGCCTCGAGTGTGGTAGATTGTGGGTTCATCGGTGGTGTAATGGTTAGCGTGCTCGATTCGAGTGTGGTAGAGTGTGGATTCATCGGTGGTGTAATGGTTAGCGTTCTCCCCTCGAGTGTAGTAGATTGTGGGTTCATCGGTGCTGTAATGGTTAGCGTGTTCGCCTCGAGTGTGGTAGATTGTGGGTTCATCGGTGGTGTAATGGTTAGCGTGCTCGCCTCGAGTGTGGTAGATTGTGGATTCATCGGTGGTGTAATGGTTAGCGTGCTCGCCTCGAGTGTGGTAGATTCTGATTCATCGGTGGTGTAATGGTTAACGTGCTCGCGTCGAGTGTGGTTAGATTGTGGATTCATCGGTGGTGTAATGGTTAGCGTGCTCGCCTCGAGTGTGGTAGATTGTGGTTCATCGGTGGTGTAATGGTTAGCATGCTCGCCTCGAGTGTGGTAGATTGTGGGTTCATCGGTGGTGTAATGGTTAGCGTGCTCGCCTCGAGTGTGGTAGATTGTGGGTTTATCGGTGGTGTAATGGTTAGTGTGCTCGCCTCGAGTGTGGTAGATTGTGGGTTCATCGGTGGTGTAATGGTTAGCGTGCTTGCCTCGAGTGTGGTAGATTGTGAGTTCATCGGTGGTGTAATGGTTAGCGTGCTCGCCTCGAGTGTGGTAGGGTGTGGATTCATCGGTGGTGTAATGGTTAGCGTGCTCCCCTCGAGTGTAGTAGATTGTGGGTTCATCGGTGGTGTAATGGTTAGCGTGCTCTCCTCGAGTGTGGTAGATTGTGGGTTTATCGGTGGTGTAATGGTTAGTGTGCTCTCCTCGAGTGTGGTAGATTGTGGGTTCATCGTGGTGTAATGGTTAGCGTGCTCGCCTCGAGTATGGTAGATTCTGGTTCATCGATGGGGTAATGGTTAACGTGCTCGCCTCGAGTGTGGTTAGATTGTGGATTCATCGGTGGTGTAATGGTTAGCGTGCTCGCCTCGAGTGTGGTAGATTGTGATTCATCGGTGGTGTAATGGTTAGCGTGCACGCCTCGAGTGTGATAGATTGTGGGTTCATCGGTGGTGTAATGGGTAGCGTGCTCGCTTCGAGTGTGGTAGATTGTGGTTCATCGGTGGTGTAATGGTTAGCGTGCTCGCCTCGAGTGTGGTAGAGTGTGGTTCATCGGTGGTATAATGGTTAGCGTGCTCGCCTCGAGTGTGGTAGATTGTGGTTCATCGGTGGTGTAATGGTTAGCATGCTCGCCTCGAGTGTGGTAGATTGTGGATTCATCGGTGGTGTAATGGTTAGCGTGCTCGCCTTGAGTGTGGTAGATTGTGGGTTCATCGGTGGTGTAATGGTTAGCGTGCTCGACTCGAGTGTGGTAGAGTGTGAATTCATCGGTGGTGTAATGGTTAGCGTTCTCCCCTCGAGTGTAGTAGATTGTGGGTTCATCGGTGCTGTAATGGTTAGCGTGTTCGCCTCGAGTGTGGTAGATTGTGGGTTCATCGGTGGTGTAATGGTTAGCGTGCTCGACTCGAGTGTGGTAGATTGTGGATTCATCGGTGGTGTAATGGTTAGCGTGCTCGCCTCGAGTGTGGTAGATTCTGGTTCATCGGTGGTGTAATGGTTAACGTGCTCGCCTCGAGTGTGGTTAGATTGTGGATTCATCGGTGGTGTAATGGTTAGCGTGCTCGCCTCGAGTGTGGTAGATTGTGGTTCATCGGTGGTGTAATGGTTAGCATGCTCGCCTCGAGTGTGGTGATTGTGGGTTCATCGGTGGTGTAATGGTTAGCGTGCTCGCCTCGAGTGTGGTAGATTGTGGGTTTATCGGTGGTGTAATGGTTAGTGTGCTCGCCTCGAGTGTGGTAGATTGTGGGTTCATCGGTGGTGTAATGGTTAGCGTGCTTGCCTCGAGTGTGGTAGATTGTGAGTTCATCGGTGGTGTAATGGTTAGCGTGCTCGCCTCGAGTGTGGTAGAGTGTGGATTCATCGGTGGTGTAATGGTTAGCGTGCTCCCCTCGAGTGTAGTAGATTGTGGGTTCATCGGTGGTGTAATGGTTAGCGTGCTCTCCTCGAGTGTGGTAGATTGTGGGTTTATCGGTGGTGTAGTGGTTAGTGTGCTCGCCTCGAGTGTGGTAGATTGTGGGTTCATCGTGGTGTAATGGTTAGCGTGCTTGCCTCGAGTGTGGTAGATTGTGAGTTCATCGGTGGTGTAATGGTTAGCGTGCTCGCCTCGAGTGTGGTAGATTGTGGGTTCATCGGTGGTGTAATGGTTAGCGTGCTCGACTCGAGTGTGGTAGATTGTGGATCCATCGGTGGTGTAATGGTTAGCGTGCTCGCCTCGAGTGTGGTTAGATTGTGGATTCATCGGTGGTGTAATGGTTAGCGTGCTCGCCTCGAGTGTGGTAGAGTGTGGTTCATCGGTGGTGTAATGGTTAGTGTGCACGCCTCGAGTGTGATAGATTGTGGGTTCATCGGTGGTGTAATGGGTAGCGTGCTCGCTTCGAGTGTGGGAGATTGTGGTTCATCGGTGGTGTAATGGTTAGCGTGCTCGCCTCGAGTGTGGTAGATTGTGGTTCATCGGTGGTGTAATGGTTAGCATGCTCGCCTCGAGTGTGGTAGATTGTGGGTTCATCGGTGCTGTAATGGTTAGCGTGCTCGCCTCGAGTGTAGTAGATTGTGGTTCATCGGTGTTGTAATGGTTAGCGTGCTCGCCTCGAGTGTGGTAGATTGTGGTTCATCGGTGGTGTAATGGTTAGCATGCTCGCCTCAAGTGTGGTAGAGTGTGGTTCATCGGTGGTGTAATGGTTAGCGTGTTCGCCTCGAGTGTGGTAGATTGTGGGTTCATCGGTGGTGTAATGGTTAGCGTGCTCGCCTCGAGTGTGGTAGATTCTGGTTCACCGGTGGTGTAATGGTTAACGTGCTCGCCTCGAGTGTGGTTAGATTGTGGATTCATCGGTGGTGTAATGATTAGCGTGCTCGCCTCGAGTGTAGTAGATTGTGGTTCATCGGTGGTGTAATGGTTAGCGTGCAGGCCTTGAGTGTGATAGATTGTGGGTTCATCGGTGGTGTAATGGGTAGCGTGCTCGCTTCGAGTGTGGTTCATCGGTGGTGTAATGGTTAGCGTGCTCGCCTCGAGTGTGGTAGAGTGTGGTTCATCGGTGGTGTAATGGTTAGCGTGCTCGCCTCGAGTGTGGTAGATTGTGGATTCATCGGTGGTGTAATTGTTAGCGTGCTCGCCTCGAGTGTGGTAGATTGTGGTTCATTGGTGGTGTAATGGTTAGCGTGCTCGCCTCGAGTGTGGTAGATTGTGGGTTCATCGGTGTTGTAATGGTTAGCGTGCTCGCCTCGAGTGTGGTAGATTGTGGGTTTATCGGTAGTGTAATGGTTAGTGTACTCGCCTCGAGTGTGGTAGATTGTGGGTTCATCGGTGGTGTAATGGTTAGCGTGCTTGCCTCGAGTGTGGTAGATTGTGAGTTCATCGGTGGTGTAATGGTTAGCGTGCTCGCCTCGAGTGTGGTAGTGTGGATTCATTGGTGGTGTAATGGTTAGCGTGCTCCCCGCGAGTGTAGTAGATTGTGGGTTCATCGGTGCTGTAATGGTTAGCGTGTTCGCCTCGAGTGTGGTAGATTGTGGGTTCATCGGTGGTGTAATGGTTAGCGTGCTCGACTCGAGTGTGGTAGAGTGTGGATTCATCGGTGGTGTAATGGTTAGCGTGCTCCCCTGGAGTGTAGTAGATTGTGGGTTCATCGGTGGTGTAATGGTTAGCGTGTTCGCCTCGAGTGTGGTAGATTGTGGGTTCATCGGTGGTGTAATGGTTAGCGTGCTCGACTCGAGTGTGGTAGATTGTGGGTTCATCGGTGGTGTAATGGTTAGCGTGCTCGTCTCGAGTGTGGTAGATTCTGGTTCATCGATGGTGTAATGGTTAGCATGCTCGCCTCGAGTGTCGTAGATTGTAGATTCATCGGTGGTGTAATTGTTATCGTGCTCGACTCGAGTGTGGTAGAGTGTGGATTCATCGGTGGTGTAATGGTTAGCGTTCTCCCCTCGAGTGTAGTAGATTGTGGGTTCATCGGTGGTGTAATGGTTAGCGTGTTCGCCTCGAGTGTGGTAGATTGTGGGTTCATCGGTGGTGTAATGGTTAGCGTGCTCGACTCGAGTGTGGTAGATTGTGGATTCATCGGTGGTGTAATGGTTAGCGTGCTCGCCTCGAGTGTGGTAGATTCTGGTTCATCGGTGGTGTAATGGTTAACGTGCTCGCCTCGATTGTGGTTAGATTGTGGATTCATCGGTGGTGTAATGGTTAGCGTGCTCGCCTCGAGTGTGGTAGATTGTGGTTCATCGGTGGTGTAATGGTTAGCATGCTCGCCTCGAGTGTGGTAGATTGTGGGTTCATCGGTGGTGTAATGGTTAGCGTGCTCGCCTCGAGTGTGGTAGATTGTGGGTTTATCGGTGGTGTAATGGTTAGTGTGCTCGCCTCGAGTGTGGTAGATTGTGGGTTCATCGGTGGTGTAATGGTTAGCATGCTTGCCTCGAGTGTGGTAGATTGTGAGTTCATCGGTGGTGTAATGGTTAGCGTGCTCGCTTCGAGTATGGTAGATTGTGAGTTCATCGGTGGTGTAATGGTTAGCGTGCTCGCCTCGAGTGTGGTTAGATTGTGGATTCATCGGTGGTGTAATGGTTAGCGTGCTCGCCTCGAGTGTGGTAGATTGTGGTTCATCGGTGGTGTAATGGTTAGTGTGCACGCCTCGAGTGTGATAGATTGTGGGTTCATCGGTGGTGTAATGGTTAGCGTGCTCGCCTCGAGTGTGGTAGAGTGTGGATTCATCGGTGGTGTAATGGTTAGCGTGCTCCCCTCGAGGGTAGTAGATTGTGGGTTCATCGGTGGTGTAATGGTTAGCGTGCTCTCCTCGAGTGTGGTAGATTGTGGGTTTATCGGTGGTGTAATGGTTAGTGTGTTCGCCTCGAGTGTGGTAGATTGTGGGTTCATCGGTGGTGTTATGGTTAGCGTGCTCGACTCGAGTGTGGTAGATTGTGGATTCATCGGTGGTGTAATGGTTAGCGTGCTCGCCTCGAGTGTGGTAGATTGTGGGTTCATCGGTGCTGTAATGGTTAGCATGCTCGCTGCGAGTGTGGTAGAGTGTGGTTCATCGGTGGTGTAATGGTTAGCGTGTTCGCCTCGAGTGTGGTAGATTGTGGGTTCATCGGTGGTGTTATGGTTAGCGTGCTCGACTCGAGTGTGGTAGATTGTGGATTCATCGGTGGTGTAATGGTTAGCGTGCTCGCCTCGAGTGTGGTAGATTCTGGTTCACCGGTGGTGTAATGGTTAACGTGCTCGCCTCGAGTGTGGTTAGATTGTGGATTCATCGGTGGTGTAATGGTTAGCGTGCTTGCCTCGAGTGTGGTAGATTGTGGTTCATCGGTGGTGTAATGGTTAGCGCGCAGGCCTTGAGTGTGATAGATTGTGGGTTCATCGGTGGTGTAATGGGTAGCGTGCTCGCTTCGAGTGTGGTTCATCGGTGGTGTAATGGTTAGCGTGCTCGCCTCGAGTGTGGTAGAGTGTGGTTCATCGGTGGTGTAATGGTTAGCGTGCTCGCCTCGAGTGTGGTAGATTGTGGATTCATCGGTGGTGTAATGGTTAGCGTGCTCGCCTCGAGTGTAGTAGATTGTGGTTCATCGGTGGTGTAATGGTTAGCGTGCAGGCCTTGAGTGTGATAGATTGTGGGTTCATCGGTGGTGTAATGGGTAGCGTGCTCGCTTCGAGTGTGGTTCATCGGTGGTGTAATGGTTAGCGTGCTCGCCTCGAGTGTGGTAGAGTGTGGTTCATCGGTGGTGTAATGGTTAGCGTGCTCGCCTCGAGTGTGGTAGATTGTGGATTCATCGGTGGTGTAATTGTTAGCGTGCTCGCCTCGAGTGTGGTAGATTGTGGTTCATTGGTGGTGTAATGGTTAGCGTGCTCGCCTCGAGTGTGGTAGATTGTGGGTTCATCGGTGGTGTAATGGTTAGCGTGCTCGCCTCGAGTGTGGTAGATTGTGGGTTTATCGGTGGTGTAATGGTTAGTGTACTCGCCTCGAGTGTGGTAGATTGTGGGTTCATCGGTGGTGTAATGGTTAGCGTGCTTGCCTCGAGTGTGGTAGATTGTGAGTTCATCGGTGGTGTAATGGTTAGCGTGCTCGCCTCGAGTGTGGTAGTGTGGATTCATTGGTGGTGTAATGGTTAGCGTGCTCCCCGCGAGTGTAGTAGATTGTGGGTTCATCGGTGCTGTAATGGTTAGCGTGTTCGCCTCGAGTGTGGTAGATTGTGGGTTCATCGGTGGTGTAATGGTTAGCGTGCCCGACTCGAGTGTGGTAGAGTGTGGATTCATCGGTGGTGTAATGGTTAGTGTGCTCCCCTGGAGTGTAGTAGATTGTGTGTTCATCGGTGGTGTAATGGTTAGCGTGTTCGCCTCGAGTGTGGTAGATTGTGGGTTCATCGGTGGTGTAATGGTTAGCGTGCTCGACTCGAGTGTGGTAGATTGTGGGTTCATCGGTGGTGTAATGGTTAGCGTGCTCGCCTCGAGTGTGGTAGATTCTGGTTCATCGATGGTGTAATGGTTAGCATGCTCGCCTCGAGTGTCGTAGATTGTAGATTCATCGGTGGTGTAATTGTTATCGTGCTCGACTCGAGTGTGGTAGAGTGTGGATTCATCGGTGGTGTAATGGTTAGCGTTCTCCCCTCGAGTGTAGTAGATTGTGGGTTCATCGGTGGTGTAATGGTTAGCGTGTTCGCCTCGAGTGTGGTAGATTGTGGGTTCATCGGTGGTGTAATGGTTAGCGTGCTCGACTCGAGTGTGGTAGATTGTGGATTCATCGGTGGTGTAATGGTTAGCGTGCTCGCCTCGAGTGTGGTAGATTCTGGTTCATCGGTGGTGTAATGGTTAACGTGCTCGCCTCGATTGTGGTTAGATTGTGGATTCATCGGTGGTGTAATGGTTAGCGTGCTCGCCTCGAGTGTGGTAGATTGTGGTTCATCGGTGGTGTAATGGTTAGCATGCTCGCCTCGAGTGTGGTAGATTGTGGGTTCATCGGTGGTGTAATGGTTAGCGTGCTCGCCTCGAGTGTGGTAGATTGTGGGTTTATCGGTGGTGTAATGGTTAGTGTGCTCGCCTCGAGTGTGGTAGATTGTGGATTCATCGGTGGTGTAATGGTTAGCATGCTTGCCTCGAGTGTGGTAGATTGTGAGTTCATCGGTGGTGTAATGGTTAGCGTGCTCGCTTCGAGTGTGGTAGATTGTGAGTTCATCGGTGGTGTAATGGTTAGCGTGCTCGCCTCGAGTGTGGTTAGATTGTGGATTCATCGGTGGTGTAATGGTTAGCGTGCTCGCCTCGAGTGTGGTAGATTGTGGTTCATCGGTGGTGTAATGGTTAGTGTGCACGCCTCGAGTGTGATAGATTGTGGGTTCATCGGTGGTGTAATGGTTAGCGTGCTCGCCTCGAGTGTGGTAGAGTGTGGATTCATCGGTGGTGTAATGGTTAGCGTGCTCCCCTCGAGTGTAGTAGATTGTGGGTTCATCGGTGGTGTAATGGTTAGCGTGCTCTCCTCGAGTGTGGTAGATTGTGGGTTTATCGGTGGTGTAATGGTTAGTGTGTTCGCCTCGAGTGTGGTAGATTGTGGGTTAATCGGTGGTGTTATGGTTAGCGTGCTCGACTCGAGTGTGGTAGATTGTGGATTCATCGGTGGTGTAATGGTTAGCGTGCTCGCCTCGAGTGTGGTAGATTGTGGGTTCATCGGTGCTGTAATGGTTAGCATGCTCGCTGCGAGTGTGGTAGAGTGTGGTTCATCGGTGGTGTAATGGTTAGCGTGTTCGCCTCGAGTGTGGTAGATTGTGGGTTCATCGGTGGTGTTATGGTTAGCGTGCTCGACTCGAGTGTGGTAGATTGTGGATTCATCGGTGGTGTAATGGTTAGCGTGCTCGCCTCGAGTGTGGTAGATTCTGGTTCACCGGTGGTGTAATGGTTAACGTGCTCGCCTCGAGTGTGGTTAGATTGTGGATTCATCGGTGGTGTAATGGTTAGCGTGCTTGCCTCGAGTGTGGTAGATTGTGGTTCATCGGTGGTGTAATGGTTAGCGTGCAGGCCTTGAGTGTGATAGATTGTGGGTTCATCGGTGGTGTAATGGGTAGCGTGCTCGCTTCGAGTGTGGTTCATCGGTGGTGTAATGGTTAGCGTGCTCGCCTCGAGTGTGGTAGAGTGTGGTTCATCGGTGGTGTAATGGTTAGCGTGCTCGCCTCGAGTGTGGTAGATTGTGGTTCATCGGTGGTGTAATGGTTAGCGTGCTCGCCTCGAGTGTGGTAGATTGTGGGTTCATCGGTGGTGTAATGGTTAGCGTGCTCGCCTCGAGTGTGGTAGATTGTGGGTTTATCGGTGGTGTAATGGTTAGTGTGCTGGCCTCGAGTGTGGTAGATTGTGGGTTCATCGGTGGTGTAATGGTTAGCGTGCTTGCCTCGAGTGTGGTAGATTGTGAGTTCATCGGTGGTGTAATGGTTAGCGTGCTCGCCTCGAGTGTGGTAGTTTGTGGGTTCATCGGTGGTGTAATGGTTAGCGTGTTCGCCTCGAGTGTGGTAGATTGTGGGTTCATCGGTGGTGTAATGGTTAGCGTGCTCGACTCGAGTGTGGTAGAGTGTGGATTCATCGGTGATGTAATGGTTAGCGTGCTCCCCTCGAGTGTAGTAGATTGTGGGTTCATCGGTGGTGTAATGGTTAGCGTGTTCGCCTCGAGTGTGGTAGATTGTGGGTTCATCGGTGGTGTAATGGTTAGCGTGCTCGACTCGAGTGTGGTAGATTGTGGATTCATCGGTGGTGTAATGGTTAGCGTGCTCGCCTCGAGTGTGGTAGATTCTGGTTCATCGATGGTGTAATGGTTAACGTGCTCGCCTCGAGTGTGGTTAGATTGTGGATTCATCGGTGGTGTAATGGTTAGCGTGCTCGCCTCGAGTGTGGTAGATTGTGATTCATCGGTGGTGTAATGGTTAGCGTGCACGCCTCGAGTGTGATAGATTGTGGGTTCATCGGTGGTGTAATGGGTAGCGTACTCGCTTCGAGTGTGGTAGATTGTGGTTCATCGGTGGTGTAATGGTTAGCGTGCTCGCCTCGAGTGTGGTAGAATGTGGTTCATCGGTGGTGTAATGGTTAGCGTGCTCGCCTCGAGTGTGGTAGATTGTGGTTCATCGGTGGTGTAATGGTTAGCATGCTCGCCTCGAGTGTGGTAGATTGTGGATTCATCGGTGGTATAATTGTTAGCGTGCTCGCCTCGAGTGTGGTAGATTGTGGTTCATCGGTGGTGTAATGGTTAGCGTGCTCGCCTCGAGTGTAGTAGATTGTGGGTTCATCGGTGGTGTAATGGTTAGCGTGCTCGACTCGAGTGTGGTAGAGTGTGGATTCATCGGTGGTGTAATGGTTAGCGTTCTCCCCTCGAGTGTAGTAGATTGTGGGTTCATCGGTGCTCTAATGGTTAGCGTGTTCGCCTCGAGTGTGGTAGATTGTGGGTTCATCGGTGGTGTAATGATTAGCGTGCTCGACTCGAGTGTGGTATATTGTGGATTCATCGGTGGTGTAATGGTTAGCGTGCTCGCCTCGAGTGTGGTAGATTCTGGTTCATCGGTGGTGTAATGGTTAACGAGCTCGCCTCGAGTGTGGTTAGATTGTGGATTCATCGGTGGTGTAATGGTTAGCGTGCTCGCCTCGAGTGTGGTAGATTGTGGTTCATCGGTGGTGTAATGGTTAGCATGCTCGCCTCGAGTGTGGTAGATTGTGGGTTTATCGGTGGTGTAATGGTTAGTGTGCTTGCCTCGAGTGTGGTAGATTGTGGTTCATCGGTGGTGTAATGGTTAGCGTGCTCGCCTCGAGTTTGGTAAAGTGTGGTTCATCGGTGGTGTAATGGTTAGCGTGCTCGCCTCGAGTGTGGTAGATTGTGGTTCATCGGTGGTGTAATGGTTAGCATGCTCGCCTCGAGTGTGGTAGATTGTGGATTCATCGGTGGTGTAATTGTTAGCGTGCTCGCCTCGAGTGTGGTAGATTGTGGTTCATCGGTGGTGTAATGGTTAGCGTGCTCGCCTCGAGTGTGGTAGATTGTGGGTTCATCGGTGGTGTAATGGTTAGCGTGCTCGACTCGAGTGTGGTAGAGTGTGGATTCATCGGTGGTGTAATGGTTAGCGTTCTCCCCTCGAGTGTAGTAGATTGTGGGTTCATCGGTGCTGTAATGGTTAGCGTGTTCGCCTCGAGTGTGGTAGATTGTGGGTTCATCGGTGGTGTAATGGTTAGCGTGCTCGCCTCGAGTGTGGTAGATTGTGGATTCATCGGTGGTGTAATGGTTAGCGTGCTCGCCTCGAGTGTGGTAGATTCTGATTCATCGGTGGTGTAATGGTTAACGTGCTCGCCTCGAGTGTGGTTAGATTGTGGATTCATCGGTGGTGTAATGGTTAGCGTGCTCGCCTCGAGTGTGGTAGATTGTGGTTCATCGGTGGTGTAATGGTTAGCATGCTCGCCTCGAGTGTGGTAGATTGTGGGTTCATCGGTGGTGTAATGGTTAGCGTGCTCGCCTCGAGTGTGGTAGATTGTGGGTTTATCGGTGGTGTAATGGTTAGTGTGCTCGCCTCGAGTGTGGTAGATTGTGGGTTCATCGGTGGTGTAATGGTTAGCGTGCTTGCCTCGAGTGTGGTAGATTGTGAGTTCATCGGTGGTGTAATGGTTAGCGTGCTCGCCTCGAGTGTGGTAGGGTGTGGATTCATCGGTGGTGTAATGGTTAGCGTGCTCCCCTCGAGTTTAGTAGATTGTGGGTTCATCGGTGGTGTAATGGTTAGCGTGCTCTCCTCGAGTGTGGTAGATTGTGGGTTTATCGGTGGTGTAATGGTTAGTGTGCTCTCCTCGAGTGTGGTAGATTGTGGGTTCATCGTGGTGTAATGGTTAGCGTGCTTGCCTCGAGTGTGGTAGATTGTGAGTTCATCGGTGGTGTAATGGTTAGCGTGCTCGCCTCGAGTGTGGTAGATTGTGGGTTCATCGGTGGTGTAATGGTTAGCGTGCTCGACTCGAGTGTGGTAGATTGTGGATTCATCGGTGGTGTAATGGTTAGCGTGCTCGCCTCGAGTGTGGTTAGATTGTGGATTCATCGGTGGTGTAATGGTTAGCGTGCTCGCCTCGAGTGTGGTAGATTGTGGTTCATCGGTGGTGTAATGGGTAGCGTGCTCGCTTCGAGTGTGGTAGATTGTGGTTCATCGGTGGTGTAATGGTTAGCGTGCTCGCCTCGAGTGTGGTAGATTGTGGTTCATCGGTGGTGTAATGGTTAGCATGCTCGCCTCGAGTGTGGTAGATTGTGGGTTCATCGGTGCTGTAATGGTTAGCATGCTCGCTTCGAGTGTGGTAGAGTGTGGTTCATCGGTGGTGTAATGGTTAGCGTGTTCGCCTCGAGTGTGGTAGATTGTGGGTTCATCGGTGGTGTAATGGTTAGCGTGCTCAAACTCGAGTGTGGTAGATTGTGGATTCATCGGTGGTGTAATGGTTAGCGTGCTCGTCTCGAGTGTGGTAGATTCTGGTTCACCGGTGGTGTAATGGTTAACGTGCTCGCCTCGAGTGTGGTTAGATTGTGGATTCATCGGTGGTGTAATGGTTAGCGTGCTCGCCTCGAGTGTGGTAGATTGTGGTTCATCGGTGGTGTAATGGTTAGCGTGCAGGCCTTGAGTGTGATAGATTGTGGGTTCATCGGTGGTGTAATGGGTAGCGTGCTCGCTTCGAGTGTGGTTCATCGGTGGTGTAATGGTTAGCGTGCTCGCCTCGAGTGTGGTAGAGTGTGGTTCATCGGTGGTGTAATGGTTAGCGTGCTCGCCTCGAGTGTGGTAGATTGTGGGTTCATCGGTGGTGTAATGGTTAGCGTGCTTGCCTCGAGTGTGGTAGATTGTGAGTTCATCGGTGGTGTAATGGTTAGCGTGCTCGCCTCGAGTGTGGTAGTGTGGATTCATAGGTGGTGTAATGGTTAGCGTGCTCCCCTCGAGTGTAGTAGATTGTGGGTTCATCGGTGGTGTAATGGTTAGCGTGTTCGCCTCGAGTGTGGTACATTGTGGGTTCATCGGTGGTGTAATTGTTAGCGTGCTCGACTCGAGTGTGGTAGAGTGTGGATTCATCGGTGGTGTAATGGTTAGCGTGCTCCCCTCGAGTGTAGTAGATTGTGGGTTCATCGGTGGTGTAATGGTTAGCTTGTTCGCCTCGAGTGTGGTAGATTGTGGGTTCATCGGTGGTGTAATGGTTAGCGTGCTCGACTCGAGTGTGGTAGATTCTGGTTCATCGATGGTGTAATGGTTAACGTGCTCGCCTCGAGTGTGGTTAGATTGTGGATTCATCGGTGGTGTAATGGTTAGCGTGCTCGCCTCGAGTGTGGTAGATTGTGATTCATCGGTGGTGTAATGGTTAGCGTGCACGCCTCGAGTGTGATAGATTGTGGGTTCATCGGTGGTGTAATGGGTAGCGTACTCGCTTCGAGTGTGGTAGATTGTGGTTCATCGGTGGTGTAATGGTTAGCGTGCTCGCCTCGAGTGTGGTAGAGTGTGGTTCATCGGTGGTGTAATGGTTAGCGTGCTCGCTTCGAGTGTGGTAGATTGTGGTTCATCGGTGGTGTAATGGTTAGCGTGCTCGCCTCGAGTGTGGTAGATTGTGGTTCATCGGTGGTGTAATGGTTAGCATGCTCGCCTCGAGTGTGGTAGATTGTGGGTTCATCGGTGCTGTAATGGTTAGCATGCTCGCTTCGAGTGTGGTAGAGTGTGGTTCATCGGTGGTGTAATGGTTAGCGTGTTCGCCTCGAGTGTGGTAGATTGTGGGTTCATCGGTGGTGTAATGGTTAGCGTGCTCAAACTCGAGTGTGGTAGATTGTGGATTCATCGGTGGTGTAATGGTTAGCGTGCTCGCCTCGAGTGTGGTAGATTCTGGTTCACCGGTGGTGTAATGGTTAACGTGCTCGCCTCGAGTGTGGTTAGATTGTGGATTCATCGGTGGTGTAATGGTTAGCGTGCTCGCCTCGAGTGTGGTAGATTGTGGTTCATCGGTGGTGTAATGGTTAGCGTGCAGGCCTTGAGTGTGATAGATTGTGGGTTCATCGGTGGTGTAATGGGTAGCGTGCTCGCTTCGAGTGTGGTTCATCGGTGGTGTAATGGTTAGCGTGCTCGCCTCGAGTGTGGTAGAGTGTGGTTCATCGGTGGTGTAATGGTTAGCGTGCTCGCCTCGAGTGTGGTAGATTGTGGTTCATCGGTGGTGTAATGGTTAGCGTGCTCGCCTCGAGTGTGGTAGATTGTGGGTTCATCGGTGGTGTAATGGTTAGCGTGCTCGCCTCGAGTGTGGTAGATTGTGGGTTTATCGGTGGTGTAATGGTTAGTGTGCTCGCCTCGAGTGTGGTAGATTGTGGGTTCATCGGTGGTGTAATGGTTAGCGTGCTTGCCTCGAGTGTGGTAGATTGTGAGTTCATCGGTGGTGTAATGGTTAGCGTGCTCGCCTCGAGTGTGGTAGTGTGGATTCATCGGTGGTGTAATGGTTAGCGTGCTCCCCTCGAGTGTAGTAGATTGTGGGTTCATCGGTGGTGTAATGGTTAGCTTGTTCGCCTCGAGTGTGGTAGATTGTGGGTTCATCGGTGGTGTAATGGTTAGCGTGCTCGACTCGAGTGTGGTAGATTGAGGATTCATCGGTGGTGTAATGGTTAGCGTGCTCGCCTCGAGTGTGGTAGATTCTGGTTCATCGATGGTGTAATGGTTAACGTGCTCGCCTCGAGTGTGGTTAGATTGTGGATTCATCGGTGGTGTAATGGTTAGCGTGCTCGCCTCGAGTGTGGTAGATTGTGATTCATCGGTGGTGTAATGGTTAGCGTGCACGCCTCGAGTGTGATAGATTGTGGGTTCATCGGTGGTGTAATGGGTAGCGTACTCGCTTCGAGTGTGGTAGATTGTGGTTCATCGGTGGTGTAATGGTTAGCGTGCTCGCCTCGAGTGTGGTAGAGTGTGGTTCATCGGTGGTGTAATGGTTAGCGTGCTCGCCTCGAGTGTGGTAGATTGTGGTTCATCGGTGGTGTAATGGTTAGCATGCTCGCCTCGAGTGTGGTAGATTGTGGATTCATCGGTGGTATAATTGTTAGCGTTCTCGCCTCGAGTGTGGTAGATTGTGGTTCATCGGTGGTGTAATGGTTAGCGTGCTCGCCTCGAGTGTGGTAGAGTGTGGGTTCATCGGTGGTGTAATGGTTAACGTGCTCGACTCGAGTGTGGTAGAGTGTGGATTCATCGGTGGTGTAATGGTTAGCGTTCTCCCCTCGAGTGTAGTAGATTGTGGGTTCATCGGTGCTGTAATGGTTAACGTGTTCGCCTCGAGTGTGGTAGATTGTGGGTTCATCGGTGGTGTAATGGTTAGCGTGCTCGACTCGAGTGTGGTAGATTGTGGATTCATCGGTGGTGTAATGGTTAGCGTGCTCGCCTCGAGTGTGGTAGATTCTGGTTCATCGGTGGTGTAATGGTTAACGTGCTCGCCTCGAGTGTGGTTAGATTGTGGATTCATCGGTGGTGTAATGGTTAGCGTGCTCGCCTCGAGTGTGGTAGATTGTGGTTCATCGGTGGTGTAATGGTTAGCATGCTCGCCTCGAGTGTGGTAGATTGTGGGTTCATCGGTGGTGTAATGGTTAGCGTGCTCGCCTCGAGTGTGGTAGAGTGTGGTTCATCGGTGGTGTAATGGTTAGCGTGCTCGCCTCGAGTGTGGTAGATTGTGGTTCATCGGTGGTGTAATGGTTAGCATGCTCGCCTCGAGTGTGGTAGATTGTGGATTCATCGGTGGTGTAATTGTTAGCATGCTCGCCTCGAGTGTTGTAGATTGTGGTTCATCGGTGGTGTAATGGTTAGCGTGCTCGCCTCGAGTGTGGTAGATTGTGGGTTCATCGGTGGTGTAATGGTTAGCGTGCTCGACTCGAGTGTGGTAGAGTGTGGATTCATCGGTGGTGTAATGGTTAGCGTTCTCCCCTCGAGTGTAGTAGATTGTGGGTTCATCGGTGCTGTAATGGTTAGCGTGTTCGCCTCGAGTGTGGTAGATTGTGGGTTCATCGGTGGTGTAATGGTTAGCGTGCTCGCCTCGAGTGTGGTAGATTGTGGATTCATCGGTGGTGTAATGGTTAGCGTGCTCGCCTCGAGTGTGGTAGATTCTGGTTCATCGGTGGTGTAATGGTTAACGTGCTCGCCTCGAGTGTGGTTAGATTGTGGATTCATCGGTGGTGTAATGGTTAGCGTGCTCGCCTCGAGTGTGGTAGATTGTGGTTCATCGGTGGTGTAATGGTTAGCATGCTCGCCTCGAGTGTGGTAGATTGTGGGTTCATCGGTGGTGTAATGGTTAGCTTGCTCGCCTCGAGTGTGGTAGATTGTGGGTTTATCGGTGGTGTAATGGTTAGCGTGCTCGCCTCGAGTGTGGTAGATTGTGGGTTCATCGGTGGTGTAATGGTTAGCGTGCTTGCCTCGAGTGTGGTAGATTGTGAGTTCAACGGTGGTGTATTGGTTAGCGTGCTCGCCTCGAGTGTGGTAGGGTGTGGATTCATCGGTGGTGTAATGGTTAGCGTGCTCCCCTCGAGTGTAGTAGATTGTGGGTTCATCGGTGGTGTAATGGTTAGCGTGCTCTCCTCGAGTGTGGTAAATTGTGGGTTTATCGGTGGTGTAATGGTTAGTGTGCTCGCCTCGAGTGTGGTAGATTGTGGGTTCATCGTGGTGTAATGGTTAGCGTGCTCGCCTCGAGTGTGGTAGATTGTGAGTTCATAGGTGGTGTAATGGTTAGCATGCTCGCCTCGAGTGTGGTAGATTGTGGGTTCATCGGTGGTGTAATGGTTAGCGTGCTCGACTCGAGTGTGGTAGATTGTGGATTCATCGGTGGTGTAATATTTAGCGTGCTCGCCTCGAGTGTGGTTAGATTGTGGATTCATCGGTGGTGTAATGGTTAGCGTGCTCGCCTCGAGTGTGGTAGATTGTGGTTCATCGGTGGTGTAATGGGTAGCGTGCTCGCTTCGAGTGTGGTAGATTGTGGTTCATCGGTGGTGTAATGGTTAGCGTGCTCGCTTCGAGTGTGGTAGAGTCTGGTTCATTGGTGGTGTAATGGTTAGCGTGCTCGCCTCGAGTGTGGTAGATTGTGTTCATCGATGGTGTAATGGTTAGCATGCTCGCCTCGAGTGTGGTAGATTGTGGGTTCATCGGTGCTGTAATGGTTAGCGTGCTCGCCTCGAGTGTAGTAGATTGTGGTTCATCGGTGGTGTAATGGTTAGCGTGCTCGCCTCGAGTGTGGTAGATTGTGGTTCATCGGTGGTGTAATGGTTAGCATGCTCGCCTCGAGTGTGGTAGATTGTGGGTTCATCGGTGGTGTAATGGTTAGCATGCTCGCTTCGAGTGTGGTAGAGTGTGGTTCATCGGTGGTGTAATGGTTAGCGTGTTCGCCTCGAGTGTGGTAGATTGTGGGTTCATCGGTGGTGTAATGGTTAGCGTGCTCGCCTCGAGTGTGGTAGATTCTGGTTCACCGGTGGTGTAATGGTTAACGTGCTCGCCTCGAGTGTGGTTAGATTGTGGATTCATCGGTGGTGTAATGGTTAGCGTGCTCGACTCGAGTGTGGTAGAGTGTGGATTCAGCGGTGGTGTAATGGTTAGCGTTCTCCCCTCGAGTGTAGTAGATTGTGGGTTCATCGGTGCTGTAATGGTTAGCGTGTTCGCCTCGAGTGTGGTAGATTGTGGGTTCATCGGTGGTGTAATGGTTAGCGTGCTCGACTCGAGTGTGGTAGATTGTGGATTCATCGGTGGTGTAATGGTTAGCGTGCTCGCCTCGAGTGTGGTAGATTCTGGTTAATCGGTGGTGTAATGGTTTACGTGCTCGCCTCGAGTGTGGTTAGATTGTGGATTCATCGGTGGTGTAATGGTTAGCGTGCTCGCCTCGAGTGTGGTAGATTGTGGTTCATCGGTGGTGTAATGGTTAGCATGCTCGCCTCGAGTGTGGTAGATTGTGGGTTCATCGGTGGTGTAATGGTTAGCCTGCTCGCCTCGAGTGTGGTAGATTGTGGGTTTATCGGTGGTGTAATGGTTAGCGTGCTCGCCTCGAGTGTGGTAGATTGTGGGTACATCGGTGGTGTAATGGTTAGCGTGCTTGCCTCGAGTGTGGTAGATTGTGAGTTCATCGGTGGTGTAATGGTTAGCGTGCTCGCCTCGAGTGTGGTAGGGTGTGGATTCATCGGTGGTGTAATGGTTAGCGTGCTCCCCTCGAGTGTAGTAGATTGTGGGTTCATCGGTGGTGTAATGGTTAGCGTGCTCTCCTCGAGTGTGGTAGATTGTGGGTTTATCGGTGGTGTAATGGTTAGTGTGCTCGCCTCGAGTGTGGTAGATTGTGGGTTCATCGTGGTGTAATGGTTAGCGTGCTTGCCTCGAGTGTGGTAGATTGTGAGTTCATAGGTGGTGTAATGGTTAGCATGCTCGCCTCGAGTGTGGTAGATTGTGGGTTCATCGGTGGTGTAATGGTTAGCGTGCTCGACTCGAGTGTGGTAGATTGTGGATTCATCGGTGGTGTAATGGTTAGCGTGCTCGCCTCGAGTGTGGTTAGATTGTGGATTCATCGGTGGTGTAATGGTTAGCGTGCTCGCCTCGAGTGTGGTAGATTGTGGTTCATCGGTGGTGTAATGGGTAGCGTGCTCGCTTCGAGTGTGGTAGATTGTGGTTCATCGGTGGTGTAATGGTTAGCGTGCTCGCCTCGAGTGTGGTAGAGTCTGGTTCATTGGTGGTGTAATGGTTAGCGTGCTCGCCTCGAGTGTGGTAGATTGTGGTTCATCGATGGTGTAATGGTTAGCATGCTCGCCTCGAGTGTGGTAGATTGTGGGTTCATCGGTGCTGTAATGGTTAGCGTGCTCGCCTCGAGTGTAGTAGATTGTGGTTCATCGGTGGTGTAATGGTTAGCGTGCTCGCCTCGAGTGTGGTAGATTGTGGTTCATCGGTGGTGTAATGGTTAGCATGCTCGCCTCGAGTGTGGTAGATTGTGGGTTCATCGGTGCTGTAATGGTTAGCATGCTCGCTTCGAGTGTGGTAGGGTGTGGTTCATCGGTGGTGTAATGGTTAGCGTGTTCGCCTCGAGTGTGGTAGATTGTGGGTTCATCGGTGGTGTAATGGTTAGCGTGCTCGCCTCGAGTGTGGTAGATTCTGGTTCACCGGTGGTGTAATGGTTAACGTGCTCGCCTCGAGTGTGGTTAGATTGTGGATTCATCGGTGGTGTAATGGTTAGCGTGCAGGCCTTGAGTGTGATAGATTGTGGGTTCATCGGTGGTGTAATGGGTAGCGTGCTCGCTTCGAGTGTGGTTCATCGGTGGTGTAATGGTTAGCGTGCTCGCCTCGAGTGTGGTAGAGTGTGGTTCATCGGTGGTGTAATGGTTAGCGTGCTCGCCTCGAGTGTGGTAGATTGTGGTTCATCGGTGGTGTAATGGTTAGCATGCTCGCCTCGAGTGTGGTAGATTGTGGATTCATCGGTGGTGTAATTGTTAGCATGCTCGCCTCGAGTGTGGTAGATTGTGGTTCATTGGTGGTGTAATGGTTAGCGTGCTCGCCTCGAGTGTGGTAGATTGTGGGTTCATCGGTGGTGTAATGGTTAGCGTGCTCGCCTCGAGTGTGGTAGATTGTGGGTTTATCGGTGGTGTAATGGTTAGCGTGCTCGCCTCGAGTGTGGTAGATTGTGGGTTCATCGGTGGTGTAATGGTTAGCGAGCTTGCCTCGAGTGTGGTAGATTGTGAGTTCATCGGTGGTGTAATGGTTAGCGTGCTCGCCTCGAGTGTGGTAGAGTGTGGATTCATCGGTGGTGTAATGGTTAGCGTGCTCCCCTCGAGTGTAGTAGATTGTGGGTTCATCGGTGCTGTAATGGTTAGCGTGTTCGCCTCGAGTGTGGTAGATTGTGGGTTCATCGGTGGTGTAATGGTTAGCGTGCTCGACTCGAGTGTGGTAGAGTGTGGATTCATCGGTGGTGTAATGGTTAGCGTACTCCCCTCGAGTGTAGTAGATTGTGGGTTCATCGGTGGTGTAATGGTTAGCGTGTTCGCCTCGAGTGTGGTAGATTGTGGGTTCATCGGTGGTGTAATGGTTAGCGTGCTCGACTCGAGTGTGGTAGATTGTGG
The DNA here is from genome assembly GCA_963680875.1 of Bathymodiolus brooksi. NCBI lineage: Eukaryota > Metazoa > Mollusca > Bivalvia > Mytilida > Modiolidae > Bathymodiolus > Bathymodiolus brooksi. Next base: position 14,425,768 of record OY804590.1, read on the forward strand.
ATTCATTGGTGGTGTAATGGTTAGTGTGCTCGCCTCGAGTGTGGTAGATTCTGGTTCATCGATGGTGTAATGGTTAACGTGCTCGCCTCGAGTGTGGTAGATTGTGGATTCATCGGTGGTGTAATGGTTAGCGTGCTCGCCTCGAGTGTGGTAGATTGTGGTTCATCGGTGGTGTAATGGTTAGCATGCTCGCCTCGAGTGTGGTAGATTGTGGGTTCATCGGTGGTGTAATGGTTAGCGTGCTCGCCTCGAGTGTGGTAGATTTTGGGTTCATCGGTGGTGTAATGGTTAGCGTGCTTGCCTCGAGTGTGGTAGATTGTGAGTTCATCGGTGGTGTAATGGTTAGCGTGCTTGCCTCGAGTGTGGTAGAGTGTGGATTCATCGGTGGTGTAATGGTTAGCTTGCTCCCCTCGAGTGTAGTAGATTGTGGGTTCATCGGTGGTGTAATGGTTAGTGTGCACGCCTCGAGTGTGATAGATTGTGGGTTCATCGGTGGTGTAATGGGTAGCGTGCTCGCTTCGAGTGTGGTAGATTGTGGTTCATCGGTGGTGTAATGGTTAGCGTGCTCGCCTCGAGTGTGGTAGAGTGTGGTTCATTGGTGGTGTAATGGTTAGCGTGCTCGCCTCGAGTGTGGTAGATTGTGGTTCATCGGTGGTGTAATGGTTAGCGTGCAGGCCTTGAGTGTGATAGATTGTGGGTTCATCGGTGGTGTAATGGGTAGCGTGCTCGCTTCGAGTGTGGTTCATCGGTGGTGTAATGGTTAGCGTGCTCGCCTCGAGTGTGGTAGAGTGTGGTTCATCGGTGGTGTAATGGTTAGCGTGCTCGCCTCGAGTGTGGTAGATTGTGGTTCATCGGTGGTGTAATGGTTAGCATGCTCGCCTCGAGTGTGGTAGATTGTGGATTCATCGGTGGTGTAATTGTTAGCGTGCTCGCCTCGAGTGTGGTAGATTGTGGTTCATCGGTGGTGTAATGGTTAGCGTGCTCGCCTCGAGTGTGGTAGATTGTGGGTTCATCGGTGGTGTAATGGTTAGCGTGCTCGCCTCGAGTGTGGTAGATTGTGGGTTTATCGGTGGTGTAATGGTTAGTGTGCTCGCCTCGAGTGTGGTAGATTGTGGGTTCATCGGTGGTGTAATGGTTAGCGAGCTTGCCTCGAGTGTGGTAGATTGTGAGTTCATCGGTGGTGTAATGGTTAGCGTGCTCGCCTCGAGTGTGGTAGAGTGTGGATTCATCGGTGGTGTAATGGTTAGCGTGCTCCCCTCGAGTGTAGTAGATTGTGGGTTCATCGATGCTGTAATGGTTAGCGTGTTCGCCTCGAGTGTGGTAGATTGTGGGTTCATCGGTGGTGTAATGGTTAGCGTGCTCGACTCGAGTTTGGTAGAGTGTGGATTCATCGGTGGTGTAATGGTTAGCGTGCTCCCCTCGAGTGTAGTAGATTGTGGGTTCATCGGTGGTGTAATGGTTAGCGTGTTCGCCTCGAGTGTGGTAGATTGTGGGTTCATCGGTGGTGTAATGGTTAGCGTGCTCGACTCGAGTGTGGTAGATTGTGGATTCATCGGTGGTGTAATGGTTAGTGTGCTCGCCTCGAGTGTGGTAGATTCTGGTTCATCGATGGTGTAATGGTTAACGTGCTCGCCTCGAGTGTGGTTAGATTGTGGATTCATCGGTGGTGTAATGGTTAGCGTGCTCGCCTCGAGTGTGGTAGATTGTGATTCATCGGTGGTGTAATGGTTAGCGTGCACGCCTCGAGTGTGATAGATTGTGGGTTCATCGGTGGTGTAATGGGTAGCGTGCTCGCTTCGAGTGTGTTAGATTGTGGTTCATCGGTGGTGTAATGGTTAGCGTGCTCGCCTCGAGTGTGGTTCATCGGTGGTGTAATGGTTAGCGTGCTCGCCTCGAGTGTGGTAGATTCTGGTTCATCGGTGGTGTAATGGTTAACGTGCTCGCCTCGAGTGTGGTTAGATTGTGGATTCATCGGTGGTGTAATGGTTAGCGTGCTCGCCTCGAGTGTGGTAGATTGTGGTTCATCGGTGGTGTAATGGTTAGCGTGCAGGCCTTGAGTGTGATAGATTGTGGGTTCATCGGTGGTGTAATGGGTAGCGTGCTCGCTTCGAGTGTGGTTCATCGGTGGTGTAATGTTTAGCGTGCTCGCCTCGAGTGTGGTAGAGAGTGGTTCATCGATGGTGTAATGGTTAGCGTGCTCGCCTCGAGTGTGGTAGATTGTGGATTCATCGGTGGTGTAATTGTTAGCGTGCTCGACTCGAGTGTGGTAGATTGTGGTTCATTGATGGTGTAATGGTTAGCGTGCTCGCCTCGAGTGTGGTAGATTGTGGGTTCATCGGTGGTGTAATGGTTAGCGTGCTCGCCTCGAGTGTGGTAGATTGTGGGTTTATCGGTGGTGTAATGGTTAGTGTGCTCGCCTCGAGTGTGGTAGATTGTGGGTTCATCGGTGGTGTAATGGTTAGCGAGCTTGCCTCGAATGTGGTAGATTGTGAGTTCATCGGTGGTGTAATGGTTAGCGTGCTCGCCTCGAGTGTGGTAGAGTGTGGATTCATCGGTGGTGTAATGGTTAGCGTGCTCCCCTCGAATGTAGTAGATTGTGGGTTCATCGGTGCTGTAATGGTTAGCGTGTTCGCCTCGAGTGTGGTAGATTGTGGGTTCATCGGTGGTGTAATGGTTAGCGTGCTCGACTCGAGTGTGGTAGAGTGTGGATTCATCGGTGGTGTAATGGTTAGCGTGCTCCCCTCGAGTGTAGTAGATTGTGGGTTCATCGGTGGTGTAATGGTTAGCGTGTTCGCCTCGAGTGTGGTAGATTGTGGGTTCATCGGTGGTGTAATGGTTAGCGTGCTCGCCTCGAGTGTGGTAGATTGTGGTTCATCGGTGATGTAATGGTTAGCGTGCAGGCCTTGAGTGTGATAGATTGTGGGTTCATCGGTGGTGTAATGGGTAGCGTTCTCGCTTCGAGTGTGGTTCATCGGTGGTGTAATGGTTAGCGTGCTCGCCTCGAGTGTGGTAGAGTGTGGTTCATCGGTGGTGTAATGGTTAGCGTGCTCCCCTCGAGTGTAGTAGATTGTGGGTTCATCGGTGGTGTAATGGTTAGCGTGTTCGCCTCGAGTGTGGTTAGATTGTGGATTCATCGGTGGTGTAATGGTTAGCGTGCTCGCCTCGAGTGTGGTAGATTGTGGTTCATCGGTGGTGTAATGGTTAGCGTGCAGGCCTTGAGTGTGATAGATTGTGGGTTCATCGGTGGTGTAATGGGTAGCGTGCTCGCTTCGAGTGTGGTTCATCGGTGGTGTAATGGTTAGCGTGCTCGCCTCGAGTGTGGTAGAGTGTGGTTCATCGGTGGTGTAATGGTTAGCGTGCTCGCCTCGAGTGTGGTAGATTGTGGATTCATCGGTGGTGTAATTGTTAGCGTGCTCGCCTCGAGTGTGGTAGATTGTGGTTCATTGGTGGTGTAATGGTTAGCGTGCTCGCCTCGAGTGTGGTAGATTGTGGGTTCATCGGTGGTGTAATGGTTAGTGTGCTCGCTTCGAGTGTGGTAGATTGTGTGTTTATCGGTGGTGTAATGGTTAGTGTGCTCGCCTCGAGTGTGGTAGATTGTGGGTTCATCGGTGGTGTAATGGTTAGCGAGCTTGCCTCGAATGTGGTAGATTGTGAGTTCATCGGTGGTGTAATGGTTAGCGTGCTCGCCTCGAGTGTGGTAGAGTGTGGATTCATCGGTGGTGTAATGGTTAGCGTGCTCCCCTCGAGTGTAGTAGATTGTGGGTTCATCGGTGCTGTAATGGTTAGCGTGTTCGCCTCGAGTGTGGTAGATTGTGGGTTCATCGGTGGTGTAATGGTTAGCGTGCTCGACTCGAGTGTGGTAGAGTGTGGATTCATCGGTGGTGTAATGGTTAGCGTGCTCCCCTCGATTGTAGTAGATTGTGGGTTCATCGGTGGTGTAATGGTTAGCGTGTTCGCCTCGAGTGTGGTAGATTGTGGGTTCATCGGTGGTGTAATGGTTAGCGTGCTCGACTCGAGTGTGGTAGATTGTGGATTCATTGGTGGTGTAATGGTTAGTGTGCTCGCCTCGAGTGTGGTAGATTCTGGTTCATCGATGGTGTAATGGTTAACGTGCTCGCCTCGAGTGTGGTTAGATTGTGGATTCATCGGTGGTGTAATGGTTAGCGTGCTCGCCTCGAGTGTGGTAGATTGTGATTCATCGGTGGTGTAATGGTTAGCGTGCACGCCTCGAGTGTGATAGATTGTGGGTTCATCGGTGGTGTAATGGGTAGCGTGCTTGCCTCGAGTGTGGTAGATTGTGAGTTCATCGGTGGTGTAATGGTTAGCGTGCTTGCCTCGAGTGTGGTAGAGTGTGGATTCATCGGTGGTGTAATGGTTAGCGTGCTCGCCTCGAGTGTGGTAGATTGTGGTTCATCGGTGGTGTAATGGTTAGCATGCTCGCCTCGAGTGTGATAGATTGTGGGTTCATCGGTGGTGTAATGGTTAGCGTGCTCGCCTCGAGTGTGGTAGATTTTGGGTTTATCTGTGGTGTAATGGTTAGTGTGCTCGCCTCGAGTGTGGTAGATTGTGGGTTCATCGGTGGTGTAATGGTTAGCGTGCTTGCCTCGAGTGTGGTAGATTGTGAGTTCATCGGTGGTGTAATGGTTAGCGTGCTTGCCTCGAGTGTGGTAGAGTGTGGATTCATCGGTGGTGTAATGGTTAGCGTGCTCCCCTCGAGTGTAGTAGATTGTGGGTTCATCGGTGGTGTAATGGTTAGCGTGCTCTCCTCGAGTGTGGTAGATTGTGGGTTTATCTGTGGTGTAATGGTTAGTGTGCACGCCTCGAGTGTGATAGATTGTGGGTTCATCGGTGGTTTAATGGGTAGCGTGCTCGCTTCGAGTGTGGTAGATTGTGGTTCATCGGTGGTGTAATGGTTAGCGTGCTCGCCTCGAGTGTGGTAGAGTGTGGTTCATTGGTGGTGTAATGGTTAGCGTGCTCGCCTCGAGTGTGGTAGATTGTGGTTCATCGGTGGTGTAATGGTTAGCGTGCAGGCCTTTAGTGTGATAGATTGTGGGTTCATCGGTGGTGTAATGGGTAGCGTGCTCGCTTCGAGTGTGGTTCATCGGTGGTGTAATGGTTAGCGTGCTCGCCTCGAGTGTGGTAGAGTGTGGTTCATCGGTGGTGTAATGGTTAGCGTGCTCGCCTCGAGTGTGGTAGATTGTGGTTCATCGGTGGTGTAATGGTTAGCATGCTCGCCTCGAGTGTGGTAGATTGTAGATTCATCGGTGGTGTAATTGTTAGCGTGCTCGCCTCGAGTGTGGTAGATTGTGGTTCATCGGTGGTGTAATGGTTAGCGTGCTCGCCTCGAGTGTGGTAGATTGTGGGTTCATCGGTGGTGTAATGGTTAGCGTGCTTGCCTCGAGTGTGGTAGATTGTGGTTCATCGGTGGTGTAATGGTTAGCGTGCTCGCCTCGAGTTTGGTAAAGTGTGGTTCATCGGTGGTGTAATGGTTAGCGTGCTCGCCTCGAGTGTGGTAGATTGTGGTTCATCGGTGGTGTAATGGTTAGCATGCTCGCCTCGAGTGTGGTAGATTGTGGATTCATCGGTGGTGTAATTGTTAGCGTGCTCGCCTCGAGTGTGGTAGATTGTGGTTCATCGGTGGTGTAATGGTTAGCGTGCTCGCCTCGAGTGTGGTAGATTGTGGGTTCATCGGTGGTGTAATGGTTAGCGTGCTCGACTCGAGTGTGGTAGAGTGTGGATTCATCGGTGGTGTAATGGTTAGCGTTCTCCCCTCGAGTGTAGTAGATTGTGGGTTCATCGGTGCTGTAATGGTTAGCGTGTTCGCCTCGAGTGTGGTAGATTGTGGGTTCATCGGTGGTGTAATGGTTAGCGTGCTCGCCTCGAGTGTGGTAGATTGTGGATTCATCGGTGGTGTAATGGTTAGCGTGCTCGCCTCGAGGGTGGTAGATTCTGATTCATCGGTGGTGTAATGGTTAACGTGCTCGCCTCGAGTGTGGTTAGATTGTGGATTCATCGGTGGTGTAATGGTTAGCGTGCTCGCCTCGAGTGTGGTAGATTGTGGTTCATCGGTGGTGTAATGGTTAGCATGCTCGCCTCGAGTGTGGTAGATTGTGGGTTCATCGGTGGTGTAATGGTTAGCGTGCTCGCCTCGAGTGTGGTAGATTGTGGGTTTATCGGTGGTGTAATGGTTAGTGTGCTCGCCTCGAGTGTGGTAGATTGTGGGTTCATCGGTGGTGTAATGGTTAGCGTGCTTGCCTCGAGTGTGGTAGATTGTGAGTTCATCGGTGGTGTAATGGTTAGCGTGCTCGCCTCGAGTGTGGTAGGGTGTGGATTCATCGGTGGTGTAATGGTTAGCGTGCTCCCCTCGAGTTTAGTAGATTGTGGGTTCATCGGTGGTGTAATGGTTAGCGTGCTCTCCTCGAGTGTGGTAGATTGTGGGTTTATCGGTGGTGTAATGGTTAGTGTGCTCTCCTCGAGTGTGGTAGATTGTGGGTTCATCGTGGTGTAATGGTTAGCGTGCTTGCCTCGAGTGTGGTAGATTGTGAGTTCATCGGTGGTGTAATGGTTAGCGTGCTCGCCTCGAGTGTGGTAGATTGTGGGTTCATCGGTGGTGTAATGGTTAGCGTGCTCGACTCGAGTGTGGTAGATTGTGGATTCATCGGTGGTGTAATGGTTAGCGTGCTCGCCTCGAGTGTGGTTAGATTGTGGATTCATCGGTGGTGTAATGGTTAGCGTGCTCGCCTCGAGTGTGGTAGATTGTGGTTCATCGGTGGTGTAATGGGTAGCGTGCTCGCTTCGAGTGTGGTAGATTGTGGTTCATCGGTGGTGTAATGGTTAGCGTGCTCGCCTCGAGTGTGGTAGATTGTGGTTCATCGGTGGTGTAATGGTTAGCATGCTCGCCTCGAGTGTGGTAGATTGTGGGTTCATCGGTGCTGTAATGGTTAGCGTGCTCGCCTCGAGTGTGGTAGAGTGTGGTTCATCGGTGGTGTAATGGTTAGCGTGCTCGCCTCGAGTGTGGTAGATTGTGGTTCATCGGTGGTGTAATGGTTAGCGTGCTCGCCTCGAGTGTGGTAGATTGTGGGTTCATCGGTGGTGTAATGGTTAGCGTGCTCGCCTCGAGTGTGGTAGATTGTGGGTTTATCGGTGGTGTAATGGTTAGTGTGCTCGCCTCGAGTGTGGTAGATTGTGGGTTCATCGGTGGTGTAATGGTTAGCGTGCTTGCCTCGAGTGTGGTAGATTGTGAGTTCATCGGTGGTGTAATGGTTAGCGTGCTCGCCTCGAGTGTGGTAGTGTGGATTCATAGGTGGTGTAATGGTTAGCGTGCTCCCCTCGAGTGTAGTAGATTGTGGGTTCATCGGTGGTGTAATGGTTAGCGTGTTCGCCTCGAGTGTGGTACATTGTGGGTTCATCGGTGGTGTAATTGTTAGCGTGCTCGACTCGAGTGTGGTAGAGTGTGGATTCATCGGTGGTGTAATGGTTAGCGTGCTCCCCTCGAGTGTAGTAGATTGTGGGTTCATCGGTGGTGTAATGGTTAGCTTGTTCGCCTCGAGTGTGGTAGATTGTGGGTTCATCGGTGGTGTAATGGTTAGCGTGCTCGACTCGAGTGTGGTAGATTGTGGATTCATCGGTGGTGTAATGGTTAGCGTGCTCGCCTCGAGTGTGGTAGATTCTGGTTCATCGATGGTGTAATGGTTAACGTGCTCGCCTCGAGTGTGGTTAGATTGTGGATTCATCGGTGGTGTAATGGTTAGCGTGCTCGCCTCGAGTGTGGTAGATTGTGATTCATCGGTGGTGTAATGGTTAGCGTGCACGCCTCGAGTGTGATAGATTGTGGGTTCATCGGTGGTGTAATGGGTAGCGTACTCGCTTCGAGTGTGGTAGATTGTGGTTCATCGGTGGTGTAATGGTTAGCGTGCTCGCCTCGAGTGTGGTAGAGTGTGGTTCATCGGTGGTGTAATGGTTAGCGTGCTCGCTTCGAGTGTGGTAGATTGTGGTTCATCGGTGGTGTAATGGTTAGCGTGCTCGCCTCGAGTGTGGTAGATTGTGGTTCATCGGTGGTGTAATGGTTAGCATGCTCGCCTCGAGTGTGGTAGATTGTGGGTTCATCGGTGCTGTAATGGTTAGCATGCTCGCTTCGAGTGTGGTAGAGTGTGGTTCATCGGTGGTGTAATGGTTAGCGTGTTCGCCTCGAGTGTGGTAGATTGTGGGTTCATCGGTGGTGTAATGGTTAGCGTGCTCAAACTCGAGTGTGGTAGATTGTGGATTCATCGGTGGTGTAATGGTTAGCGTGCTCGCCTCGAGTGTGGTAGATTCTGGTTCACCGGTGGTGTAATGGTTAACGTGCTCGCCTCGAGTGTGGTTAGATTGTGGATTCATCGGTGGTGTAATGGTTAGCGTGCTCGCCTCGAGTGTGGTAGATTGTGGTTCATCGGTGGTGTAATGGTTAGCGTGCAGGCCTTGAGTGTGATAGATTGTGGGTTCATCGGTGGTGTAATGGGTAGCGTGCTCGCTTCGAGTGTGGTTCATCGGTGGTGTAATGGTTAGCGTGCTCGCCTCGAGTGTGGTAGAGTGTGGTTCATCGGTGGTGTAATGGTTAGCGTGCTCGCCTCGAGTGTGGTAGATTGTGGTTCATCGGTGGTGTAATGGTTAGCGTGCTCGCCTCGAGTGTGGTAGATTGTGGGTTCATCGGTGGTGTAATGGTTAGCGTGCTCGCCTCGAGTGTGGTAGAGTGTGGTTCATCGGTGGTGTAATGGTTAGCGTGTTCGCCTCGAGTGTGGTAGATTGTGGGTTCATCGGTGGTGTAATGGTTAGCGTGCTCAAACTCGAGTGTGGTAGATTGTGGATTCATCGGTGGTGTAATGGTTAGCGTGCTCGCCTCGAGTGTGGTAGATTCTGGTTCACCGGTGGTGTAATGGTTAACGTGCTCGCCTCGAGTGTGGTTAGATTGTGGATTCATCGGTGGTGTAATGGTTAGCGTGCTCGCCTCGAGTGTGGTAGATTGTGGTTCATCGGTGGTGTAATGGTTAGCGTGCAGGCCTTGAGTGTGATAGATTGTGGGTTCATCGGTGGTGTAATGGGTAGCGTGCTCGCTTCGAGTGTGGTTCATCGGTGGTGTAATGGTTAGCGTGCTCGCCTCGAGTGTGGTAGAGTGTGGTTCATCGGTGGTGTAATGGTTAGCGTGCTCGCCTCGAGTGTGGTAGATTGTGGTTCATCGGTGGTGTAATGGTTAGCGTGCTCGCCTCGAGTGTGGTAGATTGTGGTTCATCGGTGGTGTAATGGTTAGCATGCTCGCCTCGAGTGTGATAGATTGTGGGTTCATCGGTGGTGTAATGGTTAGCGTGCTCGCCTCGAGTGTGGTAGATTTTGGGTTTATCTGTGGTGTAATGGTTAGTGTGCTCGCCTCGAGTGTGGTAGATTGTGGGTTCATCGGTGGTGTAATGGTTAGCGTGCTTGCCTCGAGTGTGGTAGATTGTGAGTTCATCGGTGGTGTAATGGTTAGCGTGCTTGCCTCGAGTGTGGTAGAGTGTGGATTCATCGGTGGTGTAATGGTTAGCGTGCTCCCCTCGAGTGTAGTAGATTGTGGGTTCATCGGTGGTGTAATGGTTAGCGTGCTCTCCTCGAGTGTGGTAGATTGTGGGTTTATCTGTGGTGTAATGGTTAGTGTGCACGCCTCGAGTGTGATAGATTGTGGGTTCATCGGTGGTTTAATGGGTAGCGTGCTCGCTTCGAGTGTGGTAGATTGTGGTTCATCGGTGGTGTAATGGTTAGCGTGCTCGCCTCGAGTGTGGTAGAGTGTGGTTCATTGGTGGTGTAATGGTTAGCGTGCTCGCCTCGAGTGTGGTAGATTGTGGTTCATCGGTGGTGTAATGGTTAGCGTGCAGGCCTTTAGTGTGATAGATTGTGGGTTCATCGGTGGTGTAATGGGTAGCGTGCTCGCTTCGAGTGTGGTTCATCGGTGGTGTAATGGTTAGCGTGCTCGCCTCGAGTGTGGTAGATTGTGGTTCATCGGTGGTGTAATGGTTAGCGTGCTCGCCTCGAGTGTGGTAGATTGTGGTTCATCGGTGGTGTAATGGTTAGCATGCTCGCCTCGAGTGTGGTAGATTGTGGTTCATCGGTGGTGTAATTGTTAGCGTGCTCGCCTCGAGTGTGGTAGATTGTGGTTCATCGGTGGTGTAATGGTTAGCGTGCTCGCCTCGAGTGTGGTAGATTGTGGGTTCATCGGTGGTGTAATGGTTAGCGTGCTTGCCTCGAGTGTGGTAGATTGTGGTTCATCGGTGGTGTAATGGTTAGCGTGCTTGCCTCGAGTGTGGTAGATTGTGAGTTCATCGGTGGTGTAATGGTTAGCGTGCTCGCCTCGAGTGTGGTAGTGTGGATTCATAGGTGGTGTAATGGTTAGCGTGCTCCCCTCGAGTGTAGTAGATTGTGGGTTCATCGGTGGTGTAATGGTTAGCGTGTTCGCCTCGAGTGTGGTACATTGTGGGTTCATCGGTGGTGTAATTGTTAGCGTGCTCGACTCGAGTGTGGTAGAGTGTGGATTCATCGGTGGTGTAATGGTTAGCGTGCTCCCCTCGAGTGTAGTAGATTGTGGGTTCATCGGTGGTGTAATGGTTAGCTTGTTCGCCTCGAGTGTGGTAGATTGTGGGTTCATCGGTGGTGTAATGGTTAGCGTGCTCGACTCGAGTGTGGTAGATTGTGGATTCATCGGTGGTGTAATGGTTAGCGTGCTCGCCTCGAGTGTGGTAGATTCTGGTTCATCGATGGTGTAATGGTTAACGTGCTCGCCTCGAGTGTGGTTAGATTGTGGATTCATCGGTGGTGTAATGGTTAGCGTGCTCGCCTCGAGTGTGGTAGATTGTGATTCATCGGTGGTGTAATGGTTAGCGTGCACGCCTCGAGTGTGATAGATTGTGGGTTCATCGGTGGCGTAATGGGTAGCGTACTCGCTTCGAGTGTGGTAGATTGTGGTTCATCGGTGGTGTAATGGTTAGCGTGCTCGCCTCGAGTGTGGTAGAGTGTGGTTCATCGGTGGTGTAATGGTTAGCGTGCTCGCTTCGAGTGTGGTAGATTGTGGTTCATCGGTGGTGTAATGGTTAGCGTGCTCGCCTCGAGTGTGGTAGATTGTGGTTCATCGGTGGTGTAATGGTTAGCATGCTCGCCTCGAGTGTGGTAGATTGTGGGTTCATCGGTGCTGTAATGGTTAGCATGCTCGCTTCGAGTGTGGTAGAGTGTGGTTCATCGGTGGTGTAATGGTTAGCGTGTTCGCCTCGAGTGTGGTAGATTGTGGGTTCATCGGTGGTGTAATGGTTAGCGTGCTCAAACTCGAGTGTGGTAGATTGTGGATTCATCGGTGGTGTAATGGTTAGCGTGCTCGCCTCGAGTGTGGTAGATTCTGGTTCACCGGTGGTGTAATGGTTAACGTGCTCGCCTCGAGTGTGGTTAGATTGTGGATTCATCGGTGGTGTAATGGTTAGCGTGCTCGCCTCGAGTGTGGTAGATTGTGGTTCATCGGTGGTGTAATGGTTAGCGTGCAGGCCTTGAGTGTGATAGATTGTGGGTTCATCGGTGGTGTAATGGGTAGCGTGCTCGCTTCGAGTGTGGTTCATCGGTGGTGTAATGGTTAGCGTGCTCGCCTCGAGTGTGGTAGAGTGTGGTTCATCGGTGGTGTAATGGTTAGCGTGCTCGCCTCGAGTGTGGTAGATTGTGGTTCATCGGTGGTGTAATGGTTAGCGTGCTCGCCTCGAGTGTGGTAGATTGTGGGTTCATCGGTGGTGTAATGGTTAGCGTGCTCGCCTCGAGTGTGGTAGATTGTGGGTTTATCGGTGGTGTAATGGTTAGTGTGCTCGCCTCGAGTGTGGTAGATTGTGGGTTCATCGGTGGTGTAATGGTTAGCGTGCTTGCCTCGAGTGTGGTAGATTGTGAGTTCATCGGTGGTGTAATGGTTAGCGTGCTCGCCTCGAGTGTGGTAGTGTGGATTCATAGGTGGTGTAATGGTTAGCGTGCTCCCCTCGAGTGTAGTAGATTGTGGGTTCATCGGTGGTGTAATGGTTAGCGTGTTCGCCTCGAGTGTGGTACATTGTGGGTTCATCGGTGGTGTAATGGTTAGCGTGCTCGACTCGAGTGTGGTAGATTGTGGATTCATCGGTGGTGTAATGGTTAGCGTGCTCGCCTCGAGTGTGGTAGATTCTGGTTCATCGATGGTGTAATGGTTAACGTGCTCGCCTCGAGTGTGGTTAGATTGTGGATTCATCGGTGGTGTAATGGTTAGCGTGCTCGCCTCGAGTGTGGTAGATTGTGATTCATCGGTGGTGTAATGGTTAGCGTGCACGCCTCGAGTGTGACAGATTGTGGGTTCATCGGTGGTGTAATGGGTAGCGTACTCGCTTCGAGTGTGGTAGATTGTGGTTCATCGGTGGTGTAATGGTTAGCGTGCTCGCCTCGAGTGTGGTAGAGTGTGGTTCATCGGTGGTGTAATGGTTAGCGTGCTCGCCTCGAGTGTGGTAGATTGTGGTTCATCGGTGGTGTAATGGTTAGCATGCTCGCCTCGAGTGTGGTAGATTGTGGATTCATCGGTGGTATAATTGTTAGCGTTCTCGCCTCGAGTGTGGTAGATTGTGGTTCATCGGTGGTGTAATGGTTAGCGTGCTCGCCTCGAGTGTGGTAGAGTGTGGGTTCATCGGTGGTGTAATGGTTAACGTGCTCGACTCGAGTGTGGTAGAGTGTGGATTCATCGGTGGTGTAATGGTTAGCGTTCTCCCCTCGAGTGTAGTAGATTGTGGGTTCATCGGTGCTGTAATGGTTAGCGTGTTCGCCTCGAGTGTGGTAGATTGTGGGTTCATCGGTGGTGTAATGGTTAGCGTGCTCGACTCGAGTGTGGTAGATTGTGGATTCATCGGTGGTGTAATGGTTAGCGTGCTCGCCTCGAGTGTGGTAGATTCTGGTTCATCGGTGGTGTAATGGTTAACGTGCTCGCCTCGAGTGTGGTTAGATTGTGGATTCATCGGTGGTGTAATGGTTAGCGTACTCGCCTCGAGTGTGGTAGATTGTGGTTCATCGGTGGTGTAATGGTTAGCATGCTCGCCTCGAGTGTGGTAGATTGTGGGTTCATCGGTGGTGTAATGGTTAGCGTGCTCGCCTCGAGTGTGGTAGAGTGTGGTTCATCGGTGGTGTAATGGTTAGCGTGCTCGCCTCGAGTGTGGTAGATTGTGGTTCATCGGTGGTGTAATGGTTAGCATGCTCGCCTCGAGTGTGGTAGATTGTGGATTCATCGGTGGTGTAATTGTTAGCATGCTCGCCTCGAGTGTTGTAGATTGTGGTTCATCGGTGGTGTAATGGTTAGCGTGCTCGCCTCGAGTGTGGTAGATTGTGGGTTCATCGGTGGTGTAATGGTTAGCGTGCTCGACTCGAGTGTGGTAGAGTGTGGATTCATCGGTGGTGTAATGGTTAGCGTTCTCCCCTCGAGTGTAGTAGATTGTGGGTTCATCGGTGCTGTAATGGTTAGCGTGTTCGCCTCGAGTGTGGTAGATTGTGGGTTCATCGGTGGTGTAATGGTTAGCGTGCTCGCCTCGAGTGTGGTAGATTGTGGATTCATCGGTGGTGTAATGGTTAGCGTGCTCGCCTCGAGTGTGGTAGATTCTGGTTCATCGGTGGTGTAATGGTTAACGTGCTCGCCTCGAGTGTGGTTAGATTGTGGATTCATCGGTGGTGTAATGGTTAGCGTGCTCGCCTCGAGTGTGGTAGATTGTGGTTCATCGGTGGTGTAATGGTTAGCATGCTCGCCTCGAGTGTGGTAGATTGTGGGTTCATCGGTGGTGTAATGGTTAGCGTGCTCGCCTCGAGTGTGGTAGATTGTGGGTTTATCGGTGGTGTAATGGTTAGCGTGCTCGCCTCGAGTGTGGTAGATTGTGGGTTCATCGGTGGTGTAATGGTTAGCGTGCTTGCCTCGAGTGTGGTAGATTGTGAGTTCATCGGTGGTGTATTGGTTAGCGTGCTCGCCTCGAGTGTGGTAGGGTGTGGATTCATCGGTGGTGTAATGGTTAGCGTGCTCCCCTCGAGTGTAGTAGATTGTGGGTTCATCGGTGGTGTAATGGTTAGCGTGCTCTCCTCGAGTGTGGTAAATTGTGGGTTTATCGGTGGTGTAATGGTTAGTGTGCTCGCCTCGAGTGTGGTAGATTGTGGGTTCATCGTGGTGTAATGGTTAGCGTGCTCGCCTCGAGTGTGGTAGATTGTGAGTTCATAGGTGGTGTAATGGTTAGCATGCTCGCCTCGAGTGTGGTAGATTGTGGGTTCATCGGTGGTGTAATGGTTAGCGTGCTCGACTCGAGTGTGGTAGATTGTGGATTCATCGGTGGTGTAATATTTAGCGTGCTCGCCTCGAGTGTGGTTAGATTGTGGATTCATCGGTGGTGTAATGGTTAGCGTGCTCGCCTCGAGTGTGGTAGATTGTGGTTCATCGGTGGTGTAATGGGTAGCGTGCTCGCTTCGAGTGTGGTAGATTGTGGTTCATCGGTGGTGTAATGGTTAGCGTGCTCGCTTCGAGTGTGGTAGAGTCTGGTTCATTGGTGATGTAATGGTTAGCGTGCTCGCCTCGAGTGTGGTAGATTGTGTTCATCGATGGTGTAATGGTTAGCATGCTCGCCTCGAGTGTGGTAGATTGTGGGTTCATCGGTGCTGTAATGGTTAGCGTGCTCGCCTCGAGTGTAGTAGATTGTGGTTCATCGGTGGTGTAATGGTTAGCGTGCTCGCCTCGAGTGTGGTAGATTGTGGTTCATCGGTGGTGTAATGGTTAGCATGCTCGCCTCGAGTGTGGTAGATTGTGGGTTCATCGGTGGTGTAATGGTTAGCATGCTCGCTTCGAGTGTGGTAGAGTGTGGTTCATCGGTGGTGTAATGGTTAGCGTGTTCGCCTCGAGTGTGGTAGATTGTGGGTTCATCGGTGGTGTAATGGTTAGCGTGCTCGCCTCGAGTGTGGTAGATTCTGGTTCACCGGTGGTGTAATGGTTAACGTGCTCGCCTCGAGTGTGGTTAGATTGTGGATTCATCGGTGGTGTAATGGTTAGCGTGCTCGACTCGAGTGTGGTAGAGTGTGGATTCATCGGTGGTGTAATGGTTAGCGTTCTCCCCTCGAGTGTAGTAGATTGTGGGTTCATCGGTGCTGTAATGGTTAGCGTGTTCGCCTCGAGTGTGGTAGATTGTGGGTTCATCGGTGGTGTAATGGTTAGCGTGCTCGACTCGAGTGTGGTAGATTGTGGATTCATCGGTGGTGTAATGGTTAGCGTGCTCGCCTCGAGTGTGGTAGATTCTGGTTAATCGGTGGTGTAATGGTTAACGTGCTCGCCTCGAGTGTGGTTAGATTGTGGATTCATCGGTGGTGTAATGGTTAGCGTGCTCGCCTCGAGTGTGGTAGATTGTGGTTCATCGGTGGTGTAATGGTTAGCATGCTCGCCTCGAGTGTGGTAGATTGTGGGTTCATCGGTGGTGTAATGGTTAGCGTGCTCGCCTCGAGTGTGGTAGATTGTGGGTTTATCGGTGGTGTAATGGTTAGCGTGCTCGCCTCGAGTGTGGTAGATTGTGGGTTCATCGGTGGTGTAATGGTTAGCGTGCTTGCCTCGAGTGTGGTAGATTGTGAGTTCATCGGTGGTGTAATGGTTAGCGTGCTCGCCTCGAGTGTGGTAGGGTGTGGATTCATCGGTGGTGTAATGGTTAGCGTGCTCCCCTCGAGTGTAGTAGATTGTGGGTTCATCGGTGGTGTAATGGTTAGCGTGCTCTCCTCGAGTGTGGTAGATTGTGGGTTTATCGGTGGTGTAATGGTTAGTGTGCTCGCCTCGAGTGTGGTAGATTGTGGGTTCATCGTGGTGTAATGGTTAGCGTGCTTGCCTCGAGTGTGGTAGATTGTGAGTTCATAGGTGGTGTAATGGTTAGCATGCTCGCCTCAAGTGTGGTTGATTGTGGGTTCATCGGTGGTGTAATGGTTAGCGTGCTCGACTCGAGTGTGGTAGATTGTGGATTCATCGGTGGTGTAATGGTTAGCGTGCTCGCCTCGAGTGTGGTTAGATTGTGGATTCATCGGTGGTGTAATGGTTAGCGTGCTCGCCTCGAGTGTGGTAGATTGTGGTTCATCGTCGGTGTCATGGGTAGCGTGCTCGCTTCGAGTGTGGTAGATTGTGGTTCATCGGTGGTGTAATGGTTAGCGTGCTCGCCTCGAGTGTGGTAGAGTCTGGTTCATTGGTGGTGTAATGGTTAGCACGCTCGCCTCGAGTGTGGTAGATTGTGGTTCATCGATGGTGTAATGGTTAGCATGCTCGCCTCGAGTGTGGTAGATTGTGGGTTCATCGGTGCTGTAATGGTTAGCGTGCTCGCCTCGAGTGTAGTAGATTGTGGTTCATCGGTGGTGTAATGGTTAGCGTGCTCGCCTCGAGTGTGGTAGATTGTGGTTCATCGGTGGTGTAATGGTTAGCATGCTCGCCTCGAGTGTGGTAGATTGTGGGTTCATCGGTGCTGTAATGGTTAGCATGCTCGCTTCGAGTGTGGTAGAGTGTGGTTCATCGGTGGTGTAATGGTTAGCGTGTTCGCCTCGAGTGTGGTAGATTGTGGGTTCATCGGTGGTGTAATGGTTAGCGTGCTCGCCTCGAGTGTGGTAGATTCTGGTTCACCGGTGGTGTAATGGTTAACGTGCTCGCCTCGAGTGTGGTTAGATTGTGGATTCATCGGTGGTGTAATGGTTAGCGTGCTCGCCTCGAGTGTGGTAGATTGTGGGTTCATCGGTGGTGTAATGGTTAGCATGCTCGCCTCGAGTGTGGTAGATTGTGGGTTCATCGGTGGTGTAATGGTTAGCGTGCTCGCCTCGAGTGTGGTAGATTGTGGGTTTATCGGTGGTGTAATGGTTAGCGTGCTCGCCTCGAGTGTGGTAGATTGTGGGTTCATCGGTGGTGTAATGGTTAGCGTGCTTGCCTCGAGTGTGGTAGATTGTGAGTTCATCGGTGGTGTAATGGTTAGCGTGCTCGCCTCGAGTGTGGTAGGGTGTGGATTCATCGGTGGTGTAATGGTTAGCGTGCTCCCCTCGAGTGTAGTAGATTGTGGGTTCATCGGTGGTGTAATGGTTAGCGTGCTCTCCTCGAGTGTGGTAGATTGTGGGTTTATCGGTGGTGTAATGGTTAGTGTGCTCGCCTCGAGTGTGGTAGATTGTGGGTTCATCGTGGTGTAATGGTTAGCGTGCTTGCCTCGAGTGTGGTAGATTGTGAGTTCATAGGTGGTGTAATGGTTAGCATGCTCGCCTCAAGTGTGGTAGATTGTGGGTTCATCGGTGGTGTAATGGTTAGCGTGCTCGACTCGAGTGTGGTAGATTGTGGATTCATCGGTGGTGTAATGGTTAGCGTGCTCGCCTCGAGTGTGGTTAGATTGTGGATTCATCGGTGGTGTAATGGTTAGCGTGCTCGCCTCGAGTGTGGTAGATTGTGGTTCATCGTCGGTGTCATGGGTAGCGTGCTCGCTTCGAGTGTGGTAGATTGTGGTTCATCGGTGGTGTAATGGTTAGCGTGCTCGCCTCGAGTGTGGTAGTGTCTGGTTCATTGGTGGTGTAATGGTTAGCACGCTCGCCTCGAGTGTGGTAGATTGTGGTTCATCGATGGTGTAATGGTTAGCATGCTCGCCTCGAGTGTGGTAGATTGTGGGTTCATCGGTGCTGTAATGGTTAGCGTGCTCGCCTCGAGTGTAGTAGATTGTGGTTCATCGGTGGTGTAATGGTTAGCGTGCTCGCCTCGAGTGTGGTAGATTGTGGTTCATCGGTGGTGTAATGGTTAGCATGCTCGCCTCGAGTGTGGTAGATTGTGGGTTCATCGGTGCTGTAATGGTTAGCATGCTCGCTTCGAGTGTGGTAGAGTGTGGTTCATCGGTGGTGTAATGGTTAGCGTGTTCGCCTCGAGTGTGGTAGATTGTGGGTTCATCGGTGGTGTAATGGTTAGCGTGCTCGCCTCGAGTGTGGTAGATTCTGGTTCACCGGTGGTGTAATGGTTAACGTGCTCGCCTCGAGTGTGGTTAGATTGTGGATTCATCGGTGGTGTAATGGTTAGCGTGCTCGCCTCGAGTGTGGTAGATTGTGGTTCATCGGTGGTGTAATGGTTAGCGTGCAGGCCTTGAGTGTGATAGATTGTGGGTTCATCGGTGGTGTAATGGGTAGCGTGCTCGCTTCGAGTGTGGTTCATCGGTGGTGTAATGGTTAGCGTGCTCGCCTCGAGTGTGGTAGAGTGTGGTTCATCGGTGGTGTAATGGTTAGCGTGCTCGCCTCGAGTGTGGTAGATTGTGGTTCATCGGTGGTGTAATGGTTAGCATGCTCGCCTCGAGTGTGGTAGATTGTGGATTCATCGGTGGTGTAATTGTTAGCATGCTCGCCTCGAGTGTGGTAGATTGTGGTTCATTGGTGGTGTAATGGTTAGCGTGCTCGCCTCGAGTGTGGTAGATTGTGGGTTCATCGGTGGTGTAATGGTTAGCGTGCTCGCCTCGAGTGTGGTAGATTGTGGGTTTATCGGTGGTGTAATGGTTAGCGTGCTCGCCTCGAGTGTGGTAGATTGTGGGTTCATCGGTGGTGTAATGGTTAGCGAGCTTGCCTCGAGTGTGGTAGATTGTGAGTTCATCGGTGGTGTAATGGTTAGCGTGCTCGCCTCGAGTGTGGTAGAGTGTGGATTCATCGGTGGTGTAATGGTTAGCGTGCTCCCCTCGAGTGTAGTAGATTGTGGGTTCATCGGTGGTGTAATGGTTAGCGTGCTCTCCTCGAGTGTGGTAGATTGTGGGTTTATCGGTGGTGTAATGGTTAGTGTGCTCGCCTCGAGTGTGGTAGATTGTGGGTTCATCGTGGTGTAATGGTTAGCGTGCTTGCCTCGAGTGTGGTAGATTGTGAGTTCATAGGTGGTGTAATGGTTAGCATGCTCGCCTCGAGTGTGGTAGATTGTGGGTTCATCGGTGGTGTAATGGTTAGCGTGCTCGACTCGAGTGTGGTAGATTGTGGATTCATCGGTGGTGTAATGGTTAGCGTGCTCGCCTCGAGTGTGGTTAGATTGTGGATTCATCGGTGGTGTAATGGTTAGCGTGCTCGCCTCGAGTGTGGTAGATTGTGGTTCATCGGTGGTGTAATGGGTAGCGTGCTCGCTTCGAGTGTGGTAGATTGTGGTTCATCGGTGGTGTAATGGTTAGCGTGCTCGCCTCGAGTGTGGTAGAGTCTGGTTCATTGGTGGTGTAATGGTTAGCGTGCTCGCCTCGAGTGTGGTAGATTGTGGTTCATCGATGGTGTAATGGTTAGCATGCTCGCCTCGAGTGTGGTAGATTGTGGGTTCATCGGTGCTGTAATGGTTAGCGTGCTCGCCTCGAGTGTAGTAGATTGTGGTTCATCGGTGGTGTAATGGTTAGCGTGCTCGCCTCGAGTGTGGTAGATTGTGGTTCATCGGTGGTGTAATGGTTAGCATGCTCGCCTCGAGTGTGGTAGATTGTGGGTTCATCGGTGCTGTAATGGTTAGCATGCTCGCTTCGAGTGTGGTAGAGTGTGGTTCATCGGTGGTGTAATGGTTAGCGTGTTCGCCTCGAGTGTGGTAGATTGTGGGTTCATCGGTGGTGTAATGGTTAGCGTGCTCGCCTCGAGTGTGGTAGATTCTGGTTCACCGGTGGTGTAATGGTTAACGTGCTCGCCTCGAGTGTGGTTAGATTGTGGATTCATCGGTGGTGTAATGGTTAGCGTGCTCGCCTCGAGTGTGGTAGATTGTGGTTCATCGGTGGTGTAATGGTTAGCGTGCAGGCCTTGAGTGTGATAGATTGTGGGTTCATCGGTGGTGTAATGGGTAGCGTGCTCGCTTCGAGTGTGGTTCATCGGTGATGTAATGGTTAGCGTGCTCGCCTCGAGTGTGGTAGAGTGTGGTTCATCGGTGGTGTAATGGTTAGCGTGCTCGCCTCGAGTGTGGTAGATTGTGGTTCATCGGTGGTGTAATGGTTAGCATGCTCGCCTCGAGTGTGGTAGATTGTGGATTCATCGGTGGTGTAATTGTTAGCATGCTCGCCTCGAGTGTGGTAGATTGTGGTTCATTGGTGGTGTAATGGTTAGCGTGCTCGCCACGAGTGTGGTAGATTGTGGGTTCATCGGTGGTGTAATGGTTAGCGTGCTCGCCTCGAGTGTGGTAGATTGTGGGTTTATCGGTGGTGTAATGGTTAGCGTGCTCGCCTCGAGTGTGGTAGATTGTGGGTTTATCGGTGGTGTAATGGTTAGCGTGCTCGCCTCGAGTGTGGTGGATTGTGGGTTCATCGGTGGTGTAATGGTTAGCGTGCTCGCCTCGAGTGTGGTAGAGTGTGGATTCATCGGTGGTGTAATGGTTAGCGTGCTCCCCTCGAGTGTAGTAGATTGTGGGTTCATCGGTGCTGTAATGGTTAGCGTGTTCGCCTCGAGTGTGGTAGATTGTGGGTTCATCGGTGGTGTAATGGTTAGCGTGCTCGACTCGAGTGTGGTAGAGTGTGGATTCATCGGTGGTGTAATGGTTAGCGTACTCCCCTCGAGTGTAGTAGATTGTGGGTTCATCGGTGGTGTAATGGTTAGCGTGTTCGCCTCGAGTGTGGTAGATTGTGGGTTCATCGGTGGTGTAATGGTTAGCGTGCTCGACTCGAGTGTGGTAGATTGTGGATTCATCGGTGGTGTAATGGTTAGCGTGCTCGCCTCGAGTGTGGTAGATTGTGGTTCATCGGTGGTGTAATGGGTAGCGTGCTCGCTTCGAGTGTGGTAGATTGTGGTTCATCGGTGGTGTAATGGTTAGCGTGCTCGCTTCGAGTGTGGTAGAGTCTGGTTCATTGGTGATGTAATGGTTAGCGTGCTCGCCTCGAGTGTGGTAGATTGTGTTCATCGATGGTGTAATGGTTAGCATGCTCGTCTCGAGTGTGGTAGATTGTGGGTTCATCGGTGCTGTAATGGTTAGCGTGCTCGCCTCGAGTGTAGTAGATTGTGGTTCATCGGTGGTGTAATGGTTAGCGTGCTCGCCTCGAGTGTGGTAGATTGTGGTTCATCGGTGGTGTAATGGTTAGCATGCTCGCCTCGAGTGTGGTAGATTGTGGGTTCATCGGTGGTGTAATGGTTAGCATGCTCGCTTCGAGTGTGGTAGAGTGTGGTTCATCGGTGGTGTAATGGTTAGCGTGTTCGCCTCGAGTGTGGTAGATTGTGGGTTCATCGGTGGTGTAATGGTTAGCGTGCTCGACTCGAGTGTGGTAGATTGTGGATTCATCGGTGGTGTAATGGTTAGCGTGCTCGCCTCGAGTGTGGTAGATTGTGGTTCATCGGTGGTGTAATGGGTAGCGTGCTCGCTTCGAGTGTGGTAGATTGTGGTTCATCGGTGGTGTAATGGTTAGCGTGCTCGCTTCGAGTGTGGTAGAGTCTGGTTCATTGGTGATGTAATGGTTAGCGTGCTCGCCTCGAGTGTGGTAGATTGTGTTCATCGATGGTGTAATGGTTAGCATGCTCGCCTCGAGTGTGGTAGATTGTGGGTTCATCGGTGCTGTAATGGTTAGCGTGCTCGCCTCGAGTGTAGTAGATTGTGGTTCATCGGTGGTGTAATGGTTAGCGTGCTCGCCTCGAGTGTGGTAGATTGTGGTTCATCGGTGGTGTAATGGTTAGCATGCTCGCCTCGAGTGTGGTAGATTGTGGGTTCATCGGTGGTGTAATGGTTAGCATGCTCGCTTCGAGTGTGATAGATTGTGGGTTCATCGGTGGTGTAATGGGTAGCGTGCTCGCTTCGAGTGTGGTTCATCGGTGATGTAATGGTTAGCGTGCTCGCCTCGAGTGTGGTAGAGTGTGGTTCATCGGTGGTGTAATGGTTAGCGTTCTCGCCTCGAGTGTGGTAGATTGTGGTTCATCGGTGGTGTAATGGTTAGCATGCTCGCCTCGAGTGTGGTAGATTGTGGATTCATCGGTGGTGTAATTGTTAGCATGCTCGCCTCGAGTGTGGTAGATTGTGGTTCATTGGTGGTGTAATGGTTAGCGTGCTCGCCACGAGTGTGGTAGATTGTGGGTTCATCGGTGGTGTAATGGTTAGCGTGCTCGCCTCGAGTGTGGTAGATTGTGGGTTTATCGGTGGTGTAATGGTTAGCGTGCTCGCCTCGAGTGTGGTGGATTGTGGGTTCATCGGTGGTGTAATGGTTAGCGAGCTTGCCTCGAGTGTGGTAGATTGTGAGTTCATCGGTGGTGTAATGGTTAGCGTGCTCGCCTCGAGTGTGGTAGAGTGTGGATTCATCGGTGGTGTAATGGTTAGCGTGCTCCCCTCGAGTGTAGTAGATTGTGGGTTCATCGGTGCTGTAATGGTTAGCGTGTTCGCCTCGAGTGTGGTAGATTGTGGGTTCATCGGTGGTGTAATGGTTAGCGTGCTCGACTCGAGTGTGGTAGAGTGTGGATTCATCGGTGGTGTAATGGTTAGCGTACTCCCCTCGAGTGTAGTAGATTGTGGGTTCATCGGTGGTGTAATGGTTAGCGTGTTCGCCTCGAGTGTGGTAGATTGTGGGTTCATCGGTGGTGTAATGGTTAGCGTGCTCGACTCGAGTGTGGTAGATTGTGGATTCATCGGTGGTGTAATGGTTAGCGTGCTCGCCTCGAGTGTGGTAGATTGTGGTTCATCGGTGGTGTAATGGGTAGCGTGCTCGCTTCGAGTGTGGTAGATTGTGGTTCATCGGTGGTGTAATGGTTAGCGTGCTCGCTTCGAGTGTGGTAGAGTCTGGTTCATTGGTGATGTAATGGTTAGCGTGCTCGCCTCGAGTGTGGTAGATTGTGTTCATCGATGGTGTAATGGTTAGCATGCTCGCCTCGAGTGTGGTAGATTGTGGGTTCATCGGTGCTGTAATGGTTAGCGTGCTCGCCTCGAGTGTAGTAGATTGTGGTTCATCGGTGGTGTAATGGTTAGCGTGCTCGCCTCGAGTGTGGTAGATTGTGGTTCATCGGTGGTGTAATGGTTAGCATGCTCGCCTCGAGTGTGGTAGATTGTGGGTTCATCGATGGTGTAATGGTTAGCATGCTCGCCTCGAGTGTGGTAGATTGTGGGTTCATCGGTGCTGTAATGGTTAGCGTGCTCGCCTCGAGTGTAGTAGATTGTGGTTCATCGGTGGTGTAATGGTTAGCGTGCTCGCCTCGAGTGTGGTAGATTGTGGTTCATCGGTGGTGTAATGGTTAGCATGCTCGCTTCGAGTGTGGTAGATTGTGGTTCATCGGTGGTGTAATGGTTAGCGTGCTCGCTTCGAGTGTGGTAGAGTCTGGTTCATTGGTGATGTAATGGTTAGCGTGCTCGCCTCGAGTGTGGTAGATTGTGGTTCATCGGTGGTGTAATGGTTAGCATGCTCGCCTCGAGTGTGGTAGATTGTGGGTTCATCGGTGGTGTAATGGTTAGCATGCTCGCTTCGAGTGTGGTAGAGTGTGGTTCATCGGTGGTGTAATGGTTAGCATGCTCGCCTCGAGTGTGGTAGATTGTGGGTTCATCGGTGGTGTAATGGTTAGCATGCTCGCTTCGAGTGTGGTAGAGTGTGGTTCATCGGTGGTGTAATGGTTAGCGTGTTCGCCTCGAGTGTGGTAGATTGTGGGTTCATCGGTGGTGTAATGGTTAGCGTGCTCGCCTCGAGTGTGGTAGATTCTGGTTCACCGGTGGTGTAATGGTTAACGTGCTCGCCTCGAGTGTGGTTAGATTGTGGATTCATCGGTGGTGTAATGGTTAGCGTGCTCGCTTCGAGTGTGGTAGAGTCTGGTTCATTGGTGATGTAATGGTTAGCGTGCTCGCCTCGAGTGTGGTAGATTGTGTTCATCGATGGTGTAATGGTTAGCATGCTCGTCTCGAGTGTGGTAGATTGTGGGTTCATCGGTGCTGTAATGGTTAGCGTGCTCGCCTCGAGTGTAGTAGATTGTGGTTCATCGGTGGTGTAATGGTTAGCGTGCTCGCCTCGAGTGTGGTAGATTGTGGTTCATCGGTGGTGTAATGGTTAGCATGCTCGCCTCGAGTGTGGTAGATTGTGGGTTCATCGGTGGTGTAATGGTTAGCATGCTCGCTTCGAGTGTGGTAGAGTGTGGTTCATCGGTGGTGTAATGGTTAGCGTGTTCGCCTCGAGTGTGGTAGATTGTGGGTTCATAGGTGGTGTAATGGTTAGCGTGCTCGACTCGAGTGTGGTAGATTGTGGATTCATCGGTGGTGTAATGGTTAGCGTGCTCGCCTCGAGTGTGGTAGATTGTGGTTCATCGGTGGTGTAATGGGTAGCGTGCTCGCTTCGAGTGTGGTAGATTGTGGTTCATCGGTGGTGTAATGGTTAGCGTGCTCGCTTCGAGTGTGGTAGAGTCTGGTTCATTGGTGATGTAATGGTTAGCGTGCTCGCCTCGAGTGTGGTAGATTGTGTTCATCGATGGTGTAATGGTTAGCATGCTCGCCTCGAGTGTGGTAGATTGTGGGTTCATCGGTGCTGTAATGGTTAGCGTGCTCGCCTCGAGTGTAGTAGATTGTGGTTCATCGGTGGTGTAATGGTTAGCGTGCTCGCCTCGAGTGTGGTAGATTGTGGTTCATCGGTGGTGTAATGGTTAGCATGCTCGCCTCGAGTGTGGTAGATTGTGGGTTCATCGGTGGTGTAATGGTTAGCATGCTCGCTTCGAGTGTGATAGATTGTGGGTTCATCGGTGGTGTAATGGGTAGCGTGCTCGCTTCGAGTGTGGTTCATCGGTGATGTAATGGTTAGCGTGCTCGCCTCGAGTGTGGTAGAGTGTGGTTCATCGGTGGTGTAATGGTTAGCGTGCTCGCCTCGAGTGTGGTAGATTGTGGTTCATCGGTGGTGTAATGGTTAGCATGCTCGCCTCGAGTGTGGTAGATTGTGGATTCATCGGTGGTGTAATTGTTAGCATGCTCGCCTCGAGTGTGGTAGATTGTGGTTCATTGGTGGTGTAATGGTTAGCGTGCTCGCCACGAGTGTGGTAGATTGTGGGTTCATCGGTGGTGTAATGGTTAGCGTGCTCGCCTCGAGTGTGGTAGATTGTGGGTTTATCGGTGGTGTAATGGTTAGCGTGCTCGCCTCGAGTGTGGTGGATTGTGGGTTCATCGGTGGTGTAATGGTTAGCGAGCTTGCCTCGAGTGTGGTAGATTGTGAGTTCATCGGTGGTGTAATGGTTAGCGTGCTCGCCTCGAGTGTGGTAGAGTGTGGATTCATCGGTGGTGTAATGGTTAGCGTGCTCCCCTCGAGTGTAGTAGATTGTGGGTTCATCGGTGCTGTAATGGTTAGCGTGTTCGCCTCGAGTGTGGTAGATTGTGGGTTCATCGGTGGTGTAATGGTTAGCGTGCTCGACTCGAGTGTGGTAGAGTGTGGATTCATCGGTGGTGTAATGGTTAGCGTACTCCCCTCGAGTGTAGTAGATTGTGGGTTCATCGGTGGTGTAATGGTTAGCGTGTTCGCCTCGAGTGTGGTAGATTGTGGGTTCATCGGTGGTGTAATGGTTAGCGTGCTCGACTCGAGTGTGGTAGATTGTGGATTCATCGGTGGTGTAATGGTTAGCGTGCTCGCCTCGAGTGTGGTAGATTGTGGTTCATCGGTGGTGTAATGGGTAGCGTGCTCGCTTCGAGTGTGGTAGATTGTGGTTCATCGGTGGTGTAATGGTTAGCGTGCTCGCTTCGAGTGTGGTAGAGTCTGGTTCATTGGTGATGTAATGGTTAGCGTGCTCGCCTCGAGTGTGGTAGATTGTGTTCATCGATGGTGTAATGGTTAGCATGCTCGCCTCGAGTGTGGTAGATTGTGGGTTCATCGGTGCTGTAATGGTTAGCGTGCTCGCCTCGAGTGTAGTAGATTGTGGTTCATCGGTGGTGTAATGGTTAGCGTGCTCGCCTCGAGTGTGGTAGATTGTGGTTCATCGGTGGTGTAATGGTTAGCATGCTCGCTTCGAGTGTGGTAGATTGTGGGTTCATCGGTGGTGTAATGGTTAGCATGCTCGCTTCGAGTGTGGTAGAGTGTGGTTCATCGGTGGTGTAATGGTTAGCGTGTTCGCCTCGAGTGTGGTAGATTGTGGGTTCATCGGTGGTGTAATGGTTAGCGTGCTCGCCTCGAGTGTGGTAGATTCTGGTTCACCGGTGGTGTAATGGTTAACGTGCTCGCCTCGAGTGTGGTTAGATTGTGGATTCATCGGTGGTGTAATGGTTAGCGTGCTCGACTCGAGTGTGGTAGAGTGTGGATTCATCGGTGGTGTAATGGTTAGCGTTCTCCCCTCGAGTGTAGTAGATTGTGGGTTCATCGGTGCTGTAATGGTTAGCGTGTTCGCCTCGAGTGTGGTAGATTGTGGGTTCATCGGTGGTGTAATGGTTAGCGTGCTCGACTCGAGTGTGGTAGATTGTGGATTCATCGGTGGTGTAATGGTTAGCGTGCTCGCCTCGAGTGTGGTAGATTCTGGTTAATCGGTGGTGTAATGGTTAACGTGCTCGCCTCGAGTGTGGTTAGATTGTGGATTCATCGGTGGTGTAATGGTTAGCGTGCTCGCCTCGAGTGTGGTAGATTGTGGTTCATCGGTGGTGTAATGGTTAGCATGCTCGCCTCGAGTGTGGTAGATTGTGGGTTCATCGGTGGTGTAATGGTTAGCGTGCTCGCCTCGAGTGTGGTAGATTGTGGGTTTATCGGTGGTGTAATGGTTAGCGTGCTCGCCTCGAGTGTGGTAGATTGTGGGTTCATCGGTGGTGTAATGGTTAGCGTGCTTGCCTCGAGTGTGGTAGATTGTGAGTTCATCGGTGGTGTAATGGTTAGCGTGCTCGCCTCGAGTGTGGTAGGGTGTGGATTCATCGGTGGTGTAATGGTTAGCGTGCTCCCCTCGAGTGTAGTAGATTGTGGGTTCATCGGTGGTGTAATGGTTAGCGTGCTCTCCTCGAGTGTGGTAGATTGTGGGTTTATCGGTGGTGTAATGGTTAGTGTGCTCGCCTCGAGTGTGGTAGATTGTGGGTTCATCGTGGTGTAATGGTTAGCGTGCTTGCCTCGAGTGTGGTAGATTGTGAGTTCATAGGTGGTGTAATGGTTAGCATGCTCGCCTCAAGTGTGGTAGATTGTGGGTTCATCGGTGGTGTAATGGTTAGCGTGCTCGACTCGAGTGTGGTAGATTGTGGATTCATCGGTGGTGTAATGGTTAGCGTGCTCGCCTCGAGTGTGGTTAGATTGTGGATTCATCGGTGGTGTAATGGTTAGCGTGCTCGCCTCGAGTGTGGTAGATTGTGGTTCATCGGTGGTGTAATGGGTAGCGTGCTCGCTTCGAGTGTGGTAGATTGTGGTTCATCGGTGGTGTAATGGTTAGCGTGCTCGCCTCGAGTGTGGTAGAGTCTGGTTCATTGGTGGTGTAATGGTTAGCACGCTCGCCTCGAGTGTGGTAGATTGTGGTTCATCGATGGTGTAATGGTTAGCATGCTCGCCTCGAGTGTGGTAGATTGTGGGTTCATCGGTGCTGTAATGGTTAGCGTGCTCGCCTCGAGTGTAGTAGATTGTGGTTCATCGGTGGTGTAATGGTTAGCGTGCTCGCCTCGAGTGTGGTAGATTGTGGTTCATCGGTGGTGTAATGGTTAGCATGCTCGCCTCGAGTGTGGTAGATTGTGGGTTCATCGGTGCTGTAATGGTTAGCATGCTCGCTTCGAGTGTGGTAGAGTGTGGTTCATCGGTGGTGTAATGGTTAGCGTGTTCGCCTCGAGTGTGGTAGATTGTGGGTTCATCGGTGGTGTAATGGTTAGCGTGCTCGCCTCGAGTGTGGTAGATTCTGGTTCACCGGTGGTGTAATGGTTAACGTGCTCGCCTCGAGTGTGGTTAGATTGTGGATTCATCGGTGGTGTAATGGTTAGCGTGCTCGCCTCGAGTGTGGTAGATTGTGGTTCATCGGTGGTGTAATGGTTAGCGTGCAGGCCTTGAGTGTGATAGATTGTGGGTTCATCGGTGGTGTAATGGGTAGCGTGCTCGCTTCGAGTGTGGTTCATCGGTGGTGTAATGGTTAGCGTGCTCACCTCGAGTGTGGTAGAGTGTGGTTCATCGGTGGTGTAATGGTTAGCGTGCTCGCCTCGAGTGTGGTAGATTGTGGTTCATCGGTGGTGTAATGGTTAGCGTGCTCGCCTCGAGTGTGGTAGATTGTGGGTTCATCGGTGGTGTAATGGTTAGCGTGCTCGCCTCGAGTGTGGTAGATTGTGGGTTTATCGGTGGTGTAATGGTTAGCGTACTCGCCTCGAGTGTGGTAGATTGTGGGTTCATCGGTGGTGTAATGGTTAGCGAGCTTGCCTCGAGTGTGGTAGATTGTGAGTTCATCGGTGGTGTAATGGTTAGCGTGCTCGCCTCGAGTGTGGTAGAGTGTGGATTCATCGGTGGTGTAATGGTTAGCGTGCTCCCCTCGAGTGTAGTAGATTGTGGGTTCATCGGTGGTGTAATGGTTAGCGTGCTCTCCTCGAGTGTGGTAGATTGTGGGTTTATCGGTGGTGTAATGGTTAGTGTGCTCGCCTCGAGTGTGGTAGATTGTGGGTTCATCGTGGTGTAATGGTTAGCGTGCTTGCCTCGAGTGTGGTAGATTGTGAGTTCATAGGTGGTGTAATGGTTAGCATGCTCGCCTCGAGTGTGGTAGATTGTGGGTTCATCGGTGGTGTAATGGTTAGCGTGCTCGACTCGAGTGTGGTAGATTGTGGATTCATCGGTGGTGTAATGGTTAGCGTGCTCGCCTCGAGTGTGGTTAGATTGTGGATTCATCGGTGGTGTAATGGTTAGCGTGCTCGCCTCGATTGTGGTAGATTGTGGTTCATCGGTGGTGTAATGGGTAGCGTGCTAGCTTCGAGTGTGGTAGATTGTGGTTCATCGGTGGTGTAATGGTTAGCGTGCTCGCCTCGAGTGTGGTAGAGTCTGGTTCATTGGTGGTGTAATGGTTAGCGTGCTCGCCTCGAGTGTGGTAGATTGTGGTTCATCGATGGTGTAATGGTTAGCATGCTCGCCTCGAGTGTGGTAGATTGTGGGTTCATCGGTGCTGTAATGGTTAGCGTGCTCGCCTCGAGTGTAGTAGATTGTGGTTCATCGGTGGTGTAATGGTTAGCGTGCTCGCCTCGAGTGTGGTAGATTGTGGTTCATCGGTGGTGTAATGGTTAGCATGCTCGCCTCGAGTGTGGTAGATTGTGGGTTCATCGGTGCTGTAATGGTTAGCATGCTCGCTTCGAGTGTGGTAGAGTGTGGTTCATCGGTGGTGTAATGGTTAGCGTGTTCGCCTCGAGTGTGGTAGATTGTGGGTTCATCGGTGGTGTAATGGTTAGCGTGCTCGCCTCGAGTGTGGTAGATTCTGGTTCACCGGTGGTGTAATGGTTAACGTGCTCGCCTCGAGTGTGGTTAGATTGTGGATTCATCGGTGGTGTAATGGTTAGCGTGCTCGCCTCGAGTGTGGTAGATTGTGGTTCATCGGTGGTGTAATGGTTAGCGTGCAGGCCTTGAGTGTGATAGATTGTGGGTTCATCGGTGGTGTAATGGGTAGCGTACTCGCTTCGAGTGTGGTTCATCGGTGATGTAATGGTTAGCGTGCTCGCCTCGAGTGTGGTAGAGTGTGGTTCATCGGTGGTGTAATGGTTAGCGTGCTCGCCTCGAGTGTGGTAGATTGTGGTTCATCGGTGGTGTAATGGTTAGCATGCTCGCCTCGAGTGTGGTAGATTGTGGATTCATCGGTGGTGTAATTGTTAGCATGCTCGCCTCGAGTGTGGTAGATTGTGGTTCATTGGTGGTGTAATGGTTAGCGTGCTCGCCACGAGTGTGGTAGATTGTGGGTTCATCGGTGGTGTAATGGTTAGCGTGCTCGCCTCGAGTGTGGTAGATTGTGGGTTTATCGGTGGTGTAATGGTTAGCGTGCTCGCCTCGAGTGTGGTGGATTGTGGGTTCATCGGTGGTGTAATGGTTAGCGAGCTTGCCTCGAGTGTGGTAGATTGTGAGTTCATCGGTGGTGTAATGGTTAGCGTGCTCGCCTCGAGTGTGGTAGAGTGTGGATTCATCGGTGGTGTAATGGTTAGCGTGCTCCCCTCGAGTGTAGTAGATTGTGGGTTCATCGGTGCTGTAATGGTTAGCGTGTTCGCCTCGAGTGTGGTAGATTGTGGGTTCATCGGTGGTGTAATGGTTAGCGTGCTCGACTCGAGTGTGGTAGAGTGTGGATTCATCGGTGGTGTAATGGTTAGCGTACTCCCCTCGAGTGTAGTAGATTGTGGGTTCATCGGTGGTGTAATGGTTAGCGTGTTCGCCTCGAGTGTGGTAGATTGTGGGTTCATCGGTGGTGTAATGGTTAGCGTGCTCGACTCGAGTGTGGTAGATTGTGGATTCATTGGTGGTGTAATGGTTAGTGTGCTCGCCTCGAGTGTGGTAGATTCTGGTTCATCGATGGTGTAATGGTTAACGTGCTCGCCTCGAGTGTGGTAGATTGTGGATTCATCGGTGGTGTAATGGTTAGCGTGCTCGCCTCGAGTGTGGTAGATTGTGGTTCATCGGTGGTGTAATGGTTAGCATGCTCGCCTCGAGTGTGGTAGATTGTGGGTTCATCGGTGGTGTAATGGTTAGCGTGCTCGCCTCGAGTGTGGTAGATTTTGGGTTCATCGGTGGTGTAATGGTTAGCGTGCTTGCCTCGAGTGTGGTAGATTGTGAGTTCATCGGTGGTGTAATGGTTAGCGTGCTTGCCTCGAGTGTGGTAGAGTGTGGATTCATCGGTGGTGTAATGGTTAGCGTGCTCCCCTCGAGTGTAGTAGATTGTGGGTTCATCGGTGGTGTAATGGTTAGCGTGCTCTCCTCGAGTGTGGTAGATTGTGGGTTTATCGGTGGTGTAATGGTTAGTGTGCACGCCTCGAGTGTGATAGATTGTGGGTTCATCGGTGGTGTAATGGGTAGCGTGCTCGCTTCGAGTGTGGTAGATTGTGGTTCATCGGTGGTGTAATGGTTAGCGTGCTCGCCTCGAGTGTGGTAGAGTGTGGTTCATTGGTGGTGTAATGGTTAGCGTGCTCGCCTCGAGTGTGGTAGATTGTGGTTCATCGGTGGTGTAATGGTTAGCGTGCAGGCCTTGAGTGTGATAGATTGTGGGTTCATCGGTGGTGTAATGGGTAGCGTGCTCGCTTCGAGTGTGGTTCATCGGTGGTGTAATGGTTAGCGTGCTCGCCTCGAGTGTGGTAGAGTGTGGTTCATCGGTGGTGTAATGGTTAGCGTGCTCGCCTTGAGTGTGGTAGATTGTGGTTCATCGGTGGTGTAATGGTTAGCATGCTCGCCTCGAGTGTGGTAGATTGTGGATTCATCGGTGGTGTAATGGTTAGCGTGCTCGCCTCGAGTGTGGTAGATTGTGGTTCATCGGTGGTGTAATGGGTAGCGTGCTCGCTTCGAGTGTGGTAGATTGTGGTTCATCGGTGGTGTAATGGTTAGCGTGCTCGCCTCGAGTGTGGTAGAGTCTGGTTCATTGGTGGTGTAATGGTTAGCGTGCTCGCCTCGAGTGTGGTAGATTGTGGTTCATCGATGGTGTAATGGTTAGCATGCTCGCCTCGAGTGTGGTAGATTGTGGGTTCATCGGTGCTGTAATGGTTAGCGTGCTCGCCTCGAGTGTAGTAGATTGTGGTTCATCGGTGGTGTAATGGTTAGCGTGCTCGCCTCGAGTGTGGTAGATTGTGGTTCATCGGTGGTGTAATGGTTAGCATGCTCGCCTCGAGTGTGGTAGATTGTGGGTTCATCGGTGCTGTAATGGTTAGCATGCTCGCTTCGAGTGTGGTAGAGTGTGGTTCATCGGTGGTGTAATGGTTAGCGTGTTCGCCTCGAGTGTGGTAGATTGTGGGTTCATCGGTGGTGTAATGGTTAGCGTGCTCGCCTCGAGTGTGGTAGATTCTGGTTCACCGGTGGTGTAATGGTTAACGTGCTCGCCTCGAGTGTGGTTAGATTGTGGATTCATCGGTGGTGTAATGGTTAGCGTGCTCGCCTCGAGTGTGGTAGATTGTGGTTCATCGGTGGTGTAATGGTTAGCGTGCAGGCCTTGAGTGTGATAGATTGTGGGTTCATCGGTGGTGTAATGGGTAGCGTGCTCGCTTCGAGTGTGGTTCATCGGTGATGTAATGGTTAGCGTGCTCGCCTCGAGTGTGGTAGAGTGTGGTTCATCGGTGGTGTAATGGTTAGCGTGCTCGCCTCGAGTGTGGTAGATTGTGGTTCATCGGTGGTGTAATGGTTAGCATGCTCGCCTCGAGTGTGGTAGATTGTGGATTCATCGGTGGTGTAATTGTTAGCATGCTCGCCTCGAGTGTGGTAGATTGTGGTTCATTGGTGGTGTAATGGTTAGCGTGCTCGCCACGAGTGTGGTAGATTGTGGGTTCATCGGTGGTGTAATGGTTAGCGTGCTCGCCTCGAGTGTGGTAGATTGTGGGTTTATCGGTGGTGTAATGGTTAGCGTGCTCGCCTCGAGTGTGGTGGATTGTGGGTTCATCGGTGGTGTAATGGTTAGCGAGCTTGCCTCGAGTGTGGTAGATTGTGAGTTCATCGGTGGTGTAATGGTTAGCGTGCTCGCCTCGAGTGTGGTAGAGTGTGGATTCATCGGTGGTGTAATGGTTAGCGTGCTCCCCTCGAGTGTAGTAGATTGTGGGTTCATCGGTGGTGTAATGGTTAGCGTGTTCGCCTCGAGTGTGGTAGATTGTGGGTTCATCGGTGGTGTAATGGTTAGCGTGCTCGACTCGAGTGTGGTAGAGTGTGGATTCATCGGTGGTGTAATGGTTAGCGTACTCCCCTCGAGTGTAGTAGATTGTGGGTTCATCGGTGGTGTAATGGTTAGCGTGTTCGCCTCGAGTGTGGTAGATTGTGGGTTCATCGGTGGTGTAATGGTTAGCGTGCTCGACTCGAGTGTGGTAGATTGTGGATTCATTGGTGGTGTAATGGTTAGTGTGCTCGCCTCGAGTGTGGTAGATTCTGGTTCATCGATGGTGTAATGGTTAACGTGCTCGCCTCGAGTGTGGTAGATTGTGGATTCATCGGTGGTGTAATGGTTAGCGTTCTCGCCTCGAGTGTGGTAGATTGTGGTTCATCGGTGGTGTAATGGTTAGCATGCTCGCCTCGAGTGTGGTAGATTGTGGGTTCATCGGTGGTGTAATGGTTAGCGTGCTCGCCTCGAGTGTGGTAGATTTTGGGTTCATCGGTGGTGTAATGGTTAGCGTGCTTGCCTCGAGTGTGGTAGATTGTGAGTTCATCGGTGGTGTAATGGTTAGCGTGCTTGCCTCGAGTGTGGTAGAGTGTGGATTCATCGGTGGTGTAATGGTTAGCGTGCTCCCCTCGAGTGTGGTAGATTGTGGGTTCATCGGTGGTGTAATGGTTAGCGTGCTCTCCTCGAGTGTGGTAGATTGTGGGTTTATCGGTGGTGTAATGGTTAGTGTGCACGCCTCGAGTGTGATAGATTGTGGGTTCATCGGTGGTGTAATGGGTAGCGTGCTCGCTTCGAGTGTGGTAGATTGTGGTTCATCGGTGGTGTAATGGTTAGCGTGCTCGCCTCGAGTGTGGTAGAGTGTGGTTCATTGGTGGTGTAATGGTTAGCGTGCTCGCCTCGAGTGTGGTAGATTGTGGTTCATCGGTGGTGTAATGGTTAGCGTGCAGGCCTTGAGTGTGATAGATTGTGGGTTCATCGGTGGTGTAATGGGTAGCGTGCTCGCTTCGAGTGTGGTTCATCGGTGGTGTAATGGTTAGCGTGCTCGCCTCGAGTGTGGTAGAGTGTGGTTCATCGGTGGTGTAATGGTTAGCGTGCTCGCCTCGAGTGTGGTAGATTGTGGTTCATCGGTGGTGTAATGGTTAGCATGCTCGCCTCGAGTGTGGTAGATTGTGGATTCATCGGTGGTGTAATTGTTTGCGTGCTCGCCTCGAGTGTGGTAGATTGTGGTTCATCGGTGGTGTAATGGTTAGCGTGCTCGCCTCGAGTGTGGTAGATTGTGGGTTCATCGGTGGTGTAATGGTTAGCGTGCTCGCCTCGAGTGTGGTAGATTGTGGGTTTATCGGTGGTGTAATGGTTAGTGTGCTCGCCTCGAGTGTGGTAGATTGTGGGTTCATCGGTGGTGTAATGGTTAGCGAGCTTGCCTCGAGTGTGGTAGATTGTGAGTTCATCGGTGGTGTAATGGTTAGCGTGCTCGCCTCGAGTGTGGTAGAGTGTGGATTCATCGGTGGTGTAATGGTTAGCGTGCTCCCCTCGAGTGTAGTAGATTGTGGGTTCATCGATGCTGTAATGGTTAGCGTGTTCGCCTCGAGTGTGGTAGATTGTGGGTTCATCGGTGGTGTAATGGTTAGCGTGCTCGACTCGAGTGTGGTAGAGTGTGGATTCATCGGTGGTGTAATGGTTAGCGTGCTCCCCTCGAGTGTAGTAGATTGTGGGTTCATCGGTGGTGTAATGGTTAGCGTGTTCGCCTCGAGTGTGGTAGATTGTGGGTTCATCGGTGGTGTAATGGTTAGCGTGCTCGACTCGAGTGTGGTAGATTGTGGATTCATCGGTGGTGTAATGGTTAGTGTGCTCGCCTCGAGTGTGGTAGATTCTGGTTCATCGATGGTGTAATGGTTAACGTGCTCGCCTCGAGTGTGGTTAGATTGTGGATTCATCGGTGGTGTAATGGTTAGCGTGCTCGCCTCGAGTGTGGTAGATTGTGATTCATCGGTGGTGTAATGGTTAGCGTGCACGCCTCGAGTGTGATAGATTGTGGGTTCATCGGTGGTGTAATGGGTAGCGTGCTCGCTTCGAGTGTGTTAGATTGTGGTTCATCGGTGGTGTAATGGTTAGCGTGCTCGCCTCGAGTGTGGTTCATCGGTGGTGTAATGGTTAGCGTGCTCGCCTCGAGTGTGGTAGATTCTGGTTCATCGGTGGTGTAATGGTTAACGTGCTCGCCTCGAGTGTGGTTAGATTGTGGATTCATCGGTGGTGTAATGGTTAGCGTGCTCGCCTCGAGTGTGGTAGATTGTGGTTCATCGGTGGTGTAATGGTTAGCGTGCAGGCCTTGAGTGTGATAGATTGTGGGTTCATCGGTGGTGTAATGGGTAGCGTGCTCGCTTCGAGTGTGGTTCATCGGTGGTGTAATGGTTAGCGTGCTCGCCTCGAGTGTGGTAGAGAGTGGTTCATCGGTGGTGTAATGGTTAGCGTGCTCGCCTCGAGTGTGGTAGATTGTGGATTCATCGGTGGTGTAATTGTTAGCGTGCTCGCCTCGAGTGTGGTAGATTGTGGTTCATTGATGGTGTAATGGTTAGCGTGCTCGCCTCGAGTGTGGTAGATTGTGGGTTCATCAGTGGTGTAATGGTTAGCGTGCTCGCCTCGAGTGTGGTAGATTGTGGGTTTATCGGTGGTGTAATGGTTAGTGTGCTCGCCTCGAGTGTGGTAGATTGTGGGTTCATCGGTGGTGTAATGGTTAGCGAGCTTGCCTAGAATGTGGTAGATTGTGAGTTCATCGGTGGTGTAATGGTTAGCGTGCTCGCCTCGAGTGTGGTAGAGTGTGGATTCGTCGGTGGTGTAATGGTTAGCGTGCTCCCCTCGAATGTAGTAGATTGTGGGTTCATCGGTGCTGTAATGGTTAGCGTGTTCGCCTCGAGTGTGGTAGATTGTGGGTTCATCGGTGGTGTAATGGTTAGCGTGCTCGACTCGAGTGTGGTAGAGTGTGGATTCATCGGTGGTGTAATGGTTAGCGTGCTCCCCTCGAGTGTAGTAGATTGTGGGTTCATCGGTGGTGTAATGGTTAGCGTGTTCGCCTCGAGTGTGGTAGATTGTGGGTTCATCGGTGGTGTAATGGTTAGCGTGCTCGCCTCGAGTGTGGTAGATTGTGGTTCATCGGTGATGTAATGGTTAGCGTGCAGGCCTTGAGTGTGATAGATTGTGGGTTCATCGGTGGTGTAATGGGTAGCGTGCTCGCTTCGAGTGTGGTTCATCGGTGGTGTAATGGTTAGCGTGCTCGCCTCGAGTGTGGTATAGTGTGGTTCATCGGTGGTGTAATGGTTAGCGTGCTCCCCTCGAGTGTAGTAGATTGTGGGTTCATCGGTGGTGTAATGGTTAGCGTGTTCGCCTCGAGTGTGGTTAGATTGTGGATTCATCGGTGGTGTAATGGTTAGCGTGCTCGCCTCGACTGTGGTAGATTGTGGTTCATCGGTGGTGTAATGGTTAGCGTGCAGGCCTTGAGTGTGATAGATTGTGGGTTCATCGGTGGTGTAATGGGTAGCGTGCTCGCTTCGAGTGAGGTTCATCGATGGTGTAATGGTTAGCGTGCTCGCCTCGAGTGTGGTAGAGTGTGGTTCATCGGTGGTGTAATGGTTAGCGTGCTCGCCTCGAGTGTGGTAGATTGTGGATTCATCGGTGGTGTAATTGTTAGCGTGCTCGCCTCGAGTGTGGTAGATTGTGGTTCATTGGTGGTGTAATGGTTAGCGTGCTCGCCTCGAGTGTGGTAGATTGTGGGTTCATCGGTGGTGTAATGGTTAGTGTGCTCGTCTCGAGTGTGGTAGATTGTGGGTTTATCGGTGGTGTAATGGTTAGTGTGCTCGCCTCGAGTGTGGTAGATTGTGGGTTCATCGGTGGTGTAATGGTTAGCGAGCTTGCCTCGAATGTGGTAGATTGTGAGTTCATCGGTGGTGTAATGGTTAGCGTGCTCGCCTCGAGTGTGGTAGAGTGTGGATTCATCGGTGGTGTAATGGTTAGCGTGCTCCCCTCGAGTGTAGTAGATTGTGGGTTCATCGGTGCTGTAATGGTTAGCGTGTTCGCCTCGAGTGTGGTAGATTGTGGGTTCATCGGTGGTGTAATGGTTAGCGTGCTCGACTCGAGTGTGGTAGAGTGTGGATTCATCGGTGGTGTAATGGTTAGCGTGCTCCCCTCGATTGTAGTAGATTGTGGGTTCATCGGTGGTGTAATGGTTAGCGTGTTCGCCTCGAGTGTGGTAGATTGTGGGTTCATCGGTGGTGTAATGGTTAGCGTGCTCGACTCGAGTGTGGTAGATTGTGGATTCATTGGTGGTGTAATGGTTAGTGTGCTCGCCTCGAGTGTGGTAGATTCTGGTTCATCGATGGTGTAATGGTTAACGTGCTCGCCTCGAGTGTGGTTAGATTGTGGATTCATCGGTGGTGTAATGGTTAGCGTGCTCGCCTCGAGTGTGGTAGATTGTGATTCATCGGTGGTGTAATGGTTAGCGTGCACGCCTCGAGTGTGATAGATTGTGGGTTCATCGGTGGTGTAATGGGTAGCGTGCTCGCTTCGAGTGTGTTAGATTGTGGTTCATCGGTGGTGTAATGGTTAGCGTGCTCGCCTCGAGTGTGGTAGAGTGTGGTTCATCGGTGGTGTAATGGTTAGCGTGCTTGCCTCGAGTGTGGTAGATTGTGAGTTCATCGGTGGTGTAATGGTTAGCGTGCTTGCCTCGAGTGTGGTAGAGTGTGGATTCATCGGTGGTGTAATGGTTAGCGTGCTCGCCTCGAGTGTGGTAGATTGTGGTTCATCGGTGGTGTAATGGTTAGCATGCTCGCCTCGAGTGTGATAGATTGTGGGTTCATCGGTGGTGTAATGGTTAGCGTGCTCGCCTCGAGTGTGGTAGATTTTGGGTTTATCTGTGGTGTAATGGTTAGTGTGCTCGCCTCGAGTGTGGTAGATTGTGGGTTCATCGGTGGTGTAATGGTTAGCGTGCTTGCCTCGAGTGTGGTAGATTGTGAGTTCATCGGTGGTGTAATGGTTAGCGTGCTTGCCTCGAGTGTGGTAGAGTGTGGATTCATCGGTGGTGTAATGGTTAGCGTGCTCCCCTCGAGTGTAGTAGATTGTGGGTTCATCGGTGGTGTAATGGTTAGCGTGCTCTCCTCGAGTGTGGTAGATTGTGGGTTTATCTGTGGTGTAATGGTTAGTGTGCACGCCTCGAGTGTGATAGATTGTGGGTTCATCGGTGGTTTAATGGGTAGCGTGCTCGCTTCGAGTGTGGTAGATTGTGGTTCATCGGTGGTGTAATGGTTAGCGTGCTCGCCTCGAGAGTGGTAGAGTGTGGTTCATTGGTGGTGTAATGGTTAGCGTGCTCGCCTCGAGTGTGGTAGATTGTGGTTCATCGGTGGTGTAATGGTTAGCGTGCAGGCCTTTAGTGTGATAGATTGTGGGTTCATCGGTGGTGTAATGGGTAGCGTGCTCGCTTCGAGTGTGGTTCATCGGTGGTGTAATGGTTAGCGTGCTCGCCTCGAGTGTGGTAGAGTGTGGTTCATCGGTGGTGTAATGGTTAGCGTGCTCGCCTCGAGTGTGGTAGATTGTGGTAGATTGTGGTTCATCGGTGGTGTAATGGTTAGCATGCTCGCCTCGAGTGTGGTAGATTGTAGATTCATCGGTGGTGTAATTGTTAGCGTGCTCGCCTCGAGTGTGGTAGATTGTGGTTCATCGGTGGTGTAATGGTTAGCGTGCTCGCCTCGAGTGTGGTAGATTGTGGGTTCATCGGTGGTGTAATGGTTAGCGTGCTCGCCTCCAGTGTGGTAGATTGTGGGTTTATCGGTGGTGTAATGGTTAGTGTGCTCGCCTCGAGTGTGGTAGATTGTGGGTTCATCGGTGGTGTAATGGTTAGCGAGCTTGCCTCGAGTGTGGTAGATTGTGAGTTCATCGGTGGTGTAATGGCTAGCGTGCTCGCCTCGAGTGTGGTAGAGTGTGGATTCATCGGTGGTGTAATGGTTAGCGTGCTCCCCTCGAGTGTAGTAGATTGTGGGTTCATCGGTGGTGTAATGGTTAGCGTGTTCGCCTCGAGTGTGGTAGATTGTGGGTTCATCGGTGGTGTAATGGTTAGCGTGCTCGACTCGAGTGTGGTAGATTGTGGATTCATCGGTGGTGTAATGGTTAGCGTGCTCGCCTCGACTGTGGTAGATTCTGGTTCATCGATGGTGTAATGGTTAACGTGCTCGCCTCGAGTGTGGTTAGATTGTGGATTCATCGGTGGTGTAATGGTTAGCGTGCTCGCCTCGAGTGTGGTAGATTGTGATTCATCGGTGGTGTAATGGTTAGCGTGCACGCCTCGAGTGTGATAGATTGTGGGTTCATCGGTGGTGTAATGGGTAGCGTGCTCGCTTCGAGTGTGGTAGATTGTGGTTCATCGGTGGTGTAATGGTTAGCGTGCTCGCCTCGAGTGTGGTAGATTGTGGTTCATCGGTGGTGTAATGGTTAGCATGCTCGCCTCGAGTGTGGTAGATTGTGGATTCATCGGTGGTGTAATTGTTAGCGTGCTCGCCTCGAGTGTGGTAGATTGTGGTTCATCGGTGGTGTAATGGTTAGCGTGCTCGCCTCGAGTGTGGTAGATTGTGGGTTCATCGGTGGTGTAATGGTTAGCGTGCTCGACTTGAGTGTGGTAGAGTGTGGATTCATCGGTGGTGTAATGGTTAGCGTTCTCCCCTCGAGTGTAGTAGATTGTGGGTTCATCGGTGCTGTAATGGTTAGCGTGTTCGCCTCGAGTGTGGTAGATTGTGGGTTCATCGGTGGTGTAATGGTTAGCGTGCTCGACTCGAGTGTGGTAAATTGTGGATTCATCGGTGGTGTAATGGTTAGCGTGCTCGCCTCGAGTGTGGTAGATTGTGGGTTCATCGGTGGTGTAATGGTTAGCGTGCTCGCCTCGAGTGTAGTAGATTGTGGGTTCATCGGTGGTGTAATGGTTAGCGTGCTCTCCTCGAGTGTGGTAGATTGTGGGTTTATCGGTGGTGTAATGGTTAGTGTGCTCGCCTCGAGTGTGGTAGATTGTGGGTTCATCGTGGTGTAATGGTTAGCGTGCTTGCAGCGAGTGTGGTAGATTGTGAGTTCATCAGTGGTGTAATGGTTAGCGTGCTCGCCTCGAGTGTGGTAGATTGTGGGTTCATCGGTGGTGTAATGGGTAGTGTGCTCGCTTCGAGTGTGGTAGATTGTGGGTTCATCGGTGGTGTAATGGTTAGCGTGCTCGTCTCGAGTGTGGTAGAGTGTGGTTCATTGGTGGTGTAATGGTTAGCATGCTCGCCTCGAGTGTGGTAGATTGTGGTTCATCGGTGGTGTAATGGTTAGCATGCTCGCCTCGAGTGTGGTAGAATGTGGGTTCATCGGTGCTGTAATGGTTAGCGTGCTCGCCTCGAGTGTAGTAGATTGTGGTTCATCGGTGGTGTAATGGTTAGCGTGCTCGCCTCGAGTGTGGTAGATTGTGGTTCATCGGTGGTGTAATGGTTAGCATGCTCGCCTCGAGTGTGGTAGATTGTGGATTCATCGGTGCTGTAATGGTTAGCATGCTCGCTTCGAGTGTGGTAGAGTGTGGTTCATCGGTGGTGTAATGGTTAGCGTGTTCGCCTCGAGTGTGGTAGATTGTG
The DNA here is from genome assembly GCA_963680875.1 of Bathymodiolus brooksi. Classification (NCBI taxonomy): domain Eukaryota; kingdom Metazoa; phylum Mollusca; class Bivalvia; order Mytilida; family Modiolidae; genus Bathymodiolus; species Bathymodiolus brooksi. The sequence continues at coordinate 14,466,033 of OY804590.1, forward strand.
GGTTCATCGGTGGTGTAATGGTTAGCGTGCTCGACTCGAGTGTGGTAGATTGTGGATTCATCGGTGGTGTAATGGTTAGCGTGCTCGCCTCGAGTGTGGTAGATTCTGGTTCACCGGTGGTGTAATGGTTAGCATGCTCGCCTCGAGTGTGGTAGATTGTGGTTCATCGGTGGTGTAATGGTTAGCGTGCAGGCCTTGAGTGTGATAGATTGTGGGTTCATCGGTGGTGTAATGGGTAGCGTGCTCGCTTCGAGTGTGGTTCATCGGTGGTGTAATGGTTAGCGTGCTCGCCTCGAGTGTGGTAGAGTGTGGTTCATCGGTGGTGTAATGGTTAGCATGCTCGCCTCGAGTGTGGTAGATTGTGGTTCATCGGTGGTGTAATGGTTAGCATGCTCGCCTCGAGTGTGGTAGATTGTGGATTCATCGGTAGTGTAATTGTTAGCGTCCTCGCCTCGAGTGTGGTAGATTGTGGTTCATCGGTGGTGTAATGGTTAGCGTGCTCGCCTCGAGTGTGGTAGATTCTGGTTCATCGGTGGTGTAATGGTTAACGTGCTTGCCTCGAGTGTGGTAGAGTGTGGTTCATCGGTGGTGTAATGGTTAGCGTGCTCGCCTCGAGTGTGGTAGATTGTGGTTCATCGGTGGTGTAATGGTTAGCATGCTCGCCTCGAGTGTGGTAGATTGTGGATTCATCGGTGGTGTAATTGTTAGTGTGCTCGCCTCGAGTGTGGTAGATTGTGGTTCATCGGTGGTGTAATGGTTAGCGTGCTCGCCTCGAGTGTGGTAGATTGTGGGTTCATCGGTGGTGTAATGGTTAGCGTGCTCGCCTCGAGTGTGGTAGATTGTGGGTTTATCGGTGGTGTAATGGTTAGTGTGTTCGCCTCGAGTGTGGTAGATTGTGGGTTCATCGGTGGTGTAATGGTTAGCGTAGTTGCCTCGAGTGTGGTAGATTGTGGGTTCATCGGTGCTGTAATAGTTAGCGTGTTCGCCTCGAGTGTGGTAGATTGTGGGTTCATCGGTGGTGTAATGGTTAGCGTGCTCGACTCGAGTGTGGTAGAGTGTGGATTCATCGGTGGTGTAATGGTTAGCGTGCTCCCCTCGAGTGTAGTAGATTGTGGGTTCATCGGTGGTGTAATGGTTAGCGTGTTCGCCTCGAGTGTGGTAGATTGTGGGTTCATCGGTGGTGTAATGGTTAGCGTGCTCGACTCGAGTGTGGTAGATTGTGGATTCATCGGTGGTGTAATGGTTAGCGTGCTCGCCTCGAGTGTGGTAGATTCTGGTTCATCGATGGTGTAATGGTTAGCGTGCACGCCTCGAGTGTGATAGATTGTGGGTTCATCGGTGGTGTAATGGGTAGCTTGCTCGCTTCGAGTGTGGTAGATTGTGGTTCATCGGTGGTGTAATGGTTAGCGTGTTCGCCTCGAGTGTGGTAGATTGTGGTTCATCGGTGGTGTAATGATTAGCATGCTCGCCTCGAGTGTGGTAGATTGTGGATTCATCGGTGGTGTAATTGTTAGCGTGCTCGCCTCGAGTGTGGTAGATTGTGGTTCATCGGTGGTGTAATGGTTAGCGTGCTCGCCTCGAGTGTGGTAGATTGTGGGTTCATCGGTGGTGTAATGGTTAGCGTGCTTGACTCGAGTGTGGTAGAGTGTGGATTCATCGGTGGTGTAATGGTTAGCGTTCTCCCCTCGAGTGTAGTAGATTGTGGATTCATCGGTGCTGTAATGGTTAGCGTGTTCGCCTCGAGTGTGGTAGATTGTGGGTCAATCGGTGGTGTAATGGTTAGCGTGCTCGACTCGAGTGTGGTAGATTGTTGATTCATCGGTGGTGTAATGGTTAGCGTGCTCGCCTCGAGTGTGGTAGATTCTGGTTCATCTGTGGTGTAATGGTTAACGTGCTCGCCTCGAGTGTGGTTAGATTGTGGATTCATCGGTGGTGTAATGGTTAGCGTGCGCGCCTCGAGTGTGGTAGATTGTGGTTCAACGGTGGTGTAATGGTTAGCATGCTCGCCTCGAGTGTGGTAGATTGTGGGTTCATCGGTGGTGTAATGGTTAGCGTGCTTGCCTCGAGTGTGGTAGATTGTGGGTTTATCGGTGGTGTAATGGTTAACGTGCTTGCTTCGAGTGTGGTAGATTGTGGGTTCATTGGTGGTGTAATGGGTAGCGTGCTCGCCTCGAGTGTGGTAGATTGTGGGTTCATCGGTGCTGTAATGGTTAGCGTGCTCGCCTCGAGTGTGGTAGATTGTGGGTTCATCGGTGGTGTAATGGTTAGCGTGCTCGAATCGAGTGTGGTAGAGTGTGGATTCATCGGTGGTGTAATGGTTAGCGTTCTCCCCTCGAGTGTAGTAGATTGTGGGTTCATCGGTGGTGTAATGGTTAGCGTGTTCGCCTCGAGTGTGGTAGATTGTGGGTTCATCGGTGGTGTAATGGTTAGCGTGCTCGACTCGAGTGTGGTAGATTGTGGATTCATCGGTGGTGTAATGGTTAGCGTGCTCGCCTCGAGTGTGATAGATTGTGGGTTCATCGGTGGTGTAATGGGTAGCGTGCTCGCTTCGAGTGTGGTTCATCGGTGGTGTAATGGGTAGCGTGCTCGCTTCGAGTGTGGTTCATCGGTGGTGTAATGGTTAGCGTGCTCGCCTCGAGTGTGGTAGAGTGTGGTTCATCGGTGGTGTAATGGTTAGCATGCTCGCCTCGAGTGTGGTAGATTGTGGTTCATCGGTGGTGTAATGGTTAGCATGCTCGCCTCGAGTGTGGTAGATTGTGGATTCATCGGTAGTGTAATTGTTAGCGTCCTCGCCTCGAGTGTGGTAGATTGTGGTTCATCGGTGGTGTAATGGTTAGCGTGCTCGCCTCGAGTGTGGTAGATTCTGGTTCATCGGTGGTGTAATGGTTAACTTGCTCGCCTCGAGTGTGGTAGAGTGTGGTTCATCGGTGGTGTAATGGTTAGCGTGCTCGCCTCGAGTGTGGTAGATTGTGGTTCATCGGTGGTGTAATGGTTAGCATGCTCGCCTCGAGTGTGGTAGATTGTGGATTCATCGGTGGTGTAATTGTTAGTGTGCTCGCCTCGAGTGTGGTAGATTGTGGTTCATCGGTGGTGTAATGGTTAGCGTGCTCGCCTCGAGTGTGGTAGATTGTGGGTTCATCGGTGGTGTAATGGTTAGCGTGCTCGCCTCGAGTGTGGTAGATTGTGGGTTTATCGGTGGTGTAATGGTTAGTGTGTTCGCCTCGAGTGTGGTAGATTGTGGGTTCATCGGTGGTGTAATGGTTAGCGTGGTTGCCTCGAGTGTGGTAGATTGTGGGTTCATCGGTGCTGTAATAGTTAGCGTGTTCGCCTCGAGTGTGGTAGATTGTGGGTTCATCGGTGGTGTAATGGTTAGCGTGCTCGACTCGAGTGTGGTAGAGTGTGGATTCATCGGTGGTGTAATGGTTAGCGTGCTCCCCTCGAGTGTAGTAGATTGTGGGTTCATCGGTGGTGTAATGGTTAGCGTGTTCGCCTCGAGTGTGGTAGATTGTGGGTTCATCGGTGGTGTAATGGTTAGCGTGCTCGACTCGAGTGTGGTAGATTGTGGATTCATCGGTGGTGTAATGGTTAGCGTGCTCGCCTCGAGTGTGGTAGATTCTGGTTCATCGATGGTGTAATGGTTAACGTTCTCGCCTCGAGTGTGGTTAGATTGTGGATTCATCGGTGGTGTAATGGTTAGCGTGCTCGCCTCGAGTGTGGTAAATTGTGATTCATCGATGGTGTAATGGTTAGCGTGCACGCCTCGAGTGTGATAGATTGTGGGTTCATCGGTGGTGTAATGGTTAGCGTGCTCGCCTCGAGTGTGGTAGATTGTGGGTTTATCGGTGGTGTAATGGTTAGTGTGCTCGCCTCGAGTGTGGTAGATTGTGGGTTCATCGGTGGTGTAATGGTTAGCGTGCTTGCCTCGAGTGTGGTAGATTGTGAGTTCATCGGTGGTGTAATGGTTAGCGTGCTTGCCTCGAGTGTGGTAGAGTGTGGATTCATCGGTGGTGTAATGGTTAGCGTGCTCCCCTCGAGTGTAGTAGATTGTGGGTTCATCGGTGGTGTAATGGTTAGCGTGCTCTCCTCGAGTGTGGTAGATTGTGGGTTTATCTGTGGTGTAATGGTTAGTGTGCACGCCTCGAGTGTGATAGATTGTGGGTTCATCGGTGGTTTAATGGGTAGCGTGCTCGCTTCGAGTGTGGTAGATTGTGGTTCATCGGTGGTGTAATGGTTAGCGTGCTCGCCTCGAGTGTGGTAGAGTGTGGTTCATTGGTGGTGTAATGGTTAGCGTGCTCGCCTCGAGTGTGGTAGATTGTGGTTCATCGGTGGTGTAATGGTTAGCGTGCAGGCCTTTAGTGTGATAGATTGTGGGTTCATCGGTGGTGTAATGGGTAGCGTGCTCGCTTCGAGTGTGGTTCATCGGTGGTGTAATGGTTAGCGTGCTCGCCTCGAGTGTGGTAGAGTGTGGTTCATCGGTGGTGTAATGGTTAGCGTGCTCGCCTCGAGTGTGGTAGATTGTGGTTCATCGGTGGTGTAATGGTTAGCATGCTCGCCTCGAGTGTGGTAGATTGTAGATTCATCGGTGGTGTAATTGTTAGCGTGCTCGCCTCGAGTGTGGTAGATTGTGGTTCATCGGTGGTGTAATGGTTAGCGTGCTCGCCTCGAGTGTGGTAGATTGTGGGTTCATCGGTGGTGTAATGGTTAGCGTGCTCGCCTCGAATGTGGTAGATTGTGGGTTTATCGGTGGTGTAATGATTAGTGTGCTCGCCTCGAGTGTGGTAGATTGTGGGTTCATCGGTGGTGTAATGGTTAGCGAGCTTGCCTCGAGTGTGGTAGATTGTGAGTTCATCGGTGGTGTAATGGCTAGCGTGCTCGCCTCGAGTGTGGTAGAGTGTGGATTCATCGGTGGTGTAATGGTTAGCGTGCTCCCCTCGAGTGTAGTAGATTGTGGGTTCATCGGTGGTGTAATGGTTAGCGTGTTCGCCTCGAGTGTGGTAGATTGTGGGTTCATCGGTGGTGTAATGGTTAGCGTGCTCGACTCGAGTGTGGTAGATTGTGGATTCATCGGTGGTGTAATGGTTAGCGTGCTCGCCTCGACTGTGGTAGATTCTGGTTCATCGATGGTGTAATGGTTAACGTGCTCGCCTCGAGTGTGGTTAGATTGTGGATTCATCGGTGGTGTAATGGTTAGCGTGCTCGCCTCGAGTGTGGTAGATTGTGATTCATCGGTGGTGTAATGGTTAGCGTGCACGCCTCGAGTGTGATAGATTGTGGGTTCATCGGTGGTGTAATGGGTAGCGTGCTCGCTTCGAGTGTGGTAGATTGTGGTTCATCGGTGGTGTAATGGTTAGCGTGCTCGCCTCGAGTGTGGTAGATTGTGGTTCATCGGTGGTGTAATGGTTAGCATGCTCGCCTCGAGTGTGGTAGATTGTGGATTCATCGGTGGTGTAATTGTTAGCGTGCTCGCCTCGAGTGTGGTAGATTGTGGTTCATCGGTGGTGTAATGGTTAGCGTGCTCGCCTCGAGTGTGGTAGATTGTGGGTTCATCGGTGGTGTAATGGTTAGCGTGCTCGACTTGAGTGTGGTAGAGTGTGGATTCATCGGTGGTGTAATGGTTAGCGTTCTCCCCTCGAGTGTAGTAGATTGTGGGTTCATCGGTGCTGTAATGGTTAGCGTGTTCGCCTCGAGTGTGGTAGATTGTGGGTTCATCGGTGGTGTAATGGTTAGTGTGCTCGACTCGAGTGTGGTAAATTGTGGATTCATCGGTGGTGTAATGGTTAGCGTGCTCGCCTCGAGTGTGGTAGATTCTGGTTCATCGGTGGTGTAATGGTTAACGTGCTCGCCTCGAGTGTGGTTAGATTGTGGATTCATCGGTGGTGTAATGGTTAGCGTGCTCGCCTCGAGTGTGGTAGAGTGTGGTTCATCGGTAATGTAATGGTTAGCATGCTCGCCTCGAGTGTGGTAGATTGTGGGTTCATCGGTGGTGTAATGGTTAGCGTGCTCGCCTCGAGTGTAGTAGATTGTGGGTTCATCGGTGGTGTAATGGTTAGCGTGCTCTCCTCGAGTGTGGTAGATTGTGGGTTTATCGGTGGTGTAATGGTTAGTGTGCTCGCCTCGAGTGTGGTAGATTGTGGGTTCATCGTGGTGTAATGGTTAGCGTGCTTGCAGCGAGTGTGGTAGATTGTGAGTTCATCAGTGGTGTAATGGTTAGCGTGCTCGCCTCGAGTGTGGTAGATTGTGGGTTCATCGGTGGTGTAATGGTTAGCGTGCTCGACTCGAGTGTGGTAGATTGTGGATTCATCGGTGGAGTAATGGTTAGCGTGCTCGCCTCGAGTGTGGTTAGATTGTGGATTCATCGGTGGTGTAATGGTTAGCGTGCTCGCCTCGAATGTGGTAGATTGTGGTTCATCGGTGGTGTAATGGTTAGTGTGCACGCCTCGAGTGTGATAGATTGTGGGTTCATCGGTGGTGTAATGGGTAGTGTGCTCGCTTCGAGTGTGGTAGATTGTGGGTTCATCGGTGGTGTAATGGTTAGCGTGCTCGTCTCGAGTGTGGTAGAGTGTGGTTCATTGGTGGTGTAATGGTTAGCATGCTCGCCTCGAGTGTGGTAGATTGTGGTTCATCGGTGGTGTAATGGTTAGCATGCTCGCCTCGAGTGTGGTAGAATGTGGGTTCATCGGTGCTGTAATGGTTAGCGTGCTCGCCTCGAGTGTAGTAGATTGTGGTTCATCGGTGGTGTAATGGTTAGCGTGCTCGCCTCGAGTGTGGTAGATTGTGGTTCATCGGTGGTGTAATGGTTAGCATGCTCGCCTCGAGTGTGGTAGATTGTGGATTCATCGGTGCTGTAATGGTTAGCATGCTCGCTTCGAGTGTGGTAGAGTGTGGTTCATCGGTGGTGTAATGGTTAGCGTGTTCGCCTCGAGTGTGGTAGATTGTGGGTTCATCGGTGGTGTAATGGTTAGCGTGCTCGACTCGAGTGTGGTAGATTGTGGATTCATCGGTGGTGTAATGGTTAGCGTGCTCGCCTCGAGTGTGGTAGATTCTGGTTCACCGGTGGTGTAATGGTTAGCATGCTCGCCTCGAGTGTGGTAGATTGTGGTTCATCGGTGGTGTAATGGTTAGCGTGCAGGCCTTGAGTGTGATAGATTGTGGGTTCATCGGTGGTGTAATGGGTAGCGTGCTCGCTTCGAGTGTGGTTCATCGGTGGTGTAATGGTTAGCGTGCTCGCCTCGAGTGTGGTAGAGTGTGGTTCATCGGTGGTGTAATGGTTAGCATGCTCGCCTCGAGTGTGGTAGATTGTGGTTCATCGGTGGTGTAATGGTTAGCATGCTCGCCTCGAGTGTGGTAGATTGTGGATTCATCGGTAGTGTAATTGTTAGCGTCTTCGCCTCGAGTGTGGTAGATTGTGGTTCATCGGTGGTGTAATGGTTAGCGTGCTCGCCTCGAGTGTGGTAGATTCTGGTTCATCGGTGGTGTAATGGTTAACGTGCTTGCCTCGAGTGTGGTAGAGTGTGGTTCATCGGTGGTGTAATGGTTAGCGTGCTCGCCTCGAGTGTGGTAGATTGTGGTTCATCGGTGGTGTAATGGTTAGCATGCTCGCCTCGAGTGTGGTAGATTGTGGATTCATCGGTGGTGTAATTGTTAGTGTGCTCGCCTCGAGTGTGGTAGATTGTGGTTCATCGGTGGTGTAATGGTTAGCGTGCTCGCCTCGAGTGTGGTAGATTGTGGGTTCATCGGTGGTGTAATGGTTAGCGTGCTCGCCTCGAGTGTGGTAGATTGTGGGTTTATCGGTGGTGTAATGGTTAGTGTGTTCGCCTCGAGTGTGGTAGATTGTGGGTTCATCGGTGGTGTAATGGTTAGCGTGGTTGCCTCGAGTGTGGTAGATTGTGGGTTCATCGGTGCTGTAATAGTTAGCGTGTTCGCCTCGAGTGTGGTAGATTGTGGGTTCATCGGTGGTGTAATGGTTAGCGTGCTCGACTCGAGTGTGGTAGAGTGTGGATTCATCGGTGGTGTAATGGTTAGCGTGCTCCCCTCGAGTGTAGTAGATTGTGGGTTCATCGGTGGTGTAATGGTTAGCGTGTTCGCCTCGAGTGTGGTAGATTGTGGGTTCATCGGTGGTGTAATGGTTAGCGTGCTCGACTCGAGTGTGGTAGATTGTGGATTCATCGGTGGTGTAATGGTTAGCGTGCTCGCCTCGAGTGTGGTAGATTCTGGTTCATCGATGGTGTAATGGTTAACGTTCTCGCCTCGAGTGTGGTTAGATTATGGATTCATCGGTGGTGTAATGGTTAGCGTGCTCGCCTCGAGTGTGGTAAATTGTGATTCATCGATGGTGTAATGGTTAGCGTGCACGCCTCGAGTGTGATAGATTGTGGGTTCATCGGTGGTGTAATGGTTAGCGTGCTCGCCTCGAGTGTGGTAGATTGTGGGTTTATCGGTGGTGTAATGGTTAGTGTGCTCGCCTCGAGTGTGGTAGATTGTGGGTTCATCGGTGGTGTAATGGTTAGCGTGCTCGCCTCGAGTGTGGTAGATTGTGGGTTCATCGGTGGTGTAATGGTTAGCGTGCTCGACTCGAGTGTGGTAGATTGTGGATTCATCGGTGGTGTAATGGTTAGCGTGCTCGCCTCGAGTGTGGTAGATTCTGGTTCATCGATGGTGTAATGGTTAACGTTCTCGCCTCGAGTGTGGTTAGATTGTGGATTCATCGGTGGTGTAATGGTTAGCGTGCTCGCCTCGAGTGTGGTAAATTGTGATTCATCGATGGTGTAATGGTTAGCGTGCACGCCTCGAGTGTGATAGATTGTGGGTTCATCGGTGGTGTAATGGGTAGCGTGCTCGCTTCGAGTGTGGTAGATTGTGGTTCATCGGTGGTGTAATGGTTAGCGTGTTCGCCTCGAGTGTGGTAGATTGTGGTTCATCGGTGGTGTAATGATTAGCATGCTCGCCTCGAGTGTGGTAGATTGTGGATTCATCGGTGGTGTAATTGTTAGCGTGCTCGCCTCGAGTGTGGTAGATTGTGGTTCATCGGTGGTGTAATGGTTAGCGTGCTCGCCTCGAGTGTGGTAGATTGTGGGTTCATCGGTGGTGTAATGGTTAGCGTGCTCGACTCGAGTGTGGTAGAGTGTGGATTCATCGGTGGTGTAATGGTTAGCGTTCTCCCCTCGAGTGTAGTAGATTGTGGATTCATCGGTGCTGTAATGGTTAGCGTGTTCGCCTCGAGTGTGGTAGATTGTGGGTCAATCGGTGGTGTAATGGTTAGCGTGCTCGACTCGAGTGTGGTAGATTGTTGATTCATCGGTGGTGTAATGGTTAGCGTGCTCGCCTCGAGTGTGGTAGATTCTGGTTCATCTGTGGTGTAATGGTTAACGTGCTCGCCTCGAGTGTGGTTAGATTGTGGATTCATCGGTGGTGTAATGGTTAGCGTGCGCGCCTCGAGTGTGGTAGATTGTGGTTCAACGGTGGTGTAATGGTTAGCATGCTCGCCTCGAGTGTGGTAGATTGTGGGTTCATCGGTGGTGTAATGGTTAGCGTGCTTGCCTCGAGTGTGGTAGATTGTGGGTTTATCGGTGGTGTAATGGTTAACGTGCTTGCTTCGAGTGTGGTAGATTGTGGGTTCATTGGTGGTGTAATGGGTAGCGTGCTCGCCTCGAGTGTGGTAGATTGTGGGTTCATCGGTGCTGTAATGGTTAGCGTGCTCGCCTCGAGTGTGGTAGATTGTGGGTTCATCGGTGGTGTAATGGTTAGCGTGCTCGAATCGAGTGTGGTAGAGTGTGGATTCATCGGTGGTGTAATGGTTAGCGTTCTCCCCTCGAGTGTAGTAGATTGTGGGTTCATCGGTGGTGTAATGGTTAGCGTGTTCGCCTCGAGTGTGGTAGATTGTGGGTTCATCGGTGGTGTAATGGTTAGCGTGCTCGACTCGAGTGTGGTAGATTGTGGATTCATCGGTGGTGTAATGGTTAGCGTGCTCGCCTCGAGTGTGATAGATTGTGGGTTCATCGGTGGTGTAATGGGTAGCGTGCTCGCTTCGAGTGTGGTTCATCGGTGGTGTAATGGGTAGCGTGCTCGCTTCGAGTGTGGTTCATCGGTGGTGTAATGGTTAGCGTGCTCGCCTCGAGTGTGGTAGAGTGTGGTTCATCGGTGGTGTAATGGTTAGCATGCTCGCCTCGAGTGTGGTATATTGTGGTTCATCAGTGGTGTAATGGTTAGCATGCTCGCCTCGAGTGTGGTAGATTGTGGATTCATCGGTAGTGTAATTGTTAGCGTCCTCGCCTCGAGTGTGGTAGATTGTGGTTCATCGGTGGTGTAATGGTTAGCGTGCTCGCCTCGAGTGTGGTAGATTCTGGTTCATCGGTGGTGTAATGGTTAACGTGCTCGCCTCGAGTGTGGTAGAGTGTGGTTCATCGGTGGTGTAATGGTTAGCGTGCTCGCCTCGAGTGTGGTAGATTGTGGTTCATCGGTGGTGTAATGGTTAGCATGCTCGCCTCGAGTGTGGTAGATTGTGGATTCATCGGTGGTGTAATTGTTAGTGTGCTCGCCTCGAGTGTGGTAGATTGTGGTTCATCGGTGGTGTAATGGTTAGCGTGCTCGCCTCGAGTGTGGTAGATTGTGGGTTCATCGGTGGTGTAATGGTTAGCGTGCTCGCCTCGAGTGTGGTAGATTGTGGGTTTATCGGTGGTGTAATGGTTAGTGTGTTCGCCTCGAGTGTGGTAGATTGTGGGTTCATCGGTGGTGTAATGGTTAGCGTGGTTGCCTCGAGTGTGGTAGATTGTGGGTTCATCGGTGCTGTAATAGTTAGCGTGTTCGCCTCGAGTGTGGTAGATTGTGGGTTCATCGGTGGTGTAATGGTTAGCGTGTTCGCCTCGAGTGTGGTAGAGTGTGGATTCATCGGTGGTGTAATGGTTAGCGTGCTCCCCTCGAGTGTAGTAGATTGTGGGTTCATCGGTGGTGTAATGGTTAGCGTGTTCGCCTCGAGTGTGGTAGATTGTGGGTTCATCGGTGGTGTAATGGTTAGCGTGCTCGACTCGAGTGTGGTAGATTGTGGATTCATCGGTGGTGTAATGGTTAGCGTGCTCGCCTCGAGTGTGGTAGATTCTGGTTCATCGATGGTGTAATGGTTAACGTTCTCGCCTCGAGTGTGGTTAGATTGTGGATTCATCGGTGGTGTAATGGTTAGCGTGCTCGCCTCGAGTGTGGTAAATTGTGATTCATCGATGGTGTAATGGTTAGCGTGCACGCCTCGAGTGTGATAGATTGTGGGTTCATCGGTGGTGTAATGGGTAGCGTGCTCGCTTCGAGTGTGGTAGATTGTGGTTCATCGGTGGTGTAATGGTTAGCGTGTTCGCCTCGAGTGTGGTAGATTGTGGTTCATCGGTGGTGTAATGATTAGCATGCTCGCCTCGAGTGTGGTAGATTGTGGATTCATCTTTGGTGTAATTGTTAGCGTGCTCGCCTCGAGTGTGGTAGATTGTGGTTCATCGGTGGTGTAATGGTTAGCGTGCTCGCCTCGAGTGTGGTAGATTGTGGGTTCATCGGTGGTGTAATGGTTAGCGTGCTCGACTCGAGTGTGGTAGAGTGTGGATTCATCGGTGGTGTAATGGTTAGCGTTCTCCCCTCGAGTGTAGTAGATTGTGGATTCATCGGTGCTGTAATGGTTAGCGTGTTCGCCTCGAGTGTGGTAGATTGTGGGTCAATCGGTGGTGTAATGGTTAGCGTGCTCGACTCGAGTGTGGTAGATTGTTGATTCATCGGTGGTGTAATGGTTAGCGTGCTCGCCTCGAGTGTGGTAGATTCTGGTTCATCTGTGGTGTAATGGTTAACGTGCTCGCCTCGAGTGTGGTTAGATTGTGGATTCATCGGTGGTGTAATGGTTAGCGTGCGCGCCTCGAGTGTGGTAGATTGTGGTTCAACGGTGGTGTAATGGTTAGCATGCTCGCCTCGAGTGTGGTAGATTGTGGGTTCATCGGTGGTGTAATGGTTAGCGTGCTTGCCTCGAGTGTGGTAGATTGTGGGTTTATCGGTGGTGTAATGGTTAACGTGCTTGCTTCGAGTGTGGTAGATTGTGGGTTCATTGGTGGTGTAATGGGTAGCGTGCTCGCCTCGAGTGTGGTAGATTGTGGGTTCATCGGTGCTGTAATGGTTAGCGTGCTCGCCTCGAGTGTGGTAGATTGTGGGTTCATCGGTGGTGTAATGGTTAGCGTGCTCGAATCGAGTGTGGTAGAGTGTGGATTCATCGGTGGTGTAATGGTTAGCGTTCTCCCCTCGAGTGTAGTAGATTGTGGGTTCATCGGTGGTGTAATGGTTAGCGTGTTCGCCTCGAGTGTGGTAGATTGTGGGTTCATCGGTGGTGTAATGGTTAGCGTGCTCGACTCGAGTGTGGTAGATTGTGGATTCATCGGTGGTGTAATGGTTAGCGTGCTCGCCTCGAGTGTGGTAGATTCTGGTTCATCGATGGTGTAATGGTTAACGTTCTCGCCTCGAGTGTGGTTAGATTATGGATTCATCGGTGGTGTAATGGTTAGCGTGCTCGCCTCGAGTGTGGTAAATTGTGATTCATCGATGGTGTAATGGTTAGCGTGCACGCCTCGAGTGTGATAGATTGTGGGTTCATCGGTGGTGTAATGGTTAGCGTGCTCGCCTCGAGTGTGGTAGATTGTGGGTTTATCGGTGGTGTAATGGTTAGTGTGCTCGCCTCGAGTGTGGTAGATTGTGGGTTCATCGGTGGTGTAATGGTTAGCGTGCTCGCCTCGAGTGTGGTAGATTGTGGGTTCATCGGTGGTGTAATGGTTAGCGTGCTCGACTCGAGTGTGGTAGATTGTGGATTCATCGGTGGTGTAATGGTTAGCGTGCTCGCCTCGAGTGTGGTAGATTCTGGTTCATCGATGGTGTAATGGTTAACGTTCTCGCCTCGAGTGTGGTTAGATTGTGGATTCATCGGTGGTGTAATGGTTAGCGTGCTCGCCTCGAGTGTGGTAAATTGTGATTCATCGATGGTGTAATGGTTAGCGTGCACGCCTCGAGTGTGATAGATTGTGGGTTCATCGGTGGTGTAATGGGTAGCGTGCTCGCTTCGAGTGTGGTAGATTGTGGTTCATCGGTGGTGTAATGGTTAGCGTGTTCGCCTCGAGTGTGGTAGATTGTGGTTCATCGGTGGTGTAATGATTAGCATGCTCGCCTCGAGTGTGGTAGATTGTGGATTCATCGGTGGTGTAATTGTTAGCGTGCTCGCCTCGAGTGTGGTAGATTGTGGTTCATCGGTGGTGTAATGGTTAGCGTGCTCGCCTCGAGTGTGGTAGATTGTGGGTTCATCGGTGGTGTAATGGTTAGCGTGCTCGACTCGAGTGTGGTAGAGTGTGGATTCATCGGTGGTGTAATGGTTAGCGTTCTCCCCTCGAGTGTAGTAGATTGTGGATTCATCGGTGCTGTAATGGTTAGCGTGTTCGCCTCGAGTGTGGTAGATTGTGGGTCAATCGGTGGTGTAATGGTTAGCGTGCTCGACTCGAGTGTGGTAGATTGTTGATTCATCGGTGGTGTAATGGTTAGCGTGCTCGCCTCGAGTGTGGTAGATTCTGGTTCATCTGTGGTGTAATGGTTAACGTGCTCGCCTCGAGTGTGGTTAGATTGTGGATTCATCGGTGGTGTAATGGTTAGCGTGCGCGCCTCGAGTGTGGTAGATTGTGGTTCAACGGTGGTGTAATGGTTAGCATGCTCGCCTCGAGTGTGGTAGATTGTGGGTTCATCGGTGGTGTAATGGTTAGCGTGCTTGCCTCGAGTGTGGTAGATTGTGGGTTTATCGGTGGTGTAATGGTTAACGTGCTTGCTTCGAGTGTGGTAGATTGTGGGTTCATTGGTGGTGTAATGGGTAGCGTGCTCGCCTCGAGTGTGGTAGATTGTGGGTTCATCGGTGCTGTAATGGTTAGCGTGCTCGCCTCGAGTGTGGTAGATTGTGGGTTCATCGGTGGTGTAATGGTTAGCGTGCTCGAATCGAGTGTGGTAGAGTGTGGATTCATCGGTGGTGTAATGGTTAGCGTTCTCCCCTCGAGTGTAGTAGATTGTGGGTTCATCGGTGGTGTAATGGTTAGCGTGTTCGCCTCGAGTGTGGTAGATTGTGGGTTCATCGGTGGTGTAATGGTTAGCGTGCTCGACTCGAGTGTGGTAGATTGTGGATTCATCGGTGGTGTAATGGTTAGCGTGCTCGCCTCGAGTGTGATAGATTGTGGGTTCATCGGTGGTGTAATGGGTAGCGTGCTCGCTTCGAGTGTGGTTCATCGGTGGTGTAATGGGTAGCGTGCTCGCTTCGAGTGTGGTTCATCGGTGGTGTAATGGTTAGCGTGCTCGCCTCGAGTGTGGTAGAGTGTGGTTCATCGGTGGTGTAATGGTTAGCATGCTCGCCTCGAGTGTGGTATATTGTGGTTCATCAGTGGTGTAATGGTTAGCATGCTCGCCTCGAGTGTGGTAGATTGTGGATTCATCGGTAGTGTAATTGTTAGCGTCCTCGCCTCGAGTGTGGTAGATTGTGGTTCATCGGTGGTGTAATGGTTAGCGTGCTCGCCTCGAGTGTGGTAGATTCTGGTTCATCGGTGGTGTAATGGTTAACGTGCTCGCCTCGAGTGTGGTAGAGTGTGGTTCATCGGTGGTGTAATGGTTAGCGTGCTCGCCTCGAGTGTGGTAGATTGTGGTTCATCGGTGGTGTAATGGTTAGCATGCTCGCCTCGAGTGTGGTAGATTGTGGATTCATCGGTGGTGTAATTGTTAGTGTGCTCGCCTCGAGTGTGGTAGATTGTGGTTCATCGGTGGTGTAATGGTTAGCGTGCTCGCCTCGAGTGTGGTAGATTGTGGGTTCATCGGTGGTGTAATGGTTAGCGTGCTCGCCTCGAGTGTGGTAGATTGTGGGTTTATCGGTGGTGTAATGGTTAGTGTGTTCGCCTCGAGTGTGGTAGATTGTGGGTTCATCGGTGGTGTAATGGTTAGCGTGGTTGCCTCGAGTGTGGTAGATTGTGGGTTCATCGGTGCTGTAATAGTTAGCGTGTTCGCCTCGAGTGTGGTAGATTGTGGGTTCATCGGTGGTGTAATGGTTAGCGTGTTCGCCTCGAGTGTGGTAGAGTGTGGATTCATCGGTGGTGTAATGGTTAGCGTGCTCCCCTCGAGTGTAGTAGATTGTGGGTTCATCGGTGGTGTAATGGTTAGCGTGTTCGCCTCGAGTGTGGTAGATTGTGGGTTCATCGGTGGTGTAATGGTTAGCGTGCTCGACTCGAGTGTGGTAGATTGTGGATTCATCGGTGGTGTAATGGTTAGCGTGCTCGCCTCGAGTGTGGTAGATTCTGGTTCATCGATGGTGTAATGGTTAACGTTCTCGCCTCGAGTGTGGTTAGATTGTGGATTCATCGGTGGTGTAATGGTTAGCGTGCTCGCCTCGAGTGTGGTAAATTGTGATTCATCGATGGTGTAATGGTTAGCGTGCACGCCTCGAGTGTGATAGATTGTGGGTTCATCGGTGGTGTAATGGGTAGCGTGCTCGCTTCGAGTGTGGTAGATTGTGGTTCATCGGTGGTGTAATGGTTAGCGTGTTCGCCTCGAGTGTGGTAGATTGTGGTTCATCGGTGGTGTAATGATTAGCATGCTCGCCTCGAGTGTGGTAGATTGTGGATTCATCGGTGGTGTAATTGTTAGCGTGCTCGCCTCGAGTGTGGTAGATTGTGGTTCATCGGTGGTGTAATGGTTAGCGTGCTCGCCTCGAGTGTGGTAGATTGTGGGTTCATCGGTGGTGTAATGGTTAGCGTGCTCGACTCGAGTGTGGTAGAGTGTGGATTCATCGGTGGTGTAATGGTTAGCGTTCTCCCCTCGAGTGTAGTAGATTGTGGATTCATCGGTGCTGTAATGGTTAGCGTGTTCGCCTCGAGTGTGGTAGATTGTGGGTCAATCGGTGGTGTAATGGTTAGCGTGCTCGACTCGAGTGTGGTAGATTGTTGATTCATCGGTGGTGTAATGGTTAGCGTGCTCGCCTCGAGTGTGGTAGATTCTGGTTCATCTGTGGTGTAATGGTTAACGTGCTCGCCTCGAGTGTGGTTAGATTGTGGATTCATCGGTGGTGTAATGGTTAGCGTGCGCGCCTCGAGTGTGGTAGATTGTGGTTCAACGGTGGTGTAATGGTTAGCATGCTCGCCTCGAGTGTGGTAGATTGTGGGTTCATCGGTGGTGTAATGGTTAGCGTGCTTGCCTCGAGTGTGGTAGATTGTGGGTTTATCGGTGGTGTAATGGTTAACGTGCTTGCTTCGAGTGTGGTAGATTGTGGGTTCATTGGTGGTGTAATGGGTAGCGTGCTCGCCTCGAGTGTGGTAGATTGTGGGTTCATCGGTGCTGTAATGGTTAGCGTGCTCGCCTCGAGTGTGGTAGATTGTGGGTTCATCGGTGGTGTAATGGTTAGCGTGCTCGAATCGAGTGTGGTAGAGTGTGGATTCATCGGTGGTGTAATGGTTAGCGTTCTCCCCTCGAGTGTAGTAGATTGTGGGTTCATCGGTGGTGTAATGGTTAGCGTGTTCGCCTCGAGTGTGGTAGATTGTGGGTTCATCGGTGGTGTAATGGTTAGCGTGCTCGACTCGAGTGTGGTAGATTGTGGATTCATCGGTGGTGTAATGGTTAGCGTGCTCGCCTCGAGTGTGGTAGATTCTGGTTCATCGATGGTGTAATGGTTAACGTGCTCGCCTCGAGTGTGGTTAGATTGTGGATTCATCGGTGGTGTAATGGTTAGCGTGCTCGCCTCGAGTGTGGTAGATTGTAATTCATCGGTGGTGTAATGGTTAGCGTGCACGCCTCGAGTGTGATAGATTGTGGGTTCATCGGTGGTGTAATGGGTAGCGTGCTCGCTTCGAGTGTGGTAGATTGTGGTTCATCGGTGGTATAATGGTTAGCGTGCTCGCCTCGAGTGTGGTAGAGTGTGGTTCATCGGTGGGGTAATGGTTAGCGTGCTCGCCTCGAGTGTGGTAGATTGTGGTTCATCGGTGGTGTAATGGTTAGCATGCTCGCCTCGAGTGTGGTAGATTGTGGATTCGTCGGTGCTGTAATTGTTAGCGTGCTCGCCTCGAGTGTGGTAGATTGTGGTTCATCGGTGGTGTAATGGTTAGCGTGCTCGCCTCGAGTGTGGTAGATTGTGGGTTCATCGGTGGTGTAATGGTGAGCGTCCTCGACTCGAGTGTGGTAGAGTGTGGATTCATCGGTGGTGTAATGGTTAGCGTTCCCCCTCGAGTGTAGTAGATTGTGGGTTCATCGGTGCTGTAATGGTTAGCGTGTTCGCCTCGAGTGTGGTAGATTGTGGGTTCATCGGTGGTGTAATGGTTAGCGTGCTCGACTCGAGTGTGGTAGATTGTGGATTAATCGGTGGTGTAATGGTTAGCGTGCTCGCCTCGAGTGTGGTAGATTGTGGGTTCATCGGTGGTGTAATGGTTAACGTGCTCGCCTCGAGTGTGGTTAGATTGTGGATTCATCGGTGGTGTAATGGTTA
The DNA here is from genome assembly GCA_963680875.1 of Bathymodiolus brooksi. Classification (NCBI taxonomy): domain Eukaryota; kingdom Metazoa; phylum Mollusca; class Bivalvia; order Mytilida; family Modiolidae; genus Bathymodiolus; species Bathymodiolus brooksi. The sequence goes on from OY804590.1 coordinate 14,483,527, forward strand.
GCGTGCTCGCCTCGAGTGTGGTAGATTGTGGTTCATCGGTGGTGTAATGGTTAGCGTGCACGCCTTGAGTGTGATAGATTGTGGGTTCATCGGTAGTGTAATGGGTAGCGTGCTCGCTTCGAGTGTGGTAGATTGTGGTTCATCGGTGGTGTAATGGTTAGCGTGCTCGCCTCGAGTGTGGTAGAGTGTGGTTCATCGGTGGTGTAATGGTTAGCGTGCTCGCCTCGAGTGTGGTAGATTGTGGTTCATCGGTGGTGTAATGGGTAGCGTGCTCGCTTCGAGTGTGGTAGATTGTGGTTCATCGGTGGTGTAATGGTTAGCGTGCTCGCCTCGAGTGTGGTAGAGTGTGGTTCATCGGTGGTGTAATTGTTAGCGTGCTCGCCTCGAGTGTGGTAGATTGTGGGTTCATCGGTGGTGTAATGGTTAGCGTGCTCGCCTCGAGTGTGGTAGATTGTGGTTGATCGGTGGTGTAATGGTTAGCATGCTCGCCTCGAGTGTGGTAGATTGTGGGTTCATCGGTGGTGTAATGGTTAGCGTGCTCGCCTCGAGTGTGGTAGATTGTGGGTTCATCGGTGTTGTAATGGGTAGCGTGCTCGCCTCGAGTGTGGTAGATTGTGGGTTCATCGGTGGTGTAATGGTTATCGTGCTCGCCTCGAGTGTGGTAGATTGTGGGTTCATCGGTGGTGTAATGGTTAGCGTGCTCGACTCGAGTGTGGTAGATTGTGGGTTTATCGGTGGTGTAATGGTTAGTGTGCTCGCCTCGAGTGTGGTAGATTGTGGGTTCATCGGTGGTGTAATGGTTAGCGTGCTTGCCTCGAGTGTGGTAGATTGTGAGTTCATCGGTGGTGTAATGGTTAGCGTGCTCGCCTCGAGTGTGGTAGAGTGTGGATTCATCGGTGGTGTAATGGTTAGCGTCCTCCCCTCGAGTGTAGTAGATTGTGGGTTCATCGGTGCTGTAATGGTTAGCGTGTTCGCCTCGAGTGTGGTAGATTGTGGGTTCATCGGTGGTGTAATGGTTAGCGTGCTCGACTCGAGTGTGGTAGAGTGTGGGTTCATCGGTGGTGTAATGGTTAGCGTGCTCCCCTCGAGTGTAGTAGATTGTGGGTTCATCGGTGCTGTAATGGTTAGCGTGTTCGCCTCGAGTGTGGTAGATTGTGGGTTCATCGGTGGTGTAATGGTTAGCGTGCTCGCCTCGAGTGTAGTAGATTGTGGGTTCATCGGTGGTGTAATGGTTAGCGTGCTCGCATCGAGTGTTGTAGATTGTGGGTTCATCGGTGGTGTAATAGTTAGCGTGCTCGCCTCGAGTGTGGTAGCTTGTGGGTTTATCGGTGGTGTAATGGTTAGCGTGCTCGCCTCGAGTGTGGTAGCTTGTGGGTTTATCGGTGGTGTAATAGTTAGCGTGCTCGCCTCGAGTGTGGTAGATTGTGGTTCATCGGTGGTGTAATGGTTAGCGCGCTCGCCTCGAGTGTGGTAGCTTGTGGGTTTATCGGTGGTGTAATGGTTAGCGTGCTCGCCTCGAGTGTAGTAGATTGTGGGTTCATCGGTGCTGTAATGGTTAGCGTGCTCGCCTCGAGTGTGGTAGATTGTGGGTTCATCGGTGGTGTAATGGTTAGCGTGCTCGACTCGAGTGTGGTAGATTTTGGGTTCATCGGTGGTATAATGGTTAGCGTGCTCGCATCGAGTGTGGTAGCTTGTGGGTTCATCGGTGGTGTAATGGTTAGCGTGCTTGCCTCGAGTGTGGTAGATTGTGGTTCATCGGTGGTGTAATGGTTAGCGTGCTCGCCTAGAGTGTGGTAGATTGTGGGTTCATCGGTGGTGTAATGGTTAGCGTGCTCGCCTCGAGTGTGGTAGATTGTGGGTTTATCGGTGGTGTAATGGTTAGTGTGCTCGCCTCGAGTGTGGTAGATTGTGGGTTCATCGGTGGTGTAATGGTTAGCGTGCTTGCCTCGAGTGTGGTAGATTGTGAGTTCATCGGTGGTGTAATGGTTAGCGTGCTCGCCTCGAGTGTGGTAGGGTGTGGATTCATCGGTGGTGTAATGGTTAGCGTGCTCCCCTCGAGTGTAGTAGATTGTGGGTTCATCGGTGCTGTAATGGTTAGCGTGTTCGCCTCGAGTGTGGTAGATTGTGGGTTCATCGGTGGTGTAATGGTTAGCGTGCTCGACTCGAGTGTGGTAGAGTGTGGGTTCATCGGTGGTGTAATGGTTAGCGTGCTCCCCTCGAGTGTAGTAGATTGTGGGTTCATCGGTGGTGTAATGGTTAGCGTGTTCGCCTCGAGTGTGGTAGATTGTGGGTTCATCGGTGGTGTAATGGTTAGCGTGCTCGACTCGAGTGTGGTAGATTGTGGATTCATCGGTGGTGTAATGGTTAGCGTGCTCGCCTCGAGTGTGGTAGATTGTGGTTCATCGGTGGTGTAATGGTTAGCGTGCTCGCCTCGAGTGTGGTAGATTGTGGGTTCATCGGTGGTGTAATGGTTAGCGTGCTCGCCTCGAGTGTTGTAGATTGTGGGTTCATCGGTGGTGTAATAGTTAGCATGCTCCGCTCGAGTGTGGTAGCTTGTGGGTTTATCGGTGGTGTAATGGTTAGCGTGCTCGCCTCGAGTGTGGTAGCTTGTGGGTTTATCGGTGGTGTAATAGTTAGCGTGCTCGCCTCGAGTGTGGTAGATTGTGGTTCATCGGTGGTGTAATGGTTAGCGTGCTCGCCTCGAGTGTGGTAGCTTGTGGGTTTATCGGTGGTGTAATGGTTAGCGTGCTCGCCTCGAGTGTAGTAGATTGTGGGTTCATCGGTGCTGTAATGGTTAGCGTGCTCGCCTCGAGTGTGGTAGATTGTGGGTTCATCGGTGGTGTAATGGTTAGCGTGCTCGACTCGAGTGTGGTAGATTTTGGGTTCATCGGTGGTATAATGGTTAGCGTGCTCGCATCGAGTGTGGTAGCTTGTGGGTTCATCGGTGGTGTAATGGTTAGCGTGCTTGCCTCGAGTGTGGTAGATTGTGAGTTCATCGGTGGTGCAATGGTTAGCGTGCTCGCCTCGAGTGTGGTAGATTGTGGGTTCATCGGTGCTGTAATGGTTAGCGTGCTCGCATCGAGTGTGGTAGCTTGTGGGTTCATCGGTGGTGTAATGGTTAGCGTGCTCTCCTCGAGTGTGGGAGATTGTGGGTTCATCGGTGGTGTAATGGTTAGCGTACTCGACTCGAATGTTGTAGATTGTGGGTTCATCGGTGGTGTAATGGTTAGGGTGCTTGCCTCGAGTGTGGTAGATTGTGGGTTCATCGGTGGTGTAATGGTTAGCGTGTTCGCCTCGAGTGTGGTAGATTGTGGGTTCATCGGTGGTGTAATGGTTAGCGTGCTCGACTCGAGTGTGGTAGATTGTGGATTCATCGGTGGTGTAATGGTTAGTGTGCTCGCCTCGAGTGTGGTAGATTCTGGTTCATCGATGGTGTAATGGTTAACGTGCTCGCCTCGAGTGTGGTTAGATTGTGGATTCATCGGTGGTGTAATGGTTAGCGTGCTCGCCTCGAGTGTGGTCGATTGTGATTCATCGGTGGTGTAATGGTTAGCGTGCACGCCTCGAGTGTGATAGATTGTGGGTTCATCGGTGGTGTAATGGGTAGCGTGCTCGCTTCGAGTGTGTTAGATTGTGGTTCATCGGTGGTGTAATGGTTAGCGTGCTCGCCTCGAGTGTGGTTCATCGGTGGTGTAATGGTTAGCGTGCTCGCCTCGAGTGTGGTAGATTCTGGTTCATCGGTGGTGTAATGGTTAACGTGCTCGCCTCGAGTGTGGTTAGATTGTGGATTCATCGGTGGTGTAATGGTTAGCGTGCTCGCCTCGAGTGTGGTAGATTGTGGTTCATCGGTGGTGTAATGGTTAGCGTGCAGGCCTTGAGTGTGATAGATTGTGGGTTCATCGGTGGTGTAATGGGTAGCGTGCTCGCTTCGAGTGTGGTTCATCGGTGGTGTAATGGTTAGCGTGCTCGCCTCGAGTGTGGTAGAGAGTGGTTCATCGGTGGTGTAATGGTTAGCGTGCTCGCCTCGAGTGTGGTAGATTGTGGATTCATCGGTGGTGTAATTGTTAGCGTGCTCGCCTCGAGTGTGGTAGATTGTGGTTCATTGATGGTGTAATGGTTAGCGTGCTCGCCTCGAGTGTGGTAGATTGTGGGTTCATCAGTGGTGTAATGGTTAGCGTGCTCGCCTCGAGTGTGGTAGATTGTGGGTTCATCGGTGGTGTAATGGTTAGCGTGCTCGCCTCGAGTGTGGTAGATTGTGGTTGATCGGTGGTGTAATGGTTAGCATGCTCGCCTCGAGTGTGGTAGATTGTGGGTTCATCGGTGGTGTAATGGTTAGCGTGCTCGCCTCGAGTGTGGTAGATTGTGGGTTCATCGGTGTTGTAATGGGTAGCGTGCTCGCCTCGAGTGTGGTAGATTGTGGGTTCATCGGTGGTGTAATGGTTATCGTGCTCGCCTCGAGTGTGGTAGATTGTGGGTTCATCGGTGGTGTAATGGTTAGCGTGCTCGACTCGAGTGTGGTAGATTGTGGGTTTATCGGTGGTGTAATGGTTAGTGTGCTCGCCTCGAGTGTGGTAGATTGTGGGTTCATCGGTGGTGTAATGGTTAGCGTGCTTGCCTCGAGTGTGGTAGATTGTGAGTTCATCGGTGGTGTAATGGTTAGCGTGCTCGCCTCGAGTGTGGTAGAGTGTGGATTCATCGGTGGTGTAATGGTTAGCGTCCTCCCCTCGAGTGTAGTAGATTGTGGGTTCATCGGTGCTGTAATGGTTAGCGTGTTCGCCTCGAGTGTGGTAGATTGTGGGTTCATCGGTGGTGTAATGGTTAGCGTGCTCGACTCGAGTGTGGTAGAGTGTGGGTTCATCGGTGGTGTAATGGTTAGCGTGCTCCCCTCGAGTGTAGTAGATTGTGGGTTCATCGGTGCTGTAATGGTTAGCGTGTTCGCCTCGAGTGTGGTAGATTGTGGGTTCATCGGTGGTGTAATGGTTAGCGTGCTCGCCTCGAGTGTAGTAGATTGTGGGTTCATCGGTGGTGTAATGGTTAGCGTGCTCGCATCGAGTGTTGTAGATTGTGGGTTCATCGGTGGTGTAATAGTTAGCGTGCTCGCCTCGAGTGTGGTAGCTTGTGGGTTTATCGGTGGTGTAATGGTTAGCGTGCTCGCCTCGAGTGTGGTAGCTTGTGGGTTTATCGGTGGTGTAATAGTTAGCGTGCTCGCCTCGAGTGTGGTAGATTGTGGTTCATCGGTGGTGTAATGGTTAGCGCGCTCGCCTCGAGTGTGGTAGCTTGTGGGTTTATCGGTGGTGTAATGGTTAGCGTGCTCGCCTCGAGTGTAGTAGATTGTGGGTTCATCGGTGCTGTAATGGTTAGCGTGCTCGCCTCGAGTGTGGTAGATTGTGGGTTCATCGGTGGTGTAATGGTTAGCGTGCTCGACTCGAGTGTGGTAGATTTTGGGTTCATCGGTGGTATAATGGTTAGCGTGCTCGCATCGAGTGTGGTAGCTTGTGGGTTCATCGGTGGTGTAATGGTTAGCGTGCTTGCCTCGAGTGTGGTAGATTGTGGTTCATCGGTGGTGTAATGGTTAGCGTGCTCGCCTCGAGTGTGGTAGATTGTGGGTTCATCGGTGGTGTAATGGTTAGCGTGCTCGCCTCGAGTGTGGTAGATTGTGGGTTTATCGGTGGTGTAATGGTTAGTGTGCTCGCCTCGAGTGTGGTAGATTGTGGGTTCATCGGTGGTGTAATGGTTAGCGTGCTTGCCTCGAGTGTGGTAGATTGTGAGTTCATCGGTGGTGTAATGGTTAGCGTGCTCGCCTCGAGTGTGGTAGGGTGTGGATTCATCGGTGGTGTAATGGTTAGCGTGCTCCCCTCGAGTGTAGTAGATTGTGGGTTCATCGGTGCTGTAATGGTTAGCGTGTTCGCCTCGAGTGTGGTAGATTGTGGGTTCATCGGTGGTGTAATGGTTAGCGTGCTCGACTCGAGTGTGGTAGAGTGTGGGTTCATCGGTGGTGTAATGGTTAGCGTGCTCCCCTCGAGTGTAGTAGATTGTGGGTTCATCGGTGGTGTAATGGTTAGCGTGTTCGCCTCGAGTGTGGTAGATTGTGGGTTCATCGGTGGTGTAATGGTTAGCGTGCTCGACTCGAGTGTGGTAGATTGTGGATTCATCGGTGGTGTAATGGTTAGCGTGCTCGCCTCGATTGTGGTAGATTGTGGTTCATCGGTGGTGTAATGGTTAGCGTGCTCGCCTCGAGTGTGGTAGATTGTGGGTTCATCGGTGGTGTAATGGTTAGCGTGCTCGCCTCGAGTGTTGTAGATTGTGGGTTCATCGGTGGTGTAATAGTTAGCATGCTCCGCTCGAGTGTGGTAGCTTGTGGGTTTATCGGTGGTGTAATGGTTAGCGTGCTCGCCTCGAGTGTGGTAGCTTGTGGGTTTATCGGTGGTGTAATAGTTAGCGTGCTCGCCTCGAGTGTGGTAGATTGTGGTTCATCGGTGGTGTAATGGTTAGCGTGCTCGCCTCGAGTGTGGTAGCTTGTGGGTTTATCGGTGGTGTAATGGTTAGCGTGCTCGCCTCGAGTGTAGTAGATTGTGGGTTCATCGGTGCTGTAATGGTTAGCGTGCTCGCCTCGAGTGTGGTAGATTGTGGGTTCATCGGTGGTGTAATGGTTAGCGTGCTCGACTCGAGTGTGGTAGATTTTGGGTTCATCGGTGGTATAATGGTTAGCGTGCTCGCATCGAGTGTGGTAGCTTGTGGGTTCATCGGTGGTGTAATGGTTAGCGTGCTTGCCTCGAGTGTGGTAGATTGTGAGTTCATCGGTGGTGCAATGGTTAGCGTGCTCGCCTCGAGTGTGGTAGATTGTGGGTTCATCGGTGCTGTAATGGTTAGCGTGCTCGCATCGAGTGTGGTAGCTTGTGGGTTCATCGGTGGTGTAATGGTTAGCGTGCTCTCCTCGAGTGTGGGAGATTGTGGGTTCATCGGTGGTGTAATGGTTAGCGTACTCGCCTCGAGTGTTGTAGATTGTGGGTTCATCGGTGGTGTAATGGTTAGGGTGCTTGCCTCGAGTGTGGTAGATTGTGGGTTCATCGGTGGTGTAATGGTTAGCGTGTTCGCCTCGAGTGTGGTAGATTGTGGGTTCATCGGTGGTGTAATGGTTAGCGTGCTCGACTCGAGTGTGGTAGATTGTGGATTCATCGGTGGTGTAATGGTTAGTGTGCTCGCCTCGAGTGTGGTAGATTCTGGTTCATCGATGGTGTAATGGTTAACGTGCTCGCCTCGAGTGTGGTTAGATTGTGGATTCATCGGTGGTGTAATGGTTAGCGTGCTCGCCTCGAGTGTGGTAGATTGTGATTCATCGGTGGTGTAATGGTTAGCGTGCACGCCTCGAGTGTGATAGATTGTGGGTTCATCGGTGGTGTAATGGGTAGCGTGCTCGCTTCGAGTGTATTAGATTGTGGTTCATCGGTGGTGTAATGGTTAGCGTGCTCGCCTCGAGTGTGGTTCATCGGTGGTGTAATGGTTAGCGTGCTCGCCTCGAGTGTGGTAGATTCTGGTTCATCGGTGGTGTAATGGTTAACGTGCTCGCCTCGAGTGTGGTTAGATTGTGGATTCATCGGTGGTGTAATGGTTAGCGTGCTCGCCTCGAGTGTGGTAGATTGTGGTTCATCGGTGGTGTAATGGTTAGCGTGCAGGCCTTGAGTGTGATAGATTGTGGGTTCATCGGTGGTGTAATGGGTAGCGTGCTCGCTTCGAGTGTGGTTCATCGGTGGTGTAATGGTTAGCGTGCTCGCCTCGAGTGTGGTAGAGAGTGGTTCATCGGTGGTGTAATGGTTAGCGTGCTCGCCTCGAGTGTGGTAGATTGTGGATTCATCGGTGGTGTAATTGTTAGCGTGCTCGCCTCGAGTGTGGTAGATTGTGGTTCATTGATGGTGTAATGGTTAGCGTGCTCGCCTCGAGTGTGGTAGATTGTGGGTTCATCAGTGGTGTAATGGTTAGCGTGCTCGCCTCGAGTGTGGTAGATTGTGGGTTTATCGGTGGTGTAATGGTTAGTGTGCTCGCCTCGAGTGTGGTAGATTGTGGGTTCATCGGTGGTGTAATGGTTAGCGAGCTTGCCTCGAATGTGGTAGATTGTGAGTTCATCGGTGGTGTAATGGTTAGCGTGCTCGCCTCGAGTGTGGTAGAGTGTGGATTCGTCGGTGGTGTAATGGTTAGCGTGCTCCCCTCGAATGTAGTAGATTGTGGGTTCATCGGTGCTGTAATGGTTAGCGTGTTCGCCTCGAGTGTGGTAGATTGTGGGTTCATCGGTGGTGTAATGGTTAGCGTGCTCGACTCGAGTGTGGTAGAGTGTGGATTCATCGGTGGTGTAATGGTTAGCGTGCTCCCCTCGAGTGTAGTAGATTGTGGGTTCATCGGTGGTGTAATGGTTAGCGTGTTCGCCTCGAGTGTGGTAGATTGTGGGTTCATCGGTGGTGTAATGGTTAGCGTGCTCGCCTCGAGTGTGGTAGATTGTGGTTCATCGGTGATGTAATGGTTAGCGTGCAGGCCTTGAGTGTGATAGATTGTGGGTTCATCGGTGGTGTAATGGGTAGCGTGCTCGCTTCGAGTGTGGTTCATCGGTGGTGTAATGGTTAGCGTGCTCGCCTCGAGTGTGGTAGAGTGTGGTTCATCGGTGGTGTAATGGTTAGCGTGCTCCCCTCGAGTGTAGTAGATTGTGGGTTCATCGGTGGTGTAATGGTTAGCGTGTTCGCCTCGAGTGTGGTTAGATTGTGGATTCATCGGTGGTGTAATGGTTAGCGTGCTCGCCTCGAGTGTGGTAGATTGTGGTTCATCGGTGGTGTAATGGTTAGCGTGCAGGCCTTGAGTGTGATAGATTGTGGGTTCATCGGTGGTGTAATGGGTAGCGTGCTCGCTTCGAGTGAGGTTCATCGGTGGTGTAATGGTTAGCGTGCTCGCCTCGAGTGTGGTAGAGTGTGGTTCATCGGTGGTGTAATGGTTAGCGTGCTCGCCTCGAGTGTGGTAGATTGTGGATTCATCGGTGGTGTAATTGTTAGCGTGCTCGCCTCGAGTGTGGTAGATTGTGGTTCATTGGTGGTGTAATGGTTAGCGTGCTCGCCTCGAGTGTGGTAGATTGTGGGTTCATCGGTGGTGTAATGGTTAGTGTGCTCGCCTCGAGTGTGGTAGATTGTGGGTTTATCGGTGGTGTAATGGTTAGTGTGCTCGCCTCGAGTGTGGTAGATTGTGGGTTCATCGGTGGTGTAATGGTTAGCGAGCTTGCCTCGAATGTGGTAGATTGTGAGTTCATCGGTGGTGTAATGGTTAGCGTGCTCGCCTCGAGTGTGGTAGAGTGTGGATTCATCGGTGGTGTAATGGTTAGCGTGCTCCCCTCGAGTGTAGTAGATTGTGGGTTCATCGGTGCTGTAATGGTTAGCGTGTTCGCCTCGAGTGTGGTAGATTGTGGGTTCATCGGTGGTGTAATGGTTAGCGTGCTCGACTCGAGTGTGGTAGAGTGTGGATTCATCGGTGGTGTAATGGTTAGCGTGCTCCCCTCGATTGTAGTAGATTGTGGGTTCATCGGTGGTGTAATGGTTAGCGTGTTCGCCTCGAGTGTGGTAGATTGTGGGTTCATCGGTGGTGTAATGGTTAGCGTGCTCGACTCGAGTGTGGTAGATTGTGGATTCATTGGTGGTGTAATGGTTAGTGTGCTCGCCTCGAGTGTGGTAGATTCTGGTTCATCGATGGTGTAATGGTTAACGTGCTCGCCTCGAGTGTGGTTAGATTGTGGATTCATCGGTGGTGTAATGGTTAGCGTGCTCGCCTCGAGTGTGGTAGATTGTGATTCATCGGTGGTGTAATGGTTAGCGTGCACGCCTCGAGTGTGATAGATTGTGGGTTCATCGGTGGTGTAATGGGTAGCGTGCTCGCTTCGAGTGTGTTAGATTGTGGTTCATCGGTGGTGTAATGGTTAGCGTGCTCGCCTCGAGTGTGGTAGAGTGTGGTTCATCGGTGGTGTAATGGTTAGCGTGCTTGCCTCGAGTGTGGTAGATTGTGAGTTCATCGGTGGTGTAATGGTTAGCGTGCTTGCCTCGAGTGTGGTAGAGTGTGGATTCATCGGTGGTGTAATGGTTAGCGTGCTCGCCTCGAGTGTGGTAGATTGTGGTTCATCGGTGGTGTAATGGTTAGCATGCTCGCCTCGAGTGTGATAGATTGTGGGTTCATCGGTGGTGTAATGGTTAGCGTGCTCGCCTCGAGTGTGGTAGATTTTGGGTTTATCTGTGGTGTAATGGTTAGTGTGCTCGCCTCGAGTGTGGTAGATTGTGGGTTCATCGGTGGTGTAATGGTTAGCGTGCTTGCCTCGAGTGTGGTAGATTGTGAGTTCATCGGTGGTGTAATGGTTAGCGTGCTTGCCTCGAGTGTGGTAGAGTGTGGATTCATCGGTGGTGTAATGGTTAGCGTGCTCCCCTCGAGTGTAGTAGATTGTGGGTTCATCGGTGGTGTAATGGTTAGCGTGCTCTCCTCGAGTGTGGTAGATTGTGGGTTTATCTGTGGTGTAATGGTTAGTGTGCACGCCTCGAGTGTGATAGATTGTGGGTTCATCGGTGGTTTAATGGGTAGCGTGCTCGCTTCGAGTGTGGTAGATTGTGGTTCATCGGTGGTGTAATGGTTAGCGTGCTCGCCTCGAGAGTGGTAGAGTGTGGTTCATTGGTGGTGTAATGGTTAGCGTGCTCGCCTCGAGTGTGGTAGATTGTGGTTCATCGGTGGTGTAATGGTTAGCGTGCAGGCCTTTAGTGTGATAGATTGTGGGTTCATCGGTGGTGTAATGGGTAGCGTGCTCGCTTCGAGTGTGGTTCATCGGTGGTGTAATGGTTAGCGTGCTCGCCTCGAGTGTGGTAGAGTGTGGTTCATCGGTGGTGTAATGGTTAGCGTGCTCGCCTCGAGTGTGGTAGATTGTGGTAGATTGTGGTTCATCGGTGGTGTAATGGTTAGCATGCTCGCCTCGAGTGTGGTAGATTGTAGATTCATCGGTGGTGTAATTGTTAGCGTGCTCGCCTCGAGTGTGGTAGATTGTGGTTCATCGGTGGTGTAATGGTTAGCGTGCTCGCCTCGAGTGTGGTAGATTGTGGGTTCATCGGTGGTGTAATGGTTAGCGTGCTCGCCTCCAGTGTGGTAGATTGTGGGTTTATCGGTGGTGTAATGGTTAGTGTGCTCGCCTCGAGTGTGGTAGATTGTGGGTTCATCGGTGGTGTAATGGTTAGCGAGCTTGCCTCGAGTGTGGTAGATTGTGAGTTCATCGGTGGTGTAATGGCTAGCGTGCTCGCCTCGAGTGTGGTAGAGTGTGGATTCATCGGTGGTGTAATGGTTAGCGTGCTCCCCTCGAGTGTAGTAGATTGTGGGTTCATCGGTGGTGTAATGGTTAGCGTGTTCGCCTCGAGTGTGGTAGATTGTGGGTTCATCGGTGGTGTAATGGTTAGCGTGCTCGACTCGAGTGTGGTAGATTGTGGATTCATCGGTGGTGTAATGGTTAGCGTGCTCGCCTCGACTGTGGTAGATTCTGGTTCATCGATGGTGTAATGGTTAACGTGCTCGCCTCGAGTGTGGTTAGATTGTGGATTCATCGGTGGTGTAATGGTTAGCGTGCTCGCCTCGAGTGTGGTAGATTGTGATTCATCGGTGATGTAATGGTTAGCGTGCACGCCTCGAGTGTGATAGATTGTGGGTTCATCGGTGGTGTAATGGGTAGCGTGCTCGCTTCGAGTGTGGTAGATTGTGGTTCATCGGTGGTGTAATGGTTAGCGTGCTCGCCTCGAGTGTGGTAGATTGTGGTTCATCGGTGGTGTAATGGTTAGCATGCTCGCCTCGAGTGTGGTAGATTGTGGATTCATCGGTGGTGTAATTGTTAGCGTGCTCGCCTCGAGTGTGGTAGATTGTGGTTCATCGGTGGTGTAATGGTTAGCGTGCTCGCCTCGAGTGTGGTAGATTGTGGGTTCATCGGTGGTGTAATGGTTAGCGTGCTCGACTTGAGTGTGGTAGAGTGTGGATTCATCGGTGGTGTAATGGTTAGCGTTCTCCCCTCGAGTGTAGTAGATTGTGGGTTCATCGGTGCTGTAATGGTTAGCGTGTTCGCCTCGAGTGTGGTAGATTGTGGGTTCATCGGTGGTGTAATGGTTAGCGTGCTCGACTCGAGTGTGGTAAATTGTGGATTCATCGGTGGTGTAATGGTTAGCGTGCTCGCCTCGAGTGTGGTAGATTGTGGGTTCATCGGTGGTGTAATGGTTAGCGTGCTCGCCTCGAGTGTAGTAGATTGTGGGTTCATCGGTGGTGTAATGGTTAGCGTGCTCTCCTCGAGTGTGGTAGATTGTGGGTTTATCGGTGGTGTAATGGTTAGTGTGCTCGCCTCGAGTGTGGTAGATTGTGGGTTCATCGTGGTGTAATGGTTAGCGTGCTTGCAGCGAGTGTGGTAGATTGTGAGTTCATCAGTGGTGTAATGGTTAGCGTGCTCGCCTCGAGTGTGGTAGATTGTGGGTTCATCGGTGGTGTAATGGTTAGCGTGCTCGACTCGAGTGTGGTAGATTGTGGATTCATCGGTGGTGTAATGGTTAGCGTGCTCGCCTCGAGTGTGGTTAGATTGTGGATTCATCGGTGGTGTAATGGTTAGCGTGCTCGCCTCGAATGTGGTAGATTGTGGTTCATCGGTGGTGTAATGGTTAGTGTGCACGCCTCGAGTGTGATAGATTGTGGGTTCATCGGTGGTGTAATGGGTAGTGTGCTCGCTTCGAGTGTGGTAGATTGTGGGTTCATCGGTGGTGTAATGGTTAGCGTGCTCGTCTCGAGTGTGGTAGAGTGTGGTTCATTGGTGGTGTAATGGTTAGCATGCTCGCCTCGAGTGTGGTAGATTGTGGTTCATCGGTGGTGTAATGGTTAGCATGCTCGCCTCGAGTGTGGTAGAATGTGGGTTCATCGGTGCTGTAATGGTTAGCGTGCTCGCCTCGAGTGTAGTAGATTGTGGTTCATCGGTGGTGTAATGGTTAGCGTGCTCGCCTCGAGTGTGGTAGATTGTGGTTCATCGGTGGTGTAATGGTTAGCATGCTCGCCTCGAGTGTGGTAGATTGTGGATTCATCGGTGCTGTAATGGTTAGCATGCTCGCTTCGAGTGTGGTAGAGTGTGGTTCATCGGTGGTGTAATGGTTAGCGTGTTCGCCTCGAGTGTGGTAGATTGTGGGTTCATCGGTGGTGTAATGGTTAGCGTGCTCGACTCGAGTGTGGTAGATTGTGGATTCATCGGTGGTGTAATGGTTAGCGTGCTCGCCTCGAGTGTGGTAGATTCTGGTTCACCGGTGGTGTAATGGTTAGCATGCTCGCCTCGAGTGTGGTAGATTGTGGTTCATCGGTGGTGTAATGGTTAGCGTGCAGGCCTTGAGTGTGATAGATTGTGGGTTCATCGGTGGTGTAATGGGTAGCGTGCTCGCTTCGAGTGTGGTTCATCGGTGGTGTAATGGTTAGCGTGCTCGCCTCGAGTGTGGTAGAGTGTGGTTCATCGGTGGTGTAATGGTTAGCATGCTCGCCTCGAGTGTGGTAGATTGTGGTTCATCGGTGGTGTAATGGTTAGCATGCTCGCCTCGAGTGTGGTAGATTGTGGATTCATCGGTAGTGTAATTGTTAGCGTCCTCGCCTCGAGTGTGGTAGATTGTGGTTCATCGGTGGTGTAATGGTTAGCGTGCTCGCCTCGAGTGTGGTAGATTCTGGTTCATCGGTGGTGTAATGGTTAACGTGCTTGCCTCGAGTGTGGTAGAGTGTGGTTCATCGGTGGTGTAATGGTTAGCGTGCTCGCCTCGAGTGTGGTAGATTGTGGTTCATCGGTGGTGTAATGGTTAGCATGCTCGCCTCGAGTGTGGTAGATTGTGGATTCATCGGTGGTGTAATTGTTAGTGTGCTCGCCTCGAGTGTGGTAGATTGTGGTTCATCGGTGGTGTAATGGTTAGCGTGCTCGCCTCGAGTGTGGTAGATTGTGGGTTCATCGGTGGTGTAATGGTTAGCGTGCTCGCCTCGAGTGTGGTAGATTGTGGGTTTATCGGTGGTGTAATGGTTAGTGTGTTCGCCTCGAGTGTGGTAGATTGTGGGTTCATCGGTGGTGTAATGGTTAGCGTGGTTGCCTCGAGTGTGGTAGATTGTGGGTTCATCGGTGCTGTAATAGTTAGCGTGTTCGCCTCGAGTGTGGTAGATTGTGGGTTCATCGGTGGTGTAATGGTTAGCGTGCTCGACTCGAGTGTGGTAGAGTGTGGATTCATCGGTGGTGTAATGGTTAGCGTGCTCCCCTCGAGTGTAGTAGATTGTGGGTTCATCGGTGGTGTAATGGTTAGCGTGTTCGCCTCGAGTGTGGTAGATTGTGGGTTCATCGGTGGTGTAATGGTTAGCGTGCTCGACTCGAGTGTGGTAGATTGTGGATTCATCGGTGGTGTAATGGTTAGCGTGCTCGCCTCGAGTGTGGTAGATTCTGGTTCATCGATGGTGTAATGGTTAGCGTGCACGCCTCGAGTGTGATAGATTGTGGGTTCATCGGTGGTGTAATGGGTAGCGTGCTCGCTTCGAGTGTGGTAGATTGTGGTTCATCGGTGGTGTAATGGTTAGCGTGTTCGCCTCGAGTGTGGTAGATTGTGGTTCATCGGTGGTGTAATGATTAGCATGCTCGCCTCGAGTGTGGTAGATTGTGGATTCATCGGTGGTGTAATTGTTAGCGTGCTCGCCTCGAGTGTGGTAGATTGTGGTTCATCGGTGGTGTAATGGTTAGCGTGCTCGCCTCGAGTGTGGTAGATTGTGGGTTCATCGGTGGTGTAATGGTTAGCGTGCTCGACTCGAGTGTGGTAGAGTGTGGATTCATCGGTGGTGTAATGGTTAGCGTTCTCCCCTCGAGTGTAGTAGATTGTGGATTCATCGGTGCTGTAATGGTTAGCGTGTTCGCCTCGAGTGTGGTAGATTGTGGGTCAATCGGTGGTGTAATGGTTAGCGTGCTCGACTCGAGTGTGGTAGATTGTTGATTCATCGGTGGTGTAATGGTTAGCGTGCTCGCCTCGAGTGTGGTAGATTCTGGTTCATCTGTGGTGTAATGGTTAACGTGCTCGCCTCGAGTGTGGTTAGATTGTGGATTCATCGGTGGTGTAATGGTTAGCGTGCGCGCCTCGAGTGTGGTAGATTGTGGTTCAACGGTGGTGTAATGGTTAGCATGCTCGCCTCGAGTGTGGTAGATTGTGGGTTCATCGGTGGTGTAATGGTTAGCGTGCTTGCCTCGAGTGTGGTAGATTGTGGGTTTATCGGTGGTGTAATGGTTAACGTGCTTGCTTCGAGTGTGGTAGATTGTGGGTTCATTGGTGGTGTAATGGGTAGCGTGCTCGCCTCGAGTGTGGTAGATTGTGGGTTCATCGGTGCTGTAATGGTTAGCGTGCTCGCCTCGAGTGTGGTAGATTGTGGGTTCATCGGTGGTGTAATGGTTAGCGTGCTCGAATCGAGTGTGGTAGAGTGTGGATTCATCGGTGGTGTAATGGTTAGCGTTCTCCCCTCGAGTGTAGTAGATTGTGGGTTCATCGGTGGTGTAATGGTTAGCGTGTTCGCCTCGAGTGTGGTAGATTGTGGGTTCATCGGTGGTGTAATGGTTAGCGTGCTCGACTCGAGTGTGGTAGATTGTGGATTCATCGGTGGTGTAATGGTTAGCGTGCTCGCCTCGAGTGTGATAGATTGTGGGTTCATCGGTGGTGTAATGGGTAGCGTGCTCGCTTCGAGTGTGGTTCATCGGTGGTGTAATGGGTAGCGTGCTCGCTTCGAGTGTGGTTCATCGGTGGTGTAATGGTTAGCGTGCTCGCCTCGAGTGTGGTAGAGTGTGGTTCATCGGTGGTGTAATGGTTAGCATGCTCGCCTCGAGTGTGGTAGATTGTGGTTCATCGGTGGTGTAATGGTTAGCATGCTCGCCTCGAGTGTGGTAGATTGTGGATTCATCGGTAGTGTAATTGTTAGCGTCCTCGCCTCGAGTGTGGTAGATTGTGGTTCATCGGTGGTGTAATGGTTAGCGTGCTCGCCTCGAGTGTGGTAGATTCTGGTTCATCGGTGGTGTAATGGTTAACTTGCTCGCCTCGAGTGTGGTAGAGTGTGGTTCATCGGTGGTGTAATGGTTAGCGTGCTCGCCTCGAGTGTGGTAGATTGTGGTTCATCGGTGGTGTAATGGTTAGCATGCTCGCCTCGAGTGTGGTAGATTGTGGATTCATCGGTGGTGTAATTGTTAGTGTGCTCGCCTCGAGTGTGGTAGATTGTGGTTCATCGGTGGTGTAATGGTTAGCGTGCTCGCCTCGAGTGTGGTAGATTGTGGGTTCATCGGTGGTGTAATGGTTAGCGTGCTCGCCTCGAGTGTGGTAGATTGTGGGTTTATCGGTGGTGTAATGGTTAGTGTGTTCGCCTCGAGTGTGGTAGATTGTGGGTTCATCGGTGGTGTAATGGTTAGCGTGGTTGCCTCGAGTGTGGTAGATTGTGGGTTCATCGGTGCTGTAATAGTTAGCGTATTCGCCTCGAGTGTGGTAGATTGTGGGTTCATCGGTGGTGTAATGGTTAGCGTGCTCGACTCGAGTGTGGTAGAGTGTGGATTCATCGGTGGTGTAATGGTTAGCGTGCTCCCCTCGAGTGTAGTAGATTGTGGGTTCATCGGTGGTGTAATGGTTAGCGTGTTCGCCTCGAGTGTGGTAGATTGTGGGTTCATCGGTGGTGTAATGGTTAGCGTGCTCGACTCGAGTGTGGTAGATTGTGGATTCATCGGTGGTGTAATGGTTAGCGTGCTCGCCTCGAGTGTGGTAGATTCTGGTTCATCGATGGTGTAATGGTTAACGTTCTCGCCTCGAGTGTGGTTAGATTGTGGATTCATCGGTGGTGTAATGGTTAGCGTGCTCGCCTCGAGTGTGGTAAATTGTGATTCATCGATGGTGTAATGGTTAGCGTGCACGCCTCGAGTGTGATAGATCGTGGGTTCATCGGTGGTGTAATGGTTAGCGTGCTCGCCTCGAGTGTGGTAGATTGTGGGTTTATCGGTGGTGTAATGGTTAGTGTGCTCGCCTCGAGTGTGGTAGATTGTGGGTTCATCGGTGGTGTAATGGTTAGCGTGCTCGCCTCGAGTGTGGTAGATTTTGGGTTTATCTGTGGTGTAATGGTTAGTGTGCTCGCCTCGAGTGTGGTAGATTGTGGGTTCATCGGTGGTGTAATGGTTAGCGTGCTTGCCTCGAGTGTGGTAGATTGTGAGTTCATCGGTGGTGTAATGGTTAGCGTGCTTGCCTCGAGTGTGGTAGAGTGTGGATTCATCGGTGGTGTAATGGTTAGCGTGCTCCCCTCGAGTGTAGTAGATTGTGGGTTCATCGGTGGTGTAATGGTTAGCGTGCTCTCCTCGAGTGTGGTAGATTGTGGGTTTATCTGTGGTGTAATGGTTAGTGTGCACGCCTCGAGTGTGATAGATTGTGGGTTCATCGGTGGTTTAATGGGTAGCGTGCTCGCTTCGAGTGTGGTAGATTGTGGTTCATCGGTGGTGTAATGGTTAGCGTGCTCGCCTCGAGTGTGGTAGAGTGTGGTTCATTGGTGGTGTAATGGTTAGCGTGCTCGCCTCGAGTGTGGTAGATTGTGGTTCATCGGTGGTGTAATGGTTAGCGTGCAGGCCTTTAGTGTGATAGATTGTGGGTTCATCGGTGGTGTAATGGGTAGCGTGCTCGCTTCGAGTGTGGTTCATCGGTGGTGTAATGGTTAGCGTGCTCGCCTCGAGTGTGGTAGAGTGTGGTTCATCGGTGGTGTAATGGTTAGCGTGCTCGCCTCGAGTGTGGTAGATTGTGGTTCATCGGTGGTGTAATGGTTAGCATGCTCGCCTCGAGTGTGGTAGATTGTAGATTCATCGGTGGTGTAATTGTTAGCGTGCTCGCCTCGAGTGTGGTAGATTGTGGTTCATCGGTGGTGTAATGGTTAGCGTGCTCGCCTCGAGTGTGGTAGATTGTGGGTTCATCGGTGGTGTAATGGTTAGCGTGCTCGCCTCGAGTGTGGTAGATTGTGGGTTTATCGGTGGTGTAATGATTAGTGTGCTCGCCTCGAGTGTGGTAGATTGTGGGTTCATCGGTGGTGTAATGGTTAGCGAGCTTGCCTCGAGTGTGGTAGATTGTGAGTTCATCGGTGGTGTAATGGCTAGCGTGCTCGCCTCGAGTGTGGTAGAGTGTGGATTCATCGGTGGTGTAATGGTTAGCGTGCTCCCCTCGAGTGTAGTAGATTGTGGGTTCATCGGTGGTGTAATGGTTAGCGTGTTCGCCTCGAGTGTGGTAGATTGTGGGTTCATCGGTGGTGTAATGGTTAGCGTGCTCGACTCGAGTGTGGTAGATTGTGGATTCATCGGTGGTGTAATGGTTAGCGTGCTCGCCTCGACTGTGGTAGATTCTGGTTCATCGATGGTGTAATGGTTAATGTGCTCGCCTCGAGTGTGGTTAGATTGTGGATTCATCGGTGGTGTAATGGTTAGCGTGCTCGCCTCGAGTGTGGTAGATTGTGATTCATCGGTGGTGTAATGGTTAGCGTGCACGCCTCGAGTGTGATAGATTGTGGGTTCATCGGTGGTGTAATGGGTAGCGTGCTCGCTTCGAGTGTGGTAGATTGTGGTTCATCGGTGGTGTAATGGTTAGCGTGCTCGCCTCGAGTGTGGTAGATTGTGGTTCATCGGTGGTGTAATGGTTAGCATGCTCGCCTCGAGTGTGGTAGATTGTGGATTCATCGGTGGTGTAATTGTTAGCGTGCTCGCCTCGAGTGTGGTAGATTGTGGTTCATCGGTGGTGTAATGGTTAGCGTGCTCGCCTCGAGTGTGGTAGATTGTGGGTTCATCGGTGGTGTAATGGTTAGCGTGCTCGACTTGAGTGTGGTAGAGTGTGGATTCATCGGTGGTGTAATGGTTAGCGTTCTCCCCTCGAGTGTAGTAGATTGTGGGTTCATCGGTGCTGTAATGGTTAGCGTGTTCGCCTCGAGTGTGGTAGATTGTGGGTTCATCGGTGGTGTAATGGTTAGTGTGCTCGACTCGAGTGTGGTAAATTGTGGATTCATCGGTGGTGTAATGGTTAGCGTGCTCGCCTCGAGTGTGGTAGATTCTGGTTCATCGGTGGTGTAATGGTTAACGTGCTCGCCTCGAGTGTGGTTAGATTGTGGATTCATCGGTGGTGTAATGGTTAGCGTGCTCGCCTCGAGTGTGGCAGAGTGTGGTTCATCGGTAATGTAATGGTTAGCATGCTCGCCTCGAGTGTGGTAGATTGTGGGTTCATCGGTGGTGTAATGGTTAGCGTGCTCGCCTCGAGTGTAGTAGATTGTGGGTTCATCGGTGGTGTAATGGTTAGCGTGCTCTCCTCGAGTGTGGTAGATTGTGGGTTTATCGGTGGTGTAATGGTTAGTGTGCTCGCCTCGAGTGTGGTAGATTGTGGGTTCATCGTGGTGTAATGGTTAGCGTGCTTGCAGCGAGTGTGGTAGATTGTGAGTTCATCAGTGGTGTAATGGTTAGCGTGCTCGCCTCGAGTGTGGTAGATTGTGGGTTCATCGGTGGTGTAATGGTTAGCGTGTTCGCCTCGAGTGTGGTTAGATTGTGGATTCATCGGTGGTGTAATGGTTAGCGTGCTCGCCTCGAATGTGGTAGATTGTGGTTCATCGGTGGTGTAATGGTTAGTGTGCACGCCTCGAGTGTGATAGATTGTGGGTTCATCGGTGGTGTAATGGGTAGTGTGCTCGCTTCGAGTGTGGTAGATTGTGGGTTCATCGGTGGTGTAATGGTTAGCGTGCTCGTCTCGAGTGTGGTAGAGTGTGGTTCATTGGTGGTGTAATGGTTAGCATGCTCGCCTCGAGTGTGGTAGATTGTGGTTCATCGGTGGTGTAATGGTTAGCATGCTCGCCTCGAGTGTGGTAGAATGTGGGTTCATCGGTGCTGTAATGGTTAGCGTGCTCGCCTCGAGTGTAGTAGATTGTGGTTCATCGGTGGTGTAATGGTTAGCGTGCTCGCCTCGAGTGTGGTAGATTGTGGTTCATCGGTGGTGTAATGGTTAGCATGCTCGCCTCGAGTGTGGTAGATTGTGGATTCATCGGTGCTGTAATGGTTAGCATGCTCGCTTCGAGTGTGGTAGAGTGTGGTTCATCGGTGGTGTAATGGTTAGCGTGTTCGCCTCGAGTGTGGTAGATTGTGGGTTCATCGGTGGTGTAATGGTTAGCGTGCTCGACTCGAGTGTGGTAGATTGTGGATTCATCGGTGGTGTAATGGTTAGCGTGCTCGCCTCGAGTGTGGTAGATTCTGGTTCACCGGTGGTGTAATGGTTAGCATGCTCGCCTCGAGTGTGGTAGATTGTGGTTCATCGGTGGTGTAATGGTTAGCGTGCAGGCCTTGAGTGTGATAGATTGTGGGTTCATCGGTGGTGTAATGGGTAGCGTGCTCGCTTCGAGTGTGGTTCATCGGTGGTGTAATGGTTAGCGTGCTCGCCTCGAGTGTGGTAGAGTGTGGTTCATCGGTGGTGTAATGGTTAGCATGCTCGCCTCGAGTGTGGTAGATTGTGGTTCATCGGTGGTGTAATGGTTAGCATGCTCGCCTCGAGTGTGGTAGATTGTGGATTCATCGGTAGTGTAATTGTTAGCGTCCTCGCCTCGAGTGTGGTAGATTGTGGTTCATCGGTGGTGTAATGGTTAGCGTGCTCGCCTCGAGTGTGGTAGATTCTGGTTCATCGATGGTGTAATGGTTAACGTGCTTGCCTCGAGTGTGGTAGAGTGTGGTTCATCGGTGGTGTAATGGTTAGCGTGCTCGCCTCGAGTGTGGTAGATTGTGGTTCATCGGTGCTGTAATGGTTAGCATGCTCGCCTCGAGTGTGGTAGATTGTGGATTCATCGGTGGTGTAATTGTTAGTGTGCTCGCCTCGAGTGTGGTAGATTGTGGTTCATCGGTGGTGTAATGGTTAGCGTGCTCGCCTCGAGTGTGGTAGATTGTGGGTTCATCGGTGGTGTAATGGTTAGCGTGCTCGCCTCGAGTGTGGTAGATTGTGGGTTTATCGGTGGTGTAATGGTTAGTGTGTTCGCCTCGAGTGTGGTAGATTGTGGGTTCATCGGTGGTGTAATGGTTAGCGTGGTTGCCTCGAGTGTGGTAGATTGTGGGTTCATCGGTGCTGTAATAGTTAGCGTGTTCGCCTCGAGTGTGGTAGATTGTGGGTTCATCGGTGGTGTAATGGTTAGCGTGCTCGACTCGAGTGTGGTAGAGTGTGGATTCATCGGTGGTGTAATGGTTAGCGTGCTCCCCTCGAGTGTAGTAGATTGTGGGTTCATCGGTGGTGTAATGGTTAGCGTGTTCGCCTCGAGTGTGGTAGATTGTGGGTTCATCGGTGGTGTAATGGTTAGCGTGCTCGACTCGAGTGTGGTAGATTGTGGATTCATCGGTGGTGTAATGGTTAGCGTGCTCGCCTCGAGTGTGGTAGATTCTGGTTCATCGATGGTGTAATGGTTAACGTTCTCGCCTCGAGTGTGGTTAGATTATGGATTCATCGGTGGTGTAATGGTTAGCGTGTTCGCCTCGAG
Organism: Bathymodiolus brooksi; assembly: GCA_963680875.1. Lineage (NCBI taxonomy): Eukaryota > Metazoa > Mollusca > Bivalvia > Mytilida > Modiolidae > Bathymodiolus > Bathymodiolus brooksi. Next base: position 14,505,085 of record OY804590.1, read on the forward strand.
TGTGGTAGATTGTGGGTTCATCGGTGGTGTAATGGTTAGCGTGCTCGCCTCGAGTGTGGTAGAGTGTGGTTCATCGGTAATGTAATGGTTAGCATGCTCGCCTCGAGTGTGGTAGATTGTGGGTTCATCGGTGGTGTAATGGTTAGCGTGCTCGCCTCGAGTGTAGTAGATTGTGGGTTCATCGGTGGTGTAATGGTTAGCGTGCTCTCCTCGAGTGTGGTAGATTGTGGGTTTATCGGTGGTGTAATGGTTAGTGTGCTCGCCTCGAGTGTGGTAGATTGTGGGTTCATCGTGGTGTAATGGTTAGCGTGCTTGCAGCGAGTGTGGTAGATTGTGAGTTCATCAGTGGTGTAATGGTTAGCGTGCTCGCCTCGAGTGTGGTAGATTGTGGGTTCATCGGTGGTGTAATGGTTAGCGTGCTCGACTCGAGTGTGGTAGATTGTGGATTCATCGGTGGAGTAATGGTTAGCGTGCTCGCCTCGAGTGTGGTTAGATTGTGGATTCATCGGTGGTGTAATGGTTAGCGTGCTCGCCTCGAATGTGGTAGATTGTGGTTCATCGGTGGTGTAATGGTTAGTGTGCACGCCTCGAGTGTGATAGATTGTGGGTTCATCGGTGGTGTAATGGGTAGTGTGCTCGCTTCGAGTGTGGTAGATTGTGGGTTCATCGGTGGTGTAATGGTTAGCGTGCTCGTCTCGAGTGTGGTAGAGTGTGGTTCATTGGTGGTGTAATGGTTAGCATGCTCGCCTCGAGTGTGGTAGATTGTGGTTCATCGGTGGTGTAATGGTTAGCATGCTCGCCTCGAGTGTGGTAGAATGTGGGTTCATCGGTGGTGTAATGGTTAGCGTGCTCGCCTCGAGTGTAGTAGATTGTGGTTCATCGGTGGTGTAATGGTTAGCGTGCTCGCCTCGAGTGTGGTAGATTGTGGTTCATCGGTGGTGTAATGGTTAGCATGCTCGCCTCGAGTGTGGTAGATTGTGGATTCATCGGTGCTGTAATGGTTAGCATGCTCGCTTCGAGTGTGGTAGAGTGTGGTTCATCGGTGGTGTAATGGTTAGCGTGTTCGCCTCGAGTGTGGTAGATTGTGGGTTCATCGGTGGTGTAATGGTTAGCGTGCTCGACTCGAGTGTGGTAGATTGTGGATTCATCGGTGGTGTAATGGTTAGCGTGCTCGCCTCGAGTGTGGTAGATTCTGGTTCACCGGTGGTGTAATGGTTAGCATGCTCGCCTCGAGTGTGGTAGATTGTGGTTCATCGGTGGTGTAATGGTTAGCGTGCAGGCCTTGAGTGTGATAGATTGTGGGTTCATCGGTGGTGTAATGGGTAGCGTGCTCGCTTCGAGTGTGGTTCATCGGTGGTGTAATGGTTAGCGTGCTCGCCTCGAGTGTGGTAGAGTGTGGTTCATCGGTGGTGTAATGGTTAGCATGCTCGCCTCGAGTGTGGTAGATTGTGGTTCATCGGTGGTGTAATGGTTAGCATGCTCGCCTCGAGTGTGGTAGATTGTGGATTCATCGGTAGTGTAATTGTTAGCGTCCTCGCCTCGAGTGTGGTAGATTGTGGTTCATCGGTGGTGTAATGGTTAGCGTGCTCGCCTCGAGTGTGGTAGATTCTGGTTCATCGATGGTGTAATGGTTAACGTGCTTGCCTCGAGTGTGGTAGAGTGTGGTTCATCGGTGGTGTAATGGTTAGCGTGCTCGCCTCGAGTGTGGTAGATTGTGGTTCATCGGTGGTGTAATGGTTAGCATGCTCGCCTCGAGTGTGGTAGATTGTGGATTCATCGGTGGTGTAATTGTTAGTGTGCTCGCCTCGAGTGTGGTAGATTGTGGTTCATCGGTGGTGTAATGGTTAGCGTGCTCGCCTCGAGTGTGGTAGATTGTGGGTTCATCGGTGGTGTAATGGTTAGCGTGCTCGCCTCGAGTGTGGTAGATTGTGGGTTTATCGGTGGTGTAATGGTTAGTGTGTTCGCCTCGAGTGTGGTAGATTGTGGGTTCATCGGTGGTGTAATGGTTAGCGTGGTTGCCTCGAGTGTGGTAGATTGTGGGTTCATCGGTGCTGTAATAGTTAGCGTGTTCGCCTCGAGTGTGGTAGATTGTGGGTTCATCGGTGGTGTAATGGTTAGCGTGCTCGACTCGAGTGTGGTAGAGTGTGGATTCATCGGTGGTGTAATGGTTAGCGTGCTCCCCTCGAGTGTAGTAGATTGTGGGTTCATCGGTGGTGTAATGGTTAGCGTGTTCGCCTCGAGTGTGGTAGATTGTGGGTTCATCGGTGGTGTAATGGTTAGCGTGCTCGACTCGAGTGTGGTAGATTGTGGATTCATCGGTGGTGTAATGGTTAGCGTGCTCGCCTCGAGTGTGGTAGATTCTGGTTCATCGATGGTGTAATGGTTAACGTTCTCGCCTCGAGTGTGGTTAGATTATGGATTCATCGGTGGTGTAATGGTTAGCGTGCTCGCCTCGAGTGTGGTAAATTGTGATTCATCGATGGTGTAATGGTTAGCGTGCACGCCTCGAGTGTGATAGATTGTGGGTTCATCGGTGGTGTAATGGTTAGCGTGCTCGCCTCGAGTGTGGTAGATTGTGGGTTTATCGGTGGTGTAATGGTTAGTGTGCTCGCCTCGAGTGTGGTAGATTGTGGGTTCATCGGTGGTGTAATGGTTAGCGTGCTCGCCTCGAGTGTGGTAGATTGTGGGTTCATCGGTGGTGTAATGGTTAGCGTGCTCGACTCGAGTGTGGTAGATTGTGGATTCATCGGTGGTGTAATGGTTAGCGTGCTCGCCTCGAGTGTGGTAGATTCTGGTTCATCGATGGTGTAATGGTTAACGTTCTCGCCTCGAGTGTGGTTAGATTGTGGATTCATCGGTGGTGTAATGGTTAGCGTGCTCGCCTCGAGTGTGGTAAATTGTGATTCATCGATGGTGTAATGGTTAGCGTGCACGCCTCGAGTGTGATAGATTGTGGGTTCATCGGTGGTGTAATGGGTAGCGTGCTCGCTTCGAGTGTGGTAGATTGTGGTTCATCGGTGGTGTAATGGTTATCGTGTTCGCCTCGAGTGTGGTAGATTGTGGTTCATCGGTGGTGTAATGATTAGCATGCTCGCCTCGAGTGTGGTAGATTGTGGATTCATCGGTGGTGTAATTGTTAGCGTGCTCGCCAAGAGTGTGGTAGATTGTGGTTCATCGGTGGTGTAATGGTTAGCGTGCTCGCCTCGAGTGTGGTAGATTGTGGGTTCATCGGTGGTGTAATGGTTAGCGTGCTCGACTCGAGTGTGGTAGAGTGTGGATTCATCGGTGGTGTAATGGTTAGCGTTCTCCCCTCGAGTGTAGTAGATTGTGGATTCATCGGTGCTGTAATGGTTAGCGTGTTCGCCTCGAGTGTGGTAGATTGTGGGTCAATCGGTGGTGTAATGGTTAGCGTGCTCGACTCGAGTGTGGTAGATTGTTGATTCATCGGTGGTGTAATGGTTAGCGTGCTCGCCTCGAGTGTGGTAGATTCTGGTTCATCTGTGGTGTAATGGTTAACGTGCTCGCCTCGAGTGTGGTTAGATTGTGGATTCATCGGTGGTGTAATGGTTAGCGTGCGCGCCTCGAGTGTGGTAGATTGTGGTTCAACGGTGGTGTAATGGTTAGCATGCTCGCCTCGAGTGTGGTAGATTGTGGGTTCATCGGTGGTGTAATGGTTAGCGTGCTTGCCTCGAGTGTGGTAGATTGTGGGTTTATCGGTGGTGTAATGGTTAACGTGCTTGCTTCGAGTGTGGTAGATTGTGGGTTCATTGGTGGTGTAATGGGTAGCGTGCTCGCCTCGAGTGTGGTAGATTGTGGGTTCATCGGTGCTGTAATGGTTAGCGTGCTCGCCTCGAGTGTGGTAGATTGTGGGTTCATCGGTGGTGTAATGGTTAGCGTTCTCGAATCGAGTGTGGTAGAGTGTGGATTCATCGGTGGTGTAATGGTTAGCGTTCTCCCCTCGAGTGTAGTAGATTGTGGGTTCATCGGTGGTGTAATGGTTAGCGTGTTCGCCTCGAGTGTGGTAGATTGTGGGTTCATCGGTGGTGTAATGGTTAGCGTGCTCGACTCGAGTGTGGTAGATTGTGGATTCATCGGTGGTGTAATGGTTAGCGTGCTCGCCTCGAGTGTGATAGATTGTGGGTTCATCGGTGGTGTAATGGGTAGCGTGCTCGCTTCGAGTGTGGTTCATCGGTGGTGTAATGGGTAGCGTGCTCGCTTCGAGTGTGGTTCATCGGTGGTGTAATGGTTAGCGTGCTCGCCTCGAGTGTGGTAGAGTGTGGTTCATCGGTGGTGTAATGGTTAGCATGCTCGCCTCGAGTGTGGTAGATTGTGGTTCATCAGTGGTGTAATGGTTAGCATGCTCGCCTCGAGTGTGGTAGATTGTGGATTCATCGGTAGTGTAATTGTTAGCGTCCTCGCCTCGAGTGTGGTAGATTGTGGTTCATCGGTGGTGTAATGGTTAGCGTGCTCGCCTCGAGTGTGGTAGATTCTGGTTCATCGGTGGTGTAATGGTTAACGTGCTCGCCTCGAGTGTGGTAGAGTGTGGTTCATCGGTGGTGTAATGGTTAGCGTGCTCGCCTCGAGTGTGGTAGATTGTGGTTCATCGGTGGTGTAATGGTTAGCATGCTCGCCTCGAGTGTGGTAGATTGTGGATTCATCGGTGGTGTAATTGTTAGTGTGCTCGCCTCGAGTGTGGTAGATTGTGGTTCATCGGTGGTGTAATGGTTAGCGTGCTCGCCTCGAGTGTGGTAGATTGTGGGTTCATCGGTGGTGTAATGGTTAGCGTGCTCGCCTCGAGTGTGGTAGATTGTGGGTTTATCGGTGGTGTAATGGTTAGTGTGTTCGCCTCGAGTGTGGTAGATTGTGGGTTCATCGGTGGTGTAATGGTTAGCGTGGTTGCCTCGAGTGTGGTAGATTGTGGGTTCATCGGTGCTGTAATAGTTAGCGTGTTCGCCTCGAGTGTGGTAGATTGTGGGTTCATCGGTGGTGTAATGGTTAGCGTGTTCGCCTCGAGTGTGGTAGAGTGTGGATTCATCGGTGGTGTAATGGTTAGCGTGCTCCCCTCGAGTGTAGTAGATTGTGGGTTCATCGGTGGTGTAATGGTTAGCGTGTTCGCCTCGAGTGTGGTAGATTGTGGGTTCATCGGTGGTGTAATGGTTAGCGTGCTCGACTCGAGTGTGGTAGATTGTGGATTCATCGGTGGTGTAATGGTTAGCGTGCTCGCCTCGAGTGTGGTAGATTCTGGTTCATCGATGGTGTAATGGTTAACGTTCTCGCCTCGAGTGTGGTTAGATTGTGGATTCATCGGTGGTGTAATGGTTAGCGTGCTCGCCTCGAGTGTGGTAAATTGTGATTCATCGATGGTGTAATGGTTAGCGTGCACGCCTCGAGTGTGATAGATTGTGGGTTCATCGGTGGTGTAATGGGTAGCGTGCTCGCTTCGAGTGTGGTAGATTGTGGTTCATCGGTGGTGTAATGGTTAGCGTGTTCGCCTCGAGTGTGGTAGATTGTGGTTCATCGGTGGTGTAATGATTAGCATGCTCGCCTCGAGTGTGGTAGATTGTGGATTCATCGGTGGTGTAATTGTTAGCGTGCTCGCTTCGAGGGTGGTAGATTGTGGTTCATCGGTGGTGTAATGGTTAGCGTGCTCGCCTCGAGTGTGGTAGATTGTGGGTTCATCGGTGGTGTAATGGTTAGCGTGCTCGACTCGAGTGTGGTAGAGTGTGGATTCATCGGTGGTGTAATGGTTAGCGTTCTCCCCTCGAGTGTAGTAGATTGTGGATTCATCGGTGCTGTAATGGTTAGCGTGTTCGCCTCGAGTGTGGTAGATTGTGGGTCAATCGGTGGTGTAATGGTTAGCGTGCTCGACTCGAGTGTGGTAGATTGTTGATTCATCGGTGGTGTAATGGTTAGCGTGCTCGCCTCGAGTGTGGTAGATTGTGGGTTCATCGGTGGTGTAATGGTTAGCGTGCTTGCCTCGAGTGTGGTAGATTGTGGGTTTATCGGTGGTGTAATGGTTAACGTGCTTGCTTCGAGTGTGGTAGATTGTGGGTTCATTGGTGGTGTAATGGGTAGCGTGCTCGCCTCGAGTGTGGTAGATTGTGGGTTCATCGGTGCTGTAATGGTTAGCGTGCTCGCCTCGAGTGTGGTAGATTGTGGGTTCATCGGTGGTGTAATGGTTAGCGTGCTCGAATCGAGTGTGGTAGAGTGTGGATTCATCGGTGGTGTAATGGTTAGCGTTCTCCCCTCGAGTGTAGTAGATTGTGGGTTCATCGGTGGTGTAATGGTTAGCGTGTTCGCCTCGAGTGTGGTAGATTGTGGGTTCATCGGTGGTGTAATGGTTAGCGTGCTCGACTCGAGTGTGGTAGATTGTGGATTCATCGGTGGTGTAATGGTTAGCGTGCTCGCCTCGAGTGTGGTAGATTCTGGTTCATCGATGGTGTAATGGTTAACGTGCTCGCCTCGAGTGTGGTTAGATTGTGGATTCATCGGTGGTGTAATGGTTAGCGTGCTCGCCTCGAGTGTGGTAGATTGTAATTCATCGGTGGTGTAATGGTTAGCGTGCACGCCTCGAGTGTGATAGATTGTGGGTTCATCGGTGGTGTAATGGGTAGCGTGCTCGCTTCGAGTGTGGTAGATTGTGGTTCATCGGTGGTATAATGGTTAGCGTGCTCGCCTCGAGTGTGGTAGAGTGTGGTTCATCGGTGGGGTAATGGTTAGCGTGCTCGCCTCGAGTGTGGTAGATTGTGGTTCATCGGTGGTGTAATGGTTAGCATGCTCGCCTCGAGTGTGGTAGATTGTGGATTCGTCGGTGCTGTAATTGTTAGCGTGCTCGCCTCGAGTGTGGTAGATTGTGGTTCATCGGTGGTGTAATGGTTAGCGTGCTCGCCTCGAGTGTGGTAGATTGTGGGTTCATCGGTGGTGTAATGGTGAGCGTCCTCGACTCGAGTGTGGTAGAGTGTGGATTCATCGGTGGTGTAATGGTTAGCGTTCCCCCTCGAGTGTAGTAGATTGTGGGTTCATCGGTGCTGTAATGGTTAGCGTGTTCGCCTCGAGTGTGGTAGATTGTGGGTTCATCGGTGGTGTAATGGTTAGCGTGCTCGACTCGAGTGTGGTAGATTGTGGATTCATCGGTGGTGTAATGGTTAGCGTGCTCGCCTCGAGTGTGGTAGATTGTGGGTTCATCGGTGGTGTAATGGTTAACGTGCTCGCCTCGAGTGTGGTTAGATTGTGGATTCATCGGTGGTGTAATGGTTAGCGTGCTCGCCTCGAGTGTGGTAGATTGTGGTTCATCGGTGGTGTAATGGTTAGCGTGCACGCCTTGAGTGTGATAGATTGTGGGTTCATCGGTGGTGTAATGGGTAGCGTGCTCGCTTCGAGTGTGGTAGATTGTGGTTCATCGGTGGTGTAATGGTTAGCGTGCTCGCCTCGAGTGTGGTAGAGTGTGGTTCATCGGTGGTGTAATGGTTAGCGTGCTCGCCTCGAGTGTGGTAGATTGTGGTTCATCGGTGGTGTAATGGGTAGCGTGCTCGCTTCGAGTGTGGTAGATTGTGGTTCATCGGTGGTGTAATGGTTAGCGTGCTCGCCTCGAGTGTGGTAGAGTGTGGTTCATCGGTGGTGTAATTGTTAGCGTGCTCGCCTCGAGTGTGGTAGATTGTGGGTTCATCGGTGGTGTAATGGTTAGCGTGCTCGCCTCGAGTGTGGTAGATTGTGGTTGATCGGTGGTGTAATGGTTAGCATGCTCGCCTCGAGTGTGGTAGATTGTGGGTTCATCGGTGGTGTAATGGTTAGCGTGCTCGCCTCGAGTGTGGTAGATTGTGGGTTCATCGGTGTTGTAATGGGTAGCGTGCTCGCCTCGAGTGTGGTAGATTGTGGGTTCATCGGTGGTGTAATGGTTATCGTGCTCGCCTCGAGTGTGGTAGATTGTGGGTTCATCGGTGGTGTAATGGTTAGCGTGCTCGACTCGAGTGTGGTAGATTGTGGGTTTATCGGTGGTGTAATGGTTAGTGTGCTCGCCTCGAGTGTGGTAGATTGTGGGTTCATCGGTGGTGTAATGGTTAGCGTGCTTGCCTCGAGTGTGGTAGATTGTGAGTTCATCGGTGGTGTAATGGTTAGCGTGCTCGCCTCGAGTGTGGTAGAGTGTGGATTCATCGGTGGTGTAATGGTTAGCGTCCTCCCCTCGAGTGTAGTAGATTGTGGGTTCATCGGTGCTGTAATGGTTAGCGTGTTCGCCTCGAGTGTGGTAGATTGTGGGTTCATCGGTGGTGTAATGGTTAGCGTGCTCGACTCGAGTGTGGTAGAGTGTGGGTTCATCGGTGGTGTAATGGTTAGCGTGCTCCCCTCGAGTGTAGTAGATTGTGGGTTCATCGGTGCTGTAATGGTTAGCGTGTTCGCCTCGAGTGTGGTAGATTGTGGGTTCATCGGTGGTGTAATGGTTAGCGTGCTCGCCTCGAGTGTAGTAGATTGTGGGTTCATCGGTGGTGTAATGGTTAGCGTGCTCGCATCGAGTGTTGTAGATTGTGGGTTCATCGGTGGTGTAATAGTTAGCGTGCTCGCCTCGAGTGTGGTAGCTTGTGGGTTTATCGGTGGTGTAATGGTTAGCGTGCTCGCCTCGAGTGTGGTAGCTTGTGGGTTTATCGGTGGTGTAATAGTTAGCGTGCTCGCCTCGAGTGTGGTAGATTGTGGTTCATCGGTGGTGTAATGGTTAGCGCGCTCGCCTCGAGTGTGGTAGCTTGTGGGTTTATCGGTGGTGTAATGGTTAGCGTGCTCGCCTCGAGTGTAGTAGATTGTGGGTTCATCGGTGCTGTAATGGTTAGCGTGCTCGCCTCGAGTGTGGTAGATTGTGGGTTCATCGGTGGTGTAATGGTTAGCGTGCTCGACTCGAGTGTGGTAGATTTTGGGTTCATCGGTGGTATAATGGTTAGCGTGCTCGCATCGAGTGTGGTAGCTTGTGGGTTCATCGGTGGTGTAATGGTTAGCGTGCTTGCCTCGAGTGTGGTAGATTGTGGTTCATCGGTGGTGTAATGGTTAGCGTGCTCGCCTCGAGTGTGGTAGATTGTGGGTTCATCGGTGGTGTAATGGTTAGCGTGCTCGCCTCGAGTGTGGTAGATTGTGGGTTTATCGGTGGTGTAATGGTTAGTGTGCTCGCCTCGAGTGTGGTAGATTGTGGGTTCATCGGTGGTGTAATGGTTAGCGTGCTTGCCTCGAGTGTGGTAGATTGTGAGTTCATCGGTGGTGTAATGGTTAGCGTGCTCGCCTCGAGTGTGGTAGGGTGTGGATTCATCGGTGGTGTAATGGTTAGCGTGCTCCCCTCGAGTGTAGTAGATTGTGGGTTCATCGGTGCTGTAATGGTTAGCGTGTTCGCCTCGAGTGTGGTAGATTGTGGGTTCATCGGTGGTGTAATGGTTAGCGTGCTCGACTCGAGTGTGGTAGAGTGTGGGTTCATCGGTGGTGTAATGGTTAGCGTGCTCCCCTCGAGTGTAGTAGATTGTGGGTTCATCGGTGGTGTAATGGTTAGCGTGTTCGCCTCGAGTGTGGTAGATTGTGGGTTCATCGGTGGTGTAATGGTTAGCGTGCTCGACTCGAGTGTGGTAGATTGTGGATTCATCGGTGGTGTAATGGTTAGCGTGCTCGCCTCGAGTGTGGTAGATTGTGGTTCATCGGTGGTGTAATGGTTAGCGTGCTCGCCTCGAGTGTGGTAGATTGTGGGTTCATCGGTGGTGTAATGGTTAGCGTGCTCGCCTCGAGTGTTGTAGATTGTGGGTTCATCGGTGGTGTAATAGTTAGCATGCTCCGCTCGAGTGTGGTAGCTTGTGGGTTTATCGGTGGTGTAATGGTTAGCGTGCTCGCCTCGAGTGTGGTAGCTTGTGGGTTTATCGGTGGTGTAATAGTTAGCGTGCTCGCCTCGAGTGTGGTAGATTGTGGTTCATCGGTGGTGTAATGGTTAGCGTGCTCGCCTCGAGTGTGGTAGCTTGTGGGTTTATCGGTGGTGTAATGGTTAGCGTGCTCGCCTCGAGTGTAGTAGATTGTGGGTTCATCGGTGCTGTAATGGTTAGCGTGCTCGCCTCGAGTGTGGTAGATTGTGGGTTCATCGGTGGTGTAATGGTTAGCGTGCTCGACTCGAGTGTGGTAGATTTTGGGTTCATCGGTGGTATAATGGTTAGCGTGCTCGCATCGAGTGTGGTAGCTTGTGGGTTCATCGGTGGTGTAATGGTTAGCGTGCTTGCCTCGAGTGTGGTAGATTGTGAGTTCATCGGTGGTGCAATGGTTAGCGTGCTCGCCTCGAGTGTGGTAGATTGTGGGTTCATCGGTGCTGTAATGGTTAGCGTGCTCGCATCGAGTGTGGTAGCTTGTGGGTTCATCGGTGGTGTAATGGTTAGCGTGCTCTCCTCGAGTTTGGGAGATTGTGGGTTCATCGGTGGTGTAATGGTTAGCGTACTCGCCTCGAGTGTTGTAGATTGTGGGTTCATCGGTGGTGTAATGGTTAGGGTGCTTGCCTCGAGTGTGGTAGATTGTGGGTTCATCGGTGGTGTAATGGTTAGCGTGCTCGCCTCGAGTGTATAGAGGTTCCCCAAAAAAAACCAAAAAAAAAAAACCCGGATTACTGTAAGCCAATTTATTTTCGCGGCTATTATGTTTCGCGTTTTCCTGCTTCAAGACAGTTTCGCGGAGATTTAATTTCGCGATAAACAAAATGGTAAAAATTCAGATTTTTCGCTGTATGACTTTGGTCTACATCGCCGCCGACATCGGTTGTTTTTTATAACAAGAGTTGTCTTTCGTAATATATTATTGATCGTTCGATTGACATACCCCCATTGATTTCGTGAACACATATATGTACTAGAGTTTTCCTTTTTAAATATTTTCAACATTTCTACATGATTTAATTGTCAGTCATCAATACTGCATTATTATAACCTACAACAATCCAGTACCTTTTAATTGATTGATTGTTGTTTTACGCCAACTCCATAATTAAGTGTGTATATTTTTGTCCAGTTTTTGTCATCATATAATTATAATAAATTTGTCACATGTGCTATTTTCTCAAAAAAAACGAAAAAAAGTTTATATTATAGAAAATGATAGACTAAGATGTCATAATGTTGTAGTTGCTCTCGTTTGTTTTTCCAATGATTATCGGATTATCCTCGTTGATTAATAGTTTCAATTATCAACGTACAGGTGACAGCAATTATTGATTTTATAATCCCAGCTGATAATTACAACCAAACGCTTTTAATTACCTGTCAACATTATGCTCACGGCACTTTATACTACAATATACATGTATAATAATAAAACCTGTTTTGAACACATTTCGATAACTTTCTTCACTTATAATTATATTTGCCAACGCGCATAAATTTTAATGCAGAAAAATTGTAATACTGTGGAACGAAATCTTGTATATACCATATATAATGAAGTTTAACACTTACTAGTACTCTGCATTAAATTAATTGTCAGTATCTTACAAATAAAGTTCTTTTGAAAATTAATTATGTTAATTTACATGACCCCCAAATTTAACTACTTATACATGACTTTGTGTTGTCTAACGGATATCGACCTATACCAGAAATACATTACGCTATATATATAATATGGTGTTTGCTAGGCTATATATGTTCTTGTTTCTTACACACTTTAGACCGACTTGTTCGCGGATATAAACTTTCGCGATTTTGTACTCTACCGCGAAAGTCGCGAAGGTTTATAGCACGCGAACAAAAGTTGGTTTACAGTATTGGTTTTCAAAATATAAAAGGGTTCTTCATCATTGCTCTGTGAGTATTGCGGCGGCGGTGGTGGTGGCATGCCAGGGGAAGGTGTGCTACCGGAAGTGACGTCACCGGAAGTCACGTGTCCGGAAGTGACGTGACCGGAAGTGTCGTCAGTCACGTGACCGAAAGTGACGTCACAGGAAGTGACGTTGTTTTCCCGCACTTTTTTTATTACTAGAGCAGTAGTACAAAATGTCCCATTGTTGTTTGTCATTCGATTTACGGCTTCTGATTATTCCTTTGGTATCTTTTGGTCATTGTGTTGTTTGTCATTCGATTTACGGCTTCTGATTATTTCTTTAGTATCCTCTAGTTTTCCGGGTAAGGGGACATTTTGTACTACTACTCTTGTAAGAAAAAAGCGCGGGAAAATAACGTCACTTCCTGTGACGTCACTTTCGGTCACGTGACTGACGACACTTCCGGTCACGTCACTTCCGGACACGTGACTTCCGGTAGCACACCTTTCCCAAATTATGATGGTCTACAGGTCCTCAAAACAGTCAAGTACTGATCAAACCCCTAACATGCCACCGCCACCGCCACCACCACCACCAACCCGCCGCAATACTCACAGAGTAATGATGAAGAACCCTATTATATTTTGAAAACCAATAATCCTGTTTTTTTGGGAACCTCAATACTGTAATGTATTTTATGTAATATAGTCAATGCTATTGTTGTCTGTGACACGTAAACAGGATCCACACATGTAATACTATAAACATTTTAATTGAACACCAGTTATTTAATGATGATTTTTTTTATAAATGATGGGAAATGTTTTACTACATAGTGTCAGATAAAAATGGTGAAATGTATCAACGATCGTACAGTGTTATCAACCGTAGACGTTCACTGTTGGATGATCAGCAATTGGTCAAATTTATCAATATATTTCAGACTGGTAGTAGATTGGTAAGACAATTCATATTTAATCTTCAGCTTTTGTAAAGGATCTAAGACCATCTCATTGGGCAACATTGTATTAATGTGGTTGCTTTTAGAAGCTATAACTTGCTGTAGTATTGATAGTAAAAAGAGATTCTGGGCCGAAATTGAAAATTTAGGAAAATAATAAAACTTGTAAAAAAATAGATTCTGTGACGAAAATTAATTATTTTTTTTGAAAAAGTACGGGAAAATGATACGCGGAAAATGACGTCCCGTACGCGGAAAACAAGCAACATTGCATTTCAAACGTTGTGGTTTGAAAAAGTACGGTAAAATGAAATGTCTTATGACGTTATGTACGCGGAAAACTAGTAACGTTGTAAGTTATATTCGTTTTACAGAGTTTTAATATGCTTATATAGATTTCAATGTTCTGAGAGTAAACACCGCAATATCATAGTCATGGCGTATGAAGTTAGGATTTTAATCATTCTTTTATATTTCCAGAATTAGCAAAACAGAATTAATCTTGGAAAATCAGCAAACATGGAGAGAAAAAAATTCTGATTTGAAAGAATCATTAAAAACAATGAAAAAAAAGATATGGAACATATGGAAGAAACGTAAGTTGAATAGTGAAAAGATAGGGAAAATATGGAAGAAAAGGAAGTTGAATAGTGAAAAGATATGAAAAATACGAAAGAAAGGTAAGTTGAATAGTGAAAAGATATGAAAAATACGGAAGAAAGGTAAGTTGAATAGTGATAAGATAGGGAAAATATGGAAGAAAGGCAAGTTGAATAGTGTAAAGATATGAAAAATACAGAAGAAAGGTAAGTTGAAAAGTGAAAAGATACGAAAAATATGGAAGAAAAGTAAGTTGAAAATGAAAAGATTTGGAAAATACAGAAGAAAATTGTGAAAAGATATGAAAAATATGGAAGAAAAGTAGGTTGAATAGAGAAATGATATGGAAAATATGGAAGAAAAGTAAGTTGAAAAGTGAAATGATATAAACAAAAATATGGAAGAAAGCCAAGTTGAATAGTGAAAAGATATGGAAAATATGGAAGAAAGACAAGTTGAATAGTGAAAAGATATGAAAAATACAAAAGAAACCCAAGTTGAATTGTGAAATGATATGGAAAATATGGAAGAAAGGTAAGTTGAATAGTGAAAAGATTTGGAAAATACAGAAGAAAATTGTGAAAAGATATGAAAAATATGGAAAATATGGAAGAAAAGTATTTTTTTTTACAAAACAATTAATACTGGATGTAATTTATTTAAGTTTACATTATGCCCTACAGTAAGGGGGAATAACTGTATCTGAAGGGATAACTCTGTAATATGGGGCATTACTCTTTATGTGGGGAATAAATTACAACTCTATGTGCAAGGATACTATCAAAATAACTCTTTATGTGGAGGTTTAACACTGCAGTAGGGGACATAGCTATTTATGTGGGGATAACACTGCCGTAGGGACACTTATATACAGAGAGTTACTTGCCCTTGGCAGGAAAATAGATATATTTAAACTTATATACAGACATTTGCTTGCCTTTGGTAGGTGAATATATACTAAAACCCTGTTCAGGAAGTAAGTTTTCTTTCTGCTCTAAAAATAGAACACTGTGTTAGGCTGTTATGTAAAATAAATTTGATTGTGGAAATTTTAAACTCATCAAGATAGGAAAATAACTAGCAAAAATTGAATAAAATCTATAATTCTGATAAAAATGTAGATAGATAGGTAGGTAGGCATATGTCTTTGTAAATAAATGGTTAGGTTGATGGTGTGTAATGCCACATTCAACAATATTACAGTTATATCATGGCCTTTTGTACATAGGGAGATATCATAACTGTTAATGCTTGTTTCTGATAACTGGAAAACATTTGAAAATATGGAAGAAAGATAAGTTGAATAGTGAAAAGATTTGGAAAATATGGAAGAAAAGTAAGTCGAATAGTGATAAAATATGGAAAACATGGAAGAAAGGCAAGTTGAAATGTGAAATGATATGGAAGAAAGATAAGTTGAATAGTGAAATGATTTGGAAAATACAGAAGAAAATTGTGAAATGATAGGGAAAATATGGAAGAAAAGTAGGTTGAAAAGTGAAAAGATTTGGAAAATACAGAAGAAAATTGTGAAAAGATATGAAAAATATGGAAAAAAAGTAGGTTGAATAGTGAAATGATATGGAAAATATGGAAGAAAAGTAAGTTGAAAAGTGAAAAGATTTGGAAAATACGGAAGAAAAGTAGGTTGAATTGTGAAATGATATGAAAAATAAGGAAGAAACCCAAGTTGAGTAGTGATAAGATTTTGAAAATACAGAAGAAATCCAAGTTGAATTGTGAAATGATATATATGGAAAATATGGAAGAAAATTGTGAAAAGATAGGGAAAATATGGATGAAATGTGAAATGATATGGAAAATATGGAAGAAAAGTAAGTTGAATAGTGAAAAGATATGGAAAATACAGAAGAAAATTGTGAAAAGATATGAAAAAATATGGATGAAATGTGAAATGATGTGGAAAATATGGAAGATAAGTAAGTTGAAAAGTGAAAAGATATGGAAAATATGGAAAAAAGGCAAGTTGTATAGTGAAATGATATGGAAAATATGGAAGATTTCTGTGTTAGTCATAATTACACCCAAAGAGACCTCCTCCTCCTCCGCCGCCCTCCTCCCTCTATACATGTATATACATTGTTTTTCGGAATTGAGAAGAATCATTCTGGAATAGTTTTTTTACTAGAGAATATGGAAGTAGGGATCAAATTTACCATTTCATTCATTTGGCTCTTAGAAATACCACAGTAAGAATGCGGACACCATTGGAGTACTACACAACATCAGGGGCGGATCCAGGATTTCAAGTTAGGGGGGGTGCACTTAAAAAAATTGCGCCGAGCGGAGGGAGGCGCGAAAATTTTTGGTGTATTTCGTGTGAAAAATCACGATTTTACGCCAATTTTTTTTAAAAAATTTCCAATTTTAGAGGGGCGCGCGCCGGGTGCGCCCCCCCTTGAATCCGCCCCTGAACATATCCGAAAACACCATATGTGAAAACCATTATTGAAATAAATAATGTAACTATGAAAATAAAATGGCGGGAAAATAACCAGTGAAAGGGCTAGAAAATGATAATAGGACTCGGACGTCCTAGAGAGGTGGTGGTGGTGGTGGCAAACTTTTTTAAGAAATGTAATTATTGAAATAAATAATGTAATTATGAAAATAAAATGGCGGGAAAGGGGCAGTTTCCTATAGTTATAGGACGCATATTATTTAATATGGGAGCGAAGCCATAGCCGGAAGATCACTAGACCAACAGGGGTTAGGGTGCACTACGAAGTTAGGTGAGCGCCAACGGTGCGAGAGTTCGTACTAAAAACAAGTGGCTGGGTGAGGATCTATTCTTAACAGTTAATTCTATACTATCAATGAGGAAGATAGATTGACGTCACCCAGCTTGCTTATGACGTCACTGAGAGGTTTGAAAGTACCATAGATCGATAGATAAATGAAAGGGCTACTAGTTACGAAAAAGGTAAGAAGTTACGAAAAAGGTACGAAGTTACGAAAAGGCACAAAGTTACGAAAAAGGTACGAAGTTACAAAAAAGGTACAAAGTTACGAAAAAGATCTGAAGTTACGAAAAGGTACGAAATTACGAAAATGTACAAAGTTACGAAAAAAGTACGAAGTTACGAAAAGGTATGAAGTTATGAAAAGGTACGAAGCTACGAAAAGGTACGAAGCTACAAAAAGGTACGAAGCTGCGAAAAAGTACGAAGTTACGAAAAGGTACGAAGAGGTTACGAAATAAGCTACGAAAGACATTGGTTACGAAGTTACCAAGTTACGAGATAGTAATTACGAAGAGGTTACGAAATAAGCTACGAAGTTACCAAGTTACGAGATAGTAACGCCACCTATCGGGATAATTTATTATGACTATAGTGATGCATTATATGAAAATAAAATGGCGGGAGTTTCCTATGGTTATAGGACGCGGACGTCATAGAGAACACCCCAACCAACATTGTTTACTACTACTACGGGTGTTGCACAACTTCCGGTTGCGCATGCGCACATCCAAGGGAACCCCAAAGGGGTCAAGTGACCTTTGGTCACAACCGGTAGCCATGTTACTACTACTAAGAAAAAAAATGTGGGGAAAAGCCGGGCATGCGCAGAAATACTTCTGGTCAGGGCCTCTTCCGGTCACGTGACTTTGTTACTTCCGGTCAAAAAGGCCCCCAAAAAGGCGGATATGGCACAACTTCCGGTTGTGCATGCGCATAACATACTTCCGGTTCCGATGACTGACGTCACTCCCGGTCACGTGACTAACGTCACTTCCGGTCACGTGACTGGTGTCACTTCCGGTCACGTGACTTCCGGTAGCACCACCGCATAGCACCACCCCAAATACTAACTAACTGAGCTCTGCCCATATACTACTGATTTGTATAGTTGAACTATATAAATCCTTGTTTCATCCTAATCTCAACCCACGAGATTACCAGTATTTATGTCATTTATCATTTTTGTTGTTTTCTTGTATTTGTGGAGTTGAGATGGTATTTACAGTGTGTACCACAATTCTTTGTTCTTAAACATCTATATCCTATTTTTCAGAGTTGTCAGTCGAGGGATAAAAATAATTCGTAACAAGCTCCTGTGTTGCAGACGACAAATAAATACAAAGCGAAACAAGGCACTGCGCATGCTACGTGCAAAGTCAAGAATGCTCTCTTGAATACGAGTATACGTAAATGTAAACTTATGACAATCTTGATTTAAAAGAGTTATACGTGATCAAAACAAATATTTTGATACAAATTATCGTCATTTCCGCCATTGAAAAATACCGTCCTTCCACGATTTAGGGTATGAAATGTCAATATTTTTTTAAAAACTTTTATCAAATTAAAGCCTTTAATCTCTTATTTTACTATGGAGTTTACATCATGAAAATATCTCATTCCGTTCAAAAGTTATACCTATAAACGTACTGAAAATACCTGTCCTAGTTTTACCTGTCCCGGTTTTAAACCGACCCCTCTGGTAGAGATAAGCGTCGCATCGATATAGATCTGTCTAGATGTCTTGAACGTTTGATTGCACGATTTCACAATCTTTTGAAAAAATACGTTATATTGAAAGCGCATGCATTAAATTTAAAGACAAGCACCATCGCTTTGGAACCCGATAAATTGGGTAAGAAGTCATGTATATACACATATATTCAAGGTTTACAATTGAGTTATAGATTCATAAATTGAAACTGAAAGTGAAAGTAAAACTAAAACATTCACTTCTTAACTGACTTAAGTTCTTTCAATTCTTGTTTCTGAAATGTGAAAAAAAAAGTACTGGTACCTGGTATTTCCCTTGACCAAACGCATAGTGTTCGTCGTATAATCTCGTTGAAGACATTTTCTGATTTGTATCTCCGGTCTTCGGAAGTTCTTCAATAGCTTATGAATTGATTCACTAGAGCCACACAAGCAGCATGACAGTCAATTGGCAACCAGCAGAGACAAATCAATGATGACACTGACGCTGTCCGACGTGGATTAATTTTCAACAACATCAGATGTTGTTCGGCCAGAGGACCCGTTCTTACAGTTCATCATTGTCAAGAACGTCTACAGTATACTATGCAATGTCAAAACTGGCGTAATTAGCAGTGGATCAATATCATCTTCTCAGAAAGTCGATATTTGCATTTCCAATGCAGATGGCAGAACAAAAGTCTGGTGATTGCTATGCTGATGCTTGCAATTGCATCATCGAAAGACACTCATGGGGCAGACCAAACATCATGTTGTGGAATGGGATCAGTCTAAACTTCAAGCTTGGACCTGTCATCTTTCAGAGCAATAAGCACAGGCAGAGGTAATGGGGTTATCAGCATATCTCCAGATCGAGACCTCACGACATGTGGTGCTATTTTTTGCACATCAAGGAACTACACTTTCCAGCATGACAATTCCTGTGTTCATTCTGCAAGAGCACAAGTGACTTTCTTCAGCAAAGCAACATATGTTATGCCATGGCCTGTTCTTAGTCCGGACTTAAACCCGATTGAACATTCGGGGGGTGAGATTTGAAGATGACTAAATGAAGTCCAACCAAAGCCGACAACTACAGCTGGACTTGGTGGGTGCATCCTTCTTGAGGGTTTGGGCTTGTATTCCTATGGCATTTATCAACCTCGTCATTCATTTAATGTTCCAGGGATGTGTTGCTGTGATCAATACCAATGGATGACATACACAATACCGACTTGCGTTCCTCATTCTAAATCTGTGATATACTGTAAAAGTATTATTTTTCAGTGATTACAATTATCAAACAGGCTATTTATCTACATGTAAGTCATAATCGTATATAATTATTACTCGAAAGAGTAGTTTGAATTCTACTCGCTATCTTGATACTAAGTGATGGGAATCGGAAGGAATTTCATAATTGATTATCGGTTTCACATGAATAATCAGAAAACAGGATGTTTTGTTGAAAACAACCTATTTTATGAGAATTTTACATTATACCTTTTATATATATAATGTTGTATATGTTTTTTTGACCAAATTAAACATGTTAAACTATTGTCTGAATGTATTAAATAATTAATGTATTGTTTTTATTATAGACTGAATAATCTGTCTCTTGTGTGTCTATATTTGTCATTATATATTTCCTTTTTATTATTTGGACATTTTTTTTTTTGGGACACACAGACAGAAAGCACTACTATATAAAAGTAGTAGAAAGTATACAATTTGTATGCACTGGAAATTCTGGGATTTCTCAAGTTTTGTGTAATGCAAACAACTACCGATCTATTCATGAAGGATTATTCTTCAACTCTAGCCCTGCACTGGACTTAAAATATCCCTTGAGACTCCCCTATGTCCATTTTTATTTCTCTTCGCTCCATTTACAATATAAAATTAATGGCATCATTCATAAATATTTCAACCAATCAGATTGACTCTTATATTTGAGTGGGAGAAGAGGCGAATGCCAGACAACTCGGCCCGCAGACAACTCGGACCGTAGTAAAGGACTAGTCGGACCGTAGTCCAAGACTACTCGGACCGTATGTTAAAGACAACTCGGACCGTATTGAGAATAAGTTGTCTTAACATACGGTCCGAGTAGTCTTGAACTCGAGAAATCCCAGAATTTCCAGCACATACAAATTGTATGCTTTCTACTACTTTTATATAGTAGTGTTTTCTGTCTCAGTGTGTCCAAAAAAAAATGTCCAAATAATAAAAAGGAAATATATAATGACAAATGTAGACACACAAGAGACAGATTATTCGGTCTAATATTATTAAGGCCTGAAT
This sequence comes from Bathymodiolus brooksi, assembly GCA_963680875.1. Classification (NCBI taxonomy): domain Eukaryota; kingdom Metazoa; phylum Mollusca; class Bivalvia; order Mytilida; family Modiolidae; genus Bathymodiolus; species Bathymodiolus brooksi. The sequence continues at coordinate 14,525,159 of OY804590.1, forward strand.
TATGTTTCATTACTAGATTAATCAGTGGTTCAGTACCTTTAATAATTAGTGGTAACTGACTGCCTTTATCACATCAGATCATAAATCCATATACAGTGAACAAACTTTAATAAATTCTGGGAAAAATTCAACAAATGTGAAATGACAAACAACATCAAACATAAATAAATTTGATTGAACAGTCGATAGAAAACAGAACATTGTCATCCACACTCTTATAGTGTACAGTTATCAGTATTATTACCAGTAGTAATTAGTATTCCATGTTTTTAATAATGACATGATATTGCCAATATTTGAAGGACTGAGGCGAGCCCTCTTTTTGTTCACTAAATGACCTGCATGACTAAATACTCGTTCTGAGGGTACATTAACGATGCTGGAATTGCAAGATATTTTTTGGCTGAAATGCTTAATTTTGGATAGAAGGCTGCATTTTTTCTCCATCACTGCAGTATTGTTATAAAGTCCGAGCAGCACCATATCATAGCCGTGAATGCGTATTTGCCTTTCGTTCAGAAATCTACAAATTTGACGATTTCTTTTTAATTTTCACTGTACTTATTATACTTTTAATGGACGTTAGAAATATAATTTCATTTACAAATATAAAAAAAACCCAACTATTTAATGCGATTTGATGAAATATGAAACTGTTATTTTCTGCTTAATTACGTCACAAGATTTCCAGAAAATTAAAGTGAAAGTGAAAGTAGAATTGTTCGATTAATCAGAAATATATTTTTGGGCTCGAGTGCTTGGTTTAAGACACCAACCGACTGATTATCGATTATAATTGATTGATGCATCTATTTCAATATACAGGTATAATTTATTACATGCTAATCCAAATCTTTCTGTTTCTATAAAAATATTGCTTTATGATTGCACATATAAAACAAAACAATTTAATTAACACAATGTTTCATATCTGAAGTGTGTGTAGTTGCTCTAATTGGAGATTAAGTATAGGAGAATGAACTCTCCATTCCTTAAAAATAATGGAGCCGAGGCCCATTGTTTTTAAGGAATGGAGAGATATGAGGACATTCTCCAATTTAAAATCCACCTATTGTACTTTATTAATTATTAATCTTGTAACAAAAAAAAGTCTGTGTATAGTATCTAAAGTACAAAGAGAACAATAACTCTCCATTCCTTAAAAATAATGGAGAGTTTTGACAATAGATTTACATAACAGGTGGATTTTAACTGTAAACCCCCCCCCCCCCACAATATAATGAATACCAGTCATTTACACGCTTGGACAGACCCTGAGACAAAATTTAAGTAATTGCTGCATTAATTGTTATGTTATGTATTATATATTATTATACTTTACTATAGAAACCAAGCAAGAAATAATTAAGAAATTTTAAAGTTTTATTCCATGGAACAAGAAATAACTCATTATTCCCACGGCAAACTGCACGTAGGTCAAATAACTGTGAGGGAATCTGCACGTAGCACAAAATAACTGTTTGAAATTGGTGCGCTTTTGTACGTCGAACCAATAACTAGTTATTTCCCTCAGCACGTCGAACCAATAACTAGTTATTTCCCTCATATTAGTTCAGTATGATAATACAGTTATGTCCTTCATGAGAAGTTAATATCCATAATTATTAAATTGAGAAAGGGTTATTTTCCCTCGGTCCTTTGGACCTCGGGAAAATAACCCTTTCTCAATTTAATAATTATGGATATTAACTTCTCATTGGACCTCGGGAAAATAACCCTTTCTCAATTTAATAATTATGGATATTAACTTCTCATGAAGGACATAATTGTATATAATTATCTGTTTACTAGAAAGTAATTAAATACTGATATATTTATTTCATAACACTCTTGCAGTACTTGCATATACCGTAATTTAAAATAAAAAGTCAGTAACTTGCGGCATGTCAATGGTTTTCTCTGGGTACTGCGATTTCCTACACCAATAAAACTAACCTCCACGATATACATTGTAACTGAAATATTGCTGAAAGTGGCCAATAAACTTGTTAATCTCGTATAGGCTCATACATAAAAATGAACATACAGGATTATTAAACTTGGTTAAAATTACACTTCTTTGTTTTTGAGTTTTATCAGTCTCGAGCTGGTTCATATTTGTGGAAAGTTTTTCATGGGTTTTGCTTTTCGCAGTTTCTTACTGACCTTGAACATAGCGAAAATGAAAACACTGCAAATAGTAATACTTTTACAGTATTGTTGGCAAAGATATCGGAAACAACATCTTAAAAACTTGTTATGTTTAGAATTCTGCTTGAAATGACTTTGTGAAAAGTGATAATGTTGTATTTCAAAATAAAGCTGTGATACTTTAATTTATGCAACGTTTCTTCTGCAGATCAGTATACATATGTATGTAGTCATTCAGAATTCTTTAATTGATTTATTATTTTGCAGGATTGAACTAAGACCAATTCCCAGAATTTTATTTGTGATTGAAGATAAACATCAACAAAATCTCTCCTTAAATGTCTACAAGTGATTTAGAACCAAGGGAGGTAAGAAAATATTGATATTTACGTTTTTATGCTTTTTATATGACCACAAAAACTTTGTTCCATTATAGTGCATGTAATGATGTATCATAAATGCTGTTGGCTTCATGATTGTCGGTGGACATTTTGTTTCAGCTAAGTTTAGCTCAAGTTAATGAATTTTTCTGTTTTTTTTTATAATTACTTCCTAGTACCAGGTACATGAAAAACTATCTGTTTTATATGGCCTATTAATGGGGGGAAATTTCAATGAAGTTACTATATATATATATATATATATATGTTATATTTCTTGCAGTCTTCTGTGAATTCATCTGATTCAACAAGAGATAATAAGTTGGAACAATGTCCAGTTTTTCCCAGCATTCCTGGTAAAGATGGGTGTGTTGGCAAAGAGCTCGAGGGTCAGATAGAAAAGGAAAAGAAGAAGAAACACAACAGAAAGAAAAACAATGAAAGTACTAATGTAGCTGAAGCATTACAGCCCGGAAAAATTATGAATCCTGGGGGCAGTGAAGGGTCAAATGTTAAAGGTCAAACAGATTATGGAGGTCAGAAGCAAGATGTTAGACCAAAATCAGGTAATCGCCGAGGACAGCCCAACAGAGATCAAAGAGGTCAAGGACAAATGCCGCAAAATCCAACAAGTCAAGGACAAGGTCAAAGTCCATTAGGACAATACAGACAAAATAGTGGTAACCAAGGACAATATCAACAAGGCAGAAATACTCCTGGTGGAAGGGGAGGCAACTCTACACCCAGAGGTAAGCTACCATGCAAAATGTATATATTTATCTTTATTTTTGGTACTTCAGCTATCATTATACAATGTCATGAAACGTATTGCCCAACCTGTTTTCAAGATTGGTCAGGTAATGGGAATATATACACTGCTGTTGACCATCACTGTTTAAACTTTTTTTTCATAATGATGTATGTATACCACATTTAAATAATACATACATGATGTACCAAATAAATAAAATGTACTTTTTTGTACAGGGGCCATTATTGTATGATAAGGTGGATGTACAATGAAACCTGTCTAAACAGAAACCTGAATAAAATGGAGTCCTGTATAAATCAAACTATAAATAAAATAAAGTCCCAATATTGGAAATCTGTGTTAAATTATTAACCTGTATAAAAAACTGTCTTTCTGAGGACTTATCTTTCGGAACACAAAAGTTGGTCCAAAGGAAGTTCGGTTACACTGTACTTGTGTAATCAGTACAGGTATGTGACTTTAACTCTTCTTCACAGCAAGAGAACTATACAGCCTTATATTATCAAGTTATTATTGCAGAAAGTCTGATATTTTCTTTGGGTACTGTGGTTTCTTCCACCAGTAAAATGATCTCCAAAATTGAAACTAGAAGTAAACCCATAATCCTAGTCCAAATAAAAATGATAGCCATCTGTCCATTGACAATTATTTAGAATGCTAGATGCATATTTTTATTGGAAATATTTGTAAAATATTTTTCAGATAATCAACGAGGACAACGTTGTAAACAGACATGTAGAGGTCAACAGAATAGACAGGTATGAAAAATTTATATAAGGGATCGAAACACCTAGTTGCCCACAGTGAGTAGAATTTCAGCTGGGCACATCGAGCACATAACATTCTCCCTTGTGTACATTTTTTGTAACCTTGTGTACATAAATCTTCATATTTTGTCCCTGTTTATCATTACAACGGAACATCTTGCCCCATTTTACAAAATCCTAAATGCAACCCTGTATGGCTGCTACGATGCATAAACATGATAAGTAGATCATAGGGGTAACACACATCTACATATAGCCAATAAAGAGCCATTTTCCACAAAATGAGCTGAAATTCGAATGGTAGTTTCATTTTAATGAAAGGTATGACATTTGCTATCGGGTTTGCCCATTTTTGCCGAAAATGTGCAAATTAGACTGATTTTAACCCCAAAAACTGATGTAGAAATCTCTTCTAAAAGCTCTGAATCATTTTAAGACATTTCCACATAGGGTCCTAGGGTAAATTGTCATGAGGTGGCGGTGTGCACTGCCGTCTTTCAAATTGAAATGGTATTTATGTCATTGTACAGGTAAGTTTTTCAAAAAATTCTCAAACTTACTTGAACAAAAACGTGCTTGAATAACCAGATGAGTAACACACTCAGGTGAGCCTCTAGTTATGATTCTTCTAAATGTAAATACATACAGAAAAAGATTGATTAAACATGAGATTTTTTGAAAATAAATATGTCATGTATTTTTTGTTGTTGAATATATCGTTGTATATTGATGCAACCCCTTAGAAAGCATGTGAGCAGTGCCTGAGAAACAAATAATAAAGTTTACAATGTTTTAATTTGTGTTTTATTTCTTGGTATTTTGTAGGCATGTTTTGAACCTTATATATCAGCTGAAGATTTGAGCAGTGGTTTAAAGCTTGGCCAACTAATACAGGTAAATCTAATTATATTCTTAACCTTCTGATCAAACAACTTTCTGGTTAAATACTTTGCTGAAACTTAACTTGACCAATTGGAACCTAATTGGAACCAATCTATGAAGGAATGATATATTGATTGTCCTCTACAAAATTACCTCATTTTCTTTGAATCGGTCAAACAACATGGTTGCTAGAGGTAATTCAAGTATTTGATTGGTCAAATATGTAAAAAAAAAAAAACGTTAACATACGTTATTTCTATCATTGTTCACTAAGACAACAGTACCTCCATCTATTTATGTTATTTAATAGTTTTTATGTTAACCTGAATACAGTAGGAGACTACTGTTGTGCTCACAGTACCTCTTAGTTTAATTCAGTTTTAATTTAAAAAAAATGAAGTACATTTTAAAATATAATTATAACCACATTTAACTCTATATATATGAACAAAATGAGTTAAAACTACAAATGTATTAATTAGTCCTATAAAATATTTAATTCTGTTCTGTACAGTAAATTAAATATTTTATAGGAGTGTACTAGTACTTGTTCATTTTATTATAGGGTCCCATCAGAATTAATCCAAAGAATTATGAAGATGCTTATATCCCACATCCTGTAAGTAGAACTGAAATACATTTAGCTTGTCTTTAAGTAGTAAAATGACTAAGTAAAATGAAAGTACATGTACATTGTCTTTAAATAAAAAAATAATTGATGGAAAGAGAGTCTTATTTTAATGAATTCATGGACATCATCTTCACAGGAAAGGTACATTGAGTTAACAGAGGGGCCGTCGTGGTCGTGATCGTATGGTAGTTGGATTTACAACTACCTGTGCAATCAGTGCCCATCACAACTAATTCCGCTCATGGCGAAGTATACTCTATACAACATTATGTGGTACAGTTTGTCAGTGACTTGCGGCAGGTCAGTGTTTTTTCTTGGAAACTCTGGTTACCTCCACTTTCAACAATATTTCAATTATATCGTGGCGGCCAGTTTTATTGGTGGAGGAAATCAGAGTACCTGGAGAAAACCACCGACCTGTCGCAAGTCACCGACAAACTTTATCACATAATGTTGTATCGAGTACAGCTCACTATGTATTTGTTTATTTGTTTATTTATTTATTTGTAGGATGGAGTATCAGATATATTTATTAGTGGTATGAAGGACAGAAACAGAGCACTCAATGGTGATGTAGTAGCTGTGTTTTTAAATAGTAGAGAAAATTGGAAGGTTAGTTACTCTTTATGAATTTAATTATAAATGTATCATCTTTGATATAAAATGGGCGTCGGTGGTTGTGATTATGACCATAAACACTTCTGATTGGTTGATATTTCAATGATCTTCTGAAGAACTGTTTAACCAATTGAAATCAGATATAGTGGAGACGATTTTTGCTTGATACTTCCCAAGTTTTGTTACTTTGGTGTGGATTAGACAATTTTAGCTATCCTGTGTAGGGCCGTTGGTTTTTAGCTATCCTGTGTAGGGCCTTTGGTTTTTAGCTATCCTGTGTAGGGCCTTTGGATTTTAGCTATCTTGTTTAGGGCCTTTGGTTTTTAGCTATCCTGTTTAGGGCCTTTGGTTTTTAGCTATCCTGTGTAGGGCCTTTGGTTTTTAGCTATCCTGTGTAGGGCCTTTGGTTTTTATCTATCCTGTTTAGGGCCTTTGGTTTTTAGCTATCCTGTTTAGGGCCTTTGGTTTTTAGCTATCCTGTGTAGGGCCTTTGGTTTTTAGCTATCCTGTTTAGGGCCTTTGGTTTTTAGCTATCCTGTTTAGCACTTTTGTTTTTTTTAGCTATCCTGTGTAGGGCCTTTGGTTTTTAGCTATCCTGTTTAGGGCCTTTGGTTTTTAGCTATCCTGTGTAGGGCCTTTGGTTTTTAGCTATCTTGTGTAGGGCCTTTGGTTTTTAGCTATCTTGTGTAGGGCCTTTGGTTTTTAGCTATCCTGTTTAGGGCCTTTGGTTTTTAGCTATCCTGTGTAGGGCCTTTGGTTTTTAGCTATCTTGTGTAGGGCCTTTGGTTTTTAGCTATCTTGTGTAGGGCCTTTGGTTTTTAGTTTTCCTGTTTAGTGCCTTTGGTTTTTAGGTATCCTGTTTAGGGCTTTTGTTTTTTTTAGCTATCCTGTGTAGGGCCTTTGGTTTTTAGCTATCCTGTTTAGGGCCTTTGGTTTTTAGCTATCCTGTTTAGGGCTTTTGTTTTTTTTAGCTATCCTGTGTAGGGCCTTTGGTTTTTAGCTATCCTGTTTAGGGCCTTTGGTTTTTAGCAATCCTGTGTAGGGCCTTTGGTTTTTAGCTATCTTGTGTAGGGCCTTTGGTTTTTAGCTATCCTGTTTAGGGCCTTTGGTTTTTAGCAATCCTGTGTAGGGCCTTTGGTTTTTAGCTATCTTGTGTAGGGCCTTTGGTTTTTAGCTATCTTGTGTAGGGCCTTTGGTTTTTAGCTATCCTGTTTAGGGCCTTTGGTTTTTAGCTATCCTGTTTAGGGCCTTTGGTTTTTAGCTATCCTGTTTAGGGCCTTTGGTTTTTAGCTATCCTGTGTAGGGCCTTTGGTTTTTAGCTATATTGTGTAGGGCCTTTGGTTTTTAGCTATCCTGTTGAGGGCCTTTGATTTTTAGCTATTCTGTTTAGGGCCTTTGGTTTTTAGCTTTCCTGTTTAGGGCCTTTGATTTTCTTGCTCACAAATATTATAAAATTGTTAGACTTTCAAATTTATGACCTTGAGTCTACCTGATGAAGGTTACTCAAGAAACACACACTTAATTAGATATCTAAGGGTTTTTTTTATCTGGCACTTGTGGATACTGAGATATAACAGGACCAAAAGTGACTAACGCCCAAAATATATTTTTATGTCCTATTTTAATTGATTAAAGTTTATCATAGGTCCCTGTGTGAATATAAAAAACACTTCTTCTCAAAATCTAGACTTGATTGTACACAGGGCTCACCACACATAGTAAAAACAGGGCGACTTGACTTCTCTCTCAGTTGACCTAAGGGCAAAGTGAGGGAAAATCTGGGAGACTTCCGAAAATTGATCAAAATTTTAACGTTTCTTTCCCCACTACCGCATGTCCCCCTACCTTTCACAAAACGAACGTGCTGCACAATGATCTTAAAAAGGATGCAATTCACGAGTTTGGAATAAAATATTGAACATCAAACCCTGTATGGGTCATATTTCAGGAACATGGGAGCTTCTTTTACATGAATATTGAAGAAAAAGTATGATTATTGGTGAGAAAAATACTGACTTGAAAAGACTAAAACTTCGCTTTTTGACAGAAATTGGGCGATTTCATTGAAACCAAGGTGAAAAAGTTGCTCACTTCGCCTGGTTTGGTGAGCCCTGATTGTACATAAACTGGGTATGAATAACCAGGTGAGCGATACCGGCACAGGTTAACCTAGTATCCTTAGCTTGTATTTACGTGTTTTTTCTTCTTCTTTTGGTTTCCTTTTCAATGTTTCTTGCATCAGTGGGGAACAGTTGTCAAATATCATTTGCGAAAGACCCATAAATTATTCTTTTTAAGATACTTCATAATTTTTTTTTTCTCCATCTTTTGAAGGTTCATATGAACAATTTGAAGGATTTAGAAGAAAAACACCAAGAACAGACAACATCTAAAACTGTTGATTCAGTGACAAAATCAGAACAAACTGTAGATTCTGATAGTGATTCTGACGTTATTATTGAAAGTGAAGAAATTATAGATTTGACCGGTGATAGCCAATCAATAAACAGTAAAACTGTTGAACAACACAATATTGACCAATCATCAAATGATTTGCCTATCTGTGATAATCAGGGGAATGTCCCAGGTTTGTCAGGGAAGGTTGAAAACCTTTCAAATAGATTAGAAAATGTCGCCATTGATTCTTATAGTCATAAAAAAGACAATTCTCATAATAAATCTAGACAGCAACAACAACAGAAAAGAAATGATCAAGAAAGAACTCGAGAGGCAAATAAAGGAAGGAATTCACCTGCGTCTGCTCAGAAGAAGTATTCTACTCTACAGGAAGTGTTACAAGATGGCAGTCCTGTTGTCAAGAACTTGTTTACTACAGATGACAAAGAGAAGGCAAACTCTGCTAATAAAATATTACAGAGAACGGGAAAGGTAATATGATGTCTTGAAATATATATGTAGTCTTGTTCCCCTCAATCTCAACAGATTTTTTTTTTACCAATCATATACATTTATTCATCATTTCTTGTTAACAATGCACCTTGGTCATCAAGGTTCTACCAAGGGTCCCTGTTTTACAACAAAAGAGTACATACACAGGGTCAGACATGTAACTTAGAGACGGACCATTTAACTTCCGGGGTGGGGGGTTATGTTTTTTTTCTAAAAAAATATTCTGATTCCCAATGTTGCTGAAAAAAATATTATACTGATTTTGGTGGAGGGAAAAAAAAATAATCTGATTCAGAGTTTTTGCCATATAACCTAATGTTAAATTCTGGAAAAAAAAATTGCGCTTTGTGCGACAAAAAAAAAATATTCTAACTCTTGTGTTGTCGGAAAAAAAATTTCTGAACGAAACAAAAAACCATAGCCCCCACCTGCAAGTTAAATGGTCGGTCCCTTACACAATAAAAATAATCACGTATAAATCATCACACATAGAGAAACAGGAAAAATATGCTTATATTAGATATATAAACAATTATGCAAAAAAATAGAATACCGTAATTTACGGACGATAGGTCGATATTTTTTTTCCTCAACACGCTGGCTTCAACCTATCGTCCACATCGACCTATACAAGGATGAAGTTAAAAAAATCTGGAATCCCTAAAAAAAAATCTCGATAAAAATGACGATTTTGTTTACAGTATACCTTGAATTTGCTGTAGGTTTTTTTTCTGAATAAGAAGACTGAAATCATCGATGTTCTTGGGGAATAAAAGTATACTAACAAGGGGTGCAATTTTCCGGGGAAAAAATGTTCAACATCCGAAAAAAATCAATAATATTCAATGATTGAAGTGTTAGCGAAAATCAGTTCAATATTGAATTGTATAATAAAATATATACTATAAAAAATGTATGTTGTTGAAAAAAAATCACAGGGTGGATCGTTTTACAATATAAAATTATTGTCACAAAATATCTAAATATAGCTATATAGGTTTTCCATCTACCACGAGCATGCGCACAGGGTTTTAGTAAAAAATGGCGGTTGCATTACATCTCACAATAATTTGAATACACGTGGAGAACAAGCTTTTTATACTAAATATACTGGAAAATAATTATCGATTTCGTTAAACTAGAATGTTCTACACTTGAATTGGTCAATTAGGAACAAATAAAATAATCACCATGAGATAATCAACACAGGTGAACATCAGTCGGCACTTAATTATCCTGATCAGCTGATTGAAAATTTACTGGACCGAGACGATCACATAATTTGTGTACTACTAATTAAACACAGATTAAAGGTATGTCAATAAAACTGCACAAGGTGATACATTGTTTTGACAGCTTGATTATTTTATTGTATGAACATCCGTTTACCATCTATTGTGACACCCACAGATGGCCTGATTTGAATGTCATCGATGTCTGGCTACCAGACTCCCCGTAAAAAAACAAGTTTAAAAACAAAATTTTATTTAATTTAATTTTCATAATTATTTCGTTTATGACACATAAGAATAGTATTCTTGAGTTAATACTTACATATACTTACCGAAGAACATCGTTATAGGGCAAATGTTTACCGATGTAAAAAAAAAACACAAAAAAAGTTTGATGTGACGATACTTACCCAAGTTGTCATCGGCATCCTCGACCTATGGAATGCTTCGACCTATCTTAGTATTTCCCAAAAAATTTAGCCGAAAAGCAGCAATTCGACCTATCGTCCCCATCGACCTATAGTCCGTAAATTACGGTAAGTATTCATTCATTATTTATTATTATTATCCTTTATTTCGAATACACCAATCAAGTGCATCTTTAAAATATCATGTTAAGTACACCGATAGACATTTAAATGTTGATAAATTGATCATGTAGAAAGCATGAGGTAAGTTATCCCTTTATCTTATTTCTGATAATTATTAATTTGTCCTTTTCTATATTATTTAAAATGTTTGTTTTTAGTAAAATGTCTAGATTATTATGAAAATTTCTTCTCCAAGTAATTCTAATAGCATGATATCCCTAATTAATTCCATTGTATTTAATTTTATTACGAATTTTCCACAGTTGCCACTTAAAAATATATATTATGTTTATAGTATTATCACCTTTGCTATGGCCTAGTATAATGTCTTTTTCTCTAAATTTTCGAGGTATTTTCAAATCAAAGTTTTTTAACAAATAATCTCAACAGATTAACCTGATATCCGTTTACTGTGATGCACAATCAAGATTGTCTGAGTCCATGCTGGCAGCATCATTGTCACACTATTTTCTATTAATCTAAAAATCCTCTCACTACCTTCAAAAGAATTTAACCAAACTTTGAAAAAAACAAATAGGGGCCATGACAGCATCCTAAATGTGAATTTGCTCCAGAAAGTTGTTAGCTCATCTTCAGGACCTCTCAGACAACATTAATGATTACCTTAGGCATTTGAGGTGGTAGGTAATTGTTAGTTTTGTTGATATTACCAGAATTGTTGGCCATTAGTCATTACTATTTTAACTTTCTTTTCATAGTTTCCAATGTGTATAAAATTAAATTCTTCAGGTTGTAGCTATTATTGAGAGAAAGCATTCTTCTTCAGGTTGTAGCTATTATTGAGAGAAAGCATTCTCGAGCCAGTACTGGTCATATAGCCCTCATGAATGATAAAAATCCCAACACAGCATTGTTTAAACCATTGGATCACAGACTTCCTAGAATTATGATCCCTATGGACAATTGCCCAAAAGGTATGTACAGTAATACACAATTGTATAAAGGTAAAAGAACTGTATTGGTGATTTAATGGTTAGCCATCTTCGCTAGCCAAGGGTTACGATTCGGGTCCCCCTTCTCTCCACCCTTGGCGGATCTAGAATACATTTTGAAATTCGTGCGCAATGCCACCTGGTGGTTTATCGATGTTGCGCCCCTTAGATAGTCGTCATCGCCAGCCAATCAGAATCGTTTTGTTATACGTATGTTGGAGAGTTGAAAATGGCAGTGCCAGTGAAGAAAAACTTATTTGTGATAAATTTAATTTGGAAGCACTTACTGTCAACCAAGTGAAAAGTTTCAAAGCTTTGGCAGACGGGAAAGATGTTTTCATTGAAACCAAAACGGGAAGTGGCATCTTTGCTTACATTTCGTCGATAACATGTGCTCCGTGTAGAACATCTTCTGATTGGATACGTGTACTGGTAGCCGTAACCAATGAAATATTAAAGCCTGAATCCTCAAAATGTATTCTAGATCCGCCAAGGGTGGAGAGAAGGAGGACCCGAATCGTAACCCTTGGCTAGCGAAGATGTTGGTTAGCATGCACACCTCAAGTGTGGTAGATTGTGGGTTTGAACACAGGTTGGGTCAAATCAAAGACTAATATTGGTATTTTCTGCTTGTCTGCTAAGGATGCAGCATTAAGAAGTAAGAGCAAACACTGGTTGGCTTGGAATTAGGATAATGTGTCTTTGAGTGGAGTGCCATGTCTATCCATGTACTATTGTTTCAGTGAGCTAGTGATATAAAAATCTGATAAGTGTGTTGGACTAGTACAAAGTGAACATCATCTCATCGCAATGTACATGTAACTTGTTCTGCTGAAAAATTGCTCACTTGGTGTTATAACAACAATCACTCACTCATCAAGGTGATAGGGTACGTCAACCAATATTGTGATCATATACAATCAATGCCTATCACTACTAAATGTTGTGATCACTCACTCATTAAGGTGATGGGGTACGTCCATCAATGTTGTGATCATATACAATCAATGCCTATCACTACTAAATGTTGTGAGTTACGTTCCTACTTGTGGCGAGTACCTACTTGATACAACTTTATGTGTTAGAACGGTGATTTTCTACAGGTATTCTAGTTTCTTCAACCGTCTGTCACTATCTCATCTGACCAGCAGGGTCATGTGAGCTATTTACATTATTTTGTGTCTGTCATTGTCTGTCTGTCGTCATCTGAAACCATTTGAAACCAAACAGGGATGTTCATTTTAAGGTACTAATATTCTTGTTGTAAGGATAGAAAAGCTATGGAAAAAAAGAAAAAACAATCACAAAAGTAATAGATTTTTTGCTGACATCTTGATTTAATTAACAATTAGCTGTGGGAATTAGGACTTCGTGATGAGTGCCATTAATAGAACAGAATAAGCTAAAAATATGGTCATAAAATGTTAGTGTGCATGTTTCGTCCAATGAAATCACTTTATTTATTTGAATCAGTGTTGATTGGTCTTTTTTTTGTATGAACATGAAACTTGTTTGACATTTTTATTTATTGCTTACTTAATGCACTTCAATTGTTTACAGATTTCTTACAAAGACCTGTGGATCATGTAAACACATTGTTTATTTGTAGAATAAAAGAATGGCCTGAAAATTCTATGTATGCTCATGGGTAAATATAATTTAGAGGACATTTTTGAATACAGACTTTATTTGGTCCAATTTAAGAATTAGGATTATGAATGTTTAAAGACACCTTTAATAATATGTCACTTATGTAAAACTGCAATAGTGTAATAGTAAATAGTTCTTGCCTTGAGTGTGGTAAATGGTTGGTTCGAGCCCTGGTCTGGTCAAATCAAATCTTGCCTTGAGTGTGGTAGATGGTTGGTTTGAGCCCTGGTCTGGTCAAATCTTGAGCCCTGGTCTGGTCAAATCAAATCTTGCCTTGAGTGTGGTAGATGGTTGGTTCGAGCCCTGGTCTGGTCAAATCAAATCTTGCCTTGAGTGTGGTAGAGGGTTGGTTTGAGCCCTGGTCTGGTCAAATCAAATCTTGCCTTGAGTGTGGTAAATGGTTGGTTTGAACCCTGGTCTGGTCAAATCAAATCTTGCCTTGAGTGTGGTAGAGGGTTGGTTTGAGCCCTGGTCTGGTCAAATCAAATTTTGCCTTGAGTGTGGTAGATGGTTGGTTTGAGCCCTGGTCTGGTCAAATCAAATCTTGCCTTGAGTGTGGTAGATGGTTGGTTTGAGCCCTGGTCTGGTCAAATCAAATCTTGCCTTGAGTGTGGTAGATGGTTGGTTTGAGCCCTGGTCTGGTCAAATCAAATACTATAAAATGTGTATTTGCTGCTTCTTCGCTAAGCACGCTGCATAAAGGAGAAGGGCCAAATACTGGTTGGCAACGTGTCCCATTAAAAATCCAACTGATCATGTTTGCTTAGTACAAAGTTGACATCATCATCCTCTAAGCGAATTGTAACTTGTTCTCGCCATGATATAGCTGAAAAATTGCTGAGTTGGCATTAAACAACAATCACTCGCTCACTAAAATTTGTAATGATAGTCTCACTTATTAAAAGTACAATTCACTAGTACCCATATGAAACCACAGACCTGACACAAATAACTGACTATTAACTGAACTTTGACCTCATATTAAATACATTGTATAGTTATCTATTTTCTCTAATTTATTTGCAGAGAGTTAATGAGAAGTCTAGGGGAGGCAGGAGAAATTGAACCTGAAACTGAAGGGATATTGATAGAAAATGACGTGGATTATTCAGAGTTTACAGAAGAGGTATTTATAGTCCAAGCTTTTTGATCTGGGCTAAAGCATTAGATAATTCTAATTAAAATTTATTTCGCCAATATTTGCTTTTAAAATATACTTTTCAATTTTCCCTTGTCCACACGTTTTAGTTGTATCATGATGCATTCAGTGTAGCCCTTTATTTGCAAATTCCCTTTTTCTTTCAGCTGTCCCTAAAAATACGGCTAACTATAAATGCAATCCTCAAATTATTTCATGCCATTATATAGCTGAAATACTTAAAGTTGGTGTTAATCAACATCCAATCAATCAAAATATTTCAATTACCAAAATTTATTTTTATTTTTGTTTGGCCCATTTAGGTTTAAATATCAAGAGGGAAGTGTTGTTAGTGTTTAGATCCTATATATAGCTGTTTAAGTTTGCCACATAGTTTTGTTCATGTCCTAAGCCAGTACCTTGATTACCATGGGCTTATGCTGTTGTCATTTATGTTTTAAGATATTTGAGGTTGGACAGAGGAGTAGGTATTAACATTGCATTGTTTAAGGTATAACATTTTTTACATGTGCATGTAAAAGTAGAATGGTTTAATGAAAACATAAATATCTACGTTGGTGTGCACGACATATTTCTGGAATAACCTTCATCAAAAGATTGAAAAGTCAAATAATGTAAAAGATTTTTTTGGGGGTTTGGGGGACAAGAAGACCAAAGGGCCTAAATTTAACTTACTTTACAATTACGACAGTAGTGTGGTATATTTTGTTTTTATCTTATTACATTAATTAGGAACTAAATTTCAATAATAATATATGATATTTTGTTTACCTGTTAAACATTGTCTTGTTTCAGGCATTAAGTAGTTTACCTGTACATGAGTTACCGTGGCAAATACCTAACGATGAGATCGTGAACCGTAGAGATTTACGTCAACATTGTATCTTTACAATAGATCCAGCCACAGCCAGGGATTTAGATGATGCTTTATCTTGTGAAAAATTAGATGATGGTAAATATTAAGAGACACACTTTCAAGAAGAATTTGAAGATACCAAAGGGGTAATCAGAATCTGTAAATCGAAGAAGGACAGACAATACAATGGCCAAAAGCACAAACAAAGATCTACAAAACATACACATAAAACTAAAGATCAAGTAACACAAACCCCACTAAAAACCGGGGGAGAACTCGCCCATATTTTGTTTTCTTGTTGATAGCGAAGCTTTTGGAAAATATAATTTTATAATCCAAATGATATCAAAACGACAAGGATGACCAGATGTAGGGTGTATTGACAAAAGTAAAGATTACCTTATCAGCTGTAGTCTAGGGGCGGTTTACAAAACATTTTAGGATATGAGTTATGCTTATTGTTGAATACCCAACTGTGACTGAAATATAAAACAGCAGCAAAAGCATTACTTTTCCTTTATTTTGTATCTAAGGTGTAAAGTTAAATAATCTCTTGTGTTCATTTACATCCATATCCTTTGAGTGAAAACGAAATACCGTCGGACCGACGGACAAGTCCGGTAATATGACCACCAGTCCGATAACCCTTGGATTTCAGAACCGATTGTCCGGTATTGCTCTGTCATTTGATTTCGTTAATTTCGGCTATTACAATTGATTTGTCAGTTTCCGGCATAGGATTTCATAAATACTAAAGTGAAACGCCAGATCTAAACTCTTTTATTGTACTGTACATATCATTTTTCGTTCTTCCATGCTATGATGAAGTTCAAGGACATTGACAAAAAAAGTCACAATCTCAGAAACGCTTTAATGAACGAAAATATCAATATTTGAAATATAAGAAAAAGACTCCCTCTGGACTGGACACGTAAAAGTTATAGGATATCAATTTGGCGCCAAATTTAAACTTGTCTTTTGTGCAAAATACGATAGAGGACTTGATTTAGTCTTTTGGGAAATATTGAAACCTTTGAAATGGACAAATATTACAAACTTTTTCCTGATTTAGACAAAAGACATTAAATTTTTTTAATTAATTTTTAATTTTTTTCCTTTATACTTTAATATATCTAATATCACCATTAATATAAAAAAATGTATAAAATAAAAAAAACATTTGACTTTTCATCATTATTGGGGGGCTTATGTCTGGGGGGCTTTTGTCCTGTTCCCATAATTCCCGCTTTATTTATCAAAAAAAAATAATTCTACAAAATGTTTACTTCAAAGCAGACTTGTTTTAACAAACAATGTTCAGAAAAATTTATATACAGTAATTTTGCATTGCTAAAATGAGAAATGGAAAATTGGTAGCCCCTGCTTGAAAGCAACCACTGCAGGAAAAGCTTGATATTGACAGTGAGGAAAGTGACCTTCATGCACTGAATATTATATGTGACACAGACAAGGACAAAGATGACTTTTGTGTTGATTTTATGGATGAAGAAGATAATTGGAGAGAAGTTTTCCTTCTCTCTGAGAGAGAATGTTAACAATAAAACTATTCGGAATATACATTTTATGTATATTGTTATGAAAATTTGTGTTCCCATACCATTCTTCTCCTATTTGGTTTCATATGACATGGGTATATGAAATAAGAAAACAACCCTAATTAAAATCAATAACAATGAAAAAAGCTTTATACAAGTAAAGGAAACTATACAGGCCAGCCATCAACAATGAAATATTTAAAAAATTTCGATTTTCTTTCGGTCTGGTAAAAGTTGATTCGGTCTGGTGAATCATTTTGGTTCACCAGACCGAATTTCCTGTAAAAAAAATTACAATTTCGTATTCACTGTCGTTTCTTACTATAGCTGTTCCTTTACTTTAATTTATGTCTAAAATGTAAAATTGGATAGTTTCTCGTGTTCATCTACATCAATTTCCTTTCTTATAAATTCAGAAATTTTAATTTTTAGCCTTTAGGCCATGTGAGCTATTACCATCACTTTTCGTCCGTTGTCCGTCCATCAACATTTCACATTTTAATCTTCTCCTCAGAAACCACTGGGCCAATTGCAACCAAATTTGGTGGAATGGTCCTTGGATGGCTCCCTTCCAAAATTGTGTCCGGTGATCCCGACTTCCAACCAAGATGGCCACCAAGCTAAAAATAGAAAAAAGAGGGGGATGAAATTAAAAAAAAATTCTTCTCCTCTGAAACTACTGAGCAAATCTCAACCTAATTTTGCTGAAATGATCCTTGGGTGGTCCCCTTCCAAATTTGTGTCCGGCATTTCAGACCACCGACCAAGATGGCCACCACAGCCGAACTTAATTTAACATAGGACCCTATGGGAAATTCCCATAAAAATCTTCTTGTCTGAAACCATTTGCTCAATAAGAACTAAATTTTGATGAAATAGTCATTGGATGGCTCTCTTCCAGAAATGTGTCAGGCGGTTCGGCCCTTCGACCAAGATGGCCCCCACAGCCGAACTTAGCTTAACATATATGACCCTATGGGAAATTCACATAAAAATCTTCTTGTCTCGAACCAGTTGCTCAATTGGAACCAAACTTTGATAAAATAGTCATTGGATGGTCCTCTTCGAAAATTGTGCCCTCTGACCAAGATGGCTGCACAGCTGAACTTAGTTTAACATTGGACCCTATGGGAAATTCACATAAAAAACATCTTGTCTGGAACCAGTAGCTCAATTAGAGCCAAACTTTGATGGAATAGTCATTGGATGGTCCTCATCCGAAATTGTGTCCAGCAGTTGCGCTCTCCCACCAAGATGGCCGCCACGGTGCAGTTGCGTTGTTATTGAAAGCAGCTTTGATCCAGGTGAGCGATTACAGGCTCCTGGGAGCCTCTGGTTTGTGTATCTGTCACTGGACATAAATTAGTGTCAGACAAATAATAATATTCTTTATAATTTAAGGTACCTACAATGTTGGTGTCCACATAGCGGATGTAAGTTATTTCCTGAAGGAGTATACAGCATTAGATAAAACAGCCAGATTCAGAGCTACAAGTGTCTACCTTGTTCAGAAGGTAACAATGTCAAAAATATATTTATCGATAATATGCTAATTTTACCTTTGATCTTTACACACGATAATATCTATTATCAATCACAAGTGCGATGCAAACATATTATTGTTGATTTCTAAATTAACGTCACCAGCTTCATCTCGAAAAATCCCTGACAAGCATATACTATTGTTGATATGTTTTGGTCAAAATGTACTTCTCATCGCATCTCACGTTGCAGGCTTCACCTTCAATGTCTAACTACATGATAACACACTATTACATGTCTAACTACATGATAACACACTATTACATGTCTAACTACATGATAACACACTATTACATGTCTAACTACATGATAACACACTATTATATGTTGTGTGATTTGATTTATTGATTTATTGTGTTTAATGCCACTTTCAACAATATTTCAGCTATATCATGGCGACCAGTTTTAGTGGTGGAATAAGCCGGAGTACCCTGAGAGAAACACCGACCATGGGCAAGCAACTGGGAAACTTTATCACTTGCGGCTGCAAGTCGAGTTGTAACCATGAATAAACTGTTATACTACATAAGCTGAAAATTAGAAGAAGTCTTATGTCTGAACCAGGGGGGGGGGGGGGGGTGCACCCGGCGTGCGCCCCCTTTAAAATTGGAGAAAATATGATTTTTTTGGGCATAAAATCGTGATTTTTCACACGAAATACCCCCCAAAAAAAATTGTAAGTGCGCCCCCCCTAACTTGAAATCCTGGATCCGCCCCTGTGAACCTCTATCTATTCCTGACACAAACATTGGTGATAAAGAGGTTCAATTTAGACAGGTTTGACTATAATATATACTGA
Organism: Bathymodiolus brooksi; assembly: GCA_963680875.1. Lineage (NCBI taxonomy): Eukaryota > Metazoa > Mollusca > Bivalvia > Mytilida > Modiolidae > Bathymodiolus > Bathymodiolus brooksi. The sequence goes on from OY804590.1 coordinate 14,544,607, forward strand.
AGTCTTTGTTGATATTTGTAGGTTATCCCCATGCTTCCAAGAATTCTATGTGAGCAGTTATGTAGTTTGAATCCTGACCAGGATAGACTGACCTTTTCTGTTATGTGGAACATGTCAGAGACAGGGGAGGTAACAATTTTAATTTAATTATTGTACTAACCCATACCAGATAGACATTTTCTGGTGTGTGTAATATATCAGAGACAGGGGAGTTAACAATGTAGTTTAAGCCCATACAAGATCTTAAGGTAGATATTTTCTGGTGTGTGTCATATATCAGAGACAGGGGAGATAACAATGTAGTTTAAGCCCATACCAGATCTTAAGGTAGATATTTTCTGGTGTGTGTAATATATCACAGACAGAGAAGGTAACAATGTAGATTAAAACACAAAGCAGATACATTGAGCATATTATATGTTTAATATAAGAGGCCATTATGGCTGTAATCATAGATAGTTGGATATGCTTCCTTTGTAATCAGTTCCTATTGTCAATACAGTTTTGAGTTTCATTCCAGTCAGTGACAAGAGAGACTTGATAGTAACTTGTGGCAACTCTGTGGTTTTCTCTGGGTATTTCGGTTTTCTCCAAAAAATCAAGGGGGTTAGGGTTATGGTGTTTAACTCCACTTTCAACAGTATTCAGTTATATCGTAGCGGTCAGTTTATTGGTGGAGGAAACCAGAGAAAACCACCGACCTGTCACAAGTAACTGACAAACTTTATAACATAATGTTCTATCGAGTTTACCTTGCCATATGAGTGGAATTCGAACTCTCAACTTTAGTGGTGATAGGGACTGATTGCATAGGTAGTTGTAAATCTAACTACCATATCATTGCGACCACGACTGCCCTTCTCCAACAACAAAAAAAACCTCTATTATATAACTGAAATATTGTTGAAAGTGGCATTAAATTTCCTTAAATTTGAATATATATTTTAGATTTATGGAGAATGGTTTGGTAGAACTGTTATAAGATCTTGTGTAAAACTGAGCTATGACCATGCACAGGTAAGGTACTTATTCATGTAATCAGTTTTCTGTTAGAATTTTTTAAATAAATTAATTAAATATAACTTTTTCTGTTATTAAATAATATGACCCATTTCAATTATAGCAGTCAATTCGTTTAAGGTCAGCAAACTGCATTGGTAGTGTAATGGTTAGCGTGCTCACCTGCAGTGTGGTAGATCGTGGGTTCGAGTCCGATCGGGTCAAACCAAAGACTATGAAATTGGTATTTGTTGAATCTCCGCTAAACATGCAGCATCAAGGAGACAGACCAAAGACTCGTTGGCCAGTAATCAGGACAATAAATATTCTAATGTAATATTGATTTTAATTGGAAGAAATTGTAAATTCACAGCTTTAATTACATAATTGAATATGTTTGGATTAAAGCATACATGTAACTGCCAACTATTTGAAAATCAATCATGTTTATGTCTCCCTTCTTCTGGGGCAGATATATTATTATTGTCCTGTCTGACCGTCCCAAAAGTTTGTACATTTCAAATAGGAACTCTTCCAATTTTGCTTACTATCATATGAAGTTTCACATATTGTTATGACATTTTTATCCAACCATTTATGAAGGAGTTATTGCCTCTTTTCACTTTATTTTCATTAAAAAGCTTTATTGCAGTAGATTGTGTTCCAACTAAACGTGTTGGTCTAGTACAAGGCGGACCTCACCATCATCTCATTCAAAATTAACTTGTTCTTGCCATGATATAGTGAAAAATTGCTGAGTTGTGTTAAATAGCAATCACTCATTCAAAAGTTTTTACGCATAACTCTTACATTTTAAATAATAATTCTTGGGATTTGCTAAAAATTGTGCACGCTTGCTTATTACAACATGAAGACTGGCATATGGTTAAGGTAGATTGATCTGACTATTTTTTAAAGAGTTATTGCCCTTTTTCACGTAGAATATTTCATCAAAAAGTTTGAATGTGAAATTCCGCAAAACTGTGCATGTGATTATTACCATATGCACACTCACATATCATTGTGGCAGTTTGATCAGAGTATTTTTGAAGGGGTTAATGCCTTAAATCCATCTACATTTTAAACGGGATTACAAGATAACTTTCTTAAAAGATGAAGAATGTTTGAGGTGAGAAGACATTTGTTTTTGTGTCAAAAATAACTTTTATTTACTATTTATAGGGTTTTATAGAGGAGCCAGAGAGGGAATGGACAGAAGATGAACTACCTCCAATCTCTGACGGTTATTCCATCAGTCAGATCAGAGATACTGTACTGAACCTACAAAAGGTATTACATTAAGGAGCGAGAACACATCTGGGACTGACTGTTTCTGCCTGTTTCTTGTAAAGAAATGAAATAGTTTGGCCTGTATTTGGTGTATGATTTTACAAGTTTCCTTCAGATTTCTCTATTTGTAAGAAAGGATGTAGATGTAAATGAACACAAGATACTATCCAAATTTACTCGTAAAAACAAATTCAAGTAAAGGAACAACACTTTTATTGCAGTTCTACATTTCACAGTTATAGTATCATCTTCAATGGGCATAAAAAACTCATGCTAAAATGAGTCTAGAAAAGCTCCTAGCATGCAGATGAATGGTACTCTTTACTTCTGTCAATACATGCTTCATCTTTGTCATTTTGATGTTATTTAGCATTTCATTTCTTAGATGTTTTGTTATCAACTTGTCGTTGTACCCGACCTCACATAGCTAGGTCACAGATACACACAAATAAAAACAACCACAGGCTTCCATGATCCATCAGGGAAATAGTAAGAAAACTAGACAGTTTGTAGTTGATCTGTTTTATCCAAATATTATGCCATTGTACAAGGATGTTTGTATCGTGCCCTTTAGCTTTCAAAAATTTATTTGATTGTGAGTGAACATGAATAGAAATTCATCCGAAACCCAAGTAAAAACTAAAAAACAGTCAACATAAAGATCTTCAAAGATGAATATAACACATGATGGTGAGTTTCAATAATGCCATTTTAACTCATCTTGACCAAGATCCAGGTGAGCTATTGCCCTCACTTGGCATCTGCCATTGGTAATACCTTGTCTGTCTGTAAATTTCATACTTTTGAGATATCTCATCGTGCCAGTTTTATCTAAACTTGGCCAGAAGGGTCCTTGGTTTTTCCTATTCTGTGAAATCGTGGGGTTTTAATTTTTGTGGATTTCATGGTTTACTTACAACTACAAAAATTAAAATCTAACGAAATACAATTTTCCCATTGATTGTTGCCTGTAGTGTCAACGAATAAATATACTTTCACAGTATGATAATTGTGTTTTATTTGTCAATCCAAAATCCAAGACAACCACCATCATGATATAAAGGTTAAGCATAGGACCATCTGGGAAAAGAAATAAATATTTTTTTCTCAGGAAGTACAGTTTCATTGAAATCAAACTGTAGATACATTATCATTGGATGATCTTTTATATATTCTTCAACTTTTGTGTCAACTATAAATCCAAGATGGTGACCATTTAAAGGCATTTTTTATCCTAGGACTCTATGGAAATATGAATGAAAGGCTTTTTCACAGAAACTACTATTATAAACTTACATGATCCCAAGCACTGCATGAATATAATCAGATGATATTTACAGTCTCTAGTTATCCTTTAGTGTGTTACCTAATTATTACATTTAGCTTATACTAGACAGTAATGGAGATATTTTTATTCCCGAACTTTTTGATTTTCAAACAAATTTCATTATGATAAAAAAAAAAAAATTTCAGATAGCAAAAAACCTGAGAAAAAACCGGTTTGAAGGAGGTGCCTTGAGACTTGACCAGGTAAAACTACAGTTTACACTAGACAAGGATACTGGTATGCCTAATGGATACAAAGTATATACACAGAGGGACAGCAATAGGTAATACTAATATATGTTATAACTGTATAGGTTGTGTAATGGGTAGCCTGCTTACGCTGAGTGTGGTATATTGTGGGTTTGAGACCCAGTCATGTCAAGTCAAAGATTATGATATTGGTATTTGCTGTTTCTCCGTTACACACTCAGTATTAGGGTGAAAGAACAAAGACTAGTTTGACTCGGAATCAGGAAAATGTGTCTGACTGGAATGACATGTCTACCTGTGAACGTTATAATCAGAAAAATGTGTCTGACTGGAATGACATGTCTACCTGCGAACGTTATAATCAGAAAAATGTGTCTGACTGGAATGACATGTCTACCTGCGAACGTTATAATCAGGAAAATGTGTCTGACTGGAATGACATGTCTACCTGCGAACGTTATAATCAGGAAAATGTGTCTGACTGGAATGACATGTATACCTGTGAACGTTATAATCAGAAAAATGTGTCTGACTGGAATGACATGTCTACCTGTGAACGTTATAATCAGGAAAATGTGTCTGACTGGAATGACATGTCTACCTGTGAACGTTATAATCAGGAAAATGTGTCTGACTGGAATGACATGTCTACCTGTGAACGTTATAATCAGGAAAATGTGTCTGACTGGAATGACATGTCTACCTGTGAACGTTATAATCAGGAAAATGTGTCTGACTGGAATGACATGTCTACCTGTGAACGTTATAATCAGGAAAATGTGTCTGACTGGAATGACATGTCTACCTGTGAACGTTATAATCAGGAAAATGTGTCTGACTGGAATAACATGTCTACCTGTGAACGTTATAATCAGGAAAATGTGTCTGACTGGAATGACATGTCTACCTGCGAACGTTATAATCAGGAAAATGTGTCTGACTGGAATGACATGTCTACCTGCGAACATTATAATCAGGAAAATGTGTCTGACTGGAATGACATGTCTACCTGTGAACGTTATAATCAGAAAAATGTGTCTGACTGGAATGACATGTCTACCTGCGAACGTTATAATCAGAAAAATGTGTCTGACTGGAATGACATGTCTACCTGCGAACGTTATAATCAGGAAAATGTGTCTGACTGGAATGACATGTCTACCTGCGAACGTTATAATCAGGAAAATGTGTCTGACTGGAATGACATGTATACCTGTGAACGTTATAATCAGAAAAATGTGTCTGACTGGAATGACATGTCTACCTGTGAACGTTATAATCAGGAAAATGTGTCTGACTGGAATGACATGTCTACCTGTGAACGTTATAATCAGGAAAATGTGTCTGACTGGAATGACATGTCTACCTGTGAACGTTATAATCAGGAAAATGTGTCTGACTGGAATGACATGTCTACCTGTGAACGTTATAATCAGGAAAATGTGTCTGACTGGAATGACATGTCTACCTGCGAACGTTATAATCAGGAAAATGTGTCTGACTGGAATGACATGTCTACCTGCGAACATTATAATCAGGAAAATGTGTCTGACTGGAATGACATGTCTACCTGCGAACGTTATAATCAGGAAAATGTGTCTGACTGGAATGACATGTCTACCTGTGAACGTTATAATCAGAAAAATGTGTCTGACTGGAATGACATGTCTACCTGCGAACGTTATAATCAGAAAAATGTGTCTGACTGGAATGACATGTCTACCTGCGAACGTTATAATCAGGAAAATGTGTCTGACTGGAATGACATGTCTACCTGCGAATGTTATAATCAGGAAAATGTGTCTGACTGGAATGACATGTATACCTGTGAACGTTATAATCAGAAAAATGTGTCTGACTGGAATGACATGTCTACCTGTGAAAGTTATAATCAGGAAAATGTGTCTGACTGGAATGACATGTCTACCTGTGAACGTTATAATCAGGAAAATGTGTCTGACTGGAATGACATGTCTACCTGTGAACGTTATAATCAGGAAAATGTGTCTGACTGGAATGACATGTCTACCTGTGAACGTTATTTCAGTGAGTTAGCACTATAAAGATCCTACTCCATATGTTGATCTAGTACAAAGGAGACATCATCTCATCAATATGTGACTTGTTTTTACGATAATATAACTGAAAAAATTCCTCACATTTCTATTTATTACAATCACTAGTTCTCTCATTAAAACATATAGTCAAACCAGCCTTAAAGGGAACCTCTATACAACAAGTCACTGTCTATAAAGGACACCTCTACACAACAAGTCACTGTCTATAAAGGGCACCTCTACACAACAAGTCACTGTCTATAAAGGGCACCTCTACACAACAAATCACTGTCTATAAAGGGCAGTCTCATTTTTCCCATTAATGAATAGTGCACATAATTTTAACCTATATATAAAGAGCAATTGAACAATAAGGCCACATTTTCAGGTTACCTTGAGTGGTCTTTATATACAGGTTTGCACATTTTCAGGTTACCTGGGGTGGTCTTTATATACACGTTTGCACATTTTCAGGTTACCTTGAGTGGTCTTTATATACACGTTTGCACATTTTCAGGTTACCTTGAGTGGTCTTTATATACAGGTTTGACTGTGCATGCTATTGTTGTTGTCTTTGTTGTTGTTGTCTTTGTTGTATGTATTTCTCTGGAATTCCCCAGACAGCAAACAATATTATTATTTGACTTTATTATTTATTTCAGACTTGTAGAAGAATTCATGTTGTTAGCCAATATGGCTGTAGCTCACAAGATAAAGAATCATTATCCTGAAACATCATTTCTTAGAAGACATCCACCTCCACAGGCTAAAATGGTGGAAAATCTGGTATGTACCATGTGGATGATATAACCACGTGCTTCATTCCTTATGGTTAAAAATACACTAAAGTTGTGAGTTCGAACACTGTTCATGGCGAGGTGTACTCGATGCAACATTATGTGATGAAGTTTGTCAGTGACTTGCGACAGGTCTGTGATTTTCTCCAGGTACTTCGGTTTCCTCCACCAATAAAACTGACCGCCACGATATAGCTGAAATATTGTTGAAAGTGGCGTTAAACACCATTAATCAAAGCTGTAGTTGTGAATATATATCCATAATTAGGGATAATTTTTCCATTAATAAGAGACTTGTAGTGCACATAGATTTAAGGGCCCATCTCGTCTGTGTTTGTATGGTAGTTGGATTTATATAACTACTCATGCAATGAAGGCCTTATGCCCCTATTGTTCATGAGTTTGAGTCCCACCCAAAAAAAATGACTCGTGATTTATTATCTGATATAACATAAATGTGGTCGAAAGAGGGATTAAGCACTTAAATGGTCAACTCTCTACATGATTTAGACCGTTTTGAATATTTTAGTCATTCCAAGTTTGATATTTCATATGTACAGACATTGATTGTTGATACTTTATGATATAATTATTTTCTATGATTTCAGGTTGAACTTTGTCAAAATTTAGGATTTCCCTTAGATCCCTCCTCGGCAGGAACATTACAGGTAGGTGTTATGTGTTACCTGTCTATACAATTTAGATCCCTCCTCGGCAGGAACATTACAGGTAGGCATTATGTGTTACCTGTCTATACAATTTAGATCCCTCCTCAGCAGGAACATTACAGGTAGGCATTATGTGTTACCTGTTTATGCAATTTACAATGTCTTTTTTTAGCTCACCTGACCCAAAGGGTCATGTGAGCTATTGTCACCACTGAGCGTCCGTCGTCTGTCATCCATCCGTTCGTCCGTCCGTTAACTTTTCACATTTTAATCAACTCCTCTGAAGCCACTGGGCCAATTTGAACCAAACTTTGGTGGAATGGTCCTTGGATGGCCCCCTTCCAAAATTGTGTCCGATGATCCCGACTTCCAACCAAGATGGCCACCAAGCTAAAAATAGAAAAAGGGGGGATGAAATTTGAATTGTCCATTGCTGCTTTAGTATAAGTCAAAATGAGCTCAAATTTTAGCTGCAGCTACATGGCAAGGAGTAGTTTAACATATATTCCAGGTTTTTCTTTTTCTTTCAGCCGATTTATACCAATTATGCAAATTAGGCATATTTTGATAAAAGATCACATTTAAATCTTCTCCTCTGAAACCGCTGAACCAAATTAAACCAAACCTGGCAGGGATGGTCCCTGGGTGGGTCCCTTTCAAAATTGTGTCCGACAGCCCCGCCCTCTATTCAAGATGGCTGATGTTACTAAAAATAGAAATTTCTTCAATTGTCCATTGCTGCTTTAGTATAAACCAAAATGAGCTCAAATTTTAACTGCGGCTACATCAGGCAATGAGTAGTTTAACATATAATCCGAGTTTTTCTGTGGAATTTTTCTTTCAGCCGATTTATACAGATTATGCAAATTAGGCATATTTTGATAAAAGATCACATTTAAATCTTCTTCTCTAAAACCGCTGAACCAAATTAAAGCAAATTTGGCTGGGATGGTCCTTGGGTGGTCCCCTTTCAATATTGTGTCCAACAACCCCGCCCTCCAATAAAAATGGCTGCTGTTACTAAAAATAGAAATTTCTTTAGTTGTCAATTTCTGCTTTATTACAAAACAAAATTAACTCAAATTTTAACTGCAGCTACATGGCAATGAGTAGTTTAACATATATTCTGGGTTTTTCTGTGAGATTTTTTCAGCCAGTTTATTCTGTTTAGGAATATTATGAGATAAAAATCACATCAAAATCTTTTGCTCAGAAGTTTGAGTTGAAATGATCTTTGGGTGGCCCACTTTCAAAATTAAGTGTAACACCCCCATTTTCTATCTTTAGATGTCAAATTGAAAACCAGGTGAGCGATTACAGGCTCCTGGGAGCCTCTAGTTCATTTTAAATCATAATTATTTAGACAAATTATACAGCAGTGCCTTTACATACATGTATAATTCAATATTGTTGTGCCTTCATATTTTTTGCTTAGGGGTGTTCCAGAATGAAATGGGGGGGGGGGGGGGGAGGGGAGGGGGCGGTCGGGAGGCACATATTTTTCACCCCCGCCACCCACCAAAAAAATTGTGAATGACCCCCATCACCAATAAAAAAATGTGTAACCTAAAAAAACCACCACCCATAAAATTCAATTTCAAAAATTGCAATTTTGGAATCGCGTTTTTGGTTTATAGTATATGTCCCCTTGTTGTCAATTACATCTGTGAAGGCTTTTATCGTGTATTTTTATTGTATAACAAAGAGTCAAGATAGAAAAAAGGGGGAGGTTTGGGTATCCATAGAACCTGTTATGTTGCTTCGCGGTCGCCTGATCACTCACATGGCTCCACGACGAAGGGGAGGTAAATCGATTTTTGTTTCTGGTGACAGGGGAGATAATGCAATTACAAAAAAACGAGAGAGAGAAAAAACGTGACACGTTTCAGATTTCTTGATGGTTGTCAGCATTCTCGGCAGCGTAAAAGCGGCAGTAAACTGTAATTGTCTTAAAACTGAGGAAGAACCACACAAATTAATTGTGTAGGTTTTAATTTACCAGCCAGGCATGAAATTTTTATTTTGATGTCCCCTACCACCCACAAAATTTTATTTATCAAAAAGCCAACCACCCATGTAAAAAAAATGAAGCTGCCTCCCGACCCTCCCACACATTTCATTCTGGAACAGCCCTTATCAAAAATAGCCTCTGAAACCACTAGACCAATTTATTACAAACTAAATTGGGGTAGTCTTGGATGACCCCTAATTATATCTGACAAACCCACTCTCCCCCCAAAATATCTACAATTCCAGATGAAGAGGCCATAGGAACTTTTGCCATTTGGTCTGTTGTTAATCATTATATTTGTTGGCTTTGCACCTTTTAATCTTCTCATCTTAAACCACTGGGTCATATTAAATTAACTTGGCTGCCATCAATTATGGGTTGTCCCCTTTCAAAAATATATGTAATAGCCAAACCTTATAACAGTTACTTAATTTAGAAATTTGCTGAAAATCTGTCGAAACCTGTAGATTGATGCTGATGAATGTTCAATAAAATCGGATAAATATGTTAGAACAAATTTATAATTAAATTTATGGGCATATTGTATTTGCAAATAGCACATTTTGAAATCAGTATTGTACAAAATATTTAAAAAAATCAGTCAGTCTCTACAACATAAATTAAAATAATTACCCAAATCTGTTGTTGTTGTTTCAGCAGATAAAGCAGCTAACAACATTGTGGTATGATGAAAATATTATATCCATATTCTAAAAGATGAATTTGTCAAATTTCAGCTAGGAAAGATATTTGAAAACAACAAAGTCAGGTCTTGCCAAAGCCTAAATTATATAAAAACATCCTTTTCATTTTGTTTAAATGAAAACCAGCTAGGGCACATTATACAAAAGAAAGTATTTTTTCAGAACAAGGTCACAAATTTCCTTAACTTTAACTTTAATGAAGACATAATGATATATAAGTATTGCATATTAAGTTTTGTCTAAATGTGTACATGTGTAGGTAGATACAGTCAAACCAGCTTCAACAGACATCTTGAATTACCGTCCACATGCTGTAAGCAATCGGCTTAAAACCTTCCCCACAGGCTTTAAAAAAAGTTGGTAATTTAACTGTTGAGATGTTCACAATACATTATTCTACATATTAAGGTATACAATTATGAATTGATCAACTGATTAAGTGTAATTCGTTAAAAATGCAGCAGCTTTTAAAGCGACTGCCATTTTCCCCAATTAATGGCCTTCCAAACATAGGACCCAAAATTGTAATAATGATATTTAAACCAATTAAATAAACATCGTGGTAATATATGGGTCTAGGACAAAAGCCTCCCCCCCTCCTTTAAGATTTCTTTAATATCACCATCAATAAAAAAATTGTAATAAGATTGTATGATTATTTCATTTAGGGGGGGCTTTTTGTCCTGGGGCTTTTGTCCTGTTCCTGTAATATATCTATGAAGGTTTTCAATATTTATCATTATGTTTTACAGAGTTCACTATGGAGATATGCAGGAAATGATGAATTTACCGTGGCCAGGATGCAGGTTCTTGTCAGTATGTGCTCTAAGCCAATGCAGGTAATCTTTGATATACAGATACAATAGTTCCCCTCTTATATGGCAAGTGCCACGTCTTACCTAGGAAATGTTTGATATACAGATACAGTAGTTCCCCTCTTATATGGCAAGTGCCATGTCTTACCTAAGAAATGTTTGATATACAGATACAATAGTTCCCCTCTTATATGACAAGTGCCATGTCTTACCTAAGAAATGTTTGAAGATACCAGAGGGGTATTCAAAAGCAGAATATTGAAGGACAGAAAATACAATGGCCAAAAGAAAAATGACAAAAGGACAAACAACGATCTACAAAGCACAACACAGAAAACTAAATATTGAGCAACAGAAACCTCACAAAAACTGGGGGTGAAATCAGGTGTTCTGGAAGGGAAATTAGTTCATGTTTCACTAGTGGCACCCATCGTGCTAATCTTTTTACCTAAATGACGTATTGTTCCAGTCATGACTATAGCTGAAATACTCCTTGGTAATTATAAACTTGATATTAAACAACAATCAATCAGCCAATCTAGTTGTTGGTTCCCCAGGGAACCATGTGTATATAAATATGACATTGTTTCATTAAAACAGATATCTGCTGGTTTGTGTAATGAATCAAAAACATACATCACATTATTACTAGACTATTGGTATCCTATTAACTTAATTTTCCATTGTCTCGTGCAATTTTTATTTCTGTGTATAGAAGATTGAAATAGTGAGTGATTATTGTTTAATGTCAAGTAATCAATTGTTCAACTATATCATGGTGAGAACAAGATACATTACAATGAGATGATGATGTACACTTTGTGCTAGACTTAGACTGAAAGAGGTGTTGAGGGAGAGCACTTACATAGGCTATGCCTGATGTGCAATTATTATTATTATTATTATACAATATTTATATAGTGCATTATATAACAATTACTCTAAGCGCTTCACATTATAAAACCATAAAAATTATACAAGACACCAATTGATATGAAGTAAAAGTTAAAAAAAAAAAAAAAAAAAATATATATATATAAGCAGGCACAGATATACAAGACAGTATAAAAAATCATAAAATCAAAATTAAAAGCTTTAGAAAAGAGCACTATCCCATTGGATATTGTATTTATGCATTTATTCAATAAAATATTTGAATTGAATTGAATTGAATTGAATTGAAAGAGGTGTTGTTTGTATAGTTCAGGCTGCTTATATTGTCAACATTTTATTTTTTTTAAGCGGACACCATCATCATCTCATCTAAAAGTAATTTGTTCTCTCCATTATATGGCTGAAAAATTTATCACAAAACAACAATCACTTTCTCCAAAATAAAAGTCTCTTTCCAATATTGGCTCCAAAAATAATATTCTATTTGATCTAAAAAAAAAACATTCTGCAAATTCTTAGCAGAAATGACAAAATCAAATAAAATTCTATAAAAACTACATTTAAAACAGCAAAAATTGCTGAATTATTTTCAAAAAGTTTAAACAATGATGATCAACAACATTTTACCAATATCAACAAAATCTTGTTTTCTTCTATAGTAAATATATGATTCACAGAGGAATACAATAATATATTTTGTCTTTATATTTATAGAATGCAAAGTATTTCTGTACAGGTTGTATAGAAGACGAGGAGTTATTTCGCCACTATGCGTTGAATGTACCTCTTTACACACATTTCACTAGTCCTATCAGAAGATATGCTGATGTCATGGTTCATAGAGGACTGGCTGCAGCCTTAGGTAAGTTATGTAGAACTGATGTCATGGTTCATAGAGGACTGGTTGCAGCCTTAGGTAAGTTATGTAGAACTGATGTCATGGTTCATAGAGGACTGGCTGCAGCCTTAGGTAAGTTATGTAGAACTGATGTCATGGTTCATAGAGGACCTGGCTGCAGCCTTAGGTAAGTTATGTAGAACTGATGTCATGGTTCATAGAGGACTGGCTGCAGCCTTAGGTAAGTTATGTAGAACTGATGTCATGGTTCATAGAGCATTGGCTGCAGCCTTAGGTAAGTTATGTAGAACTGATGTCATGGTTCATAGAGGACTGGTTGCAGCCTTAGGTAAGTTATGTAGAACTGATGTCATGGTTCATAGAGGACTGGCTGCAGCCTTAGGTAAGTTATGTAGAACTGATGTCATGGTTCATAGAGGACCTGGCTGCAGCCTTAGGTAAGTTATGTAGAACTGATGTCATGGTTCATAGAGGACTGGCTGCAGCCTTAGGTAAGTTATGTAGAACTGATGTCATGGTTCATAGAGGACTGGCTGCAGCCTTAGGTAAGTTATGTAGAACTGATGTCATGGTTCATAGAGGACCTGGCTGCAGCCTTAGGTAAGTTATGTAGAACTGATGTCATGGTTCATAGAGGACTGGCTGCAGCCTTAGGTAAGTTATGTAGAACTGATGTCATGGTTCATAGAGCATTGGCTGCAGCCTTAGGTAAGTTATGTAGAACTGATGTCATGGTTCATAGAGCACTGGCTGCAGCCTTAGGTAAGTTATGTAGAACTGATGTCATGGTTCATAGAGCACTGGCTGCAACCTTAGATAAGTTATGTAGAACTGATGTCATGGTTCATAGAGGACTGGCTGCAGCCTTAGGTAAGTTATGTAGAACTGATGTCATGGTTCATAGAGGACTGGCTGCAGCCTTAGGTAAGTTATGTAGAACTGATGTCATGGTTCATAGAGGACTGGCTGCAGCCTTAGGTAAGTTATGTAGAACTGATGTCATGGTTCATAGAGGACTGGCTGCAGCCTTAGGTAAGTTATGTAGAACTGATGTCATGGTTCATAGAGCACTGGCTGCAGCCTTAGGTAAGTTATGTAGAACTGATGTCATGGTTCATAGAGGACTGGCTGCAGCCTTAAGTAAGTTATGTAGAACTGATGTCATGGTTCATAGAGCACTGGCTGCAGCCTTAGGTAAGTTATGTAGAACTGATGTCATGGTTCATAGAGGACTGGCTGCAGCCTTAGGTAAGTTATGTAGAACTGACGTCATGGTTCATAGAGGACTGGCTGCAGCCTTAGGTAAGTTATGTAGAACTGATGTCATGGTTCATAGAGGACTGGCTGCAGCCTTAAGTAAGTTATGTAGAACTGATGTCATGGTTCATAGAGCACTGGCTGCAGCCTTAGGTAAGTTATGTAGAACTGATGTCATGGTTCATAGAGGACTGGCTGCAGCCTTAGGTAAGTTATGTAGAACTGACGTCATGGTTCATAGAGGACTGGCTGCAGCCTTAGGTAAGTTATGTAGAACTGATGTCATGGTTCATAGAGCACTGGCTGCAGCCTTAGGTAAGTTATGTAGAACTGATGTCATGGTTCATAGAGGACTGGCTGCAGCCTTAGGTAAGTTATGTAGAACTGATGTCATGGTTCATAGAGCATCGGCTGCAGCCTTAGGTAAGTTATGTAGAACTGATGTCATGGTTCATAGAGGACTGGCTGCAGCCTTAGGTAAGTTATGTAGAACTGATGTCATGGTTCATAGAGCATTGGCTGCAGCCTTAGGTTAGTTATGTAGAACTGATGTCATGGTTCATAGAGGACTGGCTGCAGCCTTAGGTAAGTTATGTAGAACTGATGTCATGGTTCATAGAGGACTGGCTGCAGCCTTAGGTAAGTTATGTAGAACTGATGTCATGGTTCATAGAGCACTGGCTGCAGCCTTAGGTAAGTTATGTAGAACTGACGTCATGGTTCATAGAGCACTGGCTGCAGCCTTAGGTAAGTTATGTAGAACTGATGTCATGGTTCATAGAGCATTGGCTGCAGCCTTAGGTAAGTTATGTAGAACTGATGTCATGGTTCATAGAGCACTGGCTGCAACCTTAGGTAAGTTATGTAGAACTGATGTCATGGTTCATAGAGGACTGGCTGCAGCCTTAGGTAAGTTATGTAGAACTGATGTCATGGTTCATAGAGGACTGGCTGCAGCCTTAGGTAAGTTATGTAGAACTGATGTCATGGTTCATAGAGGACTGGCTGCAGCCTTAGGTAAGTTATGTAGAACTGATGTCATGGTTCATAGAGCACTGGCTGCAGCCTTAGGTAAGTTATGTAAAACTGATGTCATGGTTCATAGAGCACTGGCTGCAGCCTTAGGTAAGTTATGTAGAACTGATGTCATGGTTCATAGAGGACTGGCTGCAGCCTTAGGTAAGTTATGTAGAACTGATGTCATGGTTCATAGAGCACTGGCTGCAGCCTTAGGTAAGTTATGTAGAACTGATGTCATGGTTCATAGAGGACTGGCTGCAGCCTTAGGTAAGTTATGTAGAACTGATGTCATGGTTCATAGAGGACTGGCTGCAGCCTTAGGTAAGTTATGTAGAACTGATGTCATGGTTCATAGAGGACTGGCTGCAGCCTTAGGTAAGTTATGTAGAACTGATGTCATGGTTCATAGAGGACTGGCTGCAGCCTTAGGTAAGTTATGTAGAACTGATGTCATGGTTCATAGAGGACTGGCTGCAGCCTTAGGTAAGTTATGTAGAACTGATGTCATGGTTCATAGAGGACTGGCTGCAGCCTTAGGTAAGTTATGTAGAACTGATGTCATGGTTCATAGAGGACTGGCTGCAGCCTTAGGTAAGTTATGTAGAACTGATGTCATGGTTCATAGAGCACTGGCTGCAGCCTTAGGTAAGTTATGTAGAACTGATGTCATGGTTCATAGAGCATTGGCTGCAGCCTTAGGTAAGTTATGTAGAATAATATATTGATGGGGAAAACAGGATTATCACTGACCTGTCATATGTAACTGACAAACTATATCACATAAAGTTATATCATGTGTACCTTGCTATGAGCATGAGTCAATCTTTGTAGTGGTGAAAGGCACAGAGTCAAAGGTAAATGGAAATTAAATTTAGATATGGCCTCAAAGTTTGAGGTATGTCCTACATACAATTGTTGATGGCCTCAACTTTTGATGTTAGCCCTATATACATTTGGCCACAGCCATAAATTTAGAGGTATGCCCTACATACAATATGGCAATGGCCTCAGATTTTGAGGTATGCTCTTCATACAAGGCGCTACAACATCAAATATTTAGGTATGCCTTACATAAAATTGGCTGCCACCTCAAATTTCGAGGTATGCCTTACATACAAATGGCTACAGCCTCATATTTTGAGGTATGTCCTACATATAATTGGCTACAACCTCAAATATTTAGGAGATAACTGTATTGTATTTGAAAATTTCACAGAATTAATTGGAGATTTGATGGTCGCGAATTGAGTATACTGGGGACACAATAGCGGAGCCAGTAAACGAATATTTGCAACCATTAAATCGACAATTGATGCCGTGAAATTTTCAAATACAATACAGTTATCTCCATTCTAATGTAATCATGTGTATAGATGTGTATTGCGACATTATTGACAAGATGACGTAAGCGGTAATCAACTAAAATTCTAAAAATATCTCAGGCTATTTCAACCGTAGTATTGATACCGTGAAAATTACAACATTAAATCGATAATTAATACCGTCAAATTTTCAAATACAATACAGTTATCTCCATTCTAATGTAATCATGTGCATTGCCACATTAATGATAAGATGATGTAAGCAGTAATCGGCTAAAATTCAAAAAAATATCTCATGATATTTCAACCGTGGAATTGATACCTTGAAAATTACAGCATTGTCCAATCACAAACCAGGAATATTAAACAACTACATTAGAATGAGGTATTTATTATCCCCTCGCCAACGAAGTTGCGAAGGGATATAGTAACGCTACCGTCCGTCCGTCCTTCCATCCGTCCGTAACATCCTTGTGAACACTCTAGAATCAACATCCTTCAATGGATTTTGACCAAACTTGGTACATACTTAGTCCTTAAGAGAATCTGGAACCCTATTGATTTTCAAGGTCATAGGTCAAGGTCACTGGGTCAAATTTTTACCATGTGACATCCTTGTGAACACTCTAGAATCAACATCCTTCAATGGATTTTGACCAAACTTGGTACATACTTAGTCCTTAAGAGAATCTGGAACCCTATTGATTTTCAAGGTCATAGGTCAAAGGTCAAGGTCACCAGGTCAAATTTTTACCATGTGACATCCTTGTGAACACTCTAGAATCAACATCCTTCAATGGATTTTGACCAAACTTGGTACATACTTAGTCCTTAATAGAATCTGGAACCCTATTGATTTTCAAGGTCATAGGTCAAAGTTCAAGGTCACCGGGTCAAATTTTTACCGCATAACATCCTTGTGAACACTCTAGAATCAACATCTTTCAATGGATTTTCACCAAACTTGGTACATACATAGTCCTTAAGAGAATATGGAACCCTATTGATTTTCAAGGTCAAAGTCACAGGGTCAAATTTTTAGGCGAGGGGATATGCCACGCTTTGCGTTGCCCTTGTTACATTTTAATTGGTTACTGCCTCATTCTTTGAGGTATGCCTTACATTTCAATTGGCTGCCACCTCAAATTTTTAGGTATGCCCTATGTACAATTGTCTATGACCTCATATTTTGACCACTCAATTTCCTGCCTTAGTAGAGGCACTCCAATAAAAAGTGGCAGTGTTCACCTAGTGTGTTTGGACCAAGCCTTCCTGTCTTAGTGATATGATACAAAATAAAGTGTTTTTGGATCAAGCCTTCCTGTCTTAGTGAAATGATACAAAATAAAGTGTTTTTGGATCAAGTCTTCCTGTCTTAGTGAAATGATACAAAATAAAGTGTGTTTGGACCAAGCCTTCCTGTCTTTGTGAAATGATACAAAATAAAGTGTTTTTGGATCAAGCCTTCCTGTCTTAGTGAAATGATACAAAATAAAGTGTTTTTGGACCAAGCCTTCCTGTCTTCGTGAAATGATACAAAATAAAGTGTTTTTGGACCAAGCCTTCCTGTCTTAGTGAAATGATACAAAATAAAGTGTTTTTGGATCAAGCCTTCCTGTCTTAGTGAAATGATACAAAATAAAGTGTTTTTGGACCAAGCCTTAGCTTCCTGTCTTAGTGAAATGATACAAAATAAAGTGTTTTTGGACCAAGCCTTCCTGTCTTAGTGAAATGATACAAAATAAAGTGTTTTTGGACCAAGCCTTCCTGTCTTAGTGAATGGTACAAAATAAAGTGTTTTTGGATCAAGCCTTCCTGTCTTAGTGAAATGATACAAAATAAAGTGTTTTTGGATCAAGCCTTCCTGTCTTTGTGAAATGATACAAAATAAAGTGTTTTTGGACCAAGCCTTCCTGTCTTTGTGAAATGATACAAAATAAAGTGTTTTTGGACCAAGCCTTCCTGTATTATTGAAATGATACAAAATAAAGCTTTTTTGGACCAAGCCTTCCTGTCTTAGTGAAATGATACAAAATAAAGTGTTTTTGGACCAAGCCTTCCTGTCTTAGTGAATGGTACAAAATAAAGTGTTTTTGGATGATGCCTTCCTGTCTTAGTGAAATGATACAAAATAAAGTGTTTTTGGATCAAGCCTTCCTGTCTTTGTGAAATGATACAAAATAAAGTGTTTTTGGACCAAGCCTTCCTGTCTTAGTGAAATGATACAAAATAAAGTGTTTTTGGACCAAGCCTTCCTGTCTTAGTGAATGATACAAAATAAAGTGTTTTTGGATCAAGCCTTCCTGTCTTAATGAAATGATACAAAATAAAGTTTTTTTGGACCAAGCCTTCCTGTCTTAGTGAAATGATACAAAATAAAGTGTTTTTGGATCAAGCCTTCCTGTCTTAGTGAAATGATACAAAATAGAGTGTTTTTGGATCAAGTCTTCCTGTCTTAGTGAAATGATACAAAATAAAGTGTTTTTGGATCAAGCCTTCCTGTCTTAGTGAAATGATACAAAATAAAGTGTTTTTGGATCAAGTCTTCCTGTCTTAGTGAAATGATACAAAGTAAAGTGTGTTTGGCCCAAGCCTTCCTGTCTTATTGAAATGATACAAAATAAAGTTTTTTTGGACCAAGCCTTCCTGTCTTAGTGAAATGATACAAAATAAAGTGTTTTTGGACCAAGCCTTCCTGTCTTAGTGAATGATACAAAATAAAGTGTTTTTGGATCAAGCCTTCCTGTCTTAGTGAAATGATACAAAATAAAGTGTTTTTGGATCAAGCCTTCCTGTCTTTGTGAAATGATACAAAATAAAGTGTTTTTGGACCAAGCCTTCCTGTCTTATTGAAATGATACAAAATAAAGTGTTTTTGGACCAAGCCTTACTGTCTTAGTGAAATGATACAAAATAAAGTGTTTTTGGGCCAAGCCTTCCTGTCTTAGTGAAATGATACAAAATAAAGTGTTTTTGGACCAAGCCTTCCTGTCTTAATGAAATGATACAAAATAAAGTGTTTTTGGACCAGCCGTCCTGTCTTAGTGAAATGATACAAAATAAAGTGTTTTTGGACCAAGCCTTCCTGTCTTAGTGAAATGATACAAAATAAAGTGTTTTGGACCAAGCCTTCCTGTCTTAGTGAAATGATACAAAATAAAGTGCTTTTGGATCAAGCCTTCCTGTCTGAGTGAAATGATACAAAATAAAGTGTTTTTGGACCAAGCCTTCCTGTCTTAGTGAATGGTACAAAATAAAGTGTTTTTGGATCAAGCCTTCCTGTCTTAGTGAAATGATACAAAATAAAGTGTTTTTGGATCAAGCCTTCCTGTCTTAGTGAAATGATACAAAATAAAGTGTTTTTGGATCAAGCCTTCCTGTCTTTGTGAAATGATACAAAATAAAGTGTTTTTGGATCAAGCCTTCCTGTCTTAGTGAAATGATACAAAATAAAGTGTTTTTGGATCAAGCCTTCCTGTCTTTGTGAAATGATACAAAATAAAGTGTTTTTGGACCAAGCCTTCCTGTCTTATTTAAATGATACAAAATAAAGTGTTTTTGGACCAAGCCTTACTGTCTTAGTGAAATGATACAAAATAAAGTGTTTTTGGACCAAGCCTTCCTGTCTGAGTGAAATGATACAAAATAAAGTGTTTTTGGACCAAGCCTTCCTGTCTTAGTGAAATGATACAAAATAAAGTGTTTTTGGACCAAGCCTTCCTGTCTTAGTGAAATGATACAAAATAAAGTGTTTTTGGACCAGCTGTCCTGTCTTAGTGAAATGATACAAAATAAAGTGTTTTTGGACCAATTGCAAGCCTTCCTGTCTGAGTGAAATGATACAAAATAAAGTGTTTTTGGACCTAACCTTCCTGTCTTAGTGAAATGATACAAAATAAAGTGTTTTTGGATCAAGCCTTCCTGTCTTAGTGAAATGATACAAAATAAAGTGTTTTTGGACCAAGCCTTCCTGTCTGAGTGAAATGATACAAAATAAAGTGTTTTTGGACCAAGCCTTCCTGTCTTAGTGAAATGATACAAAATAAAGTGTTTTTGGACCAGCCTTCCTGTCTTAGTGAAATGATACAAAATAAAGTGTTTTTGGATCAAGCCTTCCTGTCTGAGTGAAATGATACAAAATAAAGTGTTTTTGGACCAAGCCTTCCTGTCTTAGTGAAATGATACAAAATAAAGTGTTTTTGGACCAAGCCTTCCTGTCTTAGTGAAATGATACAAAATAAAGTGTTTTTGGACCAAGCCTTCCTGTCTGAGTGAAATGATACAAAATAAAGTGTTTTTGGACCAAGCCTTCCTGTCTTAGTGAAATGATACAAAATAAAGTGTTTTTGGACCAAGCCTTCCTGTCTTAGTGAAATGATACAAAATAAAGTGTTTTTGGACCAGCCGTCCTGTCTTAGTGAAATGATACAAAATAAAGTGTTTTTGGACCAAGCCTTCCTGTCTTAGTGAAATGATACAAAATATAGTGTTTTTGGACCAAGCCTTCCTGTCTTAGTGAAATGATACAAAATAAAGTGTTTTTGGACCAAGCCTTCCTGTCTTAGTGAAATGATACAAAATAAAGTGTTTTTGGACCAAGCCTTCCTGTCTGAGTGAAATGATACAAAATAAAGTGTTTTTGGACCAAGCCTTCCTGTCTTAGTGAAATGATACAAAATAAAGTGTTTTTGGACCAAGCCTTCCTGTCTTAGTGAAATGATACAAAATAAAGTGTTTTTGGACCAGCCTTCCTGTCTTAGTGAAATGATACGAAATAAAGTGTTTTTGGACCAAGCCTTCCTGTCTTAGTGAAATGATACAAAATATAGTGTTTTTGGACCAAGCCTTCCTGTCTTAGTGAAATGATACAAAATAAAGTGTTTTTGGACCAAGCCTTCCTGTCTTAGTGAAATGATACAAAATAAAATGATATATAAGACATGAAGATACATGTACTTATTTGTACCAAAACTGACAGCAGGATTAAATTTGTTTGTGTATTTCAGATTACTGTCCTCCTAGTAACAGATCTAAAATTGAGATACAGGGCATAGCTGACAACTGTAATGATAGAAAGACAAACAGTAAACGTGTACAGGATCTTAGTGCTGAACTCTACTTTTCTGTATTTGTAAAGGTACGTAAATAGTGTTGTAATTGATAATTTACAATAACAAAATAGTGTGTTATCATGTACGTTGCGATAATCCTTGAAAAGACGTGGACTTTGCGTTTTCCCTCTGGGCTGTACTGTAGTTAGACAAGCCACTTATACAACAGATTAGAAGAAACATGAAAAAGCAACCAAGGTAACAATAACCGCATTGTCAACTTGATTGCATTTTCGTGTTTGCAACCTCCCTTGGTTTTATGATCTCATTAATTAATTGGAGATCGGTTGGTGTCCAGAGTTTTCTCCCATGTCAGCGGCATTCAGAGGGTTATTCAACGTTGAATAACAGGGTTGTTTACTATTGAGGGTGGGTGAGGGGGATTTCCCACAGATACACATATAAATGAAAAAATATATCTTTTATGACACATTCCAGAAATATATCTAGTTACAATGTATAATTAGATAAAAAAAAAGTGAGATATAATGTTATCCTGTGTAGTTATGAGGGAATATAAGAGTGGAAAATATCACCAGTTTTTAACTTTGATATAACCTTAATGCTCACCTTAATAGGGGTACATAAATATTTGAATTTTTTTTTTCAATTTTCAGACAGATGGACCATTTTGATGTTTATTATTTTTATTTTATATTTTCAGACAGCTGGACCATTTGAAGAGAGGGGGATGGTGATGGGTGTGTTAGATAAGGCTTTTGATGTATTTATCATGAAGTTTGGAGTAATAAAGAGAGTATACTGTGATGTAAGATATATTTTTATAAGGCATAACAAATGTGAGTTATGGTATATTGATGTCACCATCTTGATGTCTGCCACAAATATTTGTATTTGTTACTCCTCATACTTTTTAACGTGGAGTGCATGAGTGATTGCTGTTAAGCACCAACTCTTTTTTCAGCTATATCATGGCTGGTGAGAACAAGTTCATTTTAAATGAGATGATGATGAGATCTGCTTTGTTCCTCTTTGTGAAGTTGAAGTTTTCAATCGTAACCATGACTTGGTTGACCGTTATGGAATATCTGTGTCACAAGTGACCATGGATATGTTCCATTTGTCGTAAACACTTCCTATCCTTTCCTCATTCATGACCTATCACCAAGTTTGTAATTAGATTTACACGACGGGTGCCACTAGTGGAGCAGGAACTGCATAAACGTCCGGAGCACCTGAGTTCACCACCGATTTTTAGTGGGGTTCGTGTTACCCAATCTTAAGTTTTATGTGTATGTTTTGTAGATCATTGTTTGTCCTTCTTCTTTTGTCTGTTCCTCTTCGATATATGGATTCTGATTACCTCCCTTTGGTATCTTCAAACTCTTCTTGTACTAGACCAACACGCTTAGCTGGATTTTTATAGTGCTAGCTCACTGCAGTCCGCTGGTAGACATGTCACCTCACTTGGACACATTATCCTGATTCCGAGCCAACTAGCAACAAATACCAATTTTATAGTCTTTGGTTTGAGCAAATTGGGACTGGAACTCACGATCTACCACACTCTAGGCGATCACGATGACCATTACACCATCGAGGCGGATTTTTAAAGTGGAATCCCTCAAAATTTGCATGTTTATTACCAAATATAATGATAGAATCTTGATCAGGTGATTATTGAAGGTGTTTTAGTCACTTAGATTATTTCATCCAATAGTTTGTATGTACAACTTCTACATTTTAAATGGGAAATCCTCAAAACTTTTCAGGCTTGTTTATTTAAGAAAATAAATCATGGAAGCCAGAATGTGTTTTAAGTTTTAACATGGGTTGGCAGATGTTAGTATTTTATCCCAAGCCAGATTCTGATATGTCTAAGAGTGCAAATACAGTAGTTTACTTTGATTGGAAGACGGTTATTTAGATTTACGTTTGCGGAATATGTCGCACACAATTTATGCTACCAAATTCGAGCAGACTTGAATTCATCAACATGTACATTTACAACGGGAAAGTCAGTCACATGCACCGGCGCATATGCTAATGAGATTATACCCAATCGATAAATCGCTCGTTTGTTCAGAAAGCGAAAGAAGGATGTCATGTTAGAATACCATATAAAGAATTGCATACCTTTATAGCATTTATTTACCATAACTCCCATTTTAGTGACATTTCCTCAAACTGTCATATCTTTGTTTTAAAATGACCAATGCACCAATTTTGAATCTGAGAAATATTTTCTGTCATGCTTATTGCCTGACCTATAAAAAAACAGTAGTTAACATGACCAAAGTATATAAACAAATTTACTTCTGTGGATGCCTTTACAACTCTATAAAACTGCAAAAATTCCATTTAGTATTTATAATTACATTTTGACATTATTAAATGCAATTGAAGTTATTATTTTCTTTGTTTTAATATTCCACATTTTCAACTGTTGTAATTGTGTGTAGTTATTAGTTTTCATGAAGTGGCAGTTTAACATGTACTCGATAGAAACTGATATGATGGACATGTTCAATTATCTCCCTTGCTTGTAGATGTAAACAACACATCTATTGATTCCTTTTATATCCATTATTCTGAACAAATTCATGCATAGTATATTGTATTTAGAAATAATATAATTAAATGATTGTACATTTCTCATTAAATAAGAATATTAATTGTGTACTATTCCAGTCTACAGAGCACAACAATCCAAATAACCAACATTGGGTTTTTAGAGAGAAGACAATTTTTTAAATATATAAGTAGTATGGCTGTCGCACAAAATATCTGAATAGCTTAATAGATCAATAATCTTGCATATAATTGATTTAAATGTAAAGATAATTCATTGATATATAAGATTATACATTCAGACCTCAATTTTCGATAAATCTGATCTTTTTCCTTCGCTCTCACCTTCATGGACAAATTTCCAATATGGCGGTAATCACCTCAATTATCAGGCCTGGAAGTGGTCATGATTGAAAGGTTATGTGCTTCATTCATTGACTGATGAAGTTTCAATTTCGATTTCAAATGTCAATCTTTTGACCAATCACTTGACACTTTCTAATTGAAATAAATTATTCCAAAGTGAAAGTAGAACATTTTTCTCTCAGCAAGTACTTCTTTTGGCTATGCCTCATCCTGATTGGCTGATTTAGTTAAATCTGACCTTTATCACAATGAAATTGTACACAGCTTTAATTATAACTGACAAATCTTCAACAATATTTTCTGTTTTGTAGAAATTGGCTATTAAAGACAAACTACATACAAAGGAACAGAAAAACCCAATACTAACATTATACTGGGAGTCTACACCTGAGGTACCACAAGGACCAGTACAAAAGATATCAATATTTACCATAGTGACATGTGTTCTTAAAGCAGGGGAACTCCCTTTACAATGGATGGTAAGATTTAGTGTTTATGTTATATGTACAGTAAGCTGAAATAATGTATTGTTACTTAAAGTAATGTTATTATCTGGTGGCTTGGGTTGGGTAATGTAGTTTAATGCCACTTTCAACAATATTTCAGTTATATCGGGTGGTCAGTTTTATTGGTGGTGGAAACCTGAGTACCTGGAGAAAACCACCGACCTGCTGCATATATTGTTGAAAGTGGCATTAAACACCATAAGCAATCAAGCAAACAAAAACATGGTCAAAATAAAAAAACAATAAAAACCATTTTATTATGTCACTTTTATTTATTTGCATTGGAAAGCATCACTTTAATTAGGTAAATATCAACTGAAACAAGTGTAGTTTTTGTTAAGTAAGACTCCTAACTCAGTTAGTATTATTGTTGTAAATTTTTTCTCTTAATTTTTACAGGCTATCATTAAACCTCCGAAGGAGTGAGAGTTTGATGACATCAGATTATAAAAGACGGTTTGAGTTGGCATGGTGTATGTGGTGGAATCCAGTATGTCTACAACATACCATACCTCAAGTGAATTCTTAGAGGAAAAAAATGAAATAAAAAACTAAAGCAGATTCCTTTACATCAAGATTAGTTAAAGATAGTGTTGTTATGGAATTGATTTGATTGGCTGTTAAAAAAACTGAAATACAGAGACTTTTAAAAGGAATTCTTAGGATCAATAATGTTAGTGATTATATTATAGATAAGGAAAATAGTCCTTTTGTTAAATTATTCAATAAATTTATATGAAATGTATTAAATCGATAAATAATGAAATTAATTACAGTCAAAACTGTCTTATGTGACCTTTTAAGGGAATATTCAAATAAGGTCATAGAAGACAGGTGGTTGCTATATACAGGCTTATTTAAAATAAAATGCACTGTAAAGAGAAATTTAAATTAAGTTCACATAATACAAGTGATTGCTTAATAGAGGTAGACACTAAAGCAGGTTTGACTGTATATGGAGTGAGGGTAATTCCATGGAGGCACTTGTCTTATACTTGTGCAGTCTATCTAATGCTACATATATGTATCAGAGATATTCTGTGTAACAGAATCTACTACACAAATGAAAAAGACCACAAATATAGATTAATGAATGAAATGAGTTGACGATTTTAAATCGTAGCAATTTTTGTAGCAACCACCTTTGTAGCTAGCATGAGTGGAAACTATATTGAAATTAAATAGCCTTAAATTCTGAGTTTTATCAGTTTTATTTTTAGCTCATCTGACTCAAATGGTCAAGTAAACTTTTGTCATATGCCCGTCCATAATCTGTAAATTTTTCACATTTCAATCTTCTCCTCTGAAATACACAAGGCCAATTGGAAACAAGCAACTTTACTGGAATGGGTTAGGGTTAGGGTTATGGTGATTAACGCCACTTTCAACATTATTACAGTTATATCGTAACGGTCAGTTTTATTGATGGATGAAACAGGAGTACCCAGAGAAAACCACTGACCTGCTGACAAACTTTATCGCATAATGTTGTATCGAGTACACATCGTCTGGGCAGGATTGATCTCACAACGTTAAAGGTGATAGTCGCTGATTGCATAAGTAGTTGTAAATTCAACTGTCATATGATCATGATGGCTGCTACTTTACGGGAATGATGTTAAAAAAGTTCTCTACAAAATGCATGGCCACAACAGGCAATTCTTATTGAAAATCAAGTTTAACAAATATAGTGTCATTAGAGTAGAAACAAACAAAAAATCAAAATTAATAAATAAAAATTATTTAAAAAAAAATAGATCAAGGTTGGAGTCAAAAAAAAACATCATTTATTTTATAAAAGAGAATTTACATTTAGTTTGAAATTGAATAGTTATGATATGATATTGATAACGTTCTAAAATATCAATTTGACTTGAGTATGATTATATGTTCACCTGTGTAAAGTCCATGTAAGCCTTCTTCCTTCAGTTGGTGTCTGTCGTATGTTAACTACATTGTACTCACATTTCAAATTAGTGACCGTGATCGTATGGTAGTTAAGTCTCCCAAACAACGTTTGGAGACTTATTGTTTTTGCTCCGTTTCTTATTATTATTATTATTCTCCTCCTCTTTCTTTCTTTCTTTCTTTCTTTCCATGGCACATGAACTTGTCCACGGCAGATCTCAGGAACTACTGGACAGAATTTCAGGAAACTTGGTGCAGTTATAGATATATGTTTCTAGTTGGTCCTAAAGTTTTCAGCTTTGTGGTAAAGGGGGTCAAAGTCATATTTTGAGGGGTTCAAAGGGGGTGGGGGTTACAATAGAATCCTATGGGAAAGTTGAAATTTCGTACATTAATGTTGATAACTTCTAAATGGATAATGATTGAGACATAACATTTGACATAGTGATAGGTCACCATTAGAGGAGCAATTCTGCGTTTTCAAAATTTTCGAGATGTCTGCCATTTACAAAATGGCTGCCAAAACACGGCATAAAAAATGGGCAGTAAAAATTCAACATTGTCCGATATCATCACAATTTGATATGTGGGTAGATTATGATGTCCCGAATTGATTCCCGACATTGAAAAAATTCTAGCAGTCACCATTTTCAAAATGGCTGCCACCATACCGCACAAATTCAATATTGTCCGATTTCAACGACATTTCGTATGTGGGTAGATTATGATGTCCCGAATAGATTCCTGACACTGAAAAATTTCTAGCGGTTGCGATTTTCAAAATGGCCACCACAATACCGCACAAATTCAACATTGTCCGATTTCAACGACATTTCATATGTGGGTAGATTATGATGTCCCGAATTTATTCCTGATATTGAAAAATTTCTAGCTGTCAGCATTTTCAAAATGACTGTCACAATACCGCACAAATTCAACATTATCCGATTTCAATGACATTTCATATGTGTGTAGATTATGATGTCTCGAATTTATTCCTGACATTGAAAAATTTCTGGCGGTCGCCATTTTCAAAATGGCCGCAAAAATTCAACATTGTCCGATATCATCGAAATTTGATATGTGGGTAGATAATGATGTCCCGAAATTGAAAAATTTCTACCGGTCGCCATTTTCAAAATGGCCTCCACAATACCGCACAAATTCAACAATGTCCGATTTCAACGACATTTCATATGTGGGTACATGTAGATTATGATGTCCCAAATTGATTCCTGACATCGAAAAATTTCTACCTGTCGCCATTTTCAAAATGGTCGCCACAATACCTCACAAATTCAACATTGTTTGATTTCAACGAAATTTCATATGTAGGTAGATTATGATGACCTGAATTGATTCCCGACATTGAAAAATTTCTACCTGTCTCCATTTTCAAAATGGTCGCCACAATACCACAAAAATTCAACATTGTTCGATTTAAAAAGTAGCTTTTGATTTATTTTTTAAACCTGTTGACAGTGGCCGGTTTGGGAGACTTGAGACTTCATAATCATTAGATTATAATCATATCTTGTTGAATTTACAACTACATATGCAATCAGTGCCTATCACACTGATGTTGTGAGTTTGAATCTCGATCAGGACGAGGTGTACAACATTATGTGATAAAGTTTGTCAGTGACTTGTGACAGGTCGGTGGTTTAATCCATCAATAAAACTGACCACATCGATATAGCAGAAATATTGTTGAAAGTGGCATTAAACACCATCAAGCAAACAAACAACATTTCAAAAATTTATCCTCAATATCCACTGGACCATTTTTACTGAAAACTTGACATAAATTATCTATTTGTAGTCGCTGAAGATTCCTCATTTTATTCCAATGCAACTGGATGTTCAATATGGCCATCAGGGAAAAAAGCAATTTCTGATTGTCTGGAATATGAATTTTCTCCTCAGAAACCACTGGAGGGTATGTCAGGTAACAGGTAGCTCATTTGTTTTTACTTACTTGATGGACAAAATGGAAACAATGTTGGGTTTTGGGAGGATTTAGCCCCTCTCATTTGTGAAGAAATGGTCCAAACAGGAGTAAAATGTCAAATATTAGTTTTCAAGCTTTAGACGTAAAACTGAGTCAATGGCCATCGACAATACACATCACCTAAACTACATGATGTATCTATAAATGGCCCCCTCCCATAAGTCTACAAACCACTAGGAATGCATCACATTCAAACAAAACTATATTCTTGTGTAACTTTCAAAGTTACATTCTCTATATACAACTTGCAAAAAAAACCTACTACTGATATTTATTCTACTCTGTCCAAACTGACTGCTATATAGTATAATGGATATTAGTCACCACAAGCTTTACAAGCCACTGACGATACATGGAAATAAAAAGAAAAATAGACACTTTTTCCCACTTTTCTTTCCCAACATGATTTGGATGCAATCAACCTAGGCAATATCCTACACCATAAATCTGTTAAAGCTATGGTCCCACCTTATGTCAAAGATCAATCTGTTCCTATCATTTCATATTCCTATTCTTCACTCATTGCATCCAAAACCTTATAAAGTGTATTGTAGACCTTCAGCACTGATGATTTGAAAGCTAAACCTCCTGATTGTTCTTGCCAAAATTCTCCATTCAAATATAGTCCCGCTGGCCACGTCATTGCTGGGGATTTCAGCATCATAGACAATGAGAGTCTGCGTAAAATCCTTGCTAAAGGTTCAAAATATCATGAGCCAGTCCATAAATTGGAAATACAACTTCAAACTTCTCATGGACAAAACGAGAAAAAGGAGGTTGATACCCTTTCAGAATTGGTCAAAGCTGTTAGGTCATTGATTCAAATTCGAATCGGGAAAACAAAGAAGGTCAATGAGCACAAAAGCAACATCTGCATTTAAATATCCTGAAGTTGCAGAAACCCTGTCCACTATTCACGACACATATGTGGTAGTTCCTGCAGATAAGGCCCCTAACAACTTTGTCCTTATCTGCAAAAAGAATTACATTGATTTCTTAATCAATTAGGCTTGGATAGCTCACAAGATAATCCTACTTATACAATGTACAGCTACTACGGTATCAAAAGTGGAAATAATTGATAATCACATGTCAGTCTTGTCTTCTTTTGGTCTTGCCGTGAAAAATGAGGATTATGATCCTCCCTTACTGTACGTATTGAATACCAAAATTACACAAGTGTCCACGCATACAAACACCGTTATAACGCATTAGTTGTCGAGTGTATGTACTGCCACACCTCTTTCTAAAATTTTAACTTCAGAAATATCATGCTTTTCTAGAAGTGGCGTTAATGAAATGTGGATATTAAAAAACTGGAGGACTTGATGAAGACTTTAAGTTCTAGATATCAGTATGTTTGTAACAGCACTAACACATCTGATTTCTTTACCTTTCCACATATGCTACCAAAATCTAGAATTACAGAATGATTCAGGGTTGCTTCTCACAAAAGAAGGAGAACAAATTAAAGGTATCAGTATCTTGTTATTGGTAGTAATATCTTACGTTGTCAAAAGCCATTCAAAATCTAATAATATATATAAACAGGACGAGACCATTCAAATGTTAGATTTTTTAATCACAGCATGTTTGTCCTGTTTGGTGGACGGGTGTTTCAACAAATGATTGGTGTTCCAATGGGTAGGAATTGTGCGCCGATACTCTGCTATTTGTTTCTACATCTCTCTCTTGTTTTACAGGGAATTATTTTTTCTAGACTTTTCTATTTATATTTCACTGTGATGAACATTAATTCTTTTGTTATACAATGTATACATATGTTCAGTTTAGTATTTGTTTTGTTAATAATTATCATATCACTTTGCCTTGGTATATAAATACTATTATTATACCTCATATATTAATTACCATAAATAGATTAATTTGATTGCACAATGGGTAAAAATCAGAACACGTGATCATACAGGACAAAAATCATATTCCACCACTTCGAAAGCCTCGCGGGTTTTCCCGCCAGAGCTATCGTTCCTTGACAGGAAAACGTCAGAGGCACTCGGAACGCATCACTTGCAAGCGACCGTTACAATGTTGTGGATGTGGTTTTTAAATGTCTGAGACAACGTTCCAATGGACTTGAAATCTGTTTGCCAGCAGTATTTTACATGTATGTGTTTTGTGTTTTCTTGGTTTCATTCGGTATAATAAAACATTTATAGCATGCGGGTTCAGGAAATATGAAAATTTATTCACCCACGAGTATCATATTCCCCTCGGGCGTTGCCCTCAGGGAATATCATACTCTTGGGGAAATACATGTTCATATTTACCTCACCAGCATGCAATACATGTATAGTATCCCATTTCCAAAAATACTGCATTATACTCATCCAAGCTTACTCCCGATTGGGTATTAAGAAAAGTTTGAAGATACCAAAAGGGTAATCAGAAGCAACAAACAATACAATGGCCAATAAAAAATGACAAAAGTTCAAGCCATGATCTTAAAAACACTACACAGAAAACTAATGATCGAGTAACACGAACCCCATTAAAACAGGAGGTGAACGCAGGTGTTCCGGCAGTTACTGCTCCACTGGTTGCACCTGTCGTGTTACTCTTGTTACAAATCATATGATATACCATGAATGAGTAAAGGACCAGATCGTAATTGTGTCTTCCAAATACCCCGCTTGAATTTTAGACGGTTTTGCATGTAACCTGTATAGTCTCTGTTGAAAAGCTCCTTGTCTTTGAAATACAACAAAATGGTCTATTGTGTCTACGTAAATATCTGTCGAATGTCGAATCTGGTATTTTCCTTCCAAGACAGAAAATCATACATTAATTAATTAGTAAGAAATGATATGGCTGTAAATAAACATGAGAGACTTCAACTTAAGACCGTGCGCAAAAGATTACATTTCTATGTGATACAAGTGAAATCAAATGAACAGCGCTTGTATTGATGTTCTACATTTTATACTTATATTATGGTATTCAATAATGGGCATAACTCATACGATAAATTGACCTGGATTTCCGACGTCATATTTTGCGCTCAATGATCTGAGGTGAGATGTGATTGTTCGTTTTGATCATATTTGGGGGGAATACTTGACCATCGCTGTGTAAACTTTCTTTTGATTTTATTTGATTGTCATCTCAGTGTGTCTAATATATAATATCTTTATCTGATCACAATTAGGTATTTCGCGTGGTCGTGATCGTATGGTAGTTGGATTTATAACTACACATGCAATCAGTGCCTATCACTACTAAGGTTGTGATTTCGAATCCCACACATGGCGAGGCATACTCAATACAACATTATGTGATAAAGTTTATCAGTGAATTGCGGCAG
Organism: Bathymodiolus brooksi; assembly: GCA_963680875.1. NCBI lineage: Eukaryota > Metazoa > Mollusca > Bivalvia > Mytilida > Modiolidae > Bathymodiolus > Bathymodiolus brooksi. The sequence continues at coordinate 14,576,595 of OY804590.1, forward strand.
GTCGGTGGTTTTCTCTAGGTACTCCGGTTCCCTCCACCAATAAAACTGACCGCCACGACATAACTGAAATATTGTTGAAAATTGCATTAAAGCTTTCGAGTTGATCCGGCCTGAAAACTATTCGGCCTTATGCAAATCCGGCATTAAACAAATGCGGCCTTAGTTGATTCGGCCTTAGTTGATACGGCCTTGGTTAATTAATGCGGCCTCAGATAAGAATGATGTGTATCTATGGATATATATGATACATACAATAAAACGACACATTGTGATGATTTGAGTAAATAATTAAGTGATGGTCCTACTATTACATAGTCTGTGTTGCCACTGGAAACAACTGTCACACTCTAAAGCATGCTGCTTTGGACGGACGTTCTGCTCACACACAATACAAGGAAACGACATAGTTGATAGTTTTGAAAATAGTAGGACCATCACCAAAATGTGCATATATTAGTGCGGTTTCATCAAAAGAATTGGAGTACTTTTTGAGTAATTTATAGTATGGCTTCCTTTTACTTTTTGGTAACCCTTATAATCATACTGCCAGTGCAATTATACGACTATTAAACAAATGATAATTAATTGCAAGAGAACATCTAAGGAATTTCGCTTGTTGACAGCTTGGTATATCAACCTGAATTGTTTTCCTAATCAACAACTTCAATGGAAATGATTTCCGTCATTACCAAAAATTACTAATTAATTTTTTTTTTAAATAATAACGATTTATTATGGCTTTTCATATTGAGTTACGAGTAAATCTTGTGAAAACACTACAAGTTCCAATATTTTATTCATCATATCCATGAATATTTAAATAATATTTTAAATTTAAATAGAACTTTTATTTTTTAATTATTCTTTTCCATTTGATATAAGGCCGGATTTGCGTAAGGCCGCATCAACTAAGGCCGAATCAACTACGGCCGAATCTGTGATAAGGCCGAAACAACTTGCAAGGGCATTAAACACTATAACCCTAATCCCTCGCTCACAGACGGGAATCGAACTCGCACCTTTAGTGGTAATATCACACTACTATATAATAGTGGCCACAATTGCTGTGTTCCGAATGTGAAATGTTCAATATATAGACATTAATCATTACCGAACCGTATGATCTTTCTGTATGTTATCAGGACAAACAGAAAGTAGAACTGTGACCTTGACGTCTTTAATATGAACTTATAAACACGTGTGACCATGACCTAAACATAGAATTACTCCAAATTTTCTTATCAAATTAGGTTCATTATCTGGCTTTTATTATACACGAGGAAGGATGGGTGATGAACCTTTGTTACACATTACGTGCCCGAAAATGGCCTAGCGCCATATCTCAATGGGATTGGTGACGAATTCAGAACGAGAGAAATTCTCAAGCCCTTAACATTTGCATAATATGTTTATTATAGAAAGCTATGAATTTCTGCTACACCTTGGAAACCACGGCCGAGGGAGTAAATTTTGTTTATGTCCGTATGGGACCAGAAATGTCCTAGTGTCATATCTCACTGGGGATATGGAACGAATTCGGATCGAGTGAAATTCATAAATCTTAACATTTGCAGGATGGATGTTTAAATAGAAAGCTATGAGCATCTGTCACGCCTTGTGTGCCACTGCCGAGTGGATTTAAATAAAATTATAAAGTAGAAGTGACTATCAAACGACCAACTTTTAAAGATAAACGTTGACTATGTGACGTCACACTTCACTCTAGTAGGTCACAGTCACATGACCTTTCTAAAAGGTCCTGGTCATGTATTTCGTAAATTGTTATTTCAATTGAAGGCAAGAGTTTGTTACAAAGAAACTAGTTTTCAATGAAGATAAATATAATTAAATACACCATGACATAATTATTTAAAGGCCGCCAATGCATCAACATGTCTATATATGTGATTATCTATAAAGGAACATGTATTTAAGTGAAAATGTTACTAAAAGATTACTTGGTATAGACACTTCAATAAAGAGTGGCGGAGTTCAATCTGTTTTATGCTACCAAACCTTTCTTCTTAGTAAAATAAGGTAAGTGTTTTCCACATGTGAGTAACATGTGAGGAGGCGTAATCGTCAGTCTGTATTCGTCAGTCTGTAATCGTCAGTCTGTAATCGTCAGTCTGTATTCGTCAGTCTGTAATCGTCAGTCTGTAATCGTAAGTCTGTAATCGTCAGTCTGTATTCGTCAGTCTGTAATCGTCAGTCTGTATTCGTCGTCGTCGTTGTTCGTGTCGTCGGTGTCGTCGGTAAACTTTTTGATACTCGATTACACCGGTTATATATATTTTTATCATTTTTAACCCTTTGTGGGAAGGGGGTAGAGTTTAACTGTCATATTGCAAATCAAATACATTTAAGAATCAACCCAATACATAAATTAAATTTTTGTGTTTTAGTGATGTCTTTGCTAACTTGTTATGCAATACACAGTTAACTATCAGTTATAATGATAGTTATCTTTCTACAATATGAATTTAAGACCTTTGTTGCAAAATGACACGACTGTCTATTTCCATAAGTGCCAAACCCGGGAAGCATCGCATCGCTGTTGACACGGTCGACCTTCAGCAGACTACAAGTCTAGAAAGCGCTACCACTTCCTTAACACGTCAATATTAAATTTTAATTAATCTTCAAAAACATATAAAATTAAAGAATAAATCAATATAAAACTATGAAATTCTATGAAAGAAATTTAAAAAAGAAGACAAATGGGGTGAAAAATGCCCGTCCGGTTCACGTATCTGAAACCTGAGAGCAAATAGTTATATTAGGTTCCTCATGAAACTTTTTTTTTTCAGATAAAGAAATTCAGATATTCAGATGTTTTAATTTGATAAAATTTAAATTCCTTTTCATCTTCACTACAGATCCCTATAAAGAAATTGACCGACAAAAAGTTTTAATTTGTTTTACAATTTAACAAACAAAAACTAAAATAAAATAAAACAGAATTGAAAAATGCACCTTAAGATGTCACATTCAAAGTTAAGTTCTTTCTTATAAGTTAGGCACACTTTTTATCATTATTACTTCACTTGAAATCGTATAGTAATAATTTCAAAAAACGTATATTATAATTTATATATTTGCTTTTTAATTTCATACAAAATATTAATTTGATTACCCCTTTTTTCTTATGCTTGAAAAGCAACAAAAAAACAAAAAAGGAAAAAAAGTGCATGCAGTTTTTAATCAAGTAGGATTTATACTGATTTTGTATGGGGAATATAACGGTAATTAAAAAAAAAATACATACCAGGTAATTTATTTGTTGTCATTATATCATTGTCATTATATCTCCGTTTAAAAATCACTTCACAGCTCACAGCAGGTGTTATCATTGAATTTCAAGCCGAAATAACAGTATATTGTGACACCTGTACTAGAGAAACCATACATTAGCGTATCGATAAACCCCGAGAACATAAGATTTTGACTCGGAAGTCGATAATGGCCGCGCCCATGTTTTTAAGAATAAAAAGGTCTATAACAGTACATTGTATATATAACAACACTGGAACAAAATAGGTAAAATAGTTGTCAAAGCAGTACCAAATTCAGTGATGAAGGTGGAACATCTATCGTGAACCATCTCCATCAACAACCCCGAGTCACCTGAAGTATTTTAACTACGAAAGTAAATGTCAAAAACACTTTTAAGTCGCACAAAAAAAAAAAAATTTTGACATTTGTGTTGACTTCCTTATATTTATACATTTTCACTATTTGAAAATCCATCGTTTATTACCCTCTCTGCAGAGACGGAATATATTTCGACAAGATCTTGGTATCGGAATATAAACTTTTTAAGAGATCGAATAAGGCGAATCTTTGCATAGCCCTGTAGTCCTTTTCACAAAAATTCTTACCATAATCTTAAGTGTAAAAATAGTCCTAACTTTACGCGTAAAACTACCCTGTCCTAAGTGTAAAATTTTGATCGTAAAAGAAATTTTGGTCTTATCTTTTATCGCAATTGAAAAAAAACAGAAAAAAAGATGGACGATGTATTGGAGCTTCGACTTGAAAATAAGAGAGCAATTCATCGTTAGCGCATTTTCTCTGACCGTATGACAAACCTAATTACACATATTGATAAAATAAATGTTTATTGAAATTAATATGGTTTAATACAAACAGACGCTACAAATGACATTGTTGTTTACTCCTTTTTGGCGTGACTAATAACAGAGTCTATAACGATGCATTCCGTACATTTACCTTTTCAATGCAGCAAAGTGTATCGTTTATATGACCAAACAAATCAGGATAATTCTTTTAATTTTAGATTTCAAATTGGGAACGATCGACAATCGAAAAGACTACTTGCAAACTTGGGGAGAATTCTTCTTTTTCATTATTATTATTATTATTTCTTTGGATAAAAACAGGAATATGGGATTTTCTTCTAGACATCTACTCCGCTTACAAAAGTTTTGTATTAACAGCTGCTTTAGGACTGGAATTTTCTGGATCCAATGATATCGTTTTGATTTTGCCTTTATATTAGTAATATAATTGATTAATTTCTGGCAACTTCGATGATCATCGAACACTCTGGCAATACATATTATATATGATAAACTTGTGTACATTCTTCTGTTATATTAATATTAATATATAACAGGGATATTTATTCGTCTTCATGATTGATAGATGATAAACACATCTTATTTTGGGTTATCTCAGAAAAATCGGGATAAATTTTCATCAGTAAAAGAACAAGCGTTTAATTTGATGTGGGATGGGATTAATAGGAAAAAGGAGGTAAATATTTTGCTGACAAATAACCGATAAAATGAATTATATGATAAGGTTTTTTTTCACACTCCAGATGCACTCCCTTAAAAAATACTTCTACCAAAAGTAACCACGTGTGGATGATGACGCACAACTCCAAGTAATGATAATTATTATAGATCATTTTAATTTACGTGCATTAGAAATGTTCCTCTATACCATACCTGTTAACCCTCCCCCTTTTCGTGGGAGTCTCCCGCGTAAGAGCCTTATCTCCCGCATGGACTGGGTCTCCTGCGCGGGAGACATTAATCTCCCGCACACACCTTTTCCTCCCGCACAATTTCCCCCCAACAAAAAAATCAAGTACAATAAAATCTTGACCTACATTTTGCGATCAATATTTCTGGAAATTCCCCATTTGGAACTCCCGCGCTGATGAAAAACGCCGAGAGATACGAATGGTAAAGATGTTTAAATGATATCCGGTTATTGATCTGTTTGACACCTTTACAGGTAAATTGGGTCATGGAGATTAATTAAGGTGTTGATGATTATACAACAATTATCCACTGATTGACAGTTAATTGGGGATAAGGAAGTGGGTTTGTGGCACACGCTTAGATGATTAGAAGTGTGATAGCGGCAATTAAAAATAGTTATAATTGTTGTGCAAACAGGAGTCGGACAACCTTTGATGCCGAGGAAAACTTCTTATTTCGATCAGACGTGCAATGAATTCATCTCGGATTGAGTTGTTATGGCTTGTTTGGGACCAAAGCCGATCAAAGTATTATTTAAGGACTAAGTTCCAGGATGGAATTGATAAACCACAAAAATGCCAAAACGTATGCTATCACCCAACACACCAGCAGCAAAGTGACGTTTTAATTTTAGTGCTCTATGACTTTATTGTTCAGAGCATTCTGTCTTCATTGTTATTGCTTTGTTATAACCTTATGATTATGAATGATTATGAATAAATTATAAATACAGCTTTCATCCTTCATTCATCATATGAAACACTACTAATAAGACAGAAATGTAAACAATATATATTGAAATGGGATGCAGTTGGTTCAATACTGAAACAAACAAAAAGAAAACATCAATTAACAATAAAAACATGCATCAAATACGTTGATAAAAAATCTCCAGTTATGAGACCAAATCTCCAGCCCAAAATTTACAAATCTCCATTTGTAGCATAGCAACTCTATCACATGTATGCAACTACAAGGTACAATTTTGTGCGTTTAAAGGCGACGCACAAAATCTCCCCTTTAGCAGAGTTGGTAGGGGGGGGGGGAGATCTCCCCCCTAGCAGTTCCCAGAGGTTAACAGGTATGCTATACGGAAATCATACCCGTTCATATTTTGTGCAGTTATTGGTGACCGATTCATATATTAGATAAAAATTCAATATAAACATACAAACACATCATAGCATAAAAACTGCTTATAAATTAGTGCCGGGGATATTTCATAGAATAATTTTATTTAAAAAAATGTTTTGTTGTGCTATGGAAATGAAACTAGGTTGCTAAGGAAGATGGTATATGGTATTTAGCGCCCCTATCAACAATATATCGGTCAGTTTTATTGGTGGAGAAAACTAGAGTACTAGGAGAAACCCATAGACCTGTCGCAAATCACTGACAAACTTTATCACATAATGTTGTATCGAGTACACATAAGGAAGAATTTGTATCGTAAGTGTAATTTTAGTCGTAAGATTAAAATTTGTCGTAATATAATCTTTGTGAAAAGGACTTAGGAATTGTCGTAAGATAATCTCAAGTGAAATAAGGGTAATAACAAAATTACCGAACTCCGAGCAATCTTACAAAGGGAAAGTCAAAACTCATAATTATATAAACAGACAAAATCAGTCAACAACCGGAAAACTGTAAAAACCGTAAAGACCCGGACTTGGTACAGGCATTTCTAAAGAAATGGTGGGTTGAATCAGATTTTAAAGCGCCAAACCTCCCGCTCTCATTACGGTTCAAAGGCTCCGGCTGTCACTAAGTTAGGACTATGGATACGAATTTTTGTGAAAAGGGCTACAGGTTCAGTAGCCTGTTTCTCAGATAAAGATGACGTTTCAGGAAATCAGAATAATTGCTACTGGCCCTTGCATAACGAATCAATTTAAAATTTGAGCTCATTTTGATTTGTAAAAAGATAGCAATAGAAAATTAAAAAAAACATCTTTTAGTCTTAACCATCATCATGAAGGGAGGATGGAGCTGTCGGACACCATTTTGATAGGGGACAGACAACCCAAGGACCATCCAAGCAAATGTTTGGTTTAATTTGGTCTAGTGATTTTAGATTTAAAAAAGTGAAAAATGTATGACATATGACGGACGTCAAGTGATAGGAAAACCTCGTATGGCATTTTAGTTAGCGTGTTTAACAAAGAGCTTCAACAATATTTCAGCTATATCATGATGATCAGTTTTATTGATGGAGGAAACCAGAGTACCCAGAGAAAACCACCCACCTGCCACAAGTCACTGACAAACTTTATTACACAATGTTGTATCGAGCACACCTCGCCATGAGCTGGATTCAAACTGACAATGTGAGTGGATAGGCACTGAGTCCATAGATAGTTGTATATACAAGTATCATGCGATTTCGACTACGACGGCCCTCGTATGGCCTTTTTCCAAGAGCGAATAACGCACAAAACATTCTCTGACACTGGGAGTGTGGCCAGGTGCTCTTAATAGGCCATGGGCTGAGCTAGCCTACCGTGCACCCCCACCTTCCATGTGAACATATTTTTTTATGTCCTCCTATATATCCTCTTGAAAAAAAAACATGTTAACATTGAATATTTTGGGATGAACTTACATTTTTGAGCCTTTTTTTTTACATCCTTTCGACAATTTTGCCGTATTTTCAGATTTTTTCATTCTTCACTGTTGCTGAGGTCTTGTAGCTTATGAACAACTATTAGAATATAAAAACTGGGGTTTGGTGGATAGCTGATTATATTATCGTTCAAATGAATACAAGTCATTCATATCTTATGAAGCTCAGTAATCGTAGGAGGCAAAACATATATCCCTACCCCTGATGAAATTGCATAAAAACCGAGATTTTTCGCCTTTTGTTTTGAATAGACAAAATATTACACAACTTTGACGATATTTTTATATTGAATTTATTAAAACTATTGCATTTACGGAAAATTAAACCCATTACAGCATAAAAAAACATGATTTGTAGTGTAGATTGCAGATAAATGGAATATTATGATTTTTGCCGATTTTAGCTCTATTCAGCCCAAAGCGCGTAATATGGTTTTCATAGTATAAATTGACAACCAAATTATACATCTGTCGTGTGAAGTTATGTTATGGAGACATCTTAAAATAAAATTTGTTCTAGTACAATGAATTGATTTTTTCATCGTCGAAGTTAAATTTCGAAGATTGTAAAATAAAGACCGACTCTAAGTTGAACGTTGACTTTTTCAAGTTTATGTTGAAGGACTATTTTGACTACGAAATTTGTAAATTTTTGGAATATGGGTTTCCAATAGGATCCTGTGTAAAACCTGGTAGAATGTCTATATCTAGGTTACTGAACTGGTTAAGGTCTATTTATTCAGTTGAAGGAAAAGTGTTAGTTCCGGAATTTGTGAAAATAGATATTAAATGGTGGAAGACTTTTCTCCCTTTATTTAACGGTATTTCTATGATGATGAAGGAGGAATGGTCTAAACCGGATGGTATTTTTACTTCAGACGCTTGTTTGTCTGGATGTGGGGGTATGTTTAAAGAATAGTTTTTTTATGTTGAGTTTCCACACAGTATTTTAGATGAACATTTACATATAAACGCTTTAGAGATGTTAGCAGTTATTGCATGTTTAAAAATGTGGGGTACGAAATTTAAAGAAAAGAGAATTTTGATTAAATGTGATAATCAAGTTACTGTATATGTTATAAACACAGGAAAGTCTATAAGAAATTTGCTTTTTAGCAGCTCTTTACGAACTTGAGATTAGGGCTGTTCATTTGTGTCTGACATTGAATGAATTTGTACAATAATTTCAGCTTTTTTTTTCTTTTTTCTTTTTTTTCCACAAGTATAACTTTTATTTTAGGCTGAAATTATTGTACAAATTCATTCAATGGCAGACACAAATATAAAAACTGTTCGAACAAATTTCTAACAATGAATGAACATAGCGAATAGAATACTACTCACTCTATAGGTAAATTAACCGTAATGAAAATACTAAGCGAAACGAACTTCACCGATAATTATACGCTTTTAATAATTAAAAACTGTACTATGGAGACATCTTAAAATAAAATTTGTTCTAGTACGACCCTGTATAGGGCTTCTAGCGGCAAAATATTACCCCTTACGTTGCCGAAAATCGCATAATATTTTCTCATCAGTATTAGTCCGTGGGCTAACATAGCCCCCCGTGCACCCCCACCTTCCATGTTAATATATTTTTTTGAGTCCTCCTATATATCCTCTTGAAGAAAAAACATGTTAACATTGAAAATATTCGGACGAACTTGCCGTTTGAGGCTAATAATTACACCCTGTTGCAGCTTTTTGACCTTTTTCAATTTTTGTCTTTGCGAGCATTAATACAGCTTCTGTAAATGTTTTACGCGCCTTTTGTGTTTTTCCACAATTTGTAAATTTACAATATCACTCGTAGGTTTAAATAAAGAAAACATTGTTTGTAATTTAAAAATGCATTGCATTATTTTAATTTGTCAGTATGCTTCGTTGTGTTCTCATCAGCCAAAGAGATGGAGTGTAAAATATTTCTTGGTGACCTCCACGAATCTATTAGACGGGGCTTTGTAATGCTGGTCAGATCCTACTTTAACCACACCAACAGAAGCATATGGAGAACAATGGTCACGTGCTACAGATGGGAAAGAGTTGAATATATCCTGTGCCTTTTTCGCTCGGTAATAAACTCCTCGCTTCTCTGTTTCATCAAAGTCACGTCGTCCTCCATGACTGAAATACAAAAAATAATAAGTATTTATCAGGCACTAGTAAGGGTTAAACTTTGTGTTTGCTTAGCGTATGTTTTGTCTAAAAAAGCATTTTTAATATCCTCCATCCCATATATGAAATGGTGATTCACTGAATTATGGTGTCCCTTGGTTTTCTTTTGTACATTCCGTGTTGCTCATCTTTTTTTGGTATTCTGTTTTTTGTAATAGCTTGTGTCTCTGGATTGTCAATTCATGGTTGCCTCTTCGATTCTCTCTAATGTGTATGTCAAGCCATACCGGTATAACGTCCCACACATCGATTCGTTACCATAAACCCTATCTGACTTATTTGAACAAGCTTTGACATCTTATATGAGTCACCTTGACATTTGTTTCACAACAGATGGGTGAGGTCATACAATAATAAGAATGTGGAGACTCCGTCGAGACTTTTCAGACATTGCTAAGAAGAATTTGAAGATAACAAAGGGTTAATCATAATCCGTAAATCTAAGGACAGACAACGCAATGGCGAAAAGAGAAGGGACAAAAGGACAAACAACGATCGACAAGACATACATATACCGGTAAAACTAAAGATCGAGTAACACGAAGCCCACTAAAACCCGGAGTGGACTCATGTGCTCCGGAAGGGTAACGAGTTCCTGCTCCACTAGTGGCGTCCGTCGTGTTAATCTATTTTACAAACCCGGTGATAAGTCATGAATGAGGAAATGATCGGGATTTTTTTACGACAAGTGGAACAAGCGTTAAAAATATGGAGTAATATTCAGGCAATGTTGAGACGAGCTAGATTTTGTCGACTATTTTGTAGTGTTTCTTGTCACTTCGTTATTTTCTCTCATTAACGCGATGATTACATTTTTCCAATAGTCAACTTTCCCTTTACCAGTAGCAATATTCCAGCATTACCAGCGTATGAAGTTAACATTTCACAACTCATACGTTATTCTAGAGCTTGTGCCCAGTACAGTGATTTTCTGGGCAGCACTCAGCTGCTTACGCAAAAACTACTCAAACAAGGCTACATTGCTCCTAGGTTGAAGTCATGGCTACAAACATTCTATGGTCGTCACCACAATCTTGTTGACCGTTACAAAATATCCATATCTCAAATGACAATGGATCTTTTACTTTATATTTAAATGTTTTCTTTCCTCTATCACTGCCAAGACTTTTTACCGGACTCCGACGACTGTATATATGAGCAACGCGGCGAGCGTATTATAGGAACAGAAACTTCGAAGCCTTCGCGAGGACCTGAGTTAACCAGCACCCCTATTTGGTGTGGGTCTGTGTTGCTAATCATCTTAGTTTTTTGTGCTGTCCTATTATGTGTCTGTACGTCCTGAATTTCGTGTTGTGATGTCCGTTACGATTTTCGCATGAAAACGACGTTCGGTTCGTCTTTACCTCCAGTTGTTTGTATGAGAGATCATGTATTATTTACGTTATTTGTGTTTGTCTGTGTATCGTGGTTTCCAGTACATATTGTGTTGTGTTTTTGCTTTGTTTTTCTCAGTCTTGTTCAATCTATGTTGCCAGTTCCACTGGATTGTCCATATTTGATTGTCCCTTCGTTATTCTCTAACGTTTATTAGGCACATACCTCAAATTGAATTTGCTAACTTTATGTGTTTTGAGTTTTGACTTTCCGATTCTGATATATCTAACAGTCGAAATACGGTAGTATAGTCTGATGGGAAAGACGGTAATTTATATTTACGTTTGCTGTCAATGTCGCACACACTTTATGCTGCCAAACTTGAGTAGACGATAACTCATCAACATGTACTTTTACGACGGGAAAGTCAGTCTTATTGATAAAGCATCCGTAACAATAATATTGTGTTTGCACGTTAAAATTGCACATCGCATATTTATTAATTTGGGATATGTTGATTATTTTCAGTGCATACAGATGATTAAAACGTTAACAACCGTGTAAATAATTTTGTTTTGCAATTTAATGAATGGCTCGTTTGTTTGCAAAGCGAAAGAAGGACGTCATAATAGAATGTATTACATACTTACGTGTGATGTTGTGTACTGTCTGATATAGATGATAAGGTATGTTGTGCTGTGGTGATACTCATCGGTCTTTTAGTTTTATCTACACTTGCCACGACAATGTTTCTTCCATGGTTTCTGAACTTAATTACACCACTACATTCATGCACATAATGGACGTCGCTACCAGAGATATCTTTGTATATAAGAACCATCCAGTCACGCCAGAAATATTTAGTTGTTAGGAAGTGATAAAGGCTGTTGGTAAAGTCGTTGTTATGTAAATTAGAATGGTCTCCAGCATACCTCTCAATATCTTTGTTAGATTGAGCGTGATATTTACTAGCTACTAAATTATCTATATAGCTCATTTTAGATCTAACTTTGGATATCTTTTGCACCCATTCGGTCTTTGTTAAGTCATAGACAGAATCATATCCCTTTGCTTTAAGATATGCTAATTCTATTTTTGATGCTTGCAGCAGTAATTTCAGAAGTCCCAACATGAATACTTGCGTCTTTTTTCGATCGTTCTCTGTATACTGCATTGCCGCCTCTCCCAAGCTTTCAGTGAAGACATTATTTGAGTTCATGATTCCATCATATCATTTTTGGCCACTATTTTGAAAGTCAGATTCGTAATTGGAAATAAAAATTCTTTTCATGTGTTTGGCTGCTGAGGATGGTGCGTTATAAAGCCTTTCAAATTGTGCCCCCACGGCAAAGATTTTCTGTTCTATTATACCAAACTCAATTTGAACGTGAACGTAATCAATATTTCTGTTGACATCTGAAAATTGTCCATCTATGCGGTCGAAACGGGTGTCTATGTGCTTCAACATTTGCTTCATGAATGTGAATTGTGCAGGTTCCTGATTCCCAAAAAATCCAATAATTAATCCTACAATTGGCCCTATGGCACCTAAGTATGGTCCAATAGCTTTCGTAAGCTGTGTCAGAGACTTTGTGAAGTCACCCTTCTCAATAAAGTCACTGAGAGTCGATGCTACTTTTAGGCCATCGTTGATAGATGCTTTATCTTTGGCAGAAAGGCAGAAACCAATCCTATGGCTGCCACATAAATGGCAACCGTCGAAAATAGAGTCCACTTCATCTCCTATATAGAAGTACAAATATTTTTGGCTTGGTTTAGTTTATGGTGCTTAACGCCACTTTCAACAATATTTCGGCTATATCCCGGTGGTCAGTTTTATTGGTGGAGGAAACCGGAGTACCCGGAGAAAACCACCGACATGTTGCAAGTCACTGACAAGCTTCATCACATAATGTGTTATCGAGTACACTTCACCACGAACGGGGTTCAAACTCACAACCTTAGTGGTGATATGCACTGATTGTACATGTAGTTGTAAATCCAACTACAATACGATCACGACGACCTTACAAATGTAGTCAAAGTATATTTATCATATACCTCAGTAATTATTTTTCAACAAAATTGTTAACAAACAAACGTGGTGTTTAACTGTAACACGACGGGTGTCACTTTTGGAACAGAAACTCTTAACCCTTACGAAGCACCAGAGCTCACCCCCTGTTTTTTGTGCGGTTCATGTTGTAGTTGCATAATAAATGTTCCAAATATGACCGATGTAATGGATTTACAAATCACAACTTTTAAATAATATTATAATATAATGAAACAATTGTAGCTTTTTTATATCGGTCAATTTACACTTATTGACTGGCATAATGGCGACAGCAAGTTCAGTGTCCTCCTGGGACATCAACAATTAACTTGCTCCCACCCGAATATCCAGTCAACAAGTGATTTGTTATGCCGAACAGCATGAGACATTACAATACCATGGAAAGAAACAGAACCTGCTCGCCCTGTCTGTTGTTGTCTTCGGGTTTCGGTATTTTAGTTCAGCATTGGAAAAATCCCGAAACGTTTGAATCTTCATTACCATGCCTCCTCCAAGGAATAAAAAAGAATAGAATTCCGTGAAAATATATCACGTCTCCGGTGAAGAGCACAGGAGATGTGAATAGTCTTCTGGTGAATAGTTCATTCCACAATGTACTAGTTTTGTTTGTTTGTTTTATGGTGCTTAACGCCACTTTCAACAATATTTCAGCTATATCATGGAGGTAAGTTTTCTAGGTGGAGGAAACCGGAAGACCCGGAGAAAACCACAAGTCACTGACAAACTTTATCACATAATGTTGAACACCTCACTCTCACAGGGAGTCGAACCCACAACATCAGTGGTGATAGGCACATATTGCATGGGTAGTTGTCAAACCAGCTACCATACGATCACGGCCACGACTGCCCCTTAATATACCAGTAAATAAAATATTAATGAACATGTCTTTATAATAGGGAAACTTATACTGAGGTAAAATTAATTGGTTTTTGTATCGATTGATGAAAGTATATCTCCTTCGCACTTCGTATTCCGTGGATATACTTTCATCGGGTCGAGAAAAAACTGACCTCATCTAAAGGCTACAATTGCATTATGTCCAATAAGATAATAATAGGATTAATATATACAAAATTGAAGATCACTATTACCTTTGATTGTCAGTGAAGATCTGATGATTCTAATTTTATGCCAGTTAATTTATTATATCTTCTTATCAGATGACACAATTTTATTTCCTGAGATGAACAACATATGTGAAACGTTTCGATTGCAACGTTTGTTGGACATCACGTATTAACAGGTTTCTATAGTAACGGTAAAGATTCATGTACCAACTATTCTCAAATTCAATTGTTACAATGAAAGGAATCTTTCTTAAATTAAATTATAAGTGCAAGGTTAGACATTCTCTGACACTGGGAGTGTGGCCAGGTGCTCCTAAAAGCCTAGCATCTCCTGTCCCATTTGTGGCACCGTCATGAAGTTACAATTCCATTGGAGGAGGGGGACGTGATCGTATGGTAGTTTGATTTACAACTACCTATGTAATCAGTGAATATCACCACTAAAGTTGTGAGTTCGAACCCCGTTCATGGGGAGGTGTACTGGATATAAAATGTAGTGATAAAGTTTGTCAGTGACTTCCGACAGGTCGGTGAATTTCTCCGGTTTCCTCCTCCAATATAAATTGACCGCCACGATATAACTGAAATATTGTTGACCGTGGCGTTAAACACCATAAACCAAACCAAACCATTGGATGGAATCAGAGATCAAGATAATTTTGGACATATGTGTACATCTAGATGTACCTTTAGAATTTTTTATAGATCAACCAACGCATGACGATCATAGAATTAACCATCGTTTGTCAGGTCGATTGTTGTTCCTTTCCCCATCAATAAAGATGTTACGAAAAAAATAAAATATAATTGAATGTCATAAACCATAAACCAACAGAACAATAAACAACGACAGTCTTTATTTTAAATCTATGGTGAAAATAGTCATTAGACAGATTATGTTTGCTTCCTTCAGAGTATAGACACTCTCAAGAGCCTGTTATAGATCTTCTGATTTTAAATTCGACTTCTAAACTATAATAAATAGAAATGTAAGTCAGAAGTTTTGTTCAGCTTATTGTTTTTGGGGTTTTTTTTTTTGCTTTTGTTTTGTTTTGTTTTGTTTTGTTTGTTTTTGTTTTATTTTGTTTTGTTTTTTTGTTGGTGTTGTTGTTTTTATATTGTTTTTTGCTTTTGCTTTTTTTGCTACATTTGTATCTTAAATTGATTGGAGGGGGGAATGGCAATCATAATTGTGAAAGGTTACCAACCAAAGGGACTTCTGATAAAATTTGATTGTACTTGTTGTCAATATATGTATTATCGGTATAAATCGGCTTATGCAAAATTTAATTAACAACCGGTTTTTAGTTCGTGTAGCTTATATATTTAGTCTTTTTTCTCTGTAGAGTTTTGTAGATCAGATCATTGTTTGGCCTTTTTCTTTTGGTTATTGTATTGTCTGTCCTTCAATTTACAGCTTCTGATTATCCCTTTGATGACTACAAATAAAAACAAAGATACCAAATTTACTGCGCACGACGCGTTTATGGAATAACCTTCATCAGGTACTCTCTATGCGAAAAGATTACAAAGCCAACTTTCGTTGGAACTACTCATTGCTCAGTTTAAATTTGAGGTAATTTTTAACTTAAAATAAAGCCAAAAAAAAAAGCAATTAAAGAAAATTCTATTTTTTTATAAGGGTTGCCAAATTGAATGGAGAGTGAGACTGTGGTATATTTTAAACGGGTACAACCCAACGACGATCTCAGCAAAGCTTGGTGTAATTTGGTACAACGAGAAGGTTTAATTGTGATCTATGTCATCAAAATATGCCTAATTTGCATAATCGATCTAAATCGGCAGAAAGAAAAAAATCAGAGAAAAAACACGGAATGGAATGTACGTTAATAAGGGTAATAACAAAATTACCGAACTCCGAACAATCTTCCAAAGGGAAAGTCAAAACTCATAAGTATATAAACAGACAAAATCAGTCAACAACCGGAATACTGTGAAAACCGTAATGACCCTGACTTGGTACAGGCATTTCTAAAGAAATGGTGGGCTGAATCAGCTTTTAAAGCGCCAAACCTCCCGCTTTCATTACGGCTCAAAGGTTCCGGATGTCACTATAACAGTACATTGCATTTATAACAACACTGGAACAAAATAGGTAAAATAGCTGTCAAAGCAGTACCAAATTCAGTGAGGAAGGTGGAACATCTATCGTGAACCATCTCCATCAACAACCCCGAGTCACCTGAAGTATTTTAACTACGAAAGTAAATGTCAAAAACACTTTTAAGTCTGCAGAGACGGAATATATTTCGACAAGATCTTGGTATCGGAATATAAACTTTTTAAGAGATCGAATAAGGCGAATCTTTGCATAGCCCTGTAGCCCTTTTCACAAAAATTCTTACGATAATCTTAAGTGTAAAAATAGTCCTAACTTTACGCGTAAAACTACCCTGTCCTAAGTGTAAAATTTTGATCGTAAAAGAAATTTTGGTCTTATCTTTTATCGCAATTGAAAAAAAACAGAAAAAAAGATGGACGATGTATTGGAGCTTCGACTTGAAAATAAGAGAGCAATTCATCGTTAGCGCATTTTCTCTGACCGTATGACAAACCTAATTACACATATTGATAAATGTTTATTGAAATTAATATGGTTTAATACAAACAGACGCTACACATGCCATTGTTGTTTACGCCTTTTTGGCGTGACTAATAACAGAGTCTATAACGATGTATTCCGTACATTTACCTTTTCAATTCATCAAAGTGTATCGTTTACATGACCAACAAAATCAGGATAATTCTCTTAATTTTAGATTTCAAATTGGGAACGATCGACAATCGAAAAGACTACTTGCAAACTTGGGGAGAATTCTTCTTTTTCATTATTATTATTATTATTATTTCTTTGGATAAAAACAGGAATACGGGATTTTCTTCAAGACAAAAGTTTTGTATTAACAGCCGCTTTAGGACTGGAATTTTCTGGATCCAATGATATCGTTTTAATTTTGCCTTTATATTAGTAATATAATTTATTAATTTCTGGCAACTTCGATGATCATCATATTATGGATGATAAACTTGTGTACATTCTTCTGTTATATTAATATTAATATATAACAGGGATATTTATTCGTCTTCATGATTGATAGATGATAAACACATCTTATTTTGGGTTATCTTTAGAAAAATCGGGATAAATTTTCATCAGTAAAAGAACAAGCGTTTAATTTGATGTGGGATGGGATTAATTGGAAAAAGGGGGTAAATATTTTGCTGACAAATAACCGATAAAATGAATTATATGAATAGGTTTTTTTTCACACTCCAGATGCACTCCCTTAAAAAATACTTCTACCAAAAGTAACCACGCGTGGATGATGACGCACAACTCCAAGTAATGATAATTATTATTGATCATTTTAATTTACACGCATTAGAAATGTTCCTTTATACGAAAATCATACCCGTTCATATTTTGTGCAGTTATTGGTGACCGATTCATATATTAGATAAAAATTCAATATAAACATTAAAACACATCATAGCATAAAAACTGCTTATAAATTAGTGCCGGGGATATTTTATAGAATAATTTTATTTAAAAAAATGTTTTGTTGTGTTATGGAAATGAAACTAGGTTGCTAAGGAAGATGATATATGGTGTTTAGCGTCCCTTTCAACAATATATCGGTCAGTTTTATTGGTGGAGAAAACTGGAGTACTAGGAGAAACCCATTGACCTGTCGCAAATCACTGACAAACTTTATCACAAAATGTTGTATCGAGTACACCTAAGGAAGAATTTTTATCGTAAGTGTAATTTTAGTCGTAAGATTAAAATTTGTCGTAATATAATCTTTGTAAAAAGGACTTAGGAATTGTCGTAAGATAATCTTAAGTGAAAAAGTTAGGACTATAGATACGAATTTTTGTGAAAAGGACTACAGGTCCAGTAGCCTGTTTCTCAGATAAAGATGACGTTTGAGGAAATCAGAATAATTGCTACTGGCCCTTGCATAACGAATCAATTTAAAATTTGAGCTCATTTTGATTTGTAAAAAGACAGCAATAGAAAATTTAAAAAAAGACATATTTTAGTCTTGACCATAATCATATGTCGGACATAATTTTGATAGGGGACAGACATCCCAAGGACCATCCAAGGAATTGTTTGGTTTAATTTGGTCTAGTGATTTTAGATTTAAAAAAGTGAAAAATGTATGACATATGACGGACGTCAAGTGATAGAAGAACTTCGTATGGCATTTTGGTTAGCGTGTTTAATAACAAAGAGTTTCAACAATATTTCAGCTATATCATGATGATCAGTTTTATTGGTGGAGGAAACCAGAGTACCCAGAGAAAACCACCCACCTGCCACAAGTCACTGACAAACTTTATTACACAATGTTGTATCGAGTACACCTCGCCATGAGCTGGATTCAAACTGACAATGTGAGTGGATAGGCACTGAGTCCATAGATAGTTGTATATCCAAATATCATACTATTTCGACTACGACAGCCCTCGTATGACCTTTGTCCAAGAACGATATAACGCACAAAACATTCTCTGACACTGGGAGTGTGGCCAGGTGATCCTAATAGGCCATGGGCTGAGATGGCCTACCGTGCACCCCCCACCTTCCATGTGAACATATTTTTTTAAGTCCTCCTATATATCCTCTTGAACAAAAAACATGTTAACATTGAATGTTTTGGGAAGAACTTACATTTTTGAGCCTTTTCATTTACATCCTTTCGACAATTTTGCCGTATTTTCAGATTTTTTCATTCCTCACTGTTGCTGAGGTCTTGTAGCTTATGAACAACTATTAGAATATAAAAACTGGGGTTTGGTGGATAGCTGATTATATTATCGTTCAAATGAATACAAGGTATTCATATCTTATGAAGCTCAGTAATCGTAGGAGGCAAAAAATATATCCCTACCCCTGATGAAATTGCATAAAAACCGAGGTTTTTCGCCGTTTGTTTTGAATAGACAAAATATTACACAACTTTGATGATATTTTTATATTGAATTTATTAAAACTATTGCATTTACGGAAAAGTAAACCCATTACAGCATCAAAAAACATGATTTGTAGTGTAGATTGCAGATAAATGGAATATTATGATTTTTGCCGATTTTAGCTCTATTCAGCCCAAAGCGCGTAATATGGTTTTCATAGTATAAATTGACAACCAAATTATACATCTGTCGTGTGAAGTTATGTTATGGAGACATCTTAAAATAAAATTGGTTCTAGTACAATGAATTGATTTTTTCATCGTCGAAGTTAAATTTCGAAGATTGTAAAATAAAGACCGACTCTAAGTTGAACGTTGACTTTTTCAAGTTTATGTTAAAGGACTATTTTGACAACGAAATTTGTAAATTTTTGGAATATGGGTTTCCAATAGGTTTTCCGAAAACTCTCGAATCGTTAACTTTATTACAAGAATTCAAAGATCCTAAAGAAATGTTAAATGCTAAAAATCACCGAGGGGAAGTGGAGTTTCCAAAAGATATAGAGAAATATTTGATAAAGGAACTAAAAAAGGGGGCAGTAGTAAGTCCTTTCCATCAGTTCCCTTTTGACAACGGTATAATTATTTCTCCATTGAATACAGTTCCTAAGAAGGATTCGTTAGAACGACGTGTTATTTAAGATCTCAGTGCAGCTGGAGGCACGCAGTGAATGCTTTTATATTTATGAGAGCCTATAACTTTGACGTACCCAAGAGTTGATGACTTAGTTAATCTAATTAAAGATCAAAGCAGAGGGTCCCTCTTATTTAAACGAGATTTGTCACGAGCCTATAGACAAATTCCAATTGATATGGGCGACGCTTGTTTAGTTGGATATGCCTGGAATGGTCATATATTTTTTGATAAAGTGTTGTCTATGGGCTTAAGATCGGCGGCACAAGTTTGTCAACGACTGACAAATGCGATTGGATTCATTTATAGATCATTAGGGTTTGATATTATAGATTATTTAGATGACTTTGCAGGAGTTGAAAAACGTTGTTTGCTCATAAAGCTTTCTTTGAATTAAAAGAGTTATTTTTGTCATGTGGGATAGAGGAATCTGAACAGAAAGCAATTACGCCTTCCACCAGAATGGAATTTTTACGAATTGTTTGTGATTCCGACAAGTTAACTTTAGAAATTTCTGAGTCTAGATTAAAAGAAATGTTATCAGTAGTAGTGGAATGGGATAGTAAACAGTTAGCTAGTAAACGAGAAGTTCAATCCTTAGTAGGAAAATTAAATTTTGTAGGATCCTGTGTAAAACCTGGTAGAATGTTTATATCTAGGTTACTGAACTGGTTAAGGTCTATTTATTCAGTTGAAGGAAAAGTGTTAGTTCCGGAATTTGTGAAAATAGATATTAAATGGTGGAAGACTTTTCTCCCTTTATTTAACGGTATTTCTATGATGATGAAGGAGGAATGGTCTAAACCGGATGGCATTTTTACTTCAGGCGCTTGTTTGTCTGGATGTGGGGGTATGCTTAAAGAACAGTTTTTTTATGTTGAGTTTCCACACAGTATTTTAGATGAACATTTACATATAAACGCTTTAAAGATGTTAGCAGTTATTGCATGTTTAAAAATGTGGGGTACGAAATATAAAGAAAAGAGAATTTTGATTAAATGTGATAATATCACAGGAAAGTCTAGAAGCAATTTGTTTTTTAGCAGCTATTTACGAATTTGAGATTAGGGCTGTTCATATTGCAGGTATAGACAATCGTTTAGCAGATATGCTTTCACGATGGCACTTAGATATTATATATGCAAAACATTTTTTTTGAGAGCAGGAACAACATAGATCTGGAAGGTATGACGTCATCAACAGACGTCTTTACTTCCGTTCATGCACAATTGGTAATTTACCTTTCAGACTTACAAATAAAATAATTGGAGAAGGACGTAAAGAATTCTACGTGGTCAGCTTTTGCTGTAGGGACAAAAAGAAATTTAATGACACAATGGAGAACATTTTTATTGTTTTATGCATATTTTAAATTTGTTGCTATTCCGGCATCGTTAAAAACTGTTTGTTTGTATATACAATTTTTGAGCAGATCTTTCAAATCTGTTGAGTCTGTTAAGAATTATATAAGTGGTATACGTACGCTCCATCTGTTTTTAGATGAATCTTTCCCATATTTTGATGAATTTGTTGTTAAATTATTATTTAGAGGCATTGAAAGAAATACTCAGCATAGTCCTAAGAGAGCTTTAGCTATTACAATCGATAATTTATTAGACATATATAATGTTATTAATCATAATGATCCTAAGCAGAGTACTATATGGTGTTTATTTTTATTTGCTTTCTTTTTGATGGCTAGGAAGTCTAATTTAGTACCTGATACTAAGTCTTCTTTTGATAGAAATAAGCAAATGACTAGAAACAAAGTTGTTTTAGAAGATGGAATAGCGATTGTAATTTGCAGTTGGTCTAAGACTATACAAATGGGTGATCGAATACTAAAGATACCCCTAGTAGAAAACAAGGAGTCTAAATTATGTCCTGTTGCGGCCTATATGAATATGCGTAAGTTGATTCCGGCAGAAGGAAATAGTCCAGCCTTTTTATTTCCCACAGACAGGGGAGTAGTCCCGGTTACTTATGTAGATTTTCAGAGATATTTGAAATTTTTTATCACGAAGATTGGTAAAAACCCATTATCTTACTCCTCTCATAGTTTTCGTCGAGGGGGCGCGACTTTTGCCTTTGAATCGAACGTTCCTTCAGGGTTAATACAGCTTCATGGGGATTGGGCAAGTGATGCCTATAAGTTATATCTTCAATTTTCTTTAGCCGCAACAATTTCCATAGCTAAGTCAATGACGGAATTTATCCCTTAATTACAGTTAAGCATGTTAAACAGAAGAAGGTATTGGTCCTATGGGATTCTATAGGGAAGTATTTGAATGGGATCAGAGATGGTGTGATACAGAGTTTTAGAATAGCGGTATTAGGTTACATTAAATATATTATAGATACTGAATATTTGTATTTGTATGATATTTATCGTTTTTCACATATCATTTTGCATTTTGAATGATGTTCAGAAATATAGTGTTGGTGTTATATTATTACTTGCAAGTTCAGAAATTTGATTTATAGTGTTAGGCGTCAGAATCCTGATATTAGCATTTTGATTTCTTCGGTTCTACCTAGACCTACAGATGTTCATACACTAGGCGAGAAAGTTGTTGCTATTAATAACAGATTAGTCAGGATTTGCAAAGAAGAAAAAGTTCAATTCATTAAATCTTTTAGAAGGTTCTTGCATCAAGGTAAACCAAAGAGAGATTTATTCTCTATAAGATATGCTTTACATTTAAATGATGCTGGTGTTTTACAACTGATATTGTGTTTTATACATGTTATTTCTCATTTATAAATTGAATGTCTGTATTGTATATGCATGATATCAAATTTACGAGCTAAACTGTTTGTTTTTGTATTTTGTAGATGATGTGGTTAGGCGGCTTACAATGAAGTAACATATTCATTGAGTCGGAAGATTTACAAAGAAGTATGACATTCTTTGGATTTTCATTCGAGAATTACAAGAAAGTTTCCGATATCATTTCTTGAATCTCTTTAGGCTTACACAGAGGTATTCCATTTTGTGAGTCTAATCTTATAGTATTATAATGAATTTATTTATTTATTCATTTATCTGTTTGTTTGCGGGCTTTTTGGCGGTTAAATTTTATTTATATGACCCGCTTATTTTGTATGTATTTTTCATATTTGTGTCTGCCATTGAATGAATTTGTACAATAATTTCAGCCAAAATAAAAGATATACTTGTCTTATGTCTATATGAGTCCAAGATAATTGTATAGTTTTTAATTATTAAAAAGACATAATTATCGGCGAAGTTCGTTTCGTTTAGTATTTTCATTACGGTTAATTTACCTATAGAGTGAGTACTATTCTATTCACTATGTTCATTCATTGTTAGAAATTTGTTCGAAAAGTTTTTATATTTGTGTCTGACATTGAATGAATTTGTACAATAATTTCAGCTTTTTTTTTCTTTTTTCTTTTATTTTAGGCTGAAATTATTGTACAAATTCATTCAATGGCAGACACAAATATAAAAACTGTTCGAACAAATTTCTAACAATGAATGAACATAGCGAATAGAATACTACTCACTCTATAGGTAAATTAACCGTAATGAAAATACTAAACGAAACGAACTACGCCGATAATTATGCGTTTTTAATAATTAAAAACTGTACTTTGGAGACATCTTAAAATAAAATTTGTTCTAGTACGACCCTTTTAGCGGCAAAATATTACCCCTTATCCTGCCGAAAATCGCATAATATTTTCTCATCAGTATTAGTCCGTGGGCTAGCATAACCTCCCGTGCACCCCCACCTTCCATGTTAACATATTTTTTTGTCCTCCTATATATCCTCTTGAAGAAAAAACATACTAACATTGAAAATTTTCGGACGAACTTGCGTTTGAGGCTAATAATTACACCCTGTCGCAGCTTTTTGAGGTTTTTTGACCTTTTTCAATTTTTGTCTTTGCGAGCATTAATACAGCTTCTGTAAATGTTTTACGCGCCTTTTGTGTTTTTCCACAATTTGTAAATTTACAATATCACTCGTAGGTTTAAATAAAGAAAACATTGTTTGTAATTTAAAAATGCATTGCATTATTTTAATTTGTCAGTATGCTTCGTTGTGTTCTCATCAGCCAAAGAGATGGAGTGTAAAATATTTCTTGGTGACCTCCACGAATCTATTAGACGGGGCTTTGTAATGCTGGTCAGATCCTACTTTAACCACACCAACAGAAGCATATGGAGAACAATGGTCACGTGCTACAGATGGGAAAGAGTTGAATATATCCTGTGCCTTTTTCGCTCGGTAATAAACTCCTCGCTTCTCTGTTTCATCAAAGTCACGTCGTCCTCCATGACTGAAATACAAAAAATAATAAGTATTTATCAGATACTAGTAAGGGTTAAACTTTGTGTTTGCTTAGCGTATGTTTTGTCTAAAAAAGCATTTTTAATATCCTCCATCCCATATATGAAATGGTGATTCACTGAATTATGGTGTCCCTTGGTTTTCTTTTGTACATTCCGTGTTGCTCATCTTTTTTTGGTATTCTGTTTTTTGTAATAGCTTGTGTCTCTGGATTGTCAATTCATGGTTGCCTCTTCGATTCTCTCTAATGTGTATGTCAAGCCATACCGGTATAACGTCCCACACATCGATTCGTTACCATAAACCCTATCTGACTTATTTGAACAAGCTTTGACATCTTATATGAGTCACCTTGACATTTGTTTCACAACAGATGGGTGAGGTCATACAATAATAAGAATGTGGAGACTCCGTCGAGACTTTTCAGACATTGCTAAGAAGAATTTGAAGATAACAAAGGGTTAATCATAATCCGTAAATCTAAGGACAGAAAACGCAATGGCGAAAAGAGAAGGGACAAAAGGACAAACAACGATCGACAAGACATACATATACCGGTAAAACTAAAGATCGAGTAACACGAAGCCCACTAAAACCCGGAGTGGACTCATGTGCTCCGGAAGGGTAACGAGTTCCTGCTCCACTAGTGGCGTCCGTCGTGTTAATCTATTTTACAAACCCGGTGATAAGTCATGAATGAGGAAATGATCGGGATTTTTTTACGACAAGTGGAACAAGCGTTAAAAATATGGAGTAATATTCAGGCAATGTTGAGACGAGCTAGATTTTGTCGACTATTTTGTAGTGTTTCTTGTCACTTCGTTATTTTCTCTCATTAACGCGATGATTACATTTTTCCAATAGTCAACTTTCCCTTTACCAGTAGCAATATTCCAGCATTACCAGCGTATGAAGTTAACATTTCACAACTCATACGTTATTCTAGAGCTTGTGCCCAGTACAGTGATTTTCTGGGCAGCACTCAGGTGCTTACGCAAAAACTACTCAAACAAGGCTACATTGCTCCTAGGTTGAAGTCATGGCTACAAACATTCTATGGTCGTCACCACAATCTTGTTGACCGTTACAAAATATCCATATCTCAAATGACAATGGATCTTTTACTTTATATTTAAATGTTTTCTTTCCTCTATCACTGCCAAGACTTTTTACCGGACTCCGACGACTGTATATATGAGCAACGCGGCGAGCGTATTATAGGAACAGAAACTTCGAAGCCTTCGCGAGGACCTGAGTTAACCAGCACCCCTATTTGGTGTGGGTCTGTGTTGCTAATCATCTTAGTTTTTTGTGCTGTCCTATTATGTGTCTGTACGTCCTGAATTTCGTGTTGTGATGTCCGTTACGATTTTCGCATGAAAACGACGTTCGGTTCGTCTTTACCTCCAGTTGTTTGTATGAGAGATCATGTATTATTTACGTTATTTGTGTTTGTCTGTGTATCGTGGTTTCCAGTACATATTGTGTTGTGTTTTTGCTTTGTTTTTCTCAGTCTTGTTCAATCTATGTTGCCAGTTCCACTGGATTGTCCATATTTGATTGCCCCTTCGTTATTCTCTAACGTTTATTAGGCACATACTTCAAATTGAATTTGCTAACTTTATGTGTTTTGAGTTTTGACTTTCCGATTCTGATATATCTAACAGTCGAAATACGGTAGTATAATCTGATGGGAAAGACGGTAATTTATATTTACGTTTGCTGTCAATGTCGCACACACTTTATGCTGCCAAACTTGAGTAGACGATAACTCATCAACATGTACTTTTACGACGGGAAAGTCAGTCTTATTGATAAAGCATCCGTAACAATAATATTGTGTTTGCACGTTAAAATTGCACATCGCATATTTATTAATTTGGGATATGTTGATTATTTTCAGTGCATACAGATGATTAAAACGTTAACAACCGTGTAAATAATTTTGTTTTGCAATTTAATGAATGGCTCGTTTGTTTGCAAAGCGAAAGAAGGACGTCATAATAGAATGTATTACATACTTACGTGTGATGTTGTGTACTGTCTGATATAGATGATAAGGTATGTTGTGCTGTGGTGATACTCATCGGTCTTTTAGTTTTATCTACACTTGCCACGACAATGTTTCTTCCATGGTTTCTGAACTTAATTACACCACTACATTCATGCACATAATGGACGTCGCTACCAGAGATATCTTTGTATATAAGAACCATCCAGTCACGCCAGAAATATTTAGTTGTTAGGAAGTGATAAAGGCTGTTGGTAAAGTCGTTGTTATGTAAATTAGAATGGTCTCCAGCATACCTCTCAATATCTTTGTTAGATTGAGCGTGATATTTACTAGCTACTAAATTATCTATATAGCTCATTTTAGATCTAACTTTGGATATCTTTTGCACCCATTCGGTCTTTGTTAAGTCATAGACAGAATCATATCCCTTTGCTTTAAGATATGCTAATTCTATTTTTGATGCTTGCAGCAGTAATTTCAGAAGTCCCAACATGAATACTTGCGTCTTTTTTCGATCGTTCTCTGTATACTGCATTGCCGCCTCTCCCAAGCTTTCAGTGAAGACATTATTTGAGTTCATGATTCCATCATATAATTTTTGGCCACTATTTTGAAAGTCAGATTCGTAATTGGAAATAAAAATTCTTTTCATGTGTTTGGCTGCTGAGGATGGTGCGTTATAAAGCTTTTCAAATTGTGCCCCCACGGCAAAGATTTTCTGTTCTATTATACCAAACTCAATTTGAACGTGAACGTAATCAATTTTTCTGTTGACATCTGAAAATTGTCCATCTATGCGGTCGAAACGGGTGTCTATGTGCTTCAACATTTGCTTCATGAATGTGAATTGTGCAGGTTCCTGATTCCCAAAAAGTCCAATAATTAATCCTACAATTGGCCCTATGGCACCTAAGTATGGTCCAATAGCTTTCGTAAGCTGTGTCAGAGACTTTGTGAAGTCACCCTTCTCAATAAAGTCACTGAGAGTCGATGCTACTTTTAGGCCATCGTTGATAGATGCTTTATCTTTGGCAGAAAGGCTAGCAGAAACCAATCCTATGGCTGCCACATAAATGGCAACCGTCGAAAATAGAGTCCACTTCATCTCCTATATAGAAGTACAAATATTTTTGGCTTGGTTTAGTTTATGGTGCTTAACGCCACTTTCAACAATAATTCGGCTATATCCCGGTGGTCAGTTTTATTGGTGGAGGAAACCGGAGTACCCGGAGAAAACCACCGACATGTTGCAAGTCACTGACAAGCTTCATCACATAATGTGTTATCGAGTACACTTCGCCATGAACGGGGTTCAAACTCACAACTTTAGTGGTGATATGCACTGATTGTACATGTAGTTGTAAATCCAACTACAATACGATCACGACGGCCCCTACAAATGTAGTCAAAGTATATTTATCATATACCTCAGTAATTATTTTTCAACAAAATTGTTAACAAACAAACGTGGTGTTTAACTGTAACACGACGGGTGTCACTTTTGGAACAGAAACTCTTAACCCTTACGAAGCACCAGAGCTCACCCCCTGTTTTTTGTACGGTTCATGTTGTAGTTGCATACTAAATGTTCCAAATATGACCGATGTAATGGATTTACAAATCACAACTTTTAAATAATATTATAATATAATGAAACAATTGTAGCATTTTTATATCGGTCAATTTACACTTATTGACTGGCATAATGGCGACAGCAAGTTCAGTGTCCTCCTGGGACATCAACAATTAACTTGCTCCCACCCAAATATCCAGTCAACAAGTGATTTGTTATGCCGAACAGCATGAGACATTACAATACCATGGAAAGAAACAGAACCTGCTCGCCCTGTCTGTTGTTTTCTTCGGGTTTCGGTATTTTAGTTCAGCATAGGAAAAATCCCGAAACGTTTGAATCTTCATTACGATGCCTCCTCCAAGGAATAAAAAAGAATAGAACTCCGTGAAAATATATCACGTCTCCGGTGAAGAGCACAGGAGATGTGAATAGTCTTCTGGTGAATAGTTCATTCCACAATGTACTAGTTTAGTTTGTTTGTTTTATGGTGCTTAACGCCACTTTCAACAAAATTTCAGCTATATCGTGGAGGTAAGTTTTCTAGGTGGAGGAAGCCGGAAGACCCGGAGAAAACCACCGACGCCAGTCACTGACAAACTTTATCACATAATGTTGAACACCTAACTCTCACTGGGAGTCGAACCCACAACATCAGTGGTGATAGGCACAGATTGCATGGGTAGTTGTCAAACCAGCTACCATACGATCACGGCCACGACTGCCCCTTAATATACCAGTAAATAAAATATTAATGAACATGTTTTTATAATAGGGAAACTTATACTGAGGTAAAATTAATTGGTTTTTGTATCGATTGATGAAAGTATATCTCCCTCGCACTTCGTATTCCGTAGATATATACTTTCATCGGGCCGAAAAAAACTGACCTCATCTAAAGGCTACAATTGCATTATGTCCAATAAGATAATAATAGGATTAATATATACAAAATTGAAGATCACTATTACCTTTGATTGTCAGTGAAGATCTGATGATTCTAATTTTATGCCAGTTAATTTATTATATCTTCTTATCAGATGACACAATTTTATTTCCTGAGATGAACAACATATGCGAAACGTCTCGATTGCAACGTTTGTTGGACATCACGTATTAACAGGTTTCTATAGTAACGGTAAAGATTCATGTACCAACTATTCTCAAATTAAATTGTTACAATGAAAGGAATCTTTCTTAAATTAAATTATAAGTGCAAAGTTAGACATTCTCTGACACTGGGAGTGTGGCCAGGTGCTCCTAAAGGCCTAGCATATCCTGTCTCATTTGTGGCACCGTCATGAAGTCACAATTCCATTGGAGGAGGGGGATGTGATCGTATGGTAGTTTGATTTACAACTACCTATGTAATCAGTGCATATCACCACCTAAGTTGTGAGTTCGAACCCCGTTCATGGCGAGTTGTACTGGATATAAAATTTAGTAATAAAGTTTGTCAGTGACTTCCGACAGGTCGGTAAATTTCTCCGGGTACTCCTGTTTCCTCCTCCAATATAAATTGACCGCCACGATATGACTTAAATATTGTTGACCGTGGCGTTAAACACCATAAACCAAACCAAACCATTGGAGGAATCAGAGATCAAGATAATTTTGGACATATGTGTACATCTAGATGTACATTTAGAATTTTGTATGGATGAACCAACGCATGACGATCATAGAATTAACCATCGTCAGTCAGGTCAATAAAGATGCTACGAAAAAAAAATATGATCGAATGTCATAAACCATAAACCAACAGAACAATAAACAACGACAGTCATTTTTTTAAATCTATTGTGAAAATAGTCATTAGACAGATTATGTTTGCTTCTTTCAGAGAATAGACACTCTCAAGAGCCTGTTATAGATCTTCTGATTTTAAATTCGACTTCTAAACTATAATAAATAGAAATGTAAGTCAGAAGTTTTGTTCAACTTATTGTTTTTTTTTGCTTTTGTTTTGTTTTGTTTTTGTTTTGTTTGTTTTTGTTTTATTTTGTTTTGTTTTTTTGTTGCTATTGTTGTTTTTATATTGTTTTTTGCTTTTGCTTTTTTTGATACAACTTCTATCTTAAATTCAGTGTGTGTGTGGGGGGGGGGGGGGGGGGGGGCGCAAGCATAATTTGACCAACCAAAGGAACTTGCCAACCAAAGGAACTTCCGAGAAGATTTGATTGTACTTTTTGCCAATATATGTATTATCGGTATACATCGGCTGATGCAAAATTTAGTTTACAACCGGTTTTTAGTTCGTGTAGCTTATATATTTAGTCTTTTTTCTCTGTAGAGTTTTGTAGATCAGATCATTGTTTGGCCTTTTTCCTTTGACTATTGTATTGTCTGTCCTCCTTCAATTTACAGCTTCTGATTATCCCTTTGATGTCTACAAATAAAAACAAAGATACCAAATTTATTGCGCACGACGCGTTGATGGAATAACCTTCATCGGGTACTCTCTATGCGAACAGATTACAAAGCCAACTTTCGTTAGAACTACTCATTGCTCAGTTTAAATTTGAGGTAATTATTAACTTAAAATAAAGCAAAAAAAAGCAATTAAAGAAAATTCTATTTTTTCATAAGGGTGGCCAAATAGAATGTAGAGTGGGACTGTGGTATATTTTAAACGGGGACAATCCAACGACGATCTCAGCAAAGCTTGGTGTAATTTGGTACAGCGAGAAGATTTAATTGTGATCTATGTCATCAAAATATGCCTAATTTGCATAATCGGTCTAAATCGGCAGAAAGAAAAAAATCAGAGAAAAAAAACCGGAATGGAATGTACGTTAAGCTACTCATGGCCATGCAGCAGTAGTTCAATTTTGAGCTCATTTAGATTTGCAAAAAGACTGCAATAGAAAATTTAAAAAAATCTTTTATCCTTGACCATCGTCATGAATGGAGGATGGAGCTGTCGGACACAATTTTGATAGGGAACAGACAACCCAAGGACCATCCAAGCAAATGTTTGGTTTAATTTGGTCTAGTGATTTTAGATTTAAAAAAGTGAGAAATGTATGACATATGACGGACGTCAAGTGATAGGAAAACCTTGTATGGCATTTTGGTTAGCGTGTTTAGCAAAGAGTTTCAACAATATTTCAGCTATATCATGACGATCAGTTTTATTGGTGGAGGAAACCAGAGTACCCAGAGAAACCCCCCACCTGCCACAAGTCACTGACACATTTTATTACACAATGTTGTATCGAGTACACCTCGCCATGAGCTGGATTCACACTGACAATGTGAGTGGATAGGCACTGAGTCCATAGATAGTTGTAAATCCAAGTATCATACGATTTCGACTACGACGGCCCTCGTATGGCCTTTGTCCAAGAACGATATAACGCACAAAACATTTATAAAACCTACAAGTATGTACGAGGATTTCAAGCAATATTTCAGTAAAATCGTAGAGGTAAGTTCTATAAGCGTATGGTACTTCTAGAAATCCGGAGAAAACACAGACACGTATCGCGAGTAACGGACACACATTAGTTGTCAAAGAGTTGTATCGAGTACACCTCGTCACGATCAGGACTCGAACTCGAAACTTGGCACTGTTAATATCACACTACTATACGGTCACCGTTGTTGTATTCTGAATATGAAATGTTCAATATATAAAGACATTAATCATTATCAATTCCGAACCGTATGATCTTTCTGTGTGTTGTCAGGAAAAACAGAAAGTAGAACCGTGATCTTGATCTGTTGAAACTGAATGATTTGGCATAATCAGGTAACAATATAAACACGTGTGATCAGGACCTTAAAATTTAATTACTCCAAATAGTCTTGTCAAGTTAAGTTCAATTTCTGGCTTCAAGCCCACAAATTTCATCTTAGAGCATATTCTAAGTTCAAAAGAAAATATTTATTAGTAATATATTGGAATAAGGATTAAGAGTATTTTTTTTGTATTTTAATAGTTGCCGGAATCGTTGTTAAAAGAGAGAACCCAATGGGTAATCTGAATCCGTAAATGGAAGGACAGACAACACAATGACAAAATGAAAAATAATCTACAGAACACTACAAAGAAACCTCGAGCAACACGATCCCCGCTAAAACCAGAGATGAACTCAGGTGCTCTTTAAGGGTAAGCAGGTCGTGCTCCACTAGTGGCACCCGTCATGTTTCTCTATTTACAAATCCAGTGATAAGTCATGGATGAGGAAACGCCCAAATTGTGATTACGACAAACGGAACATATCTATGGTCATTTGTGACACAGGTACTACGTAAATGTCAACCGTAAAACATTCCAAGTGATGACTGCAACTTATCCAATAGGAAACCTTGGTTCAGTAGCTTCCTTGTTAGCAGCAACCCTCTATCAAGGAAATTCCGATAGCAACCACAAACTCTGGAATATCGTATCAACTGAGAGATATATATACTCCATATGCAGGTGCTGCTGAAATGACGCAACATATAAAAAAGGTCACGATGGCAAAATTGAAATCATCTTTTTTGTCGTAAAATTTCGTTCTTATCCGAGTCTCACTGTCAATCTTGAGGTGTAGGTCAAGGTATGAAGCATACCTGTATCTGTGGTATCCTTTATTGAAAGCTGAATGTGATAGATGCGAACAACATAATTACTAAACTTCTAATTATTCAATGAAAGGACATCGTCTGTATAGCGGAACCTTATATTAAAGGATCGGGCTAGCATTGCTTTGTTTTTCTTGAGAATCCCCAGTATGAAGTTAACCTCATACGAACAAAGGAGCAAGTCGACGGGAAGAGGAGCCGTTTGTACCCATATGTATGCTGACTGTCTGTTGAAAACACGTACACCAAGCATAAGCAAACTGTTGTCAATCAGAAACGCGAGCATTTTGATGATATCAGTTTCAGAGAACTTTGTTTTGGCAGAATCAGGGTGTGTTTGTTTTACAAAATAAGATTTGTATCTTCCTAAAACAATGTAATTATATAAGCCACGGCTGATCACGTTCCGATGCTCCTGACTCATCATCCGTGCCATGGGTCAATTGACACAATTACATTCGTTTCAGAGTTGTACGGTTACCGATCCGGCACTTAGAAGTTGCTATGGCAAAAGAACATTACCCATATTTTTGATTGGTCTGTAGGTTATAAAAATGTTTTTTTAATGATATAAAACTATGTTTTTTTCTATGTAATATCCAAATAAAATATCAAAGTAGTGTAAAGTAATTTTCTGGTCTACTAGAATATAATATTATAGGATTAAGCGCTTCTTTTCAGGAGTTCATGCCTGTGGAAACGGTACCGATGCAATTACAAACTGAATAAATGTCCGAAGGACGTCTATGTAAAGTTTGTGAGTGCATCGGCACCGCTTACACATGCATGCACTCCTGAACATAACCGTTTAATACCTATAATTCTTCAAATTGAATCTTTTCGTTATTCTTTATTATTAAACTGATTTCAAGGTTGCTTTCAATCGGGCACTATCGTAATTTCCCGTCGGCGGTCGTCATATTGTTTATGCTGGTTATGCAAAAAAGTTCATCCAGTTAAATCAGTACTAAAATATATGATAAACGGGACGACTTCAATTTTAAAATCATAAATATTCCAAATATGTGCAGCAATATACCAGCTTCTCCTGCATATGGTGTTTACATCTCGCAATTGATTCGCTATGCAAGGGACAGTAGCAATTATTCTGATTTCCTGAAACGTTATCTTCATCTGAGAAACAGGCTACTGGACCAGGGCTATAAACAGATTCGCCTTATTCGATCTCTTAAAATGTTTATATTCCGATACCAAGATCTTGTCGAAATATATTCCGTCTCTGCAGAAAAGATTATAAACGATCGATTTTCATATAGTGAAAATGTATAAAGATAAGTGGTCAAAAACAAAAATGTCAAAAATATTTTTTATCAATGTGTGACGTAAAAATGTTTTTGACATTGACTTCCCTGAGCTTGGTGCTGTTATGACAACTGTTTTACCTGTTTTGTTCAAGTATTGTTATAAATACTGTTATAGTGACAGCCGGAAACTTTGAGCCGTAATGAAAGGGCGAGGTTTGGCGCTTTAAAATCTGATTCAACCCACCATTTCTATAGAAATGCCTGTACCAAGTCAGGGTCATTACGGTTTTCACAGTTTTCCGGTTGTTGACTGATTTTGTCTGTTTATATACTTATGAGTTTTGACTTTCCCTTTGTAAGATTGCTCGGAGTTCGGTAATTTGGTTATTACCCTTATTTATTAACGGATCTAAAACGCAAAAAAGTTCATCGAGTTATGAACGAATCCAAAACAAACAGGTGATGATGCTCTTGTTCAATCAAAAGGCACGAAAGCGATATACAATGTACATTAATTTTATAAGAATTATATAAGCAATTTTAATATGGAGTAGGCATTGCCTAGATGCGAGCACAGCATTTCTGTCTGGCCAGTGTGAATATATTTGAGTGAAAGTTGAATATCACAACATAATATGAGTAGGCATGGCCTATAGAGAGGACATTAGTATTTGAAATTAAATGATATCCCCTATATGACATCCATTGGAAAGTTAAATGAAGTAGAATAGAAAAGTATGAGAAAAAAGTATGGAATCTTTTATTGTTGGACTAGGGACAGTGCAAACATTGAAGACTAACTAGTACTAGTACGCGGGTGGTATCAACCATTATAAAGCCTAAAGGGGGTAGTAGACGCCGGTGTCTGTAAAATGAAAGTATGGTCTTTTAAGTCATAAGAAAAGAGTTTCATTACGAAAATATCAATTAATGTAACCAACATACATAAGCAATATTGGCCTATAACATGCTATGTACAGCCGATATATATTCATGAAGTGTAAATGATGAATGACGTACGGTCAGGGCCGTCTTGTCTGCAAAATAGGCCCCGGGCAAAGCAGTGCACTGAGGCCCATATCTATACAAACACTCGCAGAAATAAAATTATATATGGTCGATCAAATTAAACATATATTTCTTGTATTGATACTTCCAACAAAATCAGTGTTTAAAAATAAAAAATTATGCCGTATACAACATACATAGATTAGCATGGGGTTCATTTGCTTTTGGGACCACCATTGTGCCCATACATAAGACCGCACTGCGTACGGTTACTTTAATACTGATAATGTTCATTTCGACATTTTAAAGTATGTGTATTTGGGCCAATATTATGCTATCTCCAAGTGAACAAAATAGTTTTTAATTTGAAAAGAATTATATAGGTACCGCTTTCATCAGACATGTCTCTGCTTTCACATACAAAATATTTATCAATATTCAATATTTTTTTATCGGAAAAAGCACAGTAGAGGCGTGATATATATATTAAGGCAATATTCAGTATCGAAATCATACTCTTTAAAATTATCTGTGACAAGATTATACAGGCATATATTCCTTCTTGTGTAATGTTATTACCTTTTAAAGTTTCAACAACAAGCTGGTTAATAATTTTATAGCATTTATTTTAGAAAGACTGAGTTTAATAAATAATAACAGATATACATATAGTATAAACGGCATAATTAATAGTTAAATAAATAAAATTCATTGTGTCTTACTATTCTAAACCATTGTCGGCAGATGTTGGTAGTATTCAAATATTTTGTAGGATCAGACTGACGGAAAATTTAAGATGAATAAACAAATGGGTACTGATAGAAATAATTAACACTAACAGAAATAAGGAAAAAGTCACGCGTTCCTTGTTCCTTGCAAGCACATCATGGTTAGAAAATGTTTGTTACTTAGCCAAAGAAATAATAAATGCAAAAATTGTATGAAAATGAAAAATGTTAATGTTCACCACAAAATGAAAAATGTTAATGTTCACCACTATCATTTCTTATCAGAGACATATGAGCCGGTGGTAAGGGACACATGCCCCCCCCCCCCCCCTTTGGCAAAATTTTAAAAAGCTGGATTTTTAGTATACTTTAGGATTTTTGTGATATTTATTTGGAGTTACCATTATTCAACACAACTAAACCGTACGAAAAGTAGGAATTAAGTATATATATGAACAGGTGTCATCCCTTGTGATATTTTAGTACCGCACATTGATAGTAGGGTTAAAATTATTGATAACGAAAGGCCGGAAGCAGGAACCTGTGATCTCCTCCTAGTTATTGTACGTGTACTATAGATGCGTATTAAAAAATATTGATGACATTGTCATCTTTGCGTGTCAGTTGTGACCCAAATACGATTTCAATGCTGACCTTTACTTGTTGCAACGTAAAATATGACGATGAATGGTGGCCAGATTCGTTTTTATTTACGCATTTATTGTAAAACTTTAGGAATATTGTGGTAGATGTACAAATAATCTTGGAGACAGGAATTGTGTTTGGATTTCTTTTAAACTGGTAAGTCATATATACAGTAACGAAATGTCAATATAAATCTGGAGTTCGACAGTGCAATGCAGTTGGGCGTGACATGAAATGTCCATACGTCAAAAAATGACCAGATTCGTGTTGTCTTTTAAAGAGTCATTCACAGTGATAAAAAAATGAACAGTTGTTGTCCTTAACCTGATAGTCCATGTTAACATAAAGTCCTTTCAGTACGCCAGTGTTGTATTAATCAAAGTTTTGATTGACCCGAGTAAATATTTAGACCACCCGCGTAGATTCTGCAAAAGATAAAACAAAACTAAAACACACCAAGGCGAGTTTTTCTACATCGGCTGCAAATGGTCCAAAAAATAAATTTGATATTTTCTGAAAATATTGTAGTTCAAAATTAAGTCAAATTTATTCTATAATTATCTTTTACTAATCCGTAACTAGAAAGGTTTTTATCTAATAATCTGGACACGCTTGAAAAAAGTGCTGTGTTTGTTTACATGTCGTCACGATTTACGGAATTGACGCAGTTGCAAATGAAATAGATGTCGTTTTGAAATTTTTTGACTCGGGAATGAAAATACAAGATTTTAATTAAAATTCCGCGAAATGTTGTTGACGACTTTGGCCTATGTCTATGAATAACATGACGTCATGAATTTGATAGCGAGATGTCATTCTGATTAATTTAACAATGTATGCACCTTTTATTGTCTTTTGTTACTTAAATAGCATTTTTTAGAAGTTCATGATATCATTTTAGTTTTAAAATCATTTATTGGAGACTTTTTTTTATATTTTTGGCATTCTCTCCGGGGCTGCCAATTTTTATCAATTTCCGGACGAAAGGATTTCAATCTCATCATAAGGAAGATTGTGTATTCAATGCGCATGCCCATGTTGCTGTAGAGCTCTCTGTGCTCGCTATGATAATTATATAAGCAATTTTATAAGAATTATATAAGCATGTTGATATAACATGTGAACCTAGCTTGACCGGCCTATTTGGAGTAATTCTATTTTTAGGTCATGGTTACACGTGTTTACCTATTGAGATAAGTATGCCAAATCATTCAGTTTCAACAGATCAAGGTCACAGTTCTACTTTCTGTTTGTCCTGATAACGTAGATAAAGATAGAGCACACGGTTCGGAATTGATAATGATTAATGTCTTTATATATTGAACATTTCACATTCGGAACATGGTAATTGTGGTCACTATTATATCGTAGTGTAATATTAACACCACCACGTTTTGAGTTAGAGTCCTGATCGTGACGACGTGTACTCGATGCAACCCGTTGACAACTAATGTTTGTCCGTGACTCGCGGCACATGTCTCCGGGTACTAGAAGTATCATACACCTATAGAACTGACCTCTACGATTTTAATAATGATTAGCGTCTTTATATATTGCACATTTCCCATTCGGAACACGGTAATTGTGGCCACTATTATATAGTAGCGTTGTATTAACACAAAAGGTGTGAGTTCAATTCCCGTCTATGACGAGGGGTTGGGGTTATGGTGTTTAACGCAACTTTCAAAAATATTTCAGCTATATCGTGGCGGTGGAGGGAATCGGAGTACCTAGAGAAAATCACCGACTGC
The DNA here is from genome assembly GCA_963680875.1 of Bathymodiolus brooksi. NCBI lineage: Eukaryota > Metazoa > Mollusca > Bivalvia > Mytilida > Modiolidae > Bathymodiolus > Bathymodiolus brooksi. The sequence continues at coordinate 14,614,407 of OY804590.1, forward strand.
CGCATATCACTGACAAACCAGTGACGAGGTGTACTCGATACAACGTTTGGTCAACAATGTAGCGTTCGAATAGAATAATGCGTGCAATTAAAACGTAATTATCAAATTTAGTGCACACGACGCGTTTCGGGAATAACCGCCATCAGGTTATTTGATTAACCTAACTATTTGATAGCCCAATAACTTAAAGATCTTTGTAAAGCAAGAAAACCAAAGGGCATAAACAGAATAGCCAAAATATGATAATGTCACATATGCCTGAGGGAGCAGAACCTTAGTAACTCTTGTATCAGATTTGAGCATGGGCAATTTTGTCGGCACATGTAGCCTGACTGAACCACTAGAATCAAACAATAGTGGAAGACATTAGAATGGATGTACTGGTGTTAATGTAGATACTTGGCGAAAGAAATATATCGAGGAAATAAATTCTCCCGTCAATTACCTGTAGTCTTTGAGGCTATTGTAATATATTTACAATAATTGTAGACATGTCAAAAGCGCTAAGCTAAATATTCCCCAAACTATCATAAAAAAACATAAAACGACGTACACGCATATACAAAAACATAAAACGACGTACACGCATATACAAAAACATAAAACGACGTACACGCATATACAAAAACATAAAACGACGTACACGCATATACAAAAACATAAAACGACGTACACGCATATACAAAAACATAAAACGACGTACACGCATATACAAAAACAAAACGTAACGAAACCTGTATATATACCCCATGATATACCTCGTCTGTTGGTGATGTTTTGACAACAGCTGTTGAAGTCAAAATAATGTCACTGTGGTACAAGGTTATCGTCTGTTGATGGTTATTTGACACCACATGTCGAAGTCAAAATAATGTCACTGGGGTACAAAGTTATTGTCTGTTGTTGTTACCATCTGTCGAGGTCAGAATAATGTCAGTGGGGTACAAAGTTATCGTCTGTTATTGGTTACCATCTGTCAAGGTCAGAATAATGTCACTGTGGTACAAAGTTATCGACTGTTGTTGGTTATTTGACACCACATGTCAAAGTCAAAATAATGTCACTGTGGTACAAGGTTATCGTCTGTTGTTGGTTATTTGACACCACCTGTCGAAGTAAAAATAATGTCACTGGGGTACAAAGTTATCGTCTGTTGTTGGTTATTTGACACCACCTGTCGAAGTCTAAATAATGTCACTGGGGTGCAAAGTTATCGTCTGTTGTTGGTTATTTGACACCACCTGTCGAAGTCTAAATAATGTTACTGGGGTACAAAGTTATTGTCTGTTGTTGTTACCATCTGTCGAGGTCAGAATAATGTCAGTGGGGTACAAAGTTATCGTCTGTTGTTGGTTACCATCTGTCAAGGTCAGAATAATGTCACTGTGGTACAAAGTTATCGACTGTTGTTGGTTATTTGACACCACGTGTCAAAGTCAAAATAATGTCACTGTGGTACAAGGTTATCGTCTGTTGTTGGTTATTTGACACCACCTGTCGAAGTCTAAATAATGTCACTGGGGTACAAAGTTATCGTCTGTTGTTGGTTATTTGACACCACCTGTCGAAGTCTAAATAATGTTACTGGGGTGCAAAGTTATCGTCTGTTGTTGGTTATTTGACACCACCTGTCGAAGTCTAAATAATGTTACTGGGGTACAAAGTTATTGTCTGTTGTTGTTACCATCTGTCGAGGTCAGAATAATGTTACTGGGGTACAAAGTTATTGTCTGTTGTTGTTACCATCTGTTGAGGTCAGAATAATGTCACTGGGGTACAAAGTTATCGTCTGTTGTGGTTATTTGACACCACATGTCGAAGTCTAAATAATGTTACTGGGGTACAAAGTTATTGTCTGTTGTTGGTTATTTGACACCACCTGTCGAAGTCTAAATAATGTCACTGGGGTACAAAGTTATCGTCTGTTGTTGGTTATTTGACACCACCTGTCGAAGTCTAAATAATGTCACTGGGGTACAAAGTTATCGTCTGTTGTTGGTTATTTGACACCACCTGTCGAAGTCTAAATAATGTTACTGGGGTGCAAAGTTATCGTCTGTTGTTGGTTATTTGACACCACCTGTCGAAGTCTAAATAATGTTACTGGGGTACAAAGTTATTGTCTGTTGTTGTTACCATCTGTCGAGGTCAGAATAATGTTACTGGGGTACAAAGTTATTGTCTGTTGTTGTTACCATCTGTTGAGGTCAGAATAATGTCACTGGGGTACAAAGTTATCGTCTGTTGTGGTTATTTGACACCACATGTCGAAGTCTAAATAATGTTACTGGGGTACAAAGTTATTGTCTGTTGTTGTTACCATCTGTCGAGGTCAGAATAATGTTACTGGGGTACAAGTTATTGTCTGTTGTTGTTACCATCTGTCGAGGTCAGAATAATGTCACTGGGGTACAAAGTTATCGTCTGTTGTGGTTATTTGACACCACATGTCGAAGTCTAAATAATGTTACTGGGGTACAAAGTTATTGTCTGTTGTTGTTACCATCTGTCGAGGTCAGAATAATGTCAGTGGGGTACAAGGTTATCGTCTGTTGTTGGTTATTTGACACCACATGTCGAAGTAAAAATAAGGTCAATGGGGTACAAAGGTATCGACTGTTGTTGTTTACCACCTGTCGAGGTCAGAATAATGTCAGTGGGGTACAAAGTTATCGTCTGTTGTTGGTTTTTTGACACCACCTGTCGAAGTAAAATAATGTCACGGGAGTACAAAGTTATCTTCTGTTGTTTGTTATTTGATTTGCATTGTTCGTTGCACTTTGTATACCATATCAATATTATTGAGCTTTATTATGGCGGTTGTGATTCAAAGGTCGAACAGTATGTGTTATTTATTTTATTTGTGATTTGTTTGTGCATAGTGGTGTCCAACACATATTGTGCTTTGTTTTTTGTTTTTTTTTATCTTCGTCTTGTGTACCCTAAGTTGCCAGTATCGCTGAATTGTCCATGTTTGATTGCCCCTGCTGTATACTCTAACATTTATTCCTGATTTCGAAATCAAGATAATATATATTAGCCACACTGGCATGACAATCAAACAAAATTAAAAGAAAATTTACACAGTGATGGTCAAGTATTATGATCAAAACGAAAAATCACCTCTCACCTCAATTCATTGAACACAAAATAATAATTATGACGTCGGAAATCCAGGTCAATTTATTGTATGAGTTATGCCCATTATTGAATACCATAATATAAGTGTAAAATGTAGAACTTCGATAAAAGCGCGGTTCATTTGATTTCATTTGTATCAAATAAAAATGTAATCTTTTGAGGACGGTCTAAAGTTGAAGTCTCTCATTTTTATTTACAGCCATATCATTTCTTACTGATTAATTAATTATGCGTGTTCTTCTGTCCTGTAAGGAAAATATTATACTCGACATTCATATGTACTTAGACACGATAAATCAATTTGTTGCATTGTAATGAAGACGACGATCTTCTCAACAAAGGGTACACAAGTTACATGCAAAACCATCTCAAAACGCAATTACGATCTGGTCCTTTCCTCGTTCATGGTATAACAAATGATTTGTAACAAGAGTAAACGACAGGTGCAACCAGTGGAGCAGTAACTGCCGGAACACCTGCGTTCACTTCCTGTTTTAATGAGGTTAGTGTTACTCGATCTTTAGTTTTCTGTGTAGTGCTTTGTAGATCATTATTTGAACTTTTGTCGCTTTTCTATTGTATATTGTATTGTATGTACTTCTTCAATTTACGGCTTCTGATTACCCCAATGGCATCTTCAAACTTTTCTTAATATTCAATCGGGAGTAAATGTGGATGAGTATAATGCAGTATTTTTGGAAATGTGATAATTATAAATCAAGACGGGACTGTCGTGGCCGTGATCGTATGGTAGGTGGATTTACCTATCTACCTATGCAATCAGTGTCTATCACCACTGATGTTGTGAGATCGAATCTCGATCAGGGCGAGGTATATATCATTATGTGATAAAGTTTGTCGGTGACTTACGACAGGTCGGTGGTTTTTTCTGGGTCCTCCGGTGTCCTCCACCAACAAAACTGACCACCACGATATAACTGAAATATTGCTGAAAGTGGCGTTAAACGCCATCAAACAAACAAAAATATAATCCAAGACAAAGTGATATGATATTTATATATTAACAAAGCAAATAATAAATTGAACATATATATATATTTAACAAAAGAATCAATGTTCATCACAATGAAATATAAATAGACAACTATAGAAAAAACAATTCCCAGTTAAATAAGAGAGAGCACAATGGCATAGTGATTGAGTATGAGAATGTATGAAGTGTAATTCAAATCCAAAAAGCTAACATATACTTACATGACAGCATCATTTCACTAAGATGGGAGGTTTGAGACCATAACACTAGTTTAACCGCGCCACACTTTTAATTGGAGTGCCTATACCAAGCTAGGAAAGTGAGCAGTCATTTATTTATGTGCTAGGGGTATTGAATTGGCCTCTGTTTCTACTACTTTTTAATATGGTTTTGGAACTGTTGCGAGGATGGGATCTTTTTTGGTTTTGATATTTTGATATTTTGTATTCAGTAAAACGTCTTATTCCGTAATTTAATGCAACTAATTGTTAAACTGATAACTCAAAGGAGATTTAGGCTACCTTAGCAGATTTGTTTGGCTATTTTGTTTAGGCTCGTTGGTTTTCATGCTTCCAAAGAATTTTGAATTATTTGGCTCTCCAATATTGTAACTTTGAGCGTACCTGATGAAGGTTATTTCAGATACGCGTCATGTGCACTAAATTAGATATATACGGTTTCATAGCTATTAGTGTGTCGATACCTCTGCTGGTGGACAATTAGTCCTTGAGGGTATCATCCACTCAGCAAGCACTGCTTCGGTACTGGCATGGTTTATTAGATATATTTGTTATTGAAATTTACAGTTGCTAAATCATGTAATACTTATTAAAACTAAGGTACTCCTCCCTCAGACATAGGTGACATTAGCTGACGTTGGCTATTCTGTTTAGGCCATTTGTTTTTTTTTGTTCTCAAAGATTTAAAAAAAGTTTGATCTTGAGCGTACCTGATAAATATTATTCCAGAAACGCGTCATGTGCACAGCATTTGATATCTACGTTTTTATTATTCCAGAAACGGGTCGTGCGCACTAAATTTGATATCTACGTTTTTATTATTCCAGAAACGCGTCATGCACACTACATTTGATATCTACGTTTGTTCTTAAAATAGTGGTTCTGAACAGAATTACAATTCAATAGCTTGGCTGTTAGGATCTTCCTGGAATATCTAGAGAATACAAATTCAAGTTACATTAAGAGGAGTGTTTATTTTGTATATGACACGTCTAAGGTCAGAATTAGGTCCAGGACAGTGACTAGTGGAACAAAGTCCTGTATAAATACCTCACATTAATTATCACAGGTAAATGCTTATAAAGAAAATAACATTGTCTACTCTACTTTAACGTCAATCGACAGCCGGTTTTCTCAAAGGTCCACCCGGTCTGAATCCACACATGTACCTATATCAGCTCAATAGCTAATAAATTGTTCTGTTTCATTTCCGTCTATTATCTTTCTCACTCGTTCTGCATTTTGATTGCAGTATAAAAGCTTCATACAGGCATTCACGATGTACCCTGAACGCAACACTCGCACACCGCTATAGTCTCTCTTGTAAATGCCTCCAGTTTCTGGATCATGTAAAAAGTCCAAGTTTCCAATTACAAACCCATGATCATTAGCATCTTTATCAATGATGGTCTGTATGACACCGTAATATGTTTTAACTAACTGTGCGTTCTTCATCTTTGGGATAAATTTGGAAACTCCGTTTATGATACGTTGGCCTTTAGCTCGCTTATCGTGATCAGAAACATTGAAGTATATATCCGCCATATCCCCTTCGAAATCGTTAGAACTGCTAACGGCTACATTTGTTTCCGATGCATATGTGATCATTCCAACTCCGTCACCTTTGTTAGAAAACATACAAAAAGATCCCATACAGAAGAACATAGATGGCGCGTCCACTAATTCTATGGGTAGTAGTACCATGGCAATGGCTTTAACACGGTTGCAACTCTTAACATCCGTAACGCCGAGCATTTTATTGAACTTTGAAATGTTATACCATGATGCATTGACGACGACGTCAGCAGAGGTAGCGATTTGGTAGCCACTTTGGGATTCTGATTGAATTGAATATCCACTCTTGTTGACAGCACGGATCCCTGTGACCTCTGTGTTTAAATTTATCGTAATACGATTCTCGTGTTTTTGGAGTTCATTTATAAGGTATAGTCTAAATTGTTTCCAATTCAACAACTCTTCTGCAGTTTCAATGCCAATCTCGACATCGGCTTCTACAACGACATTTTGATATTCGTGTGGCTCTAGAATTCGATAAAATTCGTCAGGCGGCCCAAATAATTGGTATGTTTTATCTTGTAGTACAATTCTGATTTATTCGGCCCTTAAGGCATCATAGGTCTTTAGTATAGATTCTGTTGGAATTAAGGAGTTTTTCATTATAAAATATCGGCCCCTCCGCAATGGATGAGAATTACCCTTATCAATTTCTTGACGAAAGTTACCAAATCTCTTGGTAAAATCTAAGGTTGCGTGGAGGTAATAGATAGCAGTGCTTTGGTCAGCATAATGAAATCCCAGCCCCATTCGACCAGGCGTCGCATCACTACTTTCTTTCATTAGTTCAGCATTTTTCTCCAAGATCTGTACTTGGTATTTCCCGGTCTTAGCTAGTTCTAGAGCAGTACAACATCCGCCTACACCTCCTCCTATTATTGTTATATCTTGTTTTCTTGATAAATCCATGAATTTTTGATTTACAACATAATGTACAAATGTATTTCTTAAATATCTGTAAAAAAAAATAATAGTTTATCAATGTCAGGAATAATATGAAAACAAAACATACCACACTGTCGGAACAGTTCCAAAATCGACTAGAAAAATTGTATGTTTGTTTGATTGTTTGTTTGATAACGACACTTTCAACAATATTTCAGTTTTATCGTGGCGGTCAGTTTTATCGTGGCGGTCAGTTTTATTGCTGGAGGAAACCGGAGAAAACCACCGACCTGTCGTAAGTCACTGACAATCTTTATCACATAATGTTGTACATCTGATTGCATATGTAGTTGTAAATCTAACTACCATGCGATCTCGGCCATGACGGCCCCAGGAAGAAAAGCAAAGTCGATATCCTAACACACAAATACATGACCCATCACTTTCCTGTCTTGGTGCAGGCACTTCTATAAAGAAAAGGTGGCGGGATTATGCTAGCTTTATGGGCCCATACCTCCCGTTAAATGGTGCGGTGATGCAAGTGCTTTCCACATGTAAGTAAAATACCAACTCTGTTTAAAAGTACCAATTCTTTATTATAGATTATTGTATATTAACATTCACTCATAATAAATATGATATAATATATGTATTCCCACAGTAACAGTAAAATCAAACCATCTATGCTTGTCTTAGATTTTAAAAGGACGAAAATAATTAAGAAGATCATTGGACTGTTTAAAAACGTTTTATCTTTATCTATGCTTTATAGCAATACAAAATAATAATTCAAATTTTCTGAATGTTTCGGATATCTCATTATAATGTAATAAAAAATCCCGTATTTGAATTCTGTTTAAAACTTTTTGAAAAAAACCCAACATTATTGGGGAATAAAAACACCGCATTTGATCATGTCAGTAGTGGTGTTTGTGTGACTATGCCGAAGTTAACGTTAGCGTACATGATGAAGGTTATTCCAGATACGCGTCGTGTGCACTAAATTTGATATCTACGGTTTCATAGCTATTAGTGGGTCGATACCTCTGCTGGTGGACAATTAGTCCTTGAGGGTATCATCCACTCAGCAAGCACTGCTTCGGTACTGGCATGGTTTATTAGATACATTTGTTATTGAAATTTACAGTTGCTAAATCATGTAATACTTATTAAAACTAAGGTACTCCTCCCTCAGACATAGGTGACATTAGCTGACGTTGGCTATTCTGTTTAGGCCATTTGTTTTTTAGTTCCCAAAGATTTAAAAAAAATTTGATTTTGAGCGTACCTGATGAATATTATTCCAGAAACGCGTCATGCACACTACATAAGGGTAATAATAAAATTACCGAACTCGGAACAATCTTACAAAGGGAAAGTCAAAACTCATAAGTATATGAACAGACAAAATCAGTCAACAACCGGAAAACTGTGAAAACCGTAATGACCCTGACTTGGTACAGGCATTTCTAAAGAAATGGTGGGTTGAATCAGATTTTAAAGCGCCAAACCTCCTGCTCTCATTACGGTTCAAAGGTTCCGGCTGTCACTATAACAGTATTTAAATACAGGAACAAAATAGGTAAAACAGTTGTCAAAGCAGTACCATATTCGGTGACGTAAATGTCAAAAATATTTTTACGTCACACATTGATAAAGAAATATCCTTGACATTTTTCTTGACTTCTTTATCTTTATACATTTTCACTATATGAAAATGCATCGCTTATAATCGTTTCTGCAGAGACGGAATATATTTCGACAAGATCTTGGTATCGGAATATAAACTTTTTAAGAGATCGAATAAGGCGAATCTTTTTATAGCCCTGGTCCAGTAGCCTGTTTCTCAGATGAAGATGACGTTTCAGGAAATCAGAATAATTGCTACTGGCCCTTGCATAGCGAATCAATTGCGAGATGTAAACACCATATGTAGGAGAAGCTGGTATATTGCTGCACATGTTTGGAATATTTATGATTTTAAAATTGAAGTCGTCCCGTTTATCATAAATTTTAGTACTGAGTTGACCACTGTCGTCAAATTCGAGGTATAAGTCCAAAAATGATGCGGACGAAGCTGTATCTGTGGTCTCTTTAACTTCCAGCTCTGGAGGATATATCAATGGAAAAAATTCTGCAAATCTAGAATTATTGATAGATAAAACGTCATCAATATACCTGTATGTGAAATTAAAGGCTCTAGCCTCATGAATCTTCTTATCTTTTACAAGCTTTTGAAGAAACTCCGACTCATATGATTATAAAAATAAATCGGCTAGAAGAGGGGCACACTTCGTACTCATTGGTATGCCGACGACCTGCTGAAACAGTGTCCCTCCAAAGGAGACAAATATGTTATCGATGAGGAACTCCAGCATACTGATCACTTGTTCCTCGGAGTAGCATGTTTTACCTTTTTGAATTTTGTTTGAAAAATATGTGGAATTGTAGCCTAACACAACAAATTTTGAGCCATAGTTTCTATGACTAAAAGCTTTATGGATTGTTTCTCTTAAGCGGGTTTTTAATTTGTCATGCGGTAGGGTGGTATATCGAGTTGAAAAATCAAAAGTTTTGATGGAGGATACCTGAGAGAAAGATCTTGATTTCAGGTTATCCAAAAGATCTTTAGAGTTTTTCAAAATCCACATGTGATTTATGCCACTACGCGAGTAAACAGTTTCACAATATTTCTGTTGTCCCTCTTTTACTGCAGACAGAATCTTTGTCAGGTGAATAGACAATTCTTTCGTCGAACAAGTTGATGATCCCGCTATGTACCTTTCTTTGTATGGTGTCTTATGGAGTTTAGGTATCCAATATAAATAGGGTAAATCCTCAGACTCTTTACCAGAGGGAATGTTTAAAGAGGTCATGAATGATCTGTGGTTAGCTAGGATTTCATCTTTGTCGAACGAAGTTGGTTTGTATGTGGTATTACTAGAGGTGTTGCTATTTATGCCTAATTCCTTGATTAGGCATTCGAAGTAATATGATTTACATACAAACACGATATTGTTGGAAGCCTTGTCCACAGGAACGATAACATATTTGTCATGAAGAGAGGAAAGACACTTAACAGCTTCTTAGTCTTTAAATACAGACTTAGGTCGACTATTAACACAAATTTTGAGTTTGTGAATCCGACCTTGTACTAGAGACCTAATTGTTCTAACCCAGTCTGACAAGGACTCTAACTCAGGATCTTGGTCTACTTCTCTCTTCATCCACCTTCTGGCATAATCTTCAACAGCATCCATAATTATCTTGAAATTATGTTTCCAATTGATGTGTTGAGATTCTCTGAATTTAGGACCATGAGAAATCACCTTTCGGAGACTCTCATGTTGAATGATATTCAGATCACCAGTGATTACATGTCCAGATGGGTTGTATTGGAAAGGAGAGTGGGAGCAGTCACAAGTCAGAGGGTTCTTAAGGTACTCTTCTATGTTAATATCTTGCAATGCTTCTTTGTAGTTGAAAATTTTACGGCCAATGCTGTTAGTGTAGCTATAGGAGACAATGGAAACAGATTGATTTTTGAAATATGGTGGAATTTCTTTTACGACCTCTTTTCTATTAAGAATGTTGCTGATGTTAATAGCATCGATTCCTTTGTTAGCAAACGGAATATGGAGGAATGTTCTGTTGTTATCATGAAGAGATTCAGATCGAACTGGTTTAAAAAGACGAAAGGACGCCACGTCACATATAATACTAGACAATCTGTACTTAGGAGAAAAAGGATCTACGCCTCCTTTGTCAAGTCCAAAATCCCTAAGATCTTTGAGGTAGTTTACAGGTAGTGAAAATAAGATTGTACGAATGTGATGAATTCCAAGAGGTTTCTGTATATTAGAAAGTAAATCATTAAAAGTATCTTGTAACGTTCTTGGTTTAGAGGACTTTTTAACATTAGGATGTTGAATTCTTTTATGACCATGGCTACGTTTAGTTCTTGGAATAGTATTGAAACGACTCATCACGTTGATTTCGTTGCATCCAGGACTTGACAATTTCCCACTCCTTTGATGTTATCATTGCAACCGTAAGGTATTGCAGTGCCTAACTCTTTAATCCAAAACAACTCTCTATCGGTACGGTAAGGTGTACTAAGTATAGGACTGTTTGTATGATGGTAAATCTTCTCGATGATTCGAACTTTCATCGTCAAACAGCATATCTACATTTTTCTTAAAAGAGTGATTCTGAACAGAATTCCAGTTCAATAGCTTGGCTGTTAGGATCCTCCTGGAATATCTAGAGAATACAAATTCAAGTTACATTAAGAGGAGTGTTTATTTGTATATGACACGTCTAAGGTCAGAATTAGGTCCAGGACAGTGACTAGTGGAACAAAGTCCTGTATAAACACCTCACATTAATTATCACAGGTAAATGCTTATAAAGAAAATAACATTGTCTACTCTACTTTAACGTCAATCGACAGCCGGTTTTCTCAAAGGTCCACCCGGTCTGAATCCACACATGTACCTATATCAGCTCAATAGCTAATAAATTGTTCTGTTTCATTTCCGTCTATTATCTTTCTCACTCGTTCTGCATTTTGATTGCAGTATAAAAGCTTCATACAGACATTCACGATGTACTCTGCACGCAACACTCACCCACCGCTATAGTCTCTCTTGTAAATGCCTCCAGTTTACTGTAGCACCTTTTGAGTTGCAACATAATTGATTTGCACTTGTGCATGTTGCACGGTTTCGAATTCATATGTGAAAATAGATGTGATGATAAATAAGGTCACACAAAGCGATATATCTGACCAATGGAAATAGTATGTTGTCTTCGAGAGATTTCTCGGTTTATGTCCTATTTAAAGGAAGCGGTAACGACGATCTATAGTTATTGGTCAGTAGTGTTACGTACGTGTCAGTAGTGTTACGTACGATCCACCTGTTGCCTTGTGTGTCGACAATCATCGAACCCACATTACTGCAAATTAATAATGTTGTTTCACAGACTAGATGATCATTGACTACAACATTGTTAGTTTGAAGCCACTGTGCGGATCCCGATAATATCAGCCTTTACTTATTAATGTACTTTATGCACTCAAAATTACATCGTATGCAACATTAAGATTGCTGATGACTGTTCAAAAACAAAACAAAAATATTGAAAGCGACCATTCTTTAGTTAAAGAACTTGCCAGGAAAACAACGCTCATTCTGATGACCGATCAGAGATTCTGACAAACGCGGCCCAAATGTAAATACACAACACACCATGTAAGCATTGTAGTTGTTTCTGTACATCAATCACCATAATACCAATCACTAGCAACATTTAGAAACTTGAAATTATTGATACTGAAAGTTCGATGAGGCGATAAACGTTATAAAATACCGAAAGGGCAATCACAAATGGACAATCCAATGAAACTGAAGACGAAGAAAAACAAAACAAAAATACAACACGATATGCTTGGTGTAAGGGTGATATTAGATTCGTCAAGAAATACACAAATTAATGAATTATAGACATATGTTTGGTTTTCTAAACGTGCTAACTGTTCAGTCATGCACTACATACCGGTCGTCGATAATTTGCCTTTGCGTTCATTTCATTTAACCCTTGCTATGGCACAGGGAACGGTGTATATATACATGTATAATATATATTTATTTTCCTTCTGCTACAAGTTGTGGATTACGACATTTCACCACTCTAGATAGTTAAAATTGGTAAATGTAACTCTTGAGAGTGGAAAACAATATGATAATTCGCGGGTAGCAATAGAAGAATATGTTTCTCCTATGACCACATGACCAAAAACCTTCGAAATATTATCAGTGTTACTTCTCGTCGCTTAATTCAATCTGATTACACGATAATTTTAGGAGAAATTTTAAGAGACATGTTCAATTTGTGAACAGATTATACATATAACCTGGTTTTGGGCAGTTTACAATTAATAAACTGCGAAGCGGTTTATGAAAAGTTTTAACTGTTCCAAACCAGGTTATACAAAAATTGAACATATTCTTTATAATTTAATTGTTACGACAAAATTGAATTTGCCTTGCTTTTAATTACGATTATTTCATGGGACTATTTGAATTTGTCGTTAGCAAATGAATACGTTGGCGACGTCACAATATCAACCTAGGTTATCAAGTATAGCCAATGTTGCTCCAGGCGGATCAGCCGATCAGATTGCAGCGTTCACATCAGTAGTGTATCAGGTCCGTATAGCGCTACTGCCCCCTATGTTAAACCATGTTTCCCTACTGAATTCAGTCAGCCGTGACTAATTACGGCTCTCACACCTAGCTGTCTCAATCGATAATGAAGAACTCCAAACCGAGTAAATTTACATAATTTATGTTGATTAATCTATTATTTTAAGTATTGTATATGGGTTTTAACGCCGTGTTTTAATTACCAATAATTATGTAATTAATAATTCATAACACACTGAATATAATTACCATAAACCCTTCAAAAATCAATCATGACGACCCAAAAGTACCACCTGTCTCAATCAATAATGGAAGCAATAGTTTTCTCCGTCAGGGATTTACCAATTTAAATAGCTTGTGTTGATTAATTGAAACCCCCCTACAGGTTAGCCCCTTCCAGAGAATAACTCTGGAAAACTATAGTTAGACAATTCCCAGTCTTTAGACAAATGGAAATCCAATAATGTTATGACGACATCTATTGTTTTTATGGCTGTATCCCGGAACGCCAACATTTTGAAAAATCAAAGAAAATTGTCCAACCTAATTAAGAGGGATTAAGGGGTCCCATTAAGGGTGGACGATCAGAGCAATCACAGGTAAATAAAGGTAAATTTGATTCTCTTATTTGTATTTTCTATATAAATGGAATCAAATAAAATACGAAAACATAATAATCAATGAATATTTATTATTAAATTTTAAAACTATAATATAAGCACACATGAAATATGAAAAAAATAATAATGAATATTTATTATTAAATTTTAAAACTATATAAGCACACATGAAATATGAAAACATAATAGTTACTATGTACCAAGTCAGGGTCATTACGGTTTTCACAGTTTTCCGGTTGTTGACTGATTTTGTCTGTTTATATAATTATGAGTTTTGACTTTCCCTTTGTAAGATTGTTCGGAGTTCGGTAATTTTGTTATTACCTTTATTTATATTAAATTTTCAAACTATATAAGCAGACATGAAATATGAAACATAATAAAGATTCTTTTTAGACGACTTTTTAACTGTGTCAATAAATGGTTTTATACCTATTATGTGAACTGTGATAAAATGGATCTTACCTTTTAGCTGATGAGATGATAACATTTTAGAATTAGTGGTGAAATGCATATTTTTATATCTAAAGTAGTCAATCAGATGCGAATCAATAATTCTAATGAACTTTATAAATGGCGACACGGTTGGGGGAAACAGATATAATATAATATACATGTACGCCAAAGACCAATTTCAGACTATCCTATTCATGTAATTAACTTTTAGCAGCAATCTGACAAATTGTATAATCTTAACTGTATATAGAAGGATGTTTATGCTAAGTGTGTGTGGGTAGGACTTCACTGTATATATGTGCACAAAATCGAATGGTGGAGGGAATAGAGCACTGTTCATAAACAGAGCACCTGTTCTACATACTGACGTATGGTTCTCCTACAGAGGGGGTTAAAGATAAAGAAGAAGAAGAAGAAGAAGAAGAATGAATATTTATTTTTCAATTTTAAAACTATATATATGAAATATGAAAACATAATAATAAACTTTAAAACTATTACAAGCACTACATTTTGAAATATATAAATGTCAATGATGTTGGTATTAAGCTTGGATGGGGAGCCCCTGGACCATCTGCTCTCCATATGTTAAAGTTTTAATTAATGGCTTTTTTCTGATTGGATTTAAAAAAAATATACAGCAAATAAATTATAATATTTCTCATTACTTTGTCATTTTCTTTATTTCAATTTTCTTTTTAAAATCAATATATTTTACTTCATTTTCATTATATTTTAATTAAATATAGCATGTCATATTTCACTTATTAATTACTTTTTTAAAACTAAATTACAACAAATATATTATTTTATTTCTCATTAAATTTCTCATTTTCTTTATTTCAATTTCAATATATATTTTAAATGAATCACAAAAAATATATTATTTAATTTCCCCTTTTCTTTATTTCAATTTTTCTTCATATATATATGTATTTTTTTTTTTAATTACAAAAAATATTTTATTTCATTTCCCATTACATTTTAATCAAAGGAGTGGGTGTGATAAGGGTAGATTTTGGCCCAATCTCAGAAACTGTTTATATAGATATAATATTAAACACAATCATTGAAAGGTAAGAATTTTTTTTTGTTGATGATTTCACTTTGTCCTTTGTTGCTTAGCAACGTAAATG
The DNA here is from genome assembly GCA_963680875.1 of Bathymodiolus brooksi. Lineage (NCBI taxonomy): Eukaryota > Metazoa > Mollusca > Bivalvia > Mytilida > Modiolidae > Bathymodiolus > Bathymodiolus brooksi. The sequence continues at coordinate 14,629,662 of OY804590.1, forward strand.
GAGGAGGGTCCAATTAATCATTGGAAATTCAAATATGGTGGTTTTATTTTACATATCTTGCATAGTCTTTTCGACAAAATGTTATATTCTGTGTATGTACACTCTAAAAATAATATTCCAATTCTCTATGGTAGCATATAGTATTTTTGTGTAGTTTTGTCACCCTAGCAACGGTTTTGTAAACATTAAATTAGCCTATATTATTGCAATTAATGGTTGAATTTTGACATCTACGATCTTTTGACTTGATATTTGATTAAGCGGTACATTTTTGTCAAGCTATAAACATTACAAATGTCATTTCATACTTCAAAAATACATTTTGATATTCTTATTCATAGTTATGCCCCGTCCATAGCAACAGGTTTCCCTATGCAGAGTATTTTCCTGTAGACCTTTTATTTAATCAAGAAAAAAAATTCTACAACAGCACCTTAACAGATCTAGAGACATCTTATCATTTACTAACCAGTATATATTATAAGAATTCTTTAAACCTTACAATGTCCCTAGTAACCAAATATTATCTCTAGCAACCGCAGAAACTCGTCAATGCTGAGCTCTGTAAATTGCTTTTTTTAAATCTTTTTATAACCGAATGTTGATCTTTTTATTTTCTTAAATCATGAGAGGAAATTATTCTCAGTAATTAGAATGTCAAAGGAACTAAATCAACTGCATAACATGGTAAAGCAGCGCTATTGCAGCAGGAGAGGATATAATCCATGTTGAATAATTAAGAAATAAATCAGGGAAGCCAGAATGTGTTGGGAGTTTTAACATGGACTGGCGGATATTATACGTTATCAGTCTCGAGATGTTATACATCCCGTTTTAAAGGGCATCGGAAATTTTATTATCTATTGTTCATTTAAGCTTCTAGATTTTTATTTATATCCATTTATATTTCGCCAAACTTGAATACTTGTAAATGTCTGATATTTAGGACTATATTGTAATCTTTTAAATCCAATATTAGTCATTACATTTATTGTACCAAAAAGTGAGGGATGAATATATCTGTAATGTCACGAAATTACAAAACTTTAACCTGGCAGATCTTAGTATATAATGAATTAACCTACCCCCTCTAACAATCTAATTGTCGTCTTCTATTTAAAAAGATTAAATAAGTATAATATTACGACAATTAACATACATGTAAAGTGTCAGATTGCATGATGATTATTGAAATTTAAAGATTTAAAATCTACCTTTTTGTTCACGTTTATTAAAGGATGGCCTTTACATTTGATCTTTATTGTATGTTTTTGTCTTGTCATGTGAAATAGTACTTGATTATCACGTAAGCTACATTTTTGCATCGACCAAGGATTTGTAGTCATGTATTTCATAGAGAGAATGATATAAAAAGATAAATACATAAAAAATACACTTGCAGCAAATGGTCATATTATTGTGCTTTTTTTTCTCTACATAACAAGTGTTCAATATATACAAGCCTAAATAATCGTTTATTAATACATAACTAATTGTTAGTTTCTGTGTTACATCTACGCAACTAATCGTTTGTTTCTAGGTTACATCTACCTAACTAATTGTTTGTCTCTAGGTTACATCTACCTAACTAATCGTATATTTCTAGGCTACATTTATCTACGTTTGCGATCAAAGCGTCATTTTTCTGTTATTCACTTATTGAGTAATATAAGGCACGAAATAGTCAACTATTTTCTATACAACTGTGTTATTCTACCACAAGAGGCTTTCATACTTACCAAAGTTCTCCTTTTTATAACACAATATTATCTAGATAGTAGTGTTGTGCTACCACAACTGGCTTACACAATTACCGAAGTTTTCCTTTCTATAATGCATTATTATCTAGATAGATGTGTTGTGCTACCATAACTGGCTTACACAATTACCGAAATTCTGCTTTTTATAGCACAATATTATCTAGATAGTAGTGTTGTGCTACCATAACTGGCTTACACAATTACCGAAGTTCTCCTTTTTATAGCACAATATTATCTAGATAGTGTGTTGTGCTACAATAACTGGCTTAAGCAATTTTCGAAATTCTCCTTTTAATGATGCAATATTATCTAGATAGTGTGTTGTTCTACCTTAACTGATTTATACAATTACCGAAGTTATCCTTTTTATGTGGTCTGTTGTGGTCGTGATCGTATGGTAGTTAGATGTACAACTACATATACAATCAGTGCCTATCATCCCGCTCATTACAAGGTGTACTCGATACAGCATTATGTGATACAAATTGTCAATGATTTGCGACAGGTCAGTGCTTTTCTCCAGGAACTCCGATTTCTTCCACCAATAAAACTGACCCCCCATGATATAAAGAAAATATTGTTGAAAGTGACATTGAACACCATAACCCTAATCCATATTACAAATGAGGTCTGCATCTTCACAAACGTCTTATTACGTGTCTATCATATTATCTACCACCAGTAGATCATTATTATATCACAATTTGTTTCTAAATCACCCCCACCCCTAATGTGTCCTAACAACATATTTGTCTCTGTTATTCCTTTGTTAACTGTTAACTATCGTTGTTATTTCGTTTATAACCGTTTGTGGTACTGGAGAACATTTAAAATATATGACGAAGTGTGTAAGTTTAAACAATGTATTTGCCAATTAAATAGACTAAATGGATTAGACACAAGTTAAACCAGCTTAGCGAAGTGTGTTATGTGAAAAGATAATGTATACCCATGCCATATAGTGTAATATAACCCTTCTGTGATTTAATTTAAAGTGATTTAATTGTAAAAAAATATTTAAATAATTTAAATGCACATTTATTAAGTGCAGTGTATCATCAATTTAAGGGGTGTGTTAAATATCTTTTGAACAATATATGATTGATAATCACTAAAACTTGCTAACTACATGTACCTTGAAGAATTTATGTTGTCCATTTGAAATGCACATAAAACTGTGACCAGTAATAACCAACAAGAACAATTGAAAATACTCATCCTGGAAAAAAACAAAAAATGTTAAATATGTCCCTAAAATGTACTGCCAATAACAAAACCTAATACATTTTAGTTTGGTGCCTCAATTTGATCATTAGGGACGACGGACCATTAAACCTGAAGGGGGCTATGGTTTTTTCTAAAAAAATATTTTGATGCTCTATTTTGAGAAAAAAAAATATTCTGGCTACAAAAGTGAGCAAACAAAAATATTCTGATTCATGATTTTAGTATAAAAAAAATAATGTTAAATTCTGAAAAAAATATTTTGGTGGTATATGTCCAGAAAAAATTAAAAAAAATTCTGCACTACACACAAAAAAAGTTTTGCTACTCTGGGTAAAACTAAAGCCCCTCCCCCTCCTCCTCTTTTCATGCTAAATGGTCGGTCCCTTATGCTTATATGTATGATATCTTTGAAAACTGTTTATGATGTGTAAAAGAAATTCACATAAGGCACATATTTGATTAATTATACTTAGTGGGCTGGGATTTTTTAGCTGGACAGAATTTTTTTTTCATGGTCTGTATGTAAATTTTTTTTTCCACACATCAGATGGATAAAAAAATCAATCAAGCCGATAAACTCATGAGACAAAACGGGGTTATTCAAACTTCAAAAACGAATTCTTGGACACTGAGGGGAATAAAATATTTTTTTAACAAGCATGGAATTTTTTTTTCTCAAAAATATCCCAGCACAATACCCCCCCCCCCCCCTTTTTCCGCCTTCAACATAAAATAGTTGATGCCTAAAAATCATGTGGAATCAAATTTCAAATACCGAATGTTCTGTTTATTATTATTTTTTTTGGCATAAGGATCGGTCGTAATTATTTTATGCTGTGGTTGATACGTCTCCTTAGTTACGGATGCACATATCGATGTAGTGTTTGGGAGAATATGCATCGGTCACTGATTTTCTTGTCGTATTTCGATAAAATTGCATTTTTTCTATCTTTATCAGTTGAAATTAAGTTATCTTTTAGAATGATAATTGCAGCGAAATATTTCTTACTGTAAAGTCTGAATCATGTGTGCGAGCATGTTTGTCGATCAAGGTTCAAGCACCTTTAGTTTAAGGATGGCCACAACAGGAGCTTGTTCGGCAATTCACATCATGATTAAATTCACGAATTTGACCAATGAATAAGAATAATATACAATCAGGAAACGGGAAACGTATGTAAACATGGTTAAATAGAGGAGATTGTTTTATGAATCAACGTGTGTATTGTATTGACTATTGTGTGTTATATCGTAATGTGACCATAATATCCATATCACGGCATATGTACACCCGGTGTAAACACGGGCCAGTTCTTATATTAACTTCACATTATTGATGCATAATAATTCTATACTGTCTATAGGGAAAAACTGTGTATCTTTTTCATCTTTGTTAGCTGTAAATCTCTGGAAAATTGAAATAGTATAAAGTTTGGAAAAACTTTCGTCTGCTTCTACTGTAGTCTACTGTAGTCCGCTTTTACTCTAGTCACTGTAGTCTGCTATTTATATCCAGGTGTCTAAAACAGGCAAAGCGTCCCCGACCTTCATTAAAATCGATGCGTATTTTGATTTACTATATTCGATGTATCTTATTCCAATTTTAACAGCTCCTGCATAGATATCCGTTGTTTATACAGTGATGGCAATCGCATTTAGCGTCACACCAACTGAAATACCATAAACTTTCTTCTCACATTATTACCGAGAAAAATACTCCCGCAAGCTTGGAACAACTTTATACTTCGCACGCATGTTCATTTTTAGTAACAGGTTCGATATACAAAAGAAGAAGTTGTTCCAAGGTTGCGGGGACTATAATTTTTTTACTTTTTTATGTTAATTTAGGCCTGTTTTGTGATATTTTCAGTTTTTAGACATAATGTAGCGGCTGATTGTGACGTCATAGTGTAAAATTATGACCAGATTAAGTTTGAATTGGGGAGATCTTATCCAATACTGCTTTCCGAGAAAGTTTCAAAAGAATGAGTTTTCAATTGAAAAATACATATTTTTAGGGCCTTTTTAAGCCCTTATCACCCCTACTCCTTTAGCATATAGTATTTCACTTATTAATTACTTTAAACAAAAATTAAAAAAAATCCTTCAAGTGACCCCAACTTAATTGCTAAAACAACAATCTACACTATATGTTGTTTTAAGAATGTTGGCGTTCCGGGAACACCCCGTTTTTATTGAGATATGTGTAATAAAGATATTAAAGGGGGGATATATATTTTGTGTACATCGGTTTCGGTCATATACAGCAAGATATAAATATATTTAATAATATGTCTAATTGGTGTATTGTAATTAATTCTTGTATTTAATTGGTAATATTTTCACATGTCTATATTACATAGGGTTCACCTGAGTTGATTGTGTATTGATTAAAGTCCAACGTGTTCGTCCTTGAATTATCACCTGCTTGTAAAAACCATATGCGTTGAGGTGTGACTGATGTTTGTATGTTGTGTGTGCCAAGGTAATATTGGATTGGAAAATTTTTTCAATAAAATGTTGTTTGTTAAGGTATTTTTGTTTGCATAAGGTATCTTTCATTGATCTCCATAGGAATATACTACAAGAATATGATATATACAATATTTAATTTTTTCAATAAAGAGTAATCCACATTTGTAGTAAATTCAATAATGTTTCAAAAAATAGTTGATCGTTTATTGTAAAATGAATCACTAGATCATCTATCTCACTGAGAGTGCTTCTGTCATAAACGAATGCAGCATACTGTTCATTAGCTTTTTCTTAATAGTTTCTTTAACAATTTCAACATAATCCATCTCATATAAAAGTGAATTATTAAATTTCCATAATCCTCTACCAAGTATAAAATCATTTAGTTTCAATTGGAAAATTATTGGGCAGTGGTCAGACCTATAGCTATTTATTATTTTTACATTATTCCCAATAGATTTCCACAATCATCATTTTTTGTATTTAATATTTCATATCCAAAATTATTACTTAATACTATTGCAACACCTCTTTGATTTCATGCAAATGAATTAAATATGCATTCTCCTCCCCATTGATTTCTTATAGCATTTTCATCATTTTAAGTAAAATGGGTATCTTGCAGGATCATTTTAAGTAAAATGGGTATCTTGCAGGAAATACACATTGCAGTTTTTGGATTTCAGGTAATCTAATACATCTCTTCGTTTTTCAACAGAATTTAGACCTTAACAGTTGTAAGAGACAATCTGTAAGATATTATTTTTCATATTTCATAATCTTGTAAACTATGCAACTTTAAATCAAAAGTCAAGAACATTCTTAAGTTTTCTCTCACACCGATAATACACGCAGGCGCTCGTGGCACGGACCACCCCCCTTTTTCTAACTTTCTGTTTACAAATTTATTTTCAATAAAATTTCTTTATTTCTTTATTATTTCATCTCTTTTTCCTTATTTCAACTTGTTCGTGTCAATATTCATACAATCTTAAGTTAACATCAAATTGCATGTGTCGACCCTATATAGATACTAATAATACAGAAGGCATGCAACTCGGCAGGTTTAAAAATCGTACCCCTGCTCGCTTCGAGTACATTTATTGCACCTTATTTCCATTATGTCATTCAAACTAGGACATGTATCCATTCCTAAAAGACGCATCTTTTTGCCCCTGTTTTTGTTTTGTGCATACGATAGCTCAGTTCTCCAGAATATTAAGATTTTCACACATTTATTGCCAAATTGTTCGTATAAGAACCCACGGCTGACGGAAGTGACGTACCAGTGCATTAACTTCAACGATAGGGTCAGAAAAGTTCAAAATAATTTACTCTTGAAATAAACAGCATATTTGTTGGAAATACATTGTAGTAGGATCATTCCATTTATGTCCATGTACAAAGTGTGTTTTATTTGGCTGTCGGACATCCACGATAGCCACTACTGCATAGCAAGGTTTATAAATATAACAACATAGGATAATGAATAAATAATTTCGCTCAATAACTGCATATATAATTGTGCCCAACATGAATTATTATACGATAGTCTTGTACAAATCATCAATTCGTGTAGATAGAAAATATAAGAGCCAAGACCAAGATTTAAAATGGCATCCTATGCGACGAAAGTTTTTTTCTTCCTCAGAAACAACAAATTTGATTGAACCCAAACTTTACAAAAATAATAATTGGATGGTTGTTCAGAAAATCTTCATTTTTCCAGACATTTAAAACTGTCGTCTCCACTGGGGAAAAATATATAGTCACTTTGTCATTTTTCATTCTTTCTGTGGATTTGAAATCCAAGATGGCCCCTATTATTGAAGATATGACTATATTGGAATATAAATGACTTATTGGTGGTTACTTATCTTCCAGCAGTAAATATGTATCCAAATTCAGGATGACGAGGAAGCAAAGGGGTAACCGAGCAAACGACTTTGCACTGTCACTGGAAATCATGGAGAGTTGGGTAGGAACAACAATTTTACCTTTTAGCGGCTATTATGCTCGTTTGCTAGGTTACCCCTTTGCTTCCTCGTCATCCTGAATTTGGATACATATTTACTGCTGGAAGATAAGTAACCACCAATAAGTCATTTATATTCCAATATAGTCATATCTATGTTGCCAGTTTCCCTGGATTGTCCGTTTTTTTATTGCCCCTTTGGTATTATTTAACGTTTATTAAGCAATATTAAAGAGAAAAACAAACTGACAAACATTATAGTATTTACAGAAAAGTTGAAGATTGGGTGGGCCTATATTTTGATAATAACAAGAAGGTCCAGCAATCTGCTTTGAAACGTGCTTGTCGTAAACACTTCCCGGTCTTTTCATCATTTATGACTTATCACCGGGTTTGTAACTAGATTACCACGAAGGGTGTCACTAGTGGAGCATGAACTGCTTACCCTTCCGGAGCACCTGAGTTCACTCCCGGTTTTTAGTGGGGTTCGTGTTACTCGATCTCTAGTTTTATATGTATGTTTTGTAGATCGTTGTTTGTCCTTTTGTACTTTTTCTTTGTGCCATTGTTCTGTGAAACACCAAACAAAATACACTATGTTGACAGTAGGTTGACAAAAGATTCAGTAGTAACTGTCCTCAATATACTAATAACCAACAGTGGCATTACAAATCACTCATCTGTCAAACCTCAAACTTCTACCCTGAGAAATGACAACGACAGAAGCCAATGAAAATCTATACTCTGGTATGTGACATATTTATAAATGTGACGGGTTCAAACTGGTTAAAGAGATTCTAATTCTTTTCTCTTAAAGGGATATTAAAGCTCGTTTTAACATATATTTTTTCAACTGGTGACGAAGATTGTTTCTTTTCAATTGAATTGTAAAAACAATCCAAAAATACTTTGCACACCCATATAATCCCTAATATCGTTAAAATATCAATGAAAAGGGTCGAAATGAATTTTTGTCCAGGAAGCAAAAATTCAATTATTGGTAAAGACCGCAAGACATGACAGAATTATCAACGAATTATGTCACTTTTACAAAGTTTCATTGATAAAAACCGGGTTAATGTTTCATAAATATCATTTATTGAACCAATTGCAAGTTTTCATGAGATACAAAAAATTACCAAAATGAGCTTTAATATCCCTTTAATGCATATTTAATATCAATAGACAGACAGAAACACAGATACATGCATGCATACATATATACCTAAATCTATTGGCAGATGAGTGGTTTGTAATGTCACTGTTGGTTATTAGTATATTGAGGACAGTTACGACTGAATCTTTCGTCAACCTATGGTCAATATAATGTACTTTTTGGTGTTTCCCAGAACGTCAACTTTCTTAATATGACATATGGTACATATTGTATTAACAATTATAGTCAAAATGAGTTTGATGAATGGTATGTTACAATCCAATTCAATAGTTTATTTAAGTCGCAGTTCTCAATATAATATTTGTACAATAAAAAAATATTAGAAGTAGATACACATACATATGAAGAGGCCATTCAATACAGAGACTATATACATTTAACTTCATAATATCATTACATGAACATTAACTTTATTAAAATGTTTGTTTGCTTGTTTGATGGCATTTAACGCCACTTTTAACAATATTTCAGTTATTTATTGGCAGTCAGTTTTATTGGTGGATGAAACCGCAGTACTCAGAGAAAATCACCAACCTGAACGAGATTCGAACTCACAGCATCAGTGGTGATATGCACTGATTGCATAGGTAGTTATACATCTAACTACCATACAATCATGGCCACGGCGGCCCCTCCTTAAAATGAATTATATACAATGTATATGGTTTTATTTTAAAATATTAAAATTTAAAGATGCTTTGCTTAAAAAAAAATATAAATGCATTTGAATAAATAATGAAATAAATTAGACTAGTATATTTATTTAATTTTGATATAGATTTAGTATACTTATATGTAATGTTAATATAAATTCAATTTGAACATAAATCTAATTTTAATAAAAAAAAATTTTTTTTATAAGATATGGTTTATTCTATTTTGTTTATATTTAAATGTAATATTAGAACAAACAAAGAAGCAAAACCAATACTTCTGTGGGTATTCTAATAGTCCCCGGAGAATATCATACCTCTAGTCGTCGATCTTTCGACATTGATATGGTTTATCACATGTATTTGTTATTGACATTTACGTTTCCTAAGCAATGCAAGTATTACTAAAACGAAGGTTGTCCTCCCTCAGACATAGGTGACCATAGCCAAGCTTAGTTCTCCTGTTTAATAGCCCATTGTTGGTGTTCTTGCTCACGCAAACTCAAAAAAACTATTTGTCTTTCCAATATTTTGATTTTGACTTTACCTGACCAAGATTATTCCTGAAACGAGATGTGCGACTAACTTTGATATCTACGTTTTTATTTGATGAGTTTGGCTATTCTGCTGTTTTCTTGTTCACAGACATGTTTAAATTATTTAACTGTCCCATCTTGACATTATTGTAGTAAATTTCCCTTTTTTCGTAGAGTTTTTCTTTACTCTATCGCCAACAAGACTTTTACCTGACTTGACTATATATATATAAGTAACACGATGGGTGTTGTATAAGAAGCAGGAATGTTTACCATTTGCGAGCATCTGGGTCCGTGTTGCTCATCTATTTAATTTTCTGTGAGTTTTTAGTTTTGGTTGTCTTCATCTTGTGTCTTACGTATCCAATGTGGCAGTATCCTTGGAGTCTTGTGTATCCAATGTGGCAGTATCCTTGGAGTCTTGTGTATCCAATGTGGCAGTATCCTTGGAGTCTTGTGTATCCAATGTGGCAGTATCCTTGGAGTCTTGTGTATCTAATGTGGCAGTATCCTTGGAGTCTTGTGTATTTAATGTGGCAGTATCCTTGGAGTCTTGTGTATCTAATGTGGCAGTATCCTTGGAGTCTTGTGTATCCAATGTGGCAGTATCCTTGGAGTCTTGTGTATCCAATGTGGCAGTATCCTTGGAGTCTTGTGTATCCAATGTGGCAGTATCCTTGGAGTCTTGTGTATCCAATGTGGCAGTATCCTTGGAGTCTTGTGTATCTAATGTGGCAGTATCCTTGGAGTCTTGTGTATCTAATGTGGCAGTATCCTTGGAGTCTTGTGTATCTAATGTGGCAGTATCCTTGGAGTCTTGTGTATCTAATGTGGCAGTATCCTTGGAGTCTTGTGTATCCAATGTGGCAGTATCCTTGGAGTCTTGTGTATCTAATGTGGCAGTATCCTTGGAGTCTTGTGTATCCAATGTGGCAGTATCCTTGGAGTCTTGTGTATCCAATGTGGCAGTATCCTTGGAGTCTTGTGTATCTAATGTGGCAGTATCCTTGGAGTCTTGTGTATCTAATGTGGCAGTATCCTTGGAGTCTTGTGTATCTAATGTGGCAGTATCCTTGGAGTCTTGTGTATCTAATGTGGCAGTATCCTTGGAGTCTTGTGTATCCAATGTGGCAGTATCCTTGGAGTCTTGTGTATCTAATGTGGCAGTATCCTTGGAGTCTTGTGTATCTAATGTGGCAGTATCCTTGGAGTCTTGTGTATCTAATGTGGCAGTATCCTTGGAGTCTTGTGTATCCAATGTGGCAGTATCCTTGGAGTCTTGTGTATCCAATGTGGCAGTATCCTTGGAGTCTTGTGTATCCAATGTGGCAGTATCCTTGGAGTCTTGTGTATCTAATGTGGCAGTATCCTTGGAGTCTTGTGTATCCAATGTGGCAGTATCCTTGGAGTCTTGTGTATCCAATGTGGCAGTATCCTTGGAGTCTTGTGTATCCAATGTGGCAGTATCCTTGGAGTCTTGTGTATCTAATGTGGCAGTATCCTTGGAGTCTTGTGTATCCAATGTGGCAGTATCCTTGGAGTCTTGTGTATCCAATGTGGCAGTATCCTTGGAGTCTTGTGTATCTAATGTGGCAGTATCCTTGGAGTCTTGTGTATCCAATGTGGCAGTATCCTTGGAGTCTTGTGTATCTAATGTGGCAGTATCCTTGGAGTCTTGTGTATCTAATGTGGCAGTATCCTTGGAGTCTTGTGTATCTAATGTGGCAGTATCCTTGGAGTCTTGTGTATCTAATGTGGCAGTATCCTTGGAGTCTTGTGTATCTAATGTGGCAGTATCCTTGGAGTCTTGTGTATCCAATGTGGCAGTATCCTTGGAGTCTTGTGTATCTAATGTGGCAGTATCCTTGGAGTCTTGTGTATCCAATGTGGCAGTATCCTTGGAGTCTTGTGTATCTAATGTGGCAGTATCCTTGGAGTCTTGTGTATCTAATGTGGCAGTATCCTTGGAGTCTTGTGTATCCAATGTGGCAGTATCCTTGGAGTCTTGTGTATCCAATGTGGCAGTATCCTTGGAGTCTTGTGTATCTAATGTGGCAGTATCCTTGGAGTCTTGTGTATCTAATGTGGCAGTATCCTTGGAGTCTTGTGTATCTAATGTGGCAGTATCCTTGGAGTCTTGTGTATCCAATGTGGCAGTATCCTTGGAGTCTTGTGTATCTAATGTGGCAGTATCCTTGGAGTCTTGTGTATCCAATGTGGCAGTATCCTTGGAGTCTTGTGTATCCAATGTGGCAGTATCCTTGGAGTCTTGTGTATCTAATGTGGCAGTATCCTTGGAGTCTTGTGTATCTAATGTGGCAGTATCCTTGGAGTCTTGTGTATCTAATGTGGCAGTATCCTTGGAGTCTTGTGTATCCAATGTGGCAGTATCCTTGGAGTCTTGTGTATCCAATGTGGCAGTATCCTTGGAGTCTTGTGTATCCAATGTGGCAGTATCCTTGGAGTCTTGTGTATCCAATGAGGCAGTATCCTTGGAGTCTTGTGTATCTAATGTGGCAGTATCCTTGGAGTCTTGTGTATCTAATGTGGCAGTATCCTTGGAGTCTTGTGTATCTAATGTGGCAGTATCCTTGGAGTCTTGTGTATCTAATGTGGCAGTATCCTTGGAGTCTTGTGTATCCAATGTGGCAGTATCCTTGGAGTCTTGTGTATCCAATGTGGCAGTATCCTTGGAGTCTTGTGTATCTAATGTGGCAGTATCCTTGGAGTCTTGTGTATCTAATGTGGCAGTATCCTTGGAGTCTTGTGTATCCAATGTGGCAGTATCCTTGGAGTCTTGTGTATCTAATGTGGCAGTATCCTTGGAGTCTTGTGTATCTAATGTGGCAGTATCCTTGGAGTCTTGTGTATCTAATGTGGCAGTATCCTTGGAGTCTTGTGTATCCAATGTGGCAGTATCCTTGGAGTCTTGTGTATCCAATGTGGCAGTATCCTTGGAGTCTTGTGTATCTAATGTGGCAGTATCCTTGGAGTCTTGTGTATCCAATGTGGCAGTATCCTTGGAGTCTTGTGTATCCAATGTGGCAGTATCCTTGGAGTCTTGTGTATCCAATGTGGCAGTATCCTTGGAGTCTTGTGTATCCAATGTGGCAGTATCCTTGGAGTCTTGTGTATCCAATGTGGCAGTATCCTTGGAGTCTTGTGTATCCAATGTGGCAGTATCCTTGGAGTCTTGTGTATCCAATGTGGCAGTATCCTTGGAGTCTTGTGTATCCAATGTGGCAGTATCCTTGGAGTCTTGTGTATCCAATGTGGCAGTATCCTTGGAGTCTTGTGTATCCAATGTGGCAGTATCCTTGGAGTCTTGTGTATCCAATGTGGCAGTATCCTTGGAGTCTTGTGTATCCAATGTGGCAGTATCCTTGGAGTCTTGTGTATCCAATGTGGCAGTATCCTTGGAGTCTTGTGTATCCAATGTGGCAGTATCCTTGGAGTCTTGTGTATCCAATGTGGCAGTATCCTTGGAGTCTTGTGTATCCAATGTGGCAGTATCCTTGGAGTCTTGTGTATCCAATGTGGCAGTATCCTTGGAGTCTTGTGTATCCAATGTGGCAGTATCCTTGGAGTCTTGTGTATCCAATGTGGCAGTATCCTTGGAGTCTTGTGTATCCAATGTGGCAGTATCCTTGGAGTCTTGTGTATCCAATGTGGCAGTATCCTTGGAGTCTTGTGTATCCAATGTGGCAGTATCCTTGGAGTCTTGTGTATCCAATGTGGCAGTATCCTTGGAGTCTTGTGTATCCAATGTGGCAGTATCCTTGGAGTCTTGTGTATCCAATGTGGCAGTATCCTTGGAGTCTTGTGTATCCAATGTGGCAGTATCCTTGGAGTCTTGTGTATCCAATGTGGCAGTATCCTTGGAGTCTTGTGTATCCAATGTGGCAGTATCCTTGGAGTCTTGTGTATCCAATGTGGCAGTATCCTTGGAGTCTTGTGTATCCAATGTGGCAGTATCCTTGGAGTCTTGTGTATCCAATGTGGCAGTATCCTTGGAGTCTTGTGTATCCAATGTGGCAGTATCCTTGGAGTCTTGTGTATCCAATGTGGCAGTATCCTTGGAGTCTTGTGTATCCAATGTGGCAGTATCCTTGGAGTCTTGTGTATCCAATGTGGCAGTATCCTTGGAGTCTTGTGTATCCAATGTGGCAGTATCCTTGGAGTCTTGTGTATCCAATGTGGCAGTATCCTTGGAGTCTTGTGTATCCAATGTGGCAGTATCCTTGGAGTCTTGTGTATCCAATGTGGCAGTATCCTTGGAGTCTTGTGTATCCAATGTGGCAGTATCCTTGGAGTCTTGTGTATCCAATGTGGCAGTATCCTTGGAGTCTTGTGTATCCAATGTGGCAGTATCCTTGGAGTCTTGTGTATCCAATGTGGCAGTATCCTTGGAGTCTTGTGTATCCAATGTGGCAGTATCCTTGGAGTCTTGTGTATCCAATGTGGCAGTATCCTTGGAGTCTTGTGTATCCAATGTGGCAGTATCCTTGGAGTCTTGTGTATCCAATGTGGCAGTATCCTTGGAGTCTTGTGTATCCAATGTGGCAGTATCCTTGGAGTCTTGTGTATCCAATGTGGCAGTATCCTTGGAGTCTTGTGTATCCAATGTGGCAGTATCCTTGGAGTCTTGATTGCCCCTTCGGTTTTCTCTTATGTTTATTAAATACCGTGCACACGAAATGTGTATTGTTACTCAAATAAACGAGTCGTGTGCACCGAATTAAAGCGATGGGGTTGGTGTTGACTCAATCATTGTCCCTTTGATTTCTTTTTCTTTTGGCTATTGTATTGTCTATCCTTCGATTTACGACTTCTGGTCACCCATTTGTTATCCCCAAAATTTTCGTAGTGTGCTGTTTGACTAATATTTTTTTTCTAATGGTCATAGCTGTAAATTAATTTCAGTAAATTGAATTCAAATTCACACCAAATGCGTATGTTTTTTTTCTTCTATTTTGTATTTGATCAGATACTAAGTATAGCACGACGAATGAACAGGCGTTTAACAGGGTCTTATGATTCATAAATGTGATAAGTCCGTTTATTCACGGTTGAACTGTGTTACATTTTTCAAACTAATTTAAATATCTTTACCGAATACAAACATATTTACCACAAAAAATATCATTGTGATGGTATCTCATTCCAATTAAGATATGGAAATTAATCATGTGTCGAATTTGTTTAAATCAGCTATTACTGTATAGGTACACGAACACCATCTGATCTTCACAGTATATTGCCGTCAGAGCCAGAAAATGTTCTTGAGGCGAAAAAGGAATCAGATTTCAACCGGGCATAAAAAAACGGTAATTTCGGACATGAAATTAAAGAAACCCGTATTTCTTAAAAATTAACCAACATTCCTTGTTGTCATTTGATAACTGGCTTTTCGATGCATAATTTCTATGATTATCTACGATGGAAAATCCAATGAATGAGAAGAAGGAAGTAAAATGCTAAACATAGATATGGAAATTTATATCTTCATTGAAGATGTGTATGTATAGATTTCATTGTTAGAATGTAAGTACATATTGTTATTTTCTCAAAATTTTATAATGTCACTTCAGACAAACCCCAAAAGACGGATTTAAATATTTCCAATTTTTCAGTTTGTTTTCGTTTCATTTCGTGTAAATGGCACTGCATCATTCACAGGAGTGACCTATATCATTTTCTAAGTCGTCAACCCAACTGACGGACTGTACTCATAGATAACATGGCTCTATGATTTCAACATGAGAAGAAAAGGTCGTGAAAAAGTAGGGTACCGTAATATACCGATACATAAATAGGACGATGCATATAGCGTGGGTTTATCTGATTATATTACAATAAGATCGATTGGCACATTCAAAAATGAAATCAATTAATTGAATGCTTGTGCAATACAGACAATTGCAACTTAAAGAATATAAATACATGTAAATCATTAATGTGTGTCAGCTTTCTGTAGCAGCAGTATTTAATAGTGATACATTTTTTGTGACATCAGCAGATTTTAGCTATGCTGTTTAAGCTTTGGGTGTACTTGCTCCCAACGACTATTAAACTATTTGGCTTCTGATATTTTGACTATGAGCGTACTTGAAGGTTATTCCAGAAACGTGTGGTGTGCTCTAATTTCATCACATATGTTATTGCAATGGCTGGTACATAAACGTCACAGAAAACCGAAGGGGCAATCAATAATGAACATCTCAGAAACACCGGTAATCCCTGGCTCACAAGACACAGGTAATCCCTGGCTCACAAGACACAGGTAATCCCTGGCTCACAAGACACAGGTAATCCCTGGCTCACAAGACACATGTAATCCCTGGCTCACAAGACACCGGTAATCCCTGGCTCACAAGACACCGGTAATCCCTGGCTCACAAGACACAGGTAATCCCTGGCTCACAAGACACAGGTAATCCCTGGCTCACAAGACACAGGTAATCCCTGGCTCACAAGACACATGTAATCCCTGGCTCACAAGACACCGGTAATCCCTGGCTCACAAGACACAGGTAATCCCTGGCTCACAAGACACCCGTAATCCCTGGCTCACAAGACACCGGTAATCCCTGGCTCACAAGACACAGGTAATCCCTGGCTCACAAGACACCGGTAATCCCTGGCTCACAAGACACCGGTAATCCCTGGCTCACAAGACACAGGTAATCCCTGGCTCACAAGACACAGGTAATCCCTGGCTCACAAGACACAGGTAATCCCTGGCTCACAAGACACCGGTAATCCCTGGCTCACAAGATACCGGTAATCCCTGGCTCACAAGACACAGGTAATCCCTGGCTCACAAGACACCGGTAATCCCTGGCTCACAAGACACCGGTAATCCCTGGCTCACAAGACACAGGTAATCCCTGGCTCACAAGACACCGGTAATCCCTGGCTCACAAGACACCGGTAATCCCTGGCTCACAAGACACCGGTAATCCCTGGCTCACAAGACACCGGTAATCCCTGGCTCACAAGACACATGTAATCCCTGGCTCACAAGACACCGGTAATCCCTGGCTCACAAGACACAGGTAATCCCTTGCTCACAAGACACATGTAATCCCTGGCTCACAAGACACATGTAATCCCTGGCTCACAAGACACAGGTAATCCCTGGCTCACAAGACACAGGTAATCCCTGGCTCACAAGACACAGGATCAAGACAAAAATAAAATAAAGCAAAACACAGATAACTAAAAAGATGAATAATATTAGAAAACAGTAAATTACGTTTGAAAGAAATTCAGGGTTATTTTGTGGCGAATTGTGTTCCTATATATGTCAAGACAAATGAGATACGCATTTCGACCCAGAACTACCATGGACATCTATCTGGGCTATAATTTATTCAAACAAGAGCTAATAGAAAAGCTAAACAACTACAATTCAAATTTTTACATAACATAGTGTATACCGAGGAAAGACTGCAACGTATGGGTTTATCATTAAATGGTCTTGTTATTGTTGTAAAGAAAAGGAAACTTTATTACATTTATTTGTACATTGTAAATTTGTTGACAGTGTCTGGATATATGATATATTGGCGGAAAAATCTGAAAAAAATATATGTTTAGGAATTTTTGATAAAGACTTGAAAAAATTGCAAAGTTTGTTAACACTATTTCGTTGTCTACAAAATATTTTATTTGGAAAGAAAGAAATGTTGTTAAATATCAGAAAAAGGCTATGAGTAAAATTATAATTATTAATCTGTTAACAAATGAATTTTCGTTTCTATCTGCTATTTATGATGATGATACATTTATAGAATTGAAAAACTCATTTTGTACACGGGTATAATTACGTAGACACTCCCACAAACTGAAGCTTCTGTAACATGTGCAAATTGTTTATATCTTTTAGTTTCCAACTACCAGGCTAACAATTGTATCAACTTCCTATTTTTCTTATCGATAATTAACTGTACTTACATTATTACTGTCTGCACACAAAAGTAAATCAAGTTATATAGAAATAAATCCATCTTCTTAATATACACTATAATTATCTTATTCAACACATCAAAACCATGCTGCTGTGAGTGTTACGTATTCAATAAATAGGGCGACACATAAGTGGGGTACACTTAAGGGTAAGAAATCATCGGTGAAATAAGATTATCCAATACAATTTTAATTGACCGGATTGGTCGTAATTATTAATTTAATTATTGATAACCCAAACTCTTTTGTGAGAAGACAAAATGATGATATATATGTTGT
Source organism: Bathymodiolus brooksi (assembly GCA_963680875.1). Taxonomy (NCBI): domain Eukaryota; kingdom Metazoa; phylum Mollusca; class Bivalvia; order Mytilida; family Modiolidae; genus Bathymodiolus; species Bathymodiolus brooksi. The sequence continues at coordinate 14,647,715 of OY804590.1, forward strand.
TAAATTAAATGTACATGTATGTTTGTAATTTTCATTTTGTGAATGAAAGGGAGTGTATTTTTTTTTACTCATTTTGATATTCTCCCTGGTCAAATGAGCTATGTAAACCACAGCGGCCCCTATGTAGCTCCCATGTAATACATAGGGTAATTATATAGCAGGGCTTTTGAATAAAATGATCCGAAATAAAAAAGAAAAAAAAAGATGAATAACACGAACTCCATCAAAAACCAGATGGTGTACCCATGTGCTCTGGAAGAGTAAGCAGTTCCTGCCTCTTACAAGACACCCTCCATGTTACGCATACAGTTAATACGTGTTGGACACCACCACACGCAAACAAATTCAAATAACACAAATAAGACATGAGCCCTCCTACACAACTGGGGGGGGGGGGGGGGGGGGGGGGGGGTAAATACGTACCGAATATCTTTTTTATTCGGACGATTCTTGTATATTTATTGACGGCGAGCCTTTGACGATATCAGACTTGTTAAATGCTAGTTAAGGAAATGCAACACATTACATGTTGATTGATTATTCTTTAGCATCACATTAAAGCTAATACTATGCATCGTTATCTCTACTTAAAATATCATGATACCTAATTGACCAGGCTATTAGGTTATTAATTTACATAACGGTAATAACAAAATTACCGAACTCCGAACAATCTTCCAAAGGGAAAGTCAAAACTCATAAGTATATAAACAGACAAAATAAGTCAACAACCGGAAAACTGTGAAAACCGTAATGACGCTGACTTGGTACAGGCATTTCTAAAGAAATGGTGGGCTGAATCGATGCCATCCCATCCAATTCAATCCTCGTCCCTGTGTTTATATCCTTTTTTAAGATATTGGTGTCTGGCCTGATGAAGTGTCCAACCTCAAGAAGATATGAAAAACCACTCAGGTTCAGACATCTGTATTCATCCCTGGTTTTTATTGTAGTTAGTGTTACTCAATCTTAAGTTTTCTGTATTGTGTGTACCATTGTTTATCTTTTCGTCTTCTATATATCTTTGTTATTATTATCTGTCATTCTTCGATTGACCTCTTAATTATCTTAATACTTTCATTATTTTTGTCCTGTAGTTCCTCATGAGAGCATTGAATGCATTAACATTAAAATAATTAATTTTTTGAATGAATGAATTTAAAACCCAAAGTTATATATTATTAGTTTGGCACCTTAATCTTCTGCAGTGAACAATTTATAATCTGAACACTGTTGAGGTCATATCCATTCGTCAGAGACGAGTTATATGTTCCAAAATATGAGGCATTTGAGAAAAGATTTTAGACATAAAATTCTATCCCAAATGTGCTCTTGTATTGTGTCTTTTTGCCTTTTTAAAGGAATGCTTATGTAGCGTATTTAATCATTGCTCCCTTTATGAACATACATTATTGGAATTACCGTGGTCGTGATCGTATGGTAGCCGGACTTACAATTACCTATGCAATCAGTGCCTATCTCCACTAAAGTGGTGAGTTCGAACCTCATTCATAGAGAGGTGTACTCGATGCCATATTATGTGATAAAGTTTGTCAGTGACTTGCGACAGGTCGGTGGTTTTCTCCAGATACTCCGGTTACCTCCATCGATAAAACTGACTGCCACAATAAAACTGAAATATTGTTGAAAGTGATGTTAAACACCATGAACCATTAACCATACAATCATTAGTAAAACTACGATGGTGAGTATTATAACTTGTTACATCCTTGTTATGATTGACATTTACGGTTGTGTGGAGCAGGAACTGCTTACCCTTACGGAGCACTCGAATTCAACACCGGTTTTAGTGGGGTTCGTGTTACTCAGTCTTTAGTTTTATGTGTAATGTTTTGTAGATCGTTGTTTGTCCTTTTGTACTTTTTCCCATGGTCATTGTGTTGTCTGCTTCGTCGATATACGGATTCTGATTACCCCTTTTGGTATCTTCAAACATTTCAAACAGTTTTCCGGTTGTTGACTGATTTTGTCTGTTTATATACTTATGAGTTTTGACTTTCCCTTTGTAAGATTGTTCGGAGTTCGGTAATTTTGTTATTACCCTTATTTCTTGAACTGATGTATTGACGTATCATGTATTTAAAATGTACTCGTATAGAATTAAGCGAAGTGTGTCTATAACAGTCTATTAAATATTTAAAACGTTGATAAATGTCAAGTTAATGTACCCACATTCCATTCTAGAATATGTCAAATGAAAAGTATAGATTAATTTTTGTCAGTGTGACATCCTGATAATAGTGTATAACACACACTTGTGTAAATAAACACGATATGTAATTATTATGTAGTTTACGTATACATTGTAAAGGCTGCCACTGAACAATATGTTTGTGATATAAAGAAAGTATGTAATATGTATTATATAAGTTTAATATTATTACATAAAATAAGGATATTTTCTTCTACTTTAAATTCTACAAAATTCTGACCTCCTTAACAAATTTAAGATTATGTCAGAGGAATGAAGTTGTAATTTTCTCTCAACAATGCCGTCATCAAATACAGTCAAACCTGTCTATAATGTCACCTCTATTAAGCAGTTGCATATATTAAGATATCACATTTTTCTGTCACAGAAATGTATTTTCTATGAATTTAACCTTCTTTAAAAGGTCACCTGTGTTATAAAGTTACTTTTCATTGTCTCAATGGTGACCTCTTAATACAGATTTAACTGTAATTGAGACAAGGGAAGTTAAGTTAAATTGATAGTAAAGATAGTATCTTCGCGAAAACCATAAATAACTGACTTCTCATAATACTACAGAAATAAGCAAGTAGAAGATCAAAGTTGAATCCCATTATAATGCTGTAGGTTAATCAAACTAGACTATACAGGTATCCTATCGATAACACATACTACCTTAAGATAGTGTGGTATTTTATCCTATCGATAACACATACTACCTTAAGATAGTGTGGTATTTTATCCTATCGATAACACATACTACCTAAAGATAGTGTGGTATTTTATCCTATCGATAACACATACTACCTTAAGATAGTGTGGTATTTTATCCTATCGATAACACATACTACCTTAAGATAGTGTGGTATTTTATCCTATCGATAACACATACTACCTTAAGATAGTGTGGTATTTTATCCTATCGATAACACATACTACCCTAAGATAGTGTGCTATTTTATCCTATCGATAACACATACTACCCTAAGATAGTGTGCTATTTTATCCTATCGATAACACATACTACCTTAAGATAGTGTGGTATTTTATCCTATCGATAACACATACTACCTAAAGATAGTGTGGTATTTTATCCTATCGATAACACATACTACCTTAAGATAGTGTGGTATTTTATCCTATCGATAACACATACTACCTTAAGATAGTGTGGTATTTTATCATATCGATAACACATACTACCTTAAGATAGTGTGGTTTTTTATCCTATCGATAACACATACTACCCTAAGATAGTGTGGTATTTTATCCTATCGATAACGCATACTACCCTAAGATAGTGTGCTATTTTATCCTATCGATAACACATACTACCTTAAGATAGTGTGGTATTTTATCCTATCGATAACACATACTACCTTAAGATAGTGTGGTATTTTATCCTATCGATAACACATACTACCTTAAGATAGTGTGGTATTTTATCCTATCGATAACACATACTACCTTAAGATAGTGTGGTATTTTATCCTATCGATAACACATACTACCTTAAGATAGTGTGGTATTTTATCCTATCGATAACACATACTACCTAAAGATAGTGTGGTATTTTATCCTATCGATAACACATACTACCTTAAGATAGTGTGGTATTTTATCCTATCGATAACACATACTACCTTAAGATAGTGTGGTATTTTATCCTATCGATAACACATACTACCTTAAGATAGTGTGGTATTTTATCCTATCGATAACACATACTACCCTAAGATAGTGTGCTATTTTATCCTATCGATAACACATACTACCCTAAGATAGTGTGCTATTTTATCCTATCGATAACACATACTACCTTAAGATAGTGTGGTATTTTATCCTATCGATAACACATACTACCTAAAGATAGTGTGGTATTTTATCCTATCGATAACACATACTACCTTAAGATAGTGTGGTATTTTATCCTATCGATAACACATACTACCTTAAGATAGTGTGGTATTTTATCATATCGATAACACATACTACCTTAAGATAGTGTGGTATTTTATCCTATCGATAACACATACTACCCTAAGATAGTGTGGTATTTTATCCTATCGATAACGCATACTACCCTAAGATAGTGTGCTATTTTATCCTATCGATAACACATACTACCTTAAGATAGTGTGGTATTTTATCCTATCGATAACACATACTACCTTAAGATAGTGTGGTATTTTATCCTATCGATAACACATACTACCTTAAGATAGTGTGGTATTTTATCCTATCGATAACACATACTACCTTAAGATAGTGTGGTATTTTATCCTATCGATAACACATACTACCTTAAGATAGTGTGGTATTTTATCCTATCGATAACACATACTACCTTAAGATAGTGTGGTATTTTATCCTATCGATAACACATACTACCTTAAGATAGTGTGGTATTTTATCCTATCGATAACACATACTACCTTAAGATAGTGTGGTATTTTATCCTATCGATAACACATACTACCTTAAGATAGTGTGGTATTTTATCCTATCGATAACACATACTACCTTTAGATAGTGTGGTATGTTATCCTATCGATAACACATACTACCTTAAGATAGTGTGGTATTTTATCCTATCGATAACACATACTACCTTAAGATAGTGTGGTATTTTATCCTATCGATAACACATACTACCTTAAGATAGTGTGGTATTTTATCCTATCGATAACACATACTACCTTAAGATAGTGTGGTATTTTATCCTATCGATAACACATACTACCTTAAGATAGTGTGGTATTTTATCCTATCGATAACACATACTACCTTAAGATAGTGTGGTATTTTATCCTATCGATAACACATACTACCTTAAGATATTGTGGTATTTTATCCTATCGATAACACATACTACTTTAAGATAGTGTGGTATTTTATCCTATCGATAACACATACTACCTTAAGATAGTGTGGTATTTTATCCTATCGATAACACATACTACCTAAAGATAGTGTGGTATTTTATCCTATCGATAACACATACTACCTTAAGATAGTGTGGTATTTTATCCTATCGATAACACATACTACCTTAAGATAGTGTGGTATTTTATCCTATCGATAACACGTACTACCTTAAGATAGTGTGGTATTTTATCCTATCGATAACACATACTACCCTAAGATAGTGTGGTATTTTATCCTATCGATAACACATACTACCTTAAGATAGTGTGGTATTTTATTCTATCGATAACACATACTACCTAAAGATAGTGTGGTATTTTATACTATCGATAACACATACTACCTTAAGATAGTGTGGTATTTTATCCTATCGATAACACATACTACCTTAAGATAGTGTGGTATTTTATCCTATCGATAACACATACTACCTTAAGATAGTGTGGTATTTTATCCTATCGATAACACATACTACCCTAAGATAGTGTGGTATTTTATCCTATCGATAACACATACTACCTTAAGATAGTGTGGTATTTTATCCTATCGATAACACATACTACCTTAAGATAGTGTGGTATTTTATCCTATCGATAACACATACTACCTTAAGATAGTGTGGTATTTTATCCTATCGATAACACATACTACCTTAAGATAGTGTGGTATTTTATCCTATCGATAACACATACTACCTTAAGATAGTGTGGTATTTTATCCTATCGATAACACATACTACCTTAAGATAGTGTGGTATTTTATCCTATCGATAACACATACTACCTTAAGATAGTGTGGTATTTTATCCTATCGATAACACATACTACCTTAAGATTGTGTGGTATTTTATCCTATCGATAACACATACTACCTTAAGATAGTGTGGTATTTTATCCTATCGATAACACATACTACCTTAAGATAGTGTGGTATTTTATCCTATCGATAACACATACTACCTTAAGATAGTGTGCTATTTTATCCTATCGATAACACATACTACCTTAAGATAGTGTGGTATTTTATCCTATCGATAACACATACTACCTTAAGATAGTGTGATATTTTATCCTATCGATAACACATACTACCTTAAGATAGTGTGGTATTTTATCCTATCGATAACACATACTACCTTAAGATAGTGTGGTATTTTATCCTATCGATAACACATACTACCTTAAGATAGTGTGGTATTTTATCCTATCGATAACACATACTACCTTAAGATAGTGTGGTATTTTATCCTATCGATAACACATACTACCCTAAGATAGTGTGGTATTTTATCATATCGATAACACATACTACCTTAAGATAGTGTGGTATTTTATCCTATCGATAACACATACTACCTTAAGATAGTGTGGTATTTTATCCTACCGATAACACATATACCCTAAGATAGTGTGCTATTTTATCCTATCGATAACACATACTACCTTAAGATAGTGTGGTATTGTATCCTATCGATAACACATACTACCTTAAGATAGTGTGGTATTGTATCCTATCGATAACACATACTACCTTAAGATAGTGTGGTATTGTATCCTATCGATAACACATACTACCTTAAGATAGTGTGGTATTTTATCCTATCGATAACACATACTACCTTAAGATAGTGTGGTATTTTATCCTATCGATAACACATACTACCTTAAGATAGTGTGGTATTTTATCCTATCGATAACACATACTACCTTAAGATAGTGTGGTATTTTATCCTATCGATAACACATACTACCTTAAGATAGTGTGGTATTTTATCCTATCGATAACACATACTACCTTAAGATAGTGTGGTATTTTATCCTATCGATAACACATACTACCTTAAGATAGTGTGGTATTTTATCCTATCGATAACACATACTACCTTAAGATAGTGTGGTATTTTATCCTATCGATAACACATACTACCCTAAGATAGTGTGGTATTTTATCCTATCGATAACACATACTACCTTAAGATAGTGTGGTATTGTATCCTATCGATAACACATACTACCTTAAGATAGTGTGGTATTTTATCCTATCGATAACACATACTACCTTAAGATAGTGTGGTATTGTATCCTATCGATAACACATACTACCTTAAGATAGTATGGTATTTTATCCTATCGATAACACATACTACCTTAAGATAGTGTGGTATTTTATCCTATCGATAACACATACTACCTTAAGATAGTGTGGTATTGTATCCTATCGATAACACATACTACCTTAAGATAATGTGGTATTTTATCATATCGATAACACATACTACCTTAAGATAGTGTGGTATTTTATCCTATCGATAACACATACTACCTTAAGATAGTGTGGTATTTTATCCTATCGATAACACATACTACCTTAAGATAGTGTGGTATTTTATCCTATCGATAACACATACTACCTTAAGATAGTGTGGTATTTTATCCTATCGATAACACATACTACCTTAAGATAGTGTGGTCTTTTTTCCTATCGATAACACATACTACCTTAAGATAGTGTGGTCTTTTTTCCTATCGATAACACATACTACCTTAAGATAGTGTGGTATTTTATCCTATCGATAACACATACTACCTTAAGATAGTGTGGTCTTTTTTCCTATCGATAACACATACTACCTTAAGATAGTGTGGTCTTTTATCCTATCGATAACACATACTACCTTAAGATAGTGTGGTATTTTATCCTATCGATAACACATACTACCTTAAGATAGTGTGGTCTTTTTTCCTATCGATAACACATACTACCTTAAGATAGTGTGGTCTTTTATCCTATCGATAACACATACTACCTTAAGATAGTGTGGTCTTTTATCCTATCGATAACACATACTACCTTAAGATAGTGTGGTATTTTATCCTATCGATAACACTTACTACCTTAAGATAGTGTGGTATTTTATCCTATCGATAACACATACTACCTTAAGATAGTGTGGTATTTTATCCTATCGATAACACATACTACCCTAAGATAGTGTGGTATTTTATCCTATCGATAACACATACTACCCTAAGATAGTGTGCTATTTTATCCTATCGATAACACATACTACCCTAAGATAGTGTGCTATTTTATCCTATCGATAACACATACTACCTTAAGATAGTGTGCTATTTTATCCTATCGATAACACATACTACCCTAAGATAGTGTGCTATTTTATCCTATCGATAACACATACTACCTTAAGATAGTGTGGTATTTTATCCTATCGATAACACATACTACCTTAAGATAGTGTGGTATGTTATCCTATCGATAACACATACTACCTTAAGATAGTGTGGTATTTTATCCTATCGATAACACATACTACCTTAAGATAGTGTGGTATTTTATCCTATCGATAACACATACTACCTTAAGTTAGTGTGATATTTTATCCTATCGATAACACATACTACCTTAAGATAGTGTGGTATTTTATCCTATCGATAGCACATACTACCTTAAGATAGTGTGGTATTTTATCCTATCGATAACACATACTACCTTAAGATAGTGTGGTATTTTATCCTATCGATAACACATACTACCTTAAGATAGTGTGGTATTTTATCCTATCGATAACACATACTACCCTAAGATAGTGTGGTATTTTATCCTATCGATAACACATACTACCTTAAGATAGTGTGGTATTGTATCCTATCGATAACACATACTACCTTAAGATAGTGTGGTATTGTATCCTATCGATAACACATACTACCTTAAGATAGTGTGGTATTGTATCCTATCGATAACACATACTACCTTAAGATAGTGTGGTATTTTATCCTATCGATAACACATACTACCCTAAGATAGTGTGGTATTTTATCCTATCGATATCGATAACACATACTACCCTAAGATAGTGTGGTATTTTATCCTATCGATAACACATACTACCTTAAGATAGTGTGGTATTTTATCCTATCGATAACACATACTACCTTTAGATAGTGTGGTATTTTATCCTATCGATAACACATACTACCTTTAGATAGTGTGGTATTTTATCCTATCGATAACACATACTACCTTAAGATAGTGTGGTATTTTATCCTATCGATAACACATACTACCTTAAGATAGTGTGGTATTTTATCCTATCGATAACACATACTACCTTAAGATAGTGTGGTATTTTATCCTATCGATAACACATACTACCTTTAGATAGTGTGGTATGTTATCCTATCGATAACACATACTACCTTAAGATAGTGTGGTATGTTATCCTATCGATAACACATACTACCTTAAGATAGTGTGGTATTTTATCCTATCGATAACACATACTACCTTAAGATAGTGTGGTATTTTATCCTATCGATAACACATACTACCACCTTAAGATAGTGTGGTATTTTATCCTATCGATAACACATACTACCTTAAGATAGTGTGGTATTTTATCCTATCGATAGCACATACTACCTTAAGATGGTGTGGTATTTTATCCTATCGATAACACATACTACCTTAAGATGGTGTGGTATTTTATCCTATCGATAACACATACTACCTTAAGATAGTGTGGTATTTTATCTTATCGATAACACATAATACCTTAAGATGGTGTGGTATGTTATCCTATCGATAACACATACTACCTTAAGATAGTGTGGTATTTTATCTTATCGATAACACATAATACCTTAAGATAGTGTGGTATTTTATCCTATCGATAACACATACTACCTTTAGATAGTGTGGTATGTTATCCTATCGATAACACATACTACCTTAAGATAGTGTGGTATGTTATCCTATCGATAACACATACTACCTTAAGATAGTGTGGTATTTTATCCTATCGATAACACATACTACCTTAAGATAGTGTGGTATTTTATCCTATCGATAACACATACTACCACCTTAAGATAGTGTGGTATTTTATCCTATCGATAACACATACTACCTTAAGATAGTGTGGTATTTTATCCTATCGATAGCACATACTACCTTAAGATGGTGTGGTATTTTATCCTATCGATAACACATACTACCTTAAGATGGTGTGGTATTTTATCCTATCGATAACACATACTACCTTAAGATAGTGTGGTATTTTATCTTATCGATAACCCATAATACCTTAAGATGGTGTGGTATGTTATCCTATCGATAACACATACTACCTTAAGATAGTGTGGTATTTTATCTTATCGATAACACATACTACCTTAAGATAGTGTGGTATTTTATCCTATCGATAACACATACTACCTTAAGATAGTGTGGTATTTTATCCTATCGATAACACATACTACCTTAAGATAGTGTGGTATTTTATCCTATCGATAACACATACTACCTTAAGATAGTGTGGTATTTTATCCTATCGATAACACATACTACCTTAAGTTAGTGTGGTATTTTATCCTATCGATAACACATACTACCTTAAGATAGTGTGGTATTTTATCCTATCGATAACACATACTACCTTAAGATAGTGTGGTATTTTATCATATCGATAACACATACTACCTTAAGATAGTGTGGTATTTTATCTTATCGATAACACATACTACCTTAAGATAGTGTGGTATTTTATCCTATCGATAACACATACTACCCTAAGATAGTGTGGTATTTTATCCTATCGATAACACATACTACCTTAAGATAGTGTGGTATTGTATCCTATCGATAACACATATTACCTTAAGATAGTGTGGTATTGTATCCTATCGATAAAACATACTACCTTAAGATAGTGTGGTATTGTAGCCTATCGATAACACATACTACCTTAAGATAGTGTGGTATTTTATCCTATCGATAACACATACTACCCTAAGATAGTGTGGTATTTTATCCTATCGATATCGATAACACATACTACCCTAAGATAGTGTGGTATTTTATCCTATCGATAACACATACTACCTTAAGATAGTGTGGTATTTTATCCTATCGATAACACATACTACCTTTAGATAGTGTGGTATTTTATCCTATCGATAACACATACTACCTTTAGATAGTGTGGTATTTTATCCTATCGATAACACATACTACCTTAAGATAGTGTGGTATTTTATCCTATCGATAACACATACTACCTTAAGATAGTGTGGTATTTTATCCTATCGATAACACATACTACCTTAAGATAGTGTGGTATTTTATCCTATCGATAACACATACTACCCTTAGATAGTGTGGTATGTTATCCTATCGATAACACATACTACCTTAAGATAGTGTGGTATGTTATCCTATCGATAACACATACTACCTTAAGATAGTGTGGTATTTTATCCTATCGATAACACATACTACCTTAAGATAGTGTGGTATTTTATCCTATCGATAACACATACTACCACCTTAAGATAGTGTGGTATTTTATCCTATCGATAACACATACTACCTTAAGATAGTGTGGTATTTTATCCTATCGATAGCACATACTACCTTAAGATGGTGTGGTATTTTATCCTATCGATAACACATACTACCTTAAGATGGTGTGGTATTTTATCCTATCGATAACACATACTACCTTAAGATAGTGTGGTATTTTATCTTATCGATAACACATAATACCTTAAGATGGTGTGGTATGTTATCCTATCGATAACACATACTACCTTAAGATAGTGTGGTATTTTATCTTATCGATAACACATAATACCTTAAGATAGTGTGGTATTTTATCCTATCGATAACACATACTACCTTTAGATAGTGTGGTATGTTATCCTATCGATAACACATACTACCTTAAGATAGTGTGGTATGTTATCCTATCGATAACACATACTACCTTAAGATAGTGTGGTATTTTATCCTATCGATAACACATACTACCTTAAGATAGTGTGGTATTTTATCCTATCGATAACACATACTACCACCTTAAGATAGTGTGGTATTTTATCCTATCGATAACACATACTACCTTAAGATGGTGTGGTATTTTATCCTATCGATAACACATACTACCTTAAGATAGTGTGGTATTTTATCTTATCGATAACACATAATACCTTAAGATGGTGTGGTATGTTATCCTATCGATAACACATACTACCTTAAGATAGTGTGGTATTTTATCTTATCGATAACACATACTACCTTAAGATAGTGTGGTATTTTATCCTATCGATAACACATACTACCTTAAGATAGTGTGGTATTTTATCCTATCGATAACACATACTACCTTAAGATAGTGTGGTATTTTATCCTATCGATAACACATACTACCTTAAGATAGTGTGGTATTTTATCCTATCGATAACACATACTACCTTAAGTTAGTGTGGTATTTTATCCTATCGATAACACATACTACCTTAAGATAGTGTGGTATTTTATCCTATCGATAACACATACTACCTTAAGATAGTGTGGTATTTTATCCTATCGATAACACATACTACCTTAAGATAGTGTGGTATTTTATCCTATCGATAACACATACTACCTTAAGATAGTGTGGTATTTTATCCTATCGATAACACATACTACCCTAAGATAGTGTGGTATTTTATCCTATCGATAACACATACTACCTTAAGATAGTGTGGTATTGTATCCTATCGATAACACATACTACCTTAAGATAGTGTGGTATTGTAGCCTATCGATAACACATACTACCTTAAGATAGTGTGGTATTTTATCCTATCGATAACACATACTACCCTAAGATAGTGTGGTATTTTATCCTATCGATATCGATAACACATACTACCCTAAGATAGTGTGGTATTTTATCCTATCGATAACACATACTACCTTAAGATAGTGTGGTATTTTATCCTATCGATAACACATACTACCTTTAGATAGTGTGGTATTTTATCCTATCGATAACACATACTACCTTTAGATAGTGTGGTATTTTATCCTATCGATAACACATACTACCTTAAGATAGTGTGGTATTTTATCCTATCGATAACACATACTACCTTAAGATAGTGTGGTATTTTATCCTATCGATAACACATACTACCTTAAGATAGTGTGGTATTTTATCCTATCGATAACACATACTACCCTTAGATAGTGTGGTATGTTATCCTATCGATAACACATACTACCTTAAGATAGTGTGGTATGTTATCCTATCGATAACACATACTACCTTAAGATAGTGTGGTATTTTATCCTATCGATAACACATACTACCTTAAGATAGTGTGGTATTTTATCCTATCGATAACACATACTACCACCTTAAGATAGTGTGGTATTTTATCCTATCGATAACACATACTACCTTAAGATAGTGTGGTATTTTATCCTATCGATAGCACATACTACATTAAGATGGTGTGGTATTTTATCCTATCGATAACACATACTACCTTAAGATGGTGTGGTATTTTATCCTATCGATAACACATACTACCTTAAGATAGTGTGGTATTTTATCTTATCGATAACACATAATACCTTAAGATGGTGTGGTATGTTATCCTATCGATAACACATACTACCTTAAGATAGTGTGGTATTTTATCTTATCGATAACACATAATACCTTAAGATAGTGTGGTATTTTATCCTATCGATAACACATACTACCTTTAGATAGTGTGGTATGTTATCCTATCGATAACACATACTACCTTAAGATAGTGTGGTATGTTATCCTATCGATAACACATACTACCTTAAGATAGTGTGGTATTTTATCCTATCGATAACACATACTACCTTAAGATAGTGTGGTATTTTATCCTATCGATAACACATACTACCACCTTAAGATAGTGTGGTATTTTATCCTATCGATAACACATACTACCTTAAGATAGTGTGGTATTTTATCCTATCGATAGCACATACTACCTTAAGATGGTGTGGTATTTTATCCTATCGATAACACATACTACCTTAAGATGGTGTGGTATTTTATCCTATCGATAACACATACTACCTTAAGATAGTGTGGTATTTTATCTTATCGATAACACATAATACCTTAAGATGGTGTGGTATGTTATCCTATCGATAACACATACTACCTTAAGATAGTGTGGTATTTTATCTTATCGATAACACATACTACCTTAAGATAGTGTGGTATTTTATCCTATCGATAACACATACTACCTTAAGATAGTGTGGTATTTTATCCTATCGATAACACATACTACCTTAAGATAGTGTGGTATTTTATCCTATCGATAACACATAATACCTTAAGATAGTGTGATATTTTATCCTATCGATAACACATACTACCTTAAGATAGTGTGGTATTTTATCCTATCGATAACACATACTACCTTAAGATAGTGTGGTATTTTATCCTATCGATAACACATAATACCTTAAGATAGTGTGGTATTTTATCCTATCGATAACACATACTACCTTAAGATAGTGTGGTATTTTATCCTATCGATAACACATACTACCTTAAGATAGTGTGGTATTTTTTGTTTTACATTTTATTACGATTATAGTTGAGTTATATTTTATAACAAGTGTTCTGTTGAAATTTGTTTTAGATAAAAATATGACCACACGATGATATAGTTGAAATATTGCTAAAGTAAAGTTGGCGTTAAGCGTTAGAGAATACCGAAGTGGCAATCAAAAATGGACAATGCAGAGAAACTGGCAACATAGGGTACACAAGACGAAGAAAATCAAAACATTTCCATAAAAATGCGTCACTTAGCTGTACAAGACGAATTAAATGCACAATTCCCGCTTTGGACGAGACGTTGATGAATGACTTGTGTTGGAGAATACCACTCTCTTTGTATGTAAAAGATAAAATTGATCAATAGCTTACCAGAAGTCGTCGTGAGTGCCCCATTGCAAGGCGAAATGTCACACCCTTTTTCACTTTCTTCTATTATTTCTTATGGCAATCCCCTTTGTCAATGATAAGGCCATCCAATTGTCTTGATACCTTTAAGATTGTTTAACCTGACTATATATAGTCATAACCTTTATCATTTGTCATGTGCAGCCTCTGGTATAATCTTCAACTTGTTGAAGGCGGCAATATATGGTAGAAGTAAGGTTCTTCTCGTTATGAATATAGCTGCAATACTGCTAACTTGGTGCTTAGCAATAATGAAGCAATCAATGCATCACTTAGTGCGCAACTTATGCATGTTGAAGGTAGTCATTATGTTCTCGACTGGGCATATTCAAAGAAAAGGAACAGGAGTGGTAATTTCTTGCTTAATATATTATTTTTGGAAAGTCGTTTATGAATTTTGTAAATTCAGTTTCGCATGGAGGAAATATTATTAGTGTATTATTATTTGATCAAAACATCAACTGTGAAAGCTTACAGCAACACAATGGTGGACAATTCTCAGTATTTTTCATTGGTTCTGTATTGTAGAAACATAACTTGTTGTCTAACCTCTCAGCATTTATGTACCAGCAATTTCGAAATATGTCTGTTAGAAAAGAGGAAATCTTGTTTTATATGCAAACTCCTTAGGAGGTAGATATTTTTGTACGTTCAAAATAGTTTCGGTTCAGTTGTGCTATGAATAGCCATGTATACAAAATACTTCTTACGTTTATTATTTGAAAATCCCCTCATGTGAGTATTTTAGAATTTAACTTCTCTTTTCATTTGGCTTTGTTCTATTTAAGGAAAAAGTCATTTCTCCAAAATAGAATCAGCAAATCATAATATGTTATTTCGCAGATGTGCTTTTTCAACAGTCAAAATGCAAGCCAGGGACTAGATTTCCACCGACATTGTCTTGGACTTTTTCTGTGCAATGATATGATGCGAAATGTGTTTCTTCGTATTGTTGAAGTGGAAGTATTGACCATCACTATTTGCATAGAAAAGGAGATATCAAATTTAGTGCGCATGACGCGTTTCTGAGGTAACATATTCAGGAATGATCAAAGCCAAAATAATTTAAAAGTCTTTGAGAACAACAAAACCAACGGTCCTATACAGGATAGTCAACATCGGCTATGGTCCCCTATGCTCGAGAGAGAACAATCCTCTCTTCAGGAATGTCAATTTGTATGCTTTACACATTCAATGACAGTATATCACTTTATCTCTAACACCAGAATACTTCGCCTTAGAAATTCACTTACGACCTCAAGTCATGCGATGATTATGCTCTATTGATTGAACATAAGATTTTCTGTCATTTGTATGATAAATCAATAATGCTACATGATAAATTTAGGTTTATGGTGTTTAACGCCACTTTCAACAATATTTCAGTTACATAGTGGCTGACAAATTTAACAAAAGTACATTCTCTATAAATAGAAAGCTTACGAAGCAAAATAAAATTTGCTTCATACATTGTAATACCAGCAATTCTACATGTTCCTTAGCCTTATATAGGGTGGTGGTCGTGATTGTATGGTAGTTGGATTTATAACTACATATGCAATCAGTGCCTATCACCACTAACGTTGTCAGTTCGAACACTCACAGTCGAGGTACAACATTATGTGATAAAGTGTGTCAGTGACTTGTACAGGTCGGTGGATTATCTCTGTGTACTACGGTTTCCCCCACCAATAGAAATTACCACCACGATATAACTGAAATATTGTTGAAAGTGGCGTTAAACACTATAAAACAAACCTTAGCTTCCTTTATGCATATGTTATATTCAGGAACATGGCATGTATATTCTATATTTATCTTGTTGGTAAGGTTTTATTTATTCAAATGAGGATGTATACTACATGATACATCGAATATACAAAAAAGTACCTTGTCTGTAAATATCTATTTCATTTTGCACGAAACAAACTAAAAATACTTTACAAGGCCCGCATTTCTACCTGCTCCTAAGTCTTATACACAAATATATGTTATATTCAGGAACATGTTATTCTATATTTATCTTGTTGCTATGGTTCCATGTATTCAAATACGGATGTATCTAAATATAGTATCGGAAATTATCTGCTAAAAATAAATATTTGTTGTGGGAATTCCAATTCAGATAACGGTATGCAAGAATAAAATCAACACATACAGTTCTATGTAGCATTTTGACAGAAAATAATCAAGGAGGGACACGGTTTTCAGGTAAAAGCTTTTCTTTTCAAATTTTAAATCAATCAAGAACGAGTGAATGATTGTTGTTAAATTTTAAATGAGAATTTGTCATCTATGTCATGGCTAGTTACTTTCTGATGGGATGGTAATAATTGGACTATATGTACTAGAACACGCTGACATAGTTCCCTTTTTCAAGTGGTTGTGGATCGACAAAACAGTCCACATGTAGACATGTCGGTGTCGCTGCACTCGATATTGACTCCTAGCCGAGTAGTCTTTGCTCTTGTACCTTAATGATGCATAGTGCGATGAAAAAGGAAAATATCATATGTGTATGTAGATTGTAGTCTTGGTTTGACCCGATATGTGATCGAACTAGCAAAT
Organism: Bathymodiolus brooksi; assembly: GCA_963680875.1. Lineage (NCBI taxonomy): Eukaryota > Metazoa > Mollusca > Bivalvia > Mytilida > Modiolidae > Bathymodiolus > Bathymodiolus brooksi. The sequence goes on from OY804590.1 coordinate 14,665,240, forward strand.
CAAACAATAAAGTGTTCAATTATTTATGCTATATATATATACTTCTGATTACCTTCTTTGGTATCTTCACAACCTTTCGTCAATTCTAACCCCAATTTCATTATTTTGTAAAAATGTTGAAAATCGAGTTTTGTAAAAAAAAAAAATAAAAAAAAAAAAATAAAAAAATAAAAAACCCCCCAAAAAACCCAACAAACTATGAATATTGCGATAAAACTTAGATATGTAATATAGTGTGTATGACATGTATGCTGATTGTCGAAAGATTGGAAAAAACAAATAAATTAAAAGTCTTGGGGAGCAAATAAGCGAAAAGATCTTAATAAGATAGCCAAAATCAAAGATCAAAGTACACCACAGATTATATACAGGATAGACTAACTCGGCTGAGGTTACTTATACTTGAGGTGGATTGTCCTTGGTTTTAATAGATTACCCCGATGTAGGGACTTTTAATATAACTACATACTAGAGTAACACGACTGGTGGAGCGGGAATTGTTTACTCTTCCAAATCCCATCCCTACCAATTCATACACGGTATTTATTTGAGTATCTTGTCGTGACATCTGCTCGGTCATGCAATACAGTCAGTCACTTGTTTTGATTTACAATTCTGGCGCAGCACGAGACATATGACGTCATTCTGTATAGTCATGGCGTACATAAACACAGAGGGAATTATTTTCAATGTGAAAATTACAAGATGAGATTAAACAGAGAAGTTTGAATTGAATAAATTCCATGCAAGTAAAAAAGATCCATTTGACTAATGTCTTTTTTTCCTGATCATTATGTTTGTTAAATATGTTTCCATCGATGGTATTCCCCAAACATTTGTATCTTTCCGGTTTGTTGACATAATCGTCATCACAGTTCATGTCAGTTTCTGGAATGTAGGCCAAGCAAATCGTATTTTAAAATACTTTGAAAATATAATGATTGATCATTCAGATTCCACCATTTTCTAGATAATGGACGATTTTACCGGGAAAATACATTAGTCACAACATGGCAGATTATTTTGCATTTTCACTGCTGCTTTAATAACAAATATACCCCTTACTTCTTGGGGTAATGAAATGAAATTCACATAGAAGATAGAAAAAGAATTAATTTAACAGCAATAATCAAAATTTATAGGATAAATTGAGGAGAGAATTAAATTAAACCAGACAGAAAAATGAGCTTATCAGGGTAAAAAAAAGCTGTCATTATTACAAATAGCATTAACAAAACTGTATTGTTACCACTCTGTGATAATAAATGTGATTAAAATAAATTGAAATCAGTCATTAATTGTTTTACAAAAATATGGCAGGATGTAGTCAGTCTAATAGATTGTATTGACAAAATCAAAAACACCAAATTCACTGGATTAAATACTTTATTATATGGGTAAGCAAGTTTAATATTTGTATCAAATAATTAATTTTTAAAACTTCAATTTCAAACTATTAAAAATAACCATCTTTTCAAAATTTTCAGACATAACAATTACACTTAAAAAGCATTAATACTGTACTTTCTTAATCTGGTTTACTTTTTAAGCTTGGTTGGCCTATGACAAAATCATGTGCTTTATTGACCTTTGACCGGCCTTATGCGACGTAATATGACGCCATTTGGAAAAAGGGTAGTAAACAAATATGGGTCAGTGTGTCATTATTATTGATCTTTTGACCATGGAACTTTACACATGTGAGCAAGAATAGATGAAGAACATAATTAAAAAGAACAAAAATGTTTACTTTTCAAATATGAACAAAATAATGAAACATTATCCAATGACTTACCGACTTATTGTCATAAGGGGATAAGTGTTACTCATCCTGTTGTTTCTGTCTTGGGTACTTTGGACCACTGTTTGTCCTTTTGTACTTTGTATTTTCTGTCCTTCTTCGATTATCGACCTTTGATTATACCACATTTGTATCTTCAAACATTTCGTATTATTTATTCTTTTGGATTTTTTTTTTAATGAAAAATTGGACTAATGAGTTCCTCTATCAAATGGTCATTTGTGTCTCAAGTGTTTTTTTATAATCCACTTTGTTTATTTATTTATTTTATCTTAAAGTAATTCTATATTTTCAAATACAGGTAATTTGAAAAAGGACATTTATTATTTTACCTGTATTAACTACCTTTATAAATGTATCGTTACACGTATATAAAATATAAATGAAATTCTTGAGGTTATGTTTTTCTTTTATATTATTCTTTTCACTGGAATTCAACCATGAACATGCAATTTTATCAATACCTATTATCGTGTTAAAATCTCAAATACTTGAATATCATATTAATGAAAATATGTGTTATTCAATAAACGTTAGAGAATACCGAAGGGGCAATCAAAAATGAACAATCCAGAGAAACTGGCAATTTATGGTACACAAGACGAAGAAAAACAATTTTTTATACATTTTTGTATATATTTATTACTAGTTTCCAATAATAAGATTATTATCAAAACTAATGTTCTCCTCTCTCAGGCATACATGTGTGTGACCTTGGCCTACTTTGTCTATCCCTTTTATGTCCATTGGTTTTATTGCTTCCGAACACATTTAAGTTGTTTGGCTTTCCAATCTTTTGATTTTGGAAAACATTTGGAATTGGGTAGGAACGACGAGTGGTACAGTCGAACTTAGCTAGCTCGAACTCGGATGACTCGAATACTATGGATAGTTGGAACTGTTTTTTAGACCCGTAAATTTTGCCGTTAATTCCTTGTCAAATAAACAGTCACACTATTTTATTGTCCGTAATAATAAATCAGTACAAATTACCTTTTCAAGCTCGAGCTCAAAGTCATCATAAGTGTCAAGCATTTAATTAGTCATAATTACAATATCCAGATTAAAGAAAAATACCTGTACTACATAACTGTTTACAGAACTATTAAAGGCTATTTATGTATGGGTTGATTATTAACCGTTAATTACGATTAAGAAAGAAAGATTATTGAACCCGAGACATATGTCACCGATTGTACCAATAATTGAATCAATTAGAATATCAAATGTTTCCAATCCTAATAAAGTTTATTTACCTTAGTCACTGTACATAAACGGAACACCTGATCTACATACTGACGTATGGTTACTCTACAGAGGGGGTTAAAGATATAGAAGAAGAAAAATAGCTCTTTCAACACCTAACCTAGAATCTTTCAAAAGAGGTATCTCCACATTAACATTTGAAGGATTCCAACTTACCTTTAAATACATATTGCAAGCCACTGTACATATATATAGTTAATTATTTTTGTTTGGTTATTTTTTGTTCTTGTTTATTATACTTTTAAAACTAAATTGTTCATGTACATAGCGCACAAAGTTCCGAGACGTTACCCACCCGATCCTTAGAGTCTAGTCCTGTATTTGGAAGAAGAAGAGCAATATTTAAAATTGGTATTCCATGAATTAGTATTATTGAGAGTGTTTGTTTCTTCAATTTTTATAGTTGCTAATCAAATGGGGATCATTCACCAAATTTCTTTCGACAGACGTCGCTGTTGTTCCATAAGTGGTTAGCAGAACGTTTTAATCTCGAGGACGCCTGAATTGTTAACGTTGGGTACAAGGACACGTCAATTAAATGAATTTGTTGTGTTCCTGTGTATTGTACATTATGGTTTTAATTTTTTACCCTTTTACCCAGATTTTTATTATTGGTCATAAAGGGAAAACAAATTTCCCAGAACAAAAATTCTGCTTCAGAGTGCATTTTTTTTTCAGTTACAAAAATGTAGCATCGAAATCTGTTTATAAGAGTTAAATACACCCTTTTCCCCTATAGTACTAATGTTCATGTAAGAAATGAAATGTGATACACGTATACACCGTTAGGAATTTAATTAATAACCTAATATACCTGTCGTTCTGTAGTCAACTGTTCAAGCGAAATGGTTTTAAGTATAAAATACAGTACTATTTTAAACAAAAAAGAAGCGGCCCGTATTGAATATCCAGCAATAGGTGCAACTTCAACTTGTACAATAATGTTATAATTTATAAAATAAATAGTCGTGAGAACAGTTTTGTTTGAGAACGAATTTACAGAATTTTCCTATTCATGTTATAAGGGCATTACATGAATAGGAAAATTCTGTATTTTTTTTTAAATAGTACTGTATCGAATTAGTACCAGATTGCCGAATCCCATATTGCCGAGTCCATTTTGCCGAATCCCATATTGCCGACTTTTGTTAAAAATGACAAAGTTTCATAATATTATTTTTTATTTAAAAACAAATATTGATGATGTGTACATATTTTATTGAAAGCAGTAATTTTTCGCGCAATTTTAATTAGAAAAACCATAATCAAATGCATACTGATTGTTGAATAGGAGATGCCAATCCTCATTACTCAAATACTTGAAGAACAATGGAAATAAGCTACAAATAAGTAAATGTTTATTTAGAGTTTTCAGTGTATAACCGGACAGTTAAGTCTCGCTCAAATGTAAAATTTGGGACCTATTTACAAAACAAAAAATGTGTATTCTCTCATGTTTATGCTAGTTATTATTCACAGAGCATATGTTTTGAAATTATTTCTTGGCATCCTTCATCTTGACAGAAATCATGGTTGTATGCAAGACTAATCCACCGTATATCCTTTTGACTTTGAGCGCGAATGCTATAATCTAAACTCCCTTGTATGTCGGACCATTTCAAAAGAAATATTTATTTAATTATTTACAATTTTCCTTCATAAATTAGAAGCATTATTCTACTTGCAATAACAGTATTTTTCATATGTCGGCAATTTGGGAATCGGCTAATTGGACTCGGCAATTTGGGATTCGGCAAACTGGGAATCGGCAATTTGGGATGCTACCACTGTATCTTATACTTAAAACCATTTCGCTTGAACAGTTGACTACAGAACGACAGGTATATTAGGTTATTAATTAAATTCCTAACGGTGTATACGTGTATCACATTTCATTTCTTACATGAACATTAGTACTATAGGGGAAAAGGGTGTATTTAACTCTTATAAACAGATTTCGATGCTACATTTTTGTAACTGAAAAAAAAATGCACTCTGAAGCAGAATTTTTGTTCTGGGAAATTTGTTAACCCTTTATGACCAATAATAAAAATCTGGGTAAAAGGGTAAAAAATCAAAACCATAATGTACAATACACAGGAACACAACAAATTCATTTATACCTTTAGGCAGTAATATAAAATTTTAAACAAAAAAACAGAAAACAAATGGACTATCTGTGTGTATAGACACCTTTTCAAGTAACATAGTTGGTACTTCATATCTTTGAAAGGGGAGTTTATTCAAAATAAATCCCAAAACGGCTAATGATTAAAAAATAATAATAATAATAAATGTATGTTTGTAATAAACAATCCAAAGGGAAGATATTTGTGATTATTTTCCAAACTTTTCCAACAAAAAATATTCTTTATCTGTATGATATATCTAGTTTAAAGAAAGAAAAAACTTAACTGACATTCCCTACAATATTTAACTCAGTAGTCCGTTAGGGGTTTTAGTGGACGTGATCGTTTGGTAGTTGGATTTACAACTACCTATGCAATCAGTACCTATCAACACTAATGTTATGAGTTCGAATCTCGCCCAGCCGATACAACATTATGTGATAAATTTTGCCAGCGACTTGTGGCAGGTACGTGGTTTTCTCTGTGCACTCCGTTTTCCTCCACCAATAAAACTGACCCCAACGATATAACTGAAATTTGTTGAAAGTGGTGTTAAGCACCAAACCCAGTAGTACGTACGTTTCCAATCGTGTAGTTTACATTTTATCTATGCTTTTTTTTATTGTATAGAACGCTGGGTTTTATGCAAATTCCGATTTTTTCGTAGCATTTCTGAAATTGTAATTCAAATCGTTTGACTGTTCATTTCAATAACATGCAGCTAACTTAAGTTATAAATAACGTTTTTACCTGCATTAGAATGGAATAAACCCACAAAAAATAATGTGGCATATATACTACAATGAAATAAATTTGATAATTGGGATAGTATAGTGGTGCGTGAATAGGTCAACAGATAAGAAAAGTTTGTTTGTAGATGCCGAAAGAGTTATCGGAAGTCATAAATCGAAGACGGGCAGGCAATGCAATGGCCAATCGAAAAAGGAAAAAATGATAAACAGTGGTCTAATAAAAACTACACAGAAAACTGAAGATTGAGCAGCACGAATCCCACTTAAAACCCGGACGGAATTCTGTCGGTGACAATTTGAGTCTTTAGTTTTACATTGTATGGCAGTTCCAGGCTTTGTACCATGATCCGCCAGTCTGATTGTAAAAACTATTTGAGTGCTACCAAAATCTGTCGAAAATAATTTAAAATAGTAAGAAACAGCGAATTTTCTTTATTTAACTATTTATCATGCTATTCATAATACATCTGCTCAAAATCTTTCCAAAATAAATGCTATAATTAATCCGCTTGTTGTCGAATCTTTAACAGTTAATAACACTACACAAAGAAGGAATATATTATATGTATAATTTTGTACCAACTAATTTTAAAGAGTGTGATTTAGATTTGAAGATTACTTAAATATAGATAGACCTAACATCATGTACACCTAATATACTAGGCTACACCAACGTACATGCCGATATGGCTTGTAAACGTCCGTTGTATTTCTTAATATGTTCATAATAAAACTCTTTTCATATGACTTAAGACTTATACTTTTATTTTACATATACTCGTCAACTAAATCTATACTTCTAACTGTTAACAAGTAATACCACCCCGCGCTGTACTAGTTAAACCTTCAATGTTTGCACTGTCCAAGTTTGTGCCGTCATTAGGTTAACGTTAGATACAAGCGTCTTTGTGATTCAAGCGCACATGTAACCACCTATGGAACAGCAGCGTCACCAAACGGGAGAAGCGGTGAATGATCCCTATTGTGTGATCTCAAGGTTCAAATAATAGAAATGTACTAATAGTGAAATTCCGATTAAACTGAGTTTGTTGTCTATAATATAGCAAAAGAAATATATATAATTGCTTCCAATTAAAATTGTTTTAAACGAAAATGATCATTTGTTAAAAGTTGAAAATTAAACTTTAAAAATATTTATCATATACTTACTAGTGGTAAATACAGTAGTTTTGAATATTTGATAAAGTGCCAGTTGCCTACCCTTTATCATACCCCTACCCTTTATCGGTAATTTGTGTAGTTTTCCTTTGAAGTGTGTCGATTGATAAAACTTATCTCAACGTACTGGTCGTGATATCAAAACTATTAGGTCAGTCCATATTAGGCATGCATCAACTACCGTGCATGAATACACTTGTTTTTAAAACAAGATTGGTTGCGTCATCAAAATCAATAATACGGGAAAAGGTCAATGTCATTTTCGTTACTATCGTAAACAAAGCATTTAGCGTTTGACCATATTATTTCAATAATCAGCATCCCTTAAAACCAAAATGAAAGAAAACCAAGAAATAACTACTTTGTAAAGATTGAACATCATTATTTAGGCTTACATTGTAATATCTTAATACAACATAGCACTGATCGGTAACAGCGAAGTCTCAAATAAAACTTCTGTATTCTGGATATGCAAATATATATACATTTGTTGTACATCCACTGAAAAAAAAGAACAGTTCAAGGCCACCAACAGGCACAGATAAATTTGTTAGTTATTTACAGAGGGTTAGAGAATGTATGCATGGAAATTTCATCGCCGGGATAAATTCGTTATACAGTCAGTTACAGGGGGGATACGGGAATATATGGAGTGCCTGAAAAAAAATGTTTTTCTTTTGTCCATTGTGTTGTCTGTCCTTCTTCGATTTATGCCTGTACCAAGTCAGGGTCATTACGGTTTTCCCAGTTTTCCGGTTGTTGACTGATTTTGTCTGTTTATATACTTATGAGTTTTGACTTTCCCTTTGTAAGATTGTTCGGAGTTCGGTAATTTTGTTATTACCCTTATTTTCTAATTACTCCTTTGGTATCTTCAAACTCTTCCTAATATGGAATATCTGTATTTTTCTTAACAGGTCAACATTGTATGGTTCATTGAGCATCCAACATGTATATGCATCACCGAACTTCCACTAGCAGAATTAACAGTTACACTGCTGATACTTTGGTGAACAATATAATTTTGTTCTAACAAGAGAGAATTGGGAAAAGAGTCATGGATCCAAACGATACGGACAGAAAGGACAATGATGTCTCTGACACTGGTATAGAGCCCGAAAGAAAAAAGGACGGCATACATGTTCATGAAAATGTAGCATGTTCAATATCGACATCAGGCCAATTAGCAGTATCAGCAATCACTTCATCGATTACTGCACAATCAGTGACTGATATGAAAGTAACAGCAGGAAACGTACTAGTTAGTCAGGATAAATCTGATAATATGAATATCAGTGCCATAAATATGGGTGGTATGTTAATTTACTCTTATTCAACTTACTGTTAGTGTTCAAGAGTAATATACAAAAGTCATGTCTGCTTACAAAATAGATTTACTGTATTTTGTCCATAAAACACAGACATTGTAAATACAGAAGATACAGTGAGATTTTTATCTAAAATACTATCCTTTTTTTATTTGCCCCTTCGGTATTCTCCACCATTTATTTATTAAAATCTATTTAAACACAAAATTAGAAAAGTTGAGTATACGTATAAAATTGAATAAAGAAACAAACAAAAAGGCACAATGTTCTGGCATTTTGGCAAAGGGAGGTTCCGTATAAAAACAGTATATCAAAGAATAAGTGTTAAAGGTGACAGGAAGTGAATTTTGTCTAAATTACAACTAAATGATAAAACGTTTGCAAAAATGTATATATATTTTAGAAAAGGTCACAGAATGTTTTTTTTTATCAAAAAATGTCACGTCCTACCCTTATAAAATCGATATTGAAAATCAATTAATATTACCAGCGCAATTTACTAACACAGTTATCTACCTTTAAGTAATACGTCACATGTGCTCATTCAGTTGATGTAAACACGCTGCGAACTACCCGAGCGTCTTACAGTCGGAGCGTACATTTTCTTTTATATTTAGTATTGTGTAATGTGTCGCATATAAATGTAAAACTATCTCAGGCCAAGGGATAGGAATGTTTGAATATCCTAAAGATGACAAACGCCACAAGTTATGTACAATAAGGCCTTTAAGGGTAAAAAGGAAGGATTTCGTTCAATCGAATAGCTCTACTCAGTAGGCTTTGTGCAAAGCACTTTATAAATGAACAGTTTGTGGTAAATCCCTTATTTGTCGCTTCCATCGGGTATACAATGAAGAAATTAGTTGTAAAGCCTGACGCTGAACCGATTTTTTTCTCTCGAAATTTGCCGACAAAGAAGTCAGTGCGGAAGAAAGTGGAAAGAGAAAAAGTTTGTCGTCAATCTCAAGCTGCAGCAAAATGAATACAAAAAGAGGTAATTTAATTCAACTTTGTGTTTCTATTTTATTTTGTTTTACGTGTTGTGAAAAAAACAAGATTTTTTTGATATCCTAATATAAATACAAGTTGGTCGTATCATTTTATAAGATAACCACGTTTTGGTTTTCGCACAGGTTGTGAAGATGTTTCATGTCAACCCCCTAGAGTTTACTAATTAATCCTAATAACCAATAATTTTAGTAACATAGGATTAACATCTACAACTTGTCAATACGTAACAATGTTTATTGGTATTTGTCATCCTTGACACTTTTATTTTTATCATTTTGGTTTTTGTTAGTTTGCATCTTTTTATTTTGTTTTGGGTGTGTGTGTGTTTTCTTTTTTTAGGGGGAGGATGGGTCAATTCAGTTTTACAGTAATAAAATTATTTTTTTCCTATTGATTGTGTACAACAGAAACAAAATGTACACTTTCAAAAAAAAATCTTAACAATTTAATCCATTATCTAGTAAATTAATATCAAAACACGATTTTTGATAACATAATTATTTTGAACAAATAGTAAAATTTATTATTATAATTTTTACCATGAAATTGATTTAATACTAAACAAATTTGCATAGACATAATTTACAATTGCATTTAATCATTTGTTCCCTTTTTCTCTCTTTTAAGAAATTGACAACAATATTGGATAAGTCTGATGATGTTGAACCAAACTACACAGATGACAGTACATGTATTCAGGAGGCTGAAAAGGAAACATGTGAAGTGCAGCGAGGTGGACTAGTGACATCTATTGGAATGCCAGAAGATACAATGCTTATATACAAACAAAAAACACAGCAATTGTCTGCAATATAAATGATATACTTCAGTTTTTACAACCAGTTGCTTGCCATGGGATGGTTCTCTCCGGCTTCTCCCACCACTAAAGCTGGTCGTCATGATATAGCTGAAATATTGCTGAAAGTGGCGTTAAAGCACCAAATATCATTATCACTTTTTACTTCAATAATAACCAAGATATTAAGTGAAACATTAATATATTAAACAATTCATTTAAAGTAAATGTTCGCAATATACAAAATGTATATGTACAAAAATGTTTATAGATATAACATGTTTTTTTTCCAGTATCTCCATCTTTTTCTTATATCATTTCAGGCGAGTGCTTGAGTGATTGTTGTTTAATGCCAACTCAGCAATATTTTAGCTATATCATGGCGAGAACAAGTTAATTTTCAATGAAATGACGATGAGGCCCGCTTTGTACTAGACCAACACACTTAATTGGATTTTTCTAGTGCTAGCTCACTGAAAGAACATTCCACGTATAGACATGTCACCTCACTTGGACACATTATCCTGATTCTGAGACAACCAGTCCTTTCTCTATTTCCTTAATGCTGTGTGTTTGGCAGAGAAGCAACAAATACCAATTTTATAGTCTTTGGTTTGATCCGATTGGGTCTCGAACCCACGATCTACTACACCTGAGGCGAGTATGCTAACCATTACACCACCAATGCGGTTCATTTCAGGAGAAGAAAAGTTTTGGATGCCAATATTTATTTCAGACTGAAGTGTCATATGCTGCAACACAAAATACAGGACATTATCAATATTTCTCATCTGAACATGAAGAATGTTTTGAGGTGGACACAAATGAGGATGATGAAACTGATCCAGACTGGACTCCATCAACAGAAAAATGTGTAGATAATGCATCACCAGCCATATCTCTAGATTTCAGAGAGAATAAAGAATAATAATAGTCTTTTAATTGTTTTTTAAATTTGGATTTACCACTGGTTTCTTATTGCTTTAATTACACAAGAAGACAACACTTTACGGTTTCTGTTTCCTAACGAGTGGTAAATCCATCGAACAAATCTTCTATAGGCAATATATCTGTATACTCTGAAATATTAAAAATAACTACATTTTGAATAGGAAAATTTAGATACATAAAAGCAAAATATGAATGTTTATGACGAGTAGGGACTGTGGAAGTGTTTTCTTGCTTGTGATGATAACATGTATTTGTTTAGGCCATATTATTTGTACATTTGAAGACAGCACTAAAAATAAAATTAGCATTTTTCAAGTACCTCCAATTGTTGAAAAAATTGTCTTGATCAAAATCAAACAATTAAGTGTGTATCTTCTAACACAATTTAATAATTCACAGATACCAAACTAAAGTCGAATGGACCTGAAATCAAAATACTTAACAAAATGCAAGGATCTATGCAATAGATGAAAAAGTCAACTTTGTTCAAAACTAGATACAGTTCTACACAAACATCGTATTTCTTAAACTTAAAACATCTATTCCACATTAATCACTTAAATCATTTATACTCTGAAATATTACATGTAACTACATGTAGGATATGCAGATTGAGATACAGAAAAAAAAATTAATACATGCACAAAAAGTATACAGAACCTTATTAAAACATACTCCTCCATTTACATATCGATATTTTAATCACTACAAGGTTTTTTTTGAGAAATAATAATAGTAAAATAATTGGAAACTTACCAATGACTTATTTGCTTCAGATCCATGTGATATTTATAGCTCGTCGTCGGAATCTGAATCTTCATCACTTCCTGATACCGACTTTTCGCCTTCAGTTCCTTTTGTGGGTTCAAACATATAAGAGTGAACTGCAGATCCTGCTAAATTTAAATCTGGCATTTCTTCACAATAACTTTCTTCCAAATCGATATCCATTTCAATTACTTTGATGTATTTCTCGTTTACCCACGCTATCAGCTGTTTGGTTTACCTGTGTAGACTGGGGCACGTGCGACGTCAGTGAATAGTTCTTTCAGGGGGAAGTAATCAATATGTATCGTTCGCTGTGAACACACTTTAACGGGTGGGTACGGGTACATATTTAAGATTTTTCAGAAGGGAATAACATTTTCTCTTTTATTTTGATATAAACTTCATAAAGAAATCGAAAAAACGGAAACAAAAAATCGCTTCCTGTCACCTTTAAAACAACACGAATTCCAACAGAAATTTAATGTGAAAATATGTGGAGCAAAAACCAGGAATAAGCATCTCTAAATAAAACTCTTCTTGTCTAACCAATGTAATGTAGATATTAAACATTTGTGTTAAATCAAACTATTTTGGGACAGAAATACATTCTTAGCAAGAGCATGATAACTATTAGATTCCAGTGGGTAACATATCTTTAAAAAGGAGTCATTCGAATAGTTTGCGTGAAAATTAATATTGCTGAAAAACAAAACAATTGAAAGTATGCCACAGTCCTTTGGTAAAATCTAACTGGAAAAACATGGATTAAGAAACGTTTAGAGATACCACAGGCGCAACCAGAAGTCATTAATGGAAGAACAGACGATATAATCAAATGTAAAGAAACAAAAGAATAATCAATGTCCACAAAACAATACACCGAAAACTAGACTAAACTTATAACCGTAATGGTAAGAGGTTCATCCTCCACTAGTAACATCTATAATGTTACTGATGTTAATAATCCGGGTATAAGTGATGAAAAACAAGGAAAGAAGGACCGGATAGTGACTACAAAAACGGAACATATCCGTGTTCATCTATGAACAAAATATCCAGTAAAGGTTAAATAAGTTATGATGGCGACCGCAACACTTTCAAATAAGGGTATTAACAAAATTACCGAATTCCGAACAATCTTAAAAAGGGAAAGTCAAAACTCATAAGTATATAAACAGACAAAATCAGTCAACAACCGGAAAACTGTGAACACCGGAATGACCCTGACTTGGTACAGGCATTTCTAAAGAAATGGTGGGTTGAATCAGATTTTAAAGCGCTAAACCTCCCGCTTTCATTACGGCTCAAAGGTTCCGGCTGTCATTATAACATTATTTATAACAATACTGGAACAAAATAGGTAAAGTAGTTGTCAAAGCAGTACCAAATTCAGTGAAGTAAATATCAAAAACAATTTTATGTCACACATTGATAAAAAAATATTTTTGACATTTTTGTTGACTTCCCTATCTTTATACATTTTCACTATATGAAAATGCATCGTTTATTATCGTCTCTGCAGAGACGTATAAATATTTCGACAAGATCTTGGTATCGGATTATAATCTTTTTAAGAGATCGAATAAGGCGAACCTTTTAATAGCCTGGTCCAGTAGCCTGTTTCTCAGATGAAGATGACGTTTCAGGAAAACAGAATAATTGCTACTGGCCATTGCATAGCGAATCAATTGCGAGATGTAAACACCATATGCAGGAGAAGCTGGTATATTGCTGCACATATTTGGGAAATTTATGATTTTAAAATTGAAGTCGTCCCGTTTATCATAAATTCTAGTACTGAGTTGACCACTCTCGTCAAATTCGAGGTATAAGTCCAAAAATGATGCGGACGAAGCTGTATCTGTGATCTCTTTAACTTCCAGCTATGGAGGATATATCAATGGAAGAAATTCTGCAAATCTAGAATTATTGATAGATAAAACGTCATCAATATACCTGTATGTGAAATTAAAGGCTCTAGCCTCATGAATCTTCTTATCTTTTACAAGCTTTTGAAGAAACTCCGACTCATATGAGTATAAAAATAAATCGGCTAGAAGAGGGGCACAATTCGTACCCATTGATATGCCGACGACCTGCTGAAACAGTGTCCCTCCAAAGGAGACAAATATGTTATCGATGAGGAACTCCAGCATACTGATCACTTGTTCCTCGGAGTAGCATGTTTTACCTTTTTGAATTTTGTTTGAAAAATATGTGGAATTGTAGCCTAACACAACAAATTTTGAGCCATAGTTTCTATGACTGAAAGCTTTGTGAATTGTTTCTTTTAAGCGGGTTTTTAATTTGTCATGCGGTAGGGTGGTATATCGAGTTGAAAAATCAATAGTTTTGATGGAGGATACTTGAGAGAAAGATCTTGATTTAAGGTTATCCAAAAGATCTTTAGAGTTTTTCAAAATCCACATGTGATTTATGCCACTACGCGAGTAAACAGTTTCACAATATTTCTGTTGTCCCTCTTTTACTGCAGACATAATCTTTGTCAGGTGAATAGACAATTCTTTCGTCGAACAAGTTGATGATCCCGCTATGTACCTTTCTTTGTATGATGTCTTATGGAGTTTAGGTATCCAATATAAATAGGGTAAATCCTCAGACTCTTTACCAGAGGGAATGCTTAAAGAGGCCATGAATGATCTGTGGTTAGCTAGGATTTCATCTTTGTCGAACGAAGTTGGTGTGTATGTGGTATTACTAGAGGTGTTGCTATTTATGCCTAATTCCTTGATTAGGCATTCGAAGTAATATGATTTACATACAAACACGATATTGTTGGAAGCCTTTTCCGCAGGAACGATAACATATATGTCATGAAGAGAGGAAAGACACTTAACAGCTTCTTGGTCTTTAAATACAGACTTAGGTCGACTATTAACACAATTTTTGAGTTTGTGAATCCGACCTTGTACTAGAGACCTAGTTGTTCTAACCCAGTCTGACAAGGACTCTAACTCAGGATCTTGGTCTACTTTTCTCAAAGTGATGACTACAGCTTTGGTACTAGGAACCCTTAATCCAGTAGTTTCCTTTTATCAACAACTCTCTACCCAAAATTCTATTTATATTACAGATATAATAATTGCTGCCGACACCGTTGTAATCACTACTGGAAATGACAGTAATGGCGACGATAGTAAGTATAGATATATAATATACCTATATCCTGTTAATTGTCTCTAAATATAAAACAACACGCCGACACGATATAACTGAAACACGGTTGCAAGTGCCGTTCTCTCATTATTACGGCGTTTTAACCCCGCTGAACTAGTGGTGGAAAAATATAGAAATATAGATTCTCCTTAAATTAAAAATTGTAACCACAAGCCGTAAGGCGAGTGCTTAAAATATTAAATTTAAATCTCGAGAGTGGAGAAATATCGTAACCCACATGGGCTACTGAAGGAGAATTTGTTTCTCCCATTATTTAACACGAACTTTATTTCAAAATCCGATTCAATTACCGATTTGACAACATGCGGGGAAAGGCACGAGACATTTTAATCACCTAGAGGATTACAGATTTTTCCACCACTGGTTCAGCGGGGTTAAAACGGCGTAATAATGGGATAATCTATATTTAATCACCATAACCCATAACCATCTAAATATAAAACATCTTTCTATGAGGCCTAAGAACAGGCAATACGTTAGGCTCCTCGCATATTTCTCACCTGTTCTACTTATCCTGCGTCAGCATATATTTATCAGAAATGAGACAAAGCTTTAAATATCAACAGAAATAAAAGCTAACTCAACAACCGGCGTGATGTCACAAGAATAGTACTTGCATTTGTATGTATTGCCGTTGGAGATCCCGCGATTACGGTGGAAGGATTCGACCCTATTAACTAGTTTAACTCCGTCATTTTTTATGCCTGTCCGAAGTCATGATCTTGTGTTCGATGAATTAAGATAACAGGGTTCGTTTATTGATATTGTTGGAGTCGTTGACCATCAGTTTAAGCGTTCTTTTCATAAGGCGGCTTATATTGAGTTCATGAAAAGTGGTATGCTGTCAACCACATTACACGTTTTAAAGGTAATGCATTTTTAATACTCAAATAGCATAGCTGTGTGATAAACAGACATAAACGGATTACTATATGATACTTAAAAGCTGATGAAATAATGAAGTTCATATTGTCACAAACGGATTGGTTGGTTGTGTTTAACCGTCAATAAGCAAGTTGTGAGTTCGAATCCCGTTCATGACGAGGTGTGCTCGATACAACATTATTTGATAAATTTGTCAGTAATCGGTGGTTTTCTCCGGGTTTCCTCCACCAATAAGACTGACTGCACGATATAACTGAAATATTATTGAAAGTGGTGTTAAATACCATAAACCAACCAACCTAATTGCCAATACCATCAAAGTAAATGTTTTATTTTTTTAATTAAAAATGTATCTTGGTTACAGATACTGACGACGTAAAAGACCTGTTTGTAGAAACAAGTACTTATCATGAAGCAAAAGAAATACTGGAAAAAACCCACATTGTAGTCATATCTGGATCTGTAGGGCAAGGTAAAACATTTCTAGCTAACAGACTGGTGCATGATAAACGCTTAGAAGGTTATAAACCCAAAACAATCGAGTTATGCTCGGAGTGGAAAGATCGCATTTGTCGAAAAGAAAAACAAGTAATTTTACTGGACGATATCTTTACAAAGACATTTTGTTGTGGAAAGAGAGAACAAGACGCAAAACGACTCCTCTGCAAAATCCGGTCATTCCTAGATGAAGATTCAGATCCAGACACAAGCATATTTATTATCTTAACGGCAAGGCCTGATGTTCTACAGCCGTTGCGAAGACAGATATCTATAGGAATACTCCATAAATGCAAATATGAAGTTTCATTGAATGATACATTGTCATTTCAAGAGAAGATGCAAATGTACTGCAGACACAAAGAAAGATCTGCATTTGGTGATAAAAGACAAAATGAAACTTTAGAGAAAACTATATGTAACTGTGATTGTCCATGTTTTCCAATTTGCGTAAAATATTATTTTCAGAAGGAAAGTTACTATCGAAAAGGATTAGAGTTCTTCGAGAATCCCATTCAAATTATTCAAGACGATATTGACCAGTTGTATCAAGATGACCGTGAAGTATTCGAGTATTTGACATTACTGTGTTTGCACAATGGTGAAATGGACGAATCAACGAATGTTGATAAGGAACTTTCTTATATATTCGAACATTTCGAATGTTTATCAAAGCAAAAGGTAGGACAAATGCAATCAACGATTGCTCGAATTTCATCTGTATACATACAACAAAAAAACAGGAAAGTGAAATTTCAGCATAATTCAATTTTTCAAGCAGTCTGTATGTCTTTCAGTAGTAGACTTCCGGATAAATCTCTACTCTATCTTCCATTTGAGTTTATCTGTAACAGAGTCAGGATCAAACCACCTACAGAGTCAGTTCCAACAGAAGAAGAATATCTTAATTTACCAAAGCAATGTTTTTCTTTTCTAGTAAAACGATTCTTTATTGAAATCGAAAATAACAATATTCAACATGTGTGCCGCCATCAAGCATTTTCGTCAGATACATTTCTGTGCGATTTTATAACAGAACTTGGGAAACTTAAAGGTACAGAATTCGACCGATATGTACGAATACTACAATCAACAGAACGCGACAACAACAGTTGTGGATCTCTTTGGAACGGCTGCCTTCTTTATTGGACTGCCGTACTGTCTGATAAAAAAGTATGTTCAAGAATATTACGAAATCAATTTTATGATTCAATTAAGGATGTGGATCCTTTTTTCGTAAGCACGCAAGCGTCGGCTACGTTGGTGGAAGGGGCATGGCGGCGATTTGACATTGACCTAATGAAATGTTTAATAAATCTAGGTGGAAATGTTAATAGCTCAATAAACCTGGATAGACGAATGCAGGTTTATAATTGTGATTATTGTACCACACAAGATCCCAAGGGTATAACTGTATTACAGGCATCGGTGTTCGGCGATGAAGAAGTAAACTGTGAAGCAGTGAACTTTCTGTTGGAGAAGAGAGCCAGATTTAGAGAGGATGTATCTCCTTATAGACCACTTACTCATGCGATTCGGAACAAAAACGACGAATTATTCGATCTCCTTTTGACATCTAAGTGTGATTTAAATTCCGTAGATTTAGACGGAAACTCTCCTCTATGGTATGCGGTGGAAACCGACAATATCCTAATAGCGAGGAAGATAATAGAATCTAAAACCACAAAGACGGATGTAAAAGACGTATTGTTCCTAACAACAAGCATACCCATGACTAAATTACTTGTTGACTTTTATAAAATAGATTGTTCAGCAATAATAAACCAACGTGGAAGGAATCCGCTACACACAACTATTTCTGCTGAGCTTGTGAATTATTTTTGCACTAATGGTTGCAAAATAAATCAAGAAGATGAGTTAGGCAGAACACCATTATTTTATGCATGCTCACAGGATGTTGCAAAAGCCTTCCTTGAGAATAAGGCTGATGTCCGTCATATCGACCATGAAATGAAAAATGTGTTCCATATCTTACACGATATAAATGTTATAAGTAGCATAGTACAAATAATGAGTCAAGATACAAAACGTGAACTATTAAATGCAAAAGATATATTTGGGAGAATGCCTTTATTTTACGGAAATCCAACTAAACACGACACGAAGTTAGAATTTCTACTAAAGAATGGTGCTACCGTAAATATGGTAAACACAATAGATGCTCAACAAGATGAACATGCTGATCCAAATAAAGGTAGATTGAAAATTGGACACTGGATTTATACTGAACATTTTCAAGGACGGGACGATTCATCAGAAGGGCAAGCATTTACACCAGTTTCATGGAAGCCAACATTTTCACTTTCAACCATTCATCAAATTTATATTCACAATTGGATCGCATTTGTTAATGAGACTTTGTTTGTCCCTAGGCGGTTTGACTTATTACCAACATGTAGTAGTAATGTATCGTTAGTGGTACATTCACATTCAGAATACGAACACAGTATTGATTCCAGTATTTGTCATTTGCCAAAAGAGAAAGAGGAGCACTCAGCCAACATGAATGGCCATTCCTGTCAGGGTGATACAAGTGGTTGCCCCTTGGACATTTATCTTGTTCTTACCAACAAATTCAATGTAAAATGCTTAGATATTTTACATAAATTTGATTTTCAATCGGAAAGTCAAAATGGCGTCGGAGAAAATATCCTCCATTACCTGCTTCTTCCACAGGAAAATATTCCGAACGTGAAAGATCTGATTGTTAAATTAATTTCACATAATAGTCAATCTTTAACATTTATAAATGCCAAGAACAAAGATGGAAACACACCACTTCACATTGCGTGTTCATGTCGTCAAAAGAACAAATTGAAAAAAACAGACAGAATTGAAATTGTGGAAGCACTGCTGCAAAACGGGGCAGATGTGGATGTAAAAAACAACTGTAACGAAAGCCCATTACATTGTTCACTAGCATGTATATGTAGAACTAGCAAAATAGTCAAATTAATTATCGAAAAAATGACCGACATTAGCGCTGTTAGCAAGGATGGATGGACACCACTGGCGACGCTACTAGCTATTCAGGAATATGATGAAAGTTTTATCGCAGATTCAAAACTAATTGTAGATCTCCTGTTTGAAAAGGGGGCATCATTCGATCAAATAGTTTCACCAATCTTCCCAACATATACCAATGGACTGTTGCTTGACCTGACCATTAAGGAACATCCCAGACCAGAATCTTTCTACGAACTAATGGCAAACTTGGTGGATTTATGCGTCGACTCACAAGAGGTAACGAATGCGTGGGTTATCGTGTCGATGATTTCAAATCACACGAAAATAACTTTTAATACTTTTTGTAGGAAAATAGTCGAGAATGAGTCAAAAGAAAATCTTGTAATTAGAAAACAGAAAATCTTGAAACGATGTATGCGAGAATTGAAAACTATCACACTTGTTCTTTATGTGGTAGATTTTCTTTTTCTGGAAAATGATGATATCAATAAAACCGATAAAAATGGGAATACCTTCCTTATCAATGCTGTTAGAAGTTGTAGAAATATTTTCCATGGTATTTGCAAATTAATTGGCACTTTCATTCAAAAAGGCGCAGATATTAACATATTAAACAACGAGGAGAAAGGACTCTGCTATTATTTAATAAAATCTCATGGCAGCGATCACGACGTGCGCAATTGTCTTGAAATACTATATGAAAAAGGACTCATATTAAAAGACAACAACATATTGATATGGGCAGCCCAGGCAAACACTCTTCGCACAAATGTCATTCAATATTTACCAAAGACCATTAATCCAGATCAAAAAGACGAGTTAGGAACCGCTTTCCATCATCTTATTCAATCATATGCACGTGGTAGTGATATGTGCGCAACATCCGTTTTACAGCTTGTACAACATGGCGTCGTGATCAATGCCAAAAACAGAGATGGCGAAACACCTCTCCATTTAGCGCTAAGACTGAATATCCGTAATTATGCTTACACTGAACTGTTGTGTCAATACGCTGACGTCAATGTAACTAATGATGACGGTTTGACGCCTCTACATTATATTTTACTACATCTTGACGTGCATCAATTATCAACATTCCGTGAATTCATGAAATTTTCCGGTGATCTGACTGTAATTGACAAAAAGGAACGAGATATTCTATACTATACAGTGTCATTTATGAAACCAGACACTGTTCCAATTCTCTCGGTTATATTGCGGAAGAAGGTATGTGACGTCAATAAAATATATCACGATGGCAACAACGTTTTACACACCGCTTGCACAATTAAATGTATTCATGAACACATTGTAACTGATACTGACGACGATTGCGCAGATGACGTCTGGTGTACGTCATTACGTGTTCAAGTTTTACGTTTATTAATAAACTTCAAAGCTAACATCAACGTCCAAGACTCGCTGGGAAGATCAGTCTTACATATTCTTGTTCAGCAGTACATCAAATGCGAAAGGCAACGGAGGAGGCCATGTTTACAGCAAATGCATAGCATTATTGCTATGATAGCTTTACTTGTCGCTAGGGGAATAGACAGAGCAATGCAAGATCAAGACGGTAAAACGGCTACTAACTATTTGCAAGACTCAAACGTACAAGATCTAGGGGATTTCATTAATGGTTCAAAATCTGCTGAATGGATGAATGACAATACAGTTAAACAGGTTCTTTCTACAAGAAGTATGAAATAAGAACTTTATTACTTTGACAAAATATCATTATAAGCGTAATACTTTTTTAGTACATGGTGAGGTGAGAAAAAAACAAAGAACAGAAAAAATTTAACTATTCCATTTAACTATTAGCGAGAGAGAGAAAGAGGATGGGACAAATGGGGGAGAAGGGGGGGGGGGAGGGGTGCTATATCTGACCAGAAAATAGTTTTGATCTGAAAGATGCAAAAATAATGTTCCTTTGCATTTGAAGATTTATCCGATTTATTATAAAAAAGTAGTGTTCCGATTTGAGATTGAACATGAAGCAAACATGTGGCGTGTTGGAAAAACAACCGGCCCCATAAACGTTGATGTTTAGCTTAAAGGTGATATATATATAATAATAAATTCACTCTGTGCCATGTGAAAAATGAAAGTATTATTGGTATTGAACGTTTAAGTGTGCACGTTTGATGGTGTTTAGCGCCACTTTCAACAATAGTTCAGTTATATCATGGCGGTCAGTTTTATTGGTGGAGGAAAACGGAGGACCCAGAGAAAACCACTGACCTGTTGCAAGTCACTGACAAAGTTTATTACATAACGTTGTACACGTCGCCCTGATCGAGATTCGAACCCACAACATCAGTGGAGATAGGCACTGATTGCATAGGTAGTTGTAAATCCAACTACCATACGATCATAGCCGCGACGGCACGTAGAACATGTACAAACTATTCCAGAACAAAGAAAACATAAAACGTTAGAGAAAACCGAATGGTCAATCGATAATGGACAGGCCAGAGACATTGGCAATATTGGGTATGCAAGACACAGGAGGAAGACAATTAAGTAGCACACAAGACAGAAAAGGAAAAAGATGAACAACACGAACTCTACCAAAAAAAAAGCCCCACACAAACCAAAAAAAGAAAAGAAATGGTGGTGAACCCAGGTGCGCGAGAAGGGTAAGCAGTTCCTGTTTCTTATAAGACACCAACCGAGTTGGTGGAGATATGGAGATGTATACCTAATACACATTTACATGATACATATTGTCAGTCATTTGTCAGATGAGGATACTAGTACTTTTCTCTGGTTTTATATTTTGCTAAACAAAAACTTATAATCACGATATACACGAAATACTACACAACGGCCACATGTAACATCTACCATATTTTTTTTAGTTCTGTTACAATTTGAACCGTATTGAAAAACACATTTTAATATTGTATGCAATAACAAATTCGAAATTTTTGTGACTGTCCATCTGATATCATATGGAACAGAAAAAAAACTTGAAGATATCAGAAGTCGTAATTCGAAGGACAGACAATGCAATGGCCAACAGAAAAAGGACAAATGAACAAAAGGAAAAACAATAGTCGATAAAGCATCGTACAGAAAACTAAAGATTTTACAACACGAACCCCACTACAACGGGGGTGAACTGAGGTGCTACAGAAGTGTAAATAGTTCCTGCTCCAGTAGTGGTGCCCATCATTTATGTTAATCGTATTAAATATCCAGTGATAAATTATGACCGTGCAAAGGGGGTTACGAGTTAAAATGCCACTCTCAACAATATTTCAGTTATATCGTGGCGGTCAATTTTATTTGTGGGGGAAACCAGAGTACCTAGAGAAAACCACCGACAAACGTTATCACATAATGTTATATCGAGTACACCTCGTAAAGGACGGAAGTGTTATACGACATACCTGTTATTTGTGTTACACACATAGTCCGTAAGGGATTACCAAGTTATGGTGGCGACAAAAAACGTTGTAAGTGATGACTGCAAATGAACTAGAAACCATTGGTTAAATAGCTTCCCTAAAGCAGCAACCCTCAATCACGGGAGCCATGAACCCACATAAATACGTAGATATCAAATTTACTGCACACGATGCGTTTCCTGAATAACCTTCATCAGGTAGCTCAAAATAGAAAGATTGGAAAGCCAAATAATTTAAAGATTTTAGAGCAATAAAACGGGTAACTTATGCTTGAGGGAGGAGAAGAGTTTGAAGATACCAAAGCCAAGGGGCAAACCTTAGTTTTATTAATAATTACATTATTTAGGAAGTGTAAATTTCAGTAATAAATATATCTAATAAACCGTTGCAGTGCCGAAGCACTGACTACTGGGCGGATGCTACACTATTAGACTGGTATTCCACCAGCAGTGGTATCAACACAGTGATAGCAATAAAAACGTAGATATCAAATGTAGTGCACACGACACGTTTCTGGAATAACCTTCATTAGGTACAGTCAAAATCGGAAGATTAGAAAGACAAATAATGTAAGGGAAAAAAAGTATTAGTTGATACTGTTGTTTGCATGGTCAGAGTTGATGCTGTAGTTTAGATGGTTTGGGTCTGAACTGACGGAGCTTGGGTTTGCAAGGGTGTTTATGCGTTGAGTAATATGTGGAATGTACCAAGGACTAAGGATATTCTGGTACTTTCATCAACTGGTTGACATCTGGCACAAACATATGTGTCATTCGCACCTGTAGGTATTTTACGTGACGACAGTTTGAAATACTTATGCCTGCAGGAAAATAATAATTCTTTCGTACAAATGTGTTAGTAGTTGCCATGACCGTGATAACGTGTTTCTTTCAAAATAAAATTTTCAACCATACATATCATAAATTTATATAATTTTTTGTACTTGCGTGTGTGTGAGTTCTTAAATGAAATCTTAAAATCTTGTAAAATAACTGACTTATTAGACACATTTTAATCATACAAAAAGTACATTTATCCAGAAAATAGTTTGTATCATAATTAAAAAAAAAATGCATAATAAAACCAACTTTAAAAAATCAACCTCTAAAAATATGTTATCGGTTATTTATATACTTACACTAGGAAATAGAAAATGCAAATATCCCCGGTAAAATGCAAATATTCCCGGTAAAATGCAAATAATTAAAGATTACCAGTTATATTAGCGTTTACCAGTTAAATTAGCGAATTGTCTTGTTATATTTGCGTTTTACCTTTTAAATTTGCATTGTCGTGGCATTTTAGCGTTTTTCCTTTTATATTTGCGTTTTTCCTTTTAAATTTGCATTGTCGTGGGATTTTAGCGTTTTTCCTTTTATATTTGCGTTTTTCCTTTTAAATTTGCATTGTCGTGGGATTTTAGCGTTTTTCCTTTTATATTTGCATTTTTCCTTTTAAATTTGCATTGTCGTGGGATTTTAGCGTTTTTCCTTTTATATTTGCGTTTTTCCTTTTAAATTTGCATTGTCGTGGGATTTTAGCGTTTTTCCTTTTATATTTGCGTTTTTCCTTTTAAATTTGCATTATCGTGGGATTTTAGCGTTTTACCTTTTAAATTTGCATTTTACCAGTTAAATCGCACGGTCATCTAAATCACCCGCTGAGTAGAGATTACGTAATACTGTAGTCGTCACTAGCTCATTGAATATGACGATCTATAGTATTATATTATCGTGTATCTATCTATACGTATTTATTTATTTATTTATTTATTATTATTATTTATGTCATACTAGTCTGGCCCTTAATAAATTTAGTGTATTCAATACACAATAATCCATCAATTGTTGGTATTTGATTTTCATGTCGTATTTTAACTTAATGCGATGTTTATTAAGAAATGTGACTTTAAATGTATTAAAATATTAGCAAAGTGTGATACACGTACAGAATACGTATACTGTTGTCACTTCACTATTACTTGTTTATCATGCGAGAAATACATTAACCTTGTAATACCTATGCTGAGACTATTTACTAAAAAATGAATTAAGTATATATTAAACTATCGGTCTCTATTAAGCTATTTATGTCTTGTTTTATAGCACAGGATTGTGTATGTACAGGGTCAAAGTTATTGTGCTTTAAAAGTTCTGATTATTGTAATGAGGCACCTTAATGAACAATTAATATTTTTGTTTATGATATAAAACAAATAATCATAACCCTATCGTTTACATAACGTACGCGCCCTTGTCCGATCCAACAGAAATATGCAATTTACATGCAAACACTATTTTGTCAGTTAATTAGATTGAACAATAAATACAGGATTTTTTTTTCTTCAAATGTTTATATTATTCCCTGATAAATATAAGAACAATCTATAATAGTATTATATTATTGTTTATTTATTTGTACCATTCTGGATTATAATAACTTTAGCTATTCAATACACAATAATCCATCAATCGTTGTGTATTTTACAGTAGTTATGTATATTTTATTTCTTGATTTTGTTTTTCAGGATCTAGAACTATGCACTCATATTTATTTCAATTTGATGTTGATTTAAATGTAAACGTTTAATATTTTCACGGAGATTCAACATTATAATTTATGTTTATTTATTTTACAGGCGATTGATGCATTTTAGTGGCCTTACCGTTCATCATTACGAACATATTGTTATATGGTAAATTACTTCAAGCCTTACAAATCGGGTAGTCTATTGTGCGACATTATATCCAACTTAATCATGATTCGCTTCGATAACTCTATAATTTATTACGGGCTTGTTTTCGATAAAAAAAAATATGTATATGGATATTTTTTTTAAATAATCGCTAATACAGTGTTAAACATAGATTTGTATGCATCTGAAAGCAAAGCTCGGAGCTAAGAAATTATTCATATGAATATTTTACGTTAAGTTTAACGTTTAAAACCAGAGGCTCTCAAGAACCTGTATCGTTCACCTGGTAATATAAAAAACCAATTGGTCCTATGTAAAAACTATGTCCTGCGTCATCTTGGAATTACGATCAACATAAAAAACACAAAGTTTGTAAAGGACCTTCCAATGATTGATGCACAGTTTAGGTTCAATCAGTGCAATAGCTTCAGAGAAGAATATATTTCTGTATTTTCCCCATATGGTTCTGTGTTAATACTATGACCTGTGGTGGCAGCCATCTTGGATTTCTGATCGGCATAAAAAACAGGACCTTCCAATGATCATTCCTGGGCAGTTTGGTTTCAACTGTCCAAGTGGTTTCAGAGAAGAAGCATTTTGAAACATTTTTCCCATAGGGTCCAATGTTAAACTAAGTCCTGCCGTAGCCGCCATTTTGAATTTCATATCAGAATGAAAAACGTATATTTTGTAGAGGACCATTCAATGAACATTCATGTACAGTTTGGCTTTAATCATATTTGTAGTTTCTGAGAAGAAGGCATTTGAACATTTTCCCATAGGGTCCAATGTTAATCTATGTCCTGCGGTGGTGGCCATCTTGGATTTCCGATCGGCATAAAAAAACAGAAACTTTGTAGAGGACCTTCCAATGATCATTCCTGGGCAGTTTGGATTCAATTGTCCAAGTGGTTTCAGAGAAGAAGCATTTTGAAACATTTTTCCCATAGGGTCCAATGTTAAACTAAGTCCTGCCGTAGCCGCCATTTTGAATTTCATATCGGAACAAAAAACCTAACGTTTGTAGAGGACCATCCAATGAACATTCATGTACAGTTTGGCTTTAATAATATTTGTAGTTTCTGAGAAGAAGGCATTTGAACATTTCCCCATAGGGTCCAATGTTAATCTATGTATTGTGGTGGCGGCCATCTTGGATTTCCGATCGGCATAAAAAACATAAAATTTGTAGAGGACCTTCCAATGATCATTCCTGGGCAGTTTGGTTTCAACTGTTCTAGTGGTTTCAGAGAAGAAGCGTTTTCAAACATTTCCCCCATAGGGTCCAATGTTAAACTAAGTCCTGCCGTAGCCGCCATTTTGAATTTCATATCGGAACAAAAAACCTAACGTTTGTAGAGGACCATCCAATGAACATTCATGTACAGTTTGGCTTTAATCATATTTGTAGTTTCTGAGAAGAAGGCATTTGAACATTTTCCCATAGGGTCCAATGTTAATCTATGTCCTGCGGTGGTGGCCATCTTGGATTTCCGACCGGCATAAAAAACAGAAACTTTGTAGAGGACCTTCCAATGATCATTCCTGGGCAGTTTGGTTTCAATTATCCAAGTGGCTTCAGAGAAGAAGCGTTTTGAAACATTTTTCCCATAGAGTCCAATGTTAAACTAAGTCCTGCCGTAGCCGCCATTTTGAATTTTATATCGGAACATAAAACGCAAAGTTTGTAGAGGACCATCCAATGAACATTCATGTACAGTTTGGCTTTAATCATATTTGTAGTTTCTGAGAAGAAGGCATTTGAACATTTTCCCATAGGGTCCAATGTTAATCTATGTCCTGCGGTGGTGGCCATCTTGGATTTCCGACCGGCATAAAAAACAGAAAATTTGTAGAGGACCTTCCAATGATCATTCCTGGGCAGTTTGGTTTCAACTGTTCTAGTGGTTTCAGAGAAGAAGCGTTTTCAAACATTTCCCCCATAGGGTCCAATGTTAAACTAAGTCCTGCCGTAGCCGCCATTTTGAATTTCATATCGGAACAAAAAACATAAAGTTTGTAGAGGACCATCCAATGAACATTCATGTACAGTTTGGCTTTAATCATATTTGTAGTTTCTGAGAAGAAGGCATTTGAACATGTTCCCATAGGGTCCAATGTTAATCTATGTCCTGCGGTGGTGGCCATCTTGGATTTCCGATCGGCATAAAAAACACACACCTTGTAGAGGACCTTCCAATGATCATTCCTGGGCAGTTTGGTTTCAATTATCCAAGTGGTTTCAGAGAAGAAGCGTTTTGAAACATTTTTCCCATAGGGTCCAATGTTAAACTAAGTCCTGCCGTAGCCGCCATTTTGAATTTTATATCGGAACAAAAAACGCAAAGTTTGTAGAGGACCATCCAATGAACATTCATGTACAGTTTGGCTTTAATCATATTTGTAGTTTCTGAGAAGAAGGCATTTGAACATTTTCCCATAGGGTCCAATGTTAATCTATGTCCTGCGGTGGTGGCCATCTTGGATTTCCGACCGGCATAAAAAACAGAAACTTTGTAGAGGACCTTCCAATGATCATTCCTGGGCAGTTTGGTTTCAACTGTCCAAGTGGTTTCAGAGAAGAAGCATTTTGAAACATTTTTCCCATAGGGTCCAATGTTAAACTAAGTCCTGCCGTAGCCGCCATTTTGAATTTCATATCGGAACAAAAAACATAAAGTTTGTAGAGGACCATCCAATGAACATTCTTGTACAGTTTGGCTTTAATCATATTTGTAGTTTCTGAGAAGAAGGCATTTGAACATTTTCCCATAGGGTCCAATGTTAATCTATGTCCTGCGGTGGTGGCCATCTTGGATTTCCGATCGGCATAAAAAACACACACCTTGTAGAGGACCTTCCAATGATCATTTCTGGGCAGTTTGGTTTCAATTATCCAAGTGGTTTCAGAGAAGAAGCGTTTTGAAACATTTTTCCCATAGGGTCCAATGTTAAACTAAGTCCTGCCGTAGCCGCCATTTTGAATTTTATATCGGAACATAAAACGCAAAGTTTGTAGAGGACCATCCAATGAACATTCATGTACAGTTTGGCTTTAATCATATTTGTAGTTTCTGAGAAGAAGGCATTTGAACATTTTCCCATAGGGTCCAATGTTAATCTATGTCCTGCGGTGGTGGCCATCTTGGATTTCCGACCGGCATAAAAAACAGAAAATTTGTAGAGGACCTTCCAATGATCATTCCTGGGCAGTTTGGTTTCAACTGTCCAAGTGGTTTCAGAGAAGAAGCATTTTGAAACATTTTTCCCATAGGGTCCAATGTTAAACTAAGTCCTGCCGTAGCCGCCATTTTGAATTTCATATCGGAACAAAAAACGTAAAGTTTGTAGAGAATCATCCAATGAACATTCATGTACAGTTTGGCTTTAATCATATTTGTAGTTTCTGAGAAGAAGGCATTTGAACATTTTCCCATAGGGTCCAATGTTAATCTATGTCCTGCGGTGGCGGCCATCTTGGATTTCCGATCGGCATAAAAAACACACACCTTGTAGAGGACCTTCCAATGATCATTCCTGGGCAGTTTGGTTTCAATTATCCAAGTGGTTTCAGAGAAGAAGCGTTTTGAAACATTTTTCCCATAGGGTCCAATGTTAAACTAAGTCCTGCCGTAGCCGCCATTTTGAATTTTATATCGGAACATAAAACGCAAAGTTTGTAGAGGACCATCCAATGAACATTCATGTACAGTTTGGCTTTAATCATATTTGTAGTTTCTGAGAAGAAGGCATTTGAACATTTTCCCATAGGGTCCAATGTTAATCTATGTCCTGCGGTGGTGGCCATCTTGGATTTCCGACCGGCATAAAAAACAGAAAATTTGTAGAGGACCTTCCAATGATCATTCCTGGGCAGTTTGGTTTCAACTGTCCAAGTGGTTTCAGAGAAGAAGCATTTTGAAACATTTTTCCCATAGGGTCCAATGTTAAACTAAGTCCTGCCGTAGCCGCCATTTTGAATTTCATATCGGAACAAAAAACGTATTGTTTGTAGAGAATCATCCAATGAACATTCATGTACAGTTTGGCTTTAATCATATTTGTAGTTTCTGAGAAGAAGGCATTTGAACATTTTCCCATAGGGTCCAATGTTAATCTATGTCCTGCGGTGGCGGCCATCTTGAATTTCCGATCGGCAAAAAAAAACAGAAACTTTGTAGAGGACCTTCCAATGATCATTCCTGGGCAGTTTGGTTTCAATTATCCAAGTGGTTTCAGAGAAGAAGCGTTTTGAAACATTTTTCCCATAGGGTCCAATGTTAAACTAAGTCCTGCCGTAGCCGCCATTTTGAATTTCATACCAGAACAAAAAACGTAAAGTTTGTAGAGAACCATCTAATGAACATTCATGTACAGTTTGGCTTTAATCATATTTGTAGTTTCTGAGTAGAAGGCATTTGAATATTTTCCCATAGGGTCCAATGTTAATCTATGTCCTGCGGTGGCGGCCATCTTGGATTTCCGACCGGCATAAAAAACAGAAAATTTGTAGAGGACCTTCCAATGATCATTCCTGGGCAGTTTGGTTTCAACTGTCCAAGTGGTTTCAGAGAAGAAGCATTTTGAAACATTTTTCCCATAGGGTCCAATGTTAAACTAAGTCCTGCCGTAGCCGCCATTTTGAATTTCATACCAGAACAAAAAACGTAAAGTTTGTAGAGGACCATCAAATGAACATTCATGTACAGTTTGGCTTTAATCATATTTGTAGTTTCTGAGAAGAAGGCATTTGAACATTTTCCCATAGGGTCCAATGTTAATCTATGTCCTGCGGCGGTGGCCATCTTGGATTTCCGACCGGCATAAAAAACAGAAAATTTGTAGAGGACCTTCCAATGATCATTCCTGGGCAGTTTGGTTTCAACTGTCCAAGTGGTTTCAGAGAAGAAGCATTTTGAAACATTTTTCCCATAGGGTCCAATGTTAAACTAAGTCCTGCCGTAGCCGCCATTTTGAATTTCATATCGGAACAAAAAACGTAAAGTTTGTAGAGAATCATCCAATGAACATTCATGTACAGTTTGGCTTTAATCATATTTGTAGTTTCTGAGAAGAAGGCATTTGAACATTTTCCCATAGGGTCCAATGTTAATCTATGTCCTGCGGTGGTGGCCATCTTGGATTTCCGATCGGCATAAAAAACACACACCTTGTAGAGGACCTTCCAATGATCATTCCTGGGCAGTTTGGTTTCAATTATCCAAGTGGTTTCAGAGAAGAAGCGTTTTGAAACATTTTTCCCATAGGGTCCAATGTTAAACTAAGTCCTGCCGTAGCCGCCATTTTGAATTTCATACCAGAACAAAAAACGTAAAGGTTGTAGAGGACCATCTAATGAACATTCATGTACAGTTTGGCTTTAATCATATTTGTAGTTTCTGAGTAGAAGGCATTTGAATATTTTCCCATAGGGTCCAATGTTAATCTATGTCCTGCGGTGGCGGCCATCTTGGATTTCCGACCGGCATAAAAAACCTTAAATTTGTAGAGGACCTTCCAATGATCATTCCTGGGCAGTTTGGTTTCAATTATCCAAGTGGTTTCAGAGAAGAAGCGTTTTGAAACATTTTTCCCATAGGGTCCAATGTTAAACTAAGTCCTGCCGTAGCCGCCATTTTGAATTTTATATCGGAACAAAAAACGCAAAGTTTGTAGAGGACCATCCAATGAACATTAATGTACAGTTTGGCTTTAATCATATTTGTAGTTTCTGAGAAGAAGGCATTTGAACATTTTCCCATAGGGTCCAATGTTAATCTATGTCTTGCGGTGGTGGCCATCTTGGATTTCCGACCGGCATAAAAAACAGATAATTTGTAGAGGACCTTCCAATGATCATTCCTGGGCAGTTTGGTTTCAACTGTCCAAGTGGTTTCAGAGAAGAAGCATTTTGAAACATTTTTCCCATAGGGTCCAATGTTAAACTAAGTCCTGCCGTAGCCGCCATTTTGAATTTCATATCGGAACAAAAAACCTATTGTTTGTAGAGAATCATCCAATGAACATTCATGTACAGTTTGGCTTTAATCATATTTGTAGTTTCTGAGAAGAAGGCATTTGAACATTTTCCCATAGGGTCCAATGTTAATCTATGTCCTGCGGTGGCGGCCATCTTGGATTTCTGACCGGCATAAAAAACGGAAAATTTGTAGAGGACCTTCCAATGATCATTCCTGGGCAGTTTGGTTTCAACTGTCCAAGTGGTTTCAGAGAAGAAGCATTTTGAAACATTTTTCCCATAGGGTCCAATGTTAAACTAAGTTCTGCCGTAGCCGCCATTTTGAATTTCATATCGGAACAAAAAACCTTAAGATTGTAGAGGACCATCCAATGAACATTCATGTACAGTTTGGCTTTAATCATATTTGTAGTTTCTGAGAAGAAGGCATTTGAACATTTTCCCATAGGGTCCAATGTTAATCTATGTCCTGCGGTGGCGGCCATCTCGGATTTCCGACCGGCATAAAAAACAGAAAATTTGTAGAGGACCTTCCAATGATCATTCCTGGGCAGTTTGGTTTCAACTGTCCAAGTGGTTTCAGAGAAGAAGCATTTTGAAACATTTTTCCCATAGGGTCCAATGTTAAACTAAGTCCTGCCGTAGCCGCCATTTTGAATTTCATATCGGAACAAAAAACCTTAAGATTGTAGAGGACCATCCAATGAACATTCATGTACAGTTTGGCTTTAACCATATTTGTAGTTTCTGAGAAGAAGGCATTTGAACATTTTCCCATAGGGTCCAATGTTAATCTATGTCCTGCGGTGGCGGCCATCTTGGATTTCCGACCGGCATAAAAAACAGAAAATTTGTAGAGGACCTTCCAATGATCATTCCTGGGCAGTTTGGTTTCAACTGTCCAAGTGGTTTCAGAGAAGAAGCATTTTGAAACATTTTTCCCATAGGGTCCAATGTTAAACTAAGTCCTGCCGTAGCCGCCATTTTGAATTTCATATCGGAACAAAAAACGTATTGTTTGTAGAGAATCATCCAATGAACATTCATGTACAGTTTGGCTTTAATCATATTTGTAGTTTCTGAGAAGAAGGCATTTGAACATTTTCCCATAGGGTCCAATGTTAATCTATGTCCTGCGGTGGCGGCCATCTTGAATTTCCGATCGGCAAAAAAAAACAGAAACTTTGTAGAGGACCTTCCAATGATCATTCCTGGGCAGTTTGGTTTCAATTATCCAAGTGGTTTCAGAGAAGAAGCGTTTTGAAACATTTTTCCCATAGGGTCCAATGTTAAACTAAGTCCTGCCGTAGCCGCCATTTTGAATTTCATACCAGAACAAAAAACGTAAAGTTTGTAGAGAACCATCTAATGAACATTCATGTACAGTTTGGCTTTAATCATATTTGTAGTTTCTGAGTAGAAGGCATTTGAATATTTTCCCATAGGGTCCAATGTTAATCTATGTCCTGCGGTGGCGGCCATCTTGGATTTCCGACCGGCATAAAAAACAAAAAATTTGTAGAGGACCTTCCAATGATCATTCCTGGGCAGTTTAGTTTCAACTGTCCAAGTGGTTTCAGAGAAGAAGCATTTTGAAACATTTTTCCCATAGGGTCCAATGTTAAACTAGGTCCTGCCGTAGCCGCCATTTTGAATTTCATACCAGAACAAAAAACGTTAAGTTTGTAGAGGACCATCTAATGAACATTCATGTACAGTTTGGCTTTAATCATATTTGTAGTTTCTGAGTAGAAGGCATTTGAACATTTTCCCATAGGGTCCAATGTTAATCTATGTATTGCGGTGGTGGCCATCTTGGATTTCCGATCGGCATAAAAAACATAAAATTTGTAGAGGACCTTCCAATGATCATTCCTAGGCAGTTTGGTTTCAATTATCCAAGTGGTTTCAAAGAAGAAGCGTTTTGAAACTTTTTTCCCATAGGGTCCAATGTTAAACTAAGTCCTGCCGTAGCCGCCATTTTGAATTTCATACCAGAACAAAAAACGTATTGTTTGTAGAGGACCATCTAATGAACATTCATGTACAGTTTGGCTTTAATCATATTTGTAGTTTCTGAGTAGAAGGCATTTGAATATTTTCCCATAGGGTCCAATGTTAATCTATGTCCTGCGGTGGCGGCCATCTTGGATTTCCGACCGGCATAAAAAACAGAAAATTTGTAGAGGACCTTCCAATGATCATTCCTGGGCAGTTTGGTTTCAACTGTCCAAGTGGTTTCAGAGAAGAAGCATTTTGAAACATTTTTCCCATAGGGTCCAATGTTAAACTAAGTTCTGCCGTAGCCGCCATTTTGAATTTCATATCGGAACAAAAAACCTTAAGATTGTAGAGGACCATCCAATGAACATTCATGTACAGTTTGGCTTTAATCATATTTGTAGTTTCTGAGAAGAAGGCATTTGAACATTTTCCCATAGGGTCCAATGTTAATCTATGTCCTGCGGTGGCGGCCATCTTGGATTTCCGACCGGCATAAAAAACAGAAAATTTGTAGAGGACCTTCCAATGATCATTCCTGGGCAGTTTGGTTTCAACTGTCCAAGTGGTTTCAGAGAAGAAGCATTTTGAAACATTTTTCCCATAGGGTCCAATGTTAAACTAAGTCCTGCCGTAGCCGCCATTTTGAATTTCATATCGGAACAAAAAACCTTAAGATTGTAGAGGACCATCCAATGAACATTCATGTACAGTTTGGCTTTAATCATATTTGTAGTTTCTCAGAAGAAGGCATTTGAACATTTTCCCATAGGGTCCAATGTTAATCTATGTCCTGCGATGGCGGCCATCTTGGATTTCCGATCGGCATAAAAAACAGTAACTTGGTAAAGGACATTCCAATGATCATTCCTTTACAGTTTGGGTTCAGTCAGTTCATTAGTTTCGGAGAAGAAGATCTTTGAAATTTCAGCCAATCAGAGCATATTATTGGCCCTGGCAGCCATATTGAATATCCGACTGGAACGAAAAACAGTAACTTTGTAGAGGACCATCCAAAGAACATTCCTGCTAAGTTCGGTTCCAATCGGCCAAGTGGTTTCGGAGAAGAAGCTTGAAATGTGAAAAGTTTACAGACGACAGACGACAGACGACAGACGACGGACGCCAAGTGATGGCAATAGTTCACCTGGACCTTTGGTCCAGGTGAACTAAAAATGAAATTCACTTCTGTAAACAACTGTTTTATAGGCCTTGTATTAAAATATGTGTTGAAATAGTGTAAAACAATTGAATTTTCTATAATTCAGAGAGAGGACACATTTGTTGTCCCCACAAGAGTTACATGCCTAGAAGCCTTTTCCTCAGGTGTACCACCTGTTGTGTTTACTGCTAAAGTGTATATTGTATTGGAGTGAGCTGTAAGTAATGAATTTATACCCAAGTAATAACATTTTATGATTTCGTGTATCCCTCAAGGCCAAGTTATAGTTAGAGTATATTAAGTGAAATTTTAATGGTTAAGAAGGGGCGGAGCGAGCTGCAACAGCTGCATTAAAAATGAAACGCGTGTGCGCGAAGCCGAAGAATTTTTTTTAATTGAAGTGCCTGACAACGTAAGGAAAATTGTGATCGTAAAAGCACAGGTACATGGGGTCATGACCTACATTACCCCCCTTTTTTTTTCTTTTTTTTTCCCATACACTTCTCAACATAATTTTGGTATCAAATAATCATAAATCTACTATTTCTCTCCCTATATTGATTTATAGAGATTTATGATTATTTGATACCAAAATTACGTTGTCGGGCACTTCAATTTTAAAAATTCCTTCGGCTTCGCACACATGCGTTTCATTTTTAATGCAGCTGGGCCCGTATTCATAAAGCCACTTAAGTTAAGATTTTCCTAAGGAAACACTTAAGTTAAGGAAACTCCGCCCATTTTACTTGAATGGTATTCATAAAACTTCTTATTTTAAGTATTTCCTAAGAATAACCTTAAGTTAAGGAAACTCCGCCCATCATACTTAAGTGGTATTCATAAACGTCCTTAAACTAAGAAAACACTTAAGATTTCCCTTAGCTTTAAGGTAGATGGGTAGGTTCCTTAAGTTTTCTTGAATTGCTATTTTATATTGATTGTGAGTTATGAAAGTGATATTGTATGAATAAAAAGATAACAACAAACCATATTAGCAATATTTCATAGTCATTCGAGTTTATCATCAAATCCATATCATATCTTACATGTACATAAAATTCACCGTCAAGGTCATTTTCCGGATGAGTAAATATTTTTACAACTGTACCATTTGATGGCACGTGCTTTGCGGGTATATGAAATAGGTATAATTAAAGCATATTAGTATTGCATTATTACCAATACAAACATGTTCCATGTCGGACGTTTTCGGTTGTTTCATGCTGGGAGAAGAGCTTTACGTAGAGAGCGAGTATTCAGAGATCGTACAAAACCTCTTGATATCTACGATGACTTCGAGTTAATAGACAAATACAGATTTGACCGACAGTCTATTATGATGATATGTGATATGTTACAGGATGACTTAGAAAGCAGTACATTTAGGAATCGAGCCTATTTTTTTTTTATGTTTTATTTACATGATATTTCCATACAGTCATTAAAATTAGTTTCGTATATAACTGTTAAACGTAAAATCCTCCAAATAGATGAGGGAGGTGCATCCAAACTCAAAAGTGGGAAGTTGAGGAACATTATGATTGTGTCCCTGTTAAACATACATGTACCTAAATTTTAAAGAAATATAATTGTTGACGAAAATTTTGCTCTTAAAACGTCCTTTCTTTTCTCGTATTCCTCCATTAGTATCATCTTCTCTCAATCGGTCCAGTTTGGCTTTCTCTTGGACATGTTTTCTTAGTTAAAAGATTTTGATACGACTACAGTTTTATTTATATATGTATGTATGTATTGAAGTGGTCAAGCAATGCACGTGAAAGTTAGAGTATATTAAGTGAAATTTTATTGGTTAAGAAGGGGGTCGCATCGCTTCGCTCGCTCCGCCTTCTTAACCATTAAAATTTCGCTTAATATACTCTAACTATAACAAAATATCAAAGAATGGTGTCCTTCCTAATTGAGAGGAATTAAGGGGTCCCATTAAGGGTGAATTATCAGGGTAATCACATGTTAATAAAGGTAAATTTGATTCTCTTTTTTGCTTTTTCTACATAAATGGAATTACATAAAATACGAAAACAAATTAATGAATATGTATTATTAAACTCTAAAACTATAAAATTACACATGAAATATGAAAATATAATACTGAATATTTATTATTAATTTTACACCAATATAAACACACATCAAATATGAAAACATAATAATTAATATTTATATTAAACATTAATACTACAGAGTTCGCGAAATTGCATATGGGTTTGGTGGTCCTAGTGAAAAAAAATGTCAGTCCTCACTACAGCCAGCATGGATTACGCCAAATCCGCGCGGTTTCGCGGACAATCGCGGCGTGGAAATTGACTAATTAGCATCGGGAAGTCCGCGATCGTCTCGCGGCTGAACGCGGCAGTCAAATTGTCCATCAGGACATTCGCGGACAACACGATATTAGCGCGGCAAGCGAGGAAAGTAACCACATAACAATAGTTTTGTTGCAGTCACACAGAAACGATCTTTGTTTATTATTATTATTTACTTTTATTTGTTTTCTTCATTTTTTTTTTTTTAGAATAAAACTTGTTTATATGTATGCAATGAAATTATCTTTCTCCGTTACCAAAACAAAAAAAGTATTCTCTGTTTTGTACATCCATAATCGATTTATTTTACAACTCTCTCACCTTGTCAACCATGTGTTAATTGCTCCTTATCGGTCTCTTTGATGTATAATTGACTGACAAATAGGCGGTGCTTATTGTACAGATATAGAAATAGAATAAATATAAGTTTATTAACAAAATTAGGGCCCCAGGAGGGCATATACAATTAACAAGGGGGAAAAAAAGATATTATGTATATATTTTTTAATGTCGGACTTAAAAGCACATTAGAGCTTATGTTATTGTTGTACTCATGTACCGACTTTTAAAATAAATTACAAATGATGCCCACCGGTGCAAACGTTAAAGTCGTACAGTTTACTTTGTTCAGTCAATCCCATTTAACTTTTGCATTTGAAATTACTGAAATTAATTTCATGTGATTACAAATCATTGACACGCATTCAACCTGTACCTGAAATATCGGGACCACCAATCATCAAATTTACGGCAACGTAAATATTTACATGTATATTTTTTTGTATATATCTCATACTAGACGGAATTAGCATTAGACTTTACGAATAAAGTTGAAACAAAAATTTGAAAAATGATTAGGTGTAAACATATATCTTCGCATGTTCATGTATAACATAACATAGTTTATTAAATCAATCAAGAAGCCCGTGAGAGCACAGAATTACAGACATTTACATTTTACACTTACAATGATTTTGATGATGTATGCAAAAGGGGTAACGTAAATATGACTGATAAATTGTGTGTTGAAATTTACTGAAACTATCAACCTTTTCCGACAAACATTCATGCAAATGTTCTGTTAAATTTTCTTACTTATATAAATATGAGATATTTTTGTCTTTATTTTGTACGTAAATACACTAGTGTATTTCTACCTTGCCCCATATTCGCGCCAGGAAAGGTAGCTCAAAGGTCAATAAATAACTGAAATATTGTTGAAAAGTGACGTTTAAACACCCATAGCCTCATATGAATTATTGCAATAAAATATCGATTAAGTAACGAAATCGATATAAATTATTTTCCAGTTTATTTAATATAAAAAGTTGTTTTACACGTTTACTGTGAGATGTAATGCAACCGCCATTTTTTTACTACAACCACGTGCGCATGCTCGTGTTTGATAGAAAGGCTATAGCTATATTTAGATATTTTGTGATAATAATTTTATATTGTAAATCGATCCACCCTGTGATTTTTTTCAACAAGATACATTTTTTATAGTATATATTTTATTATTAAATACAATATTGAACTGATTTTCGCTAACACTTCAATCATTGAATATTGATTTTTTTCGGATGTTGAATATGTTTTCCACAGAATTGCACCCCCTGTTAGTATACACAAATTTTATTGCTTTATTTTAAAAAAAATAACACCAAAAACATCGATGATACGACTGTTCTTATTCGGAAATAAACCTACAGCAAAATAAAGGTATACTGTAAACAAAATTTATTGTCCGAAAAATACGGTACTCCTCTACTATACTAATTTGGATTAGGTGATGGGAATTACACTGTCGTGTACCCGATAAGGAATGGTCATTTCAAGATGGCGGATTGTAAATCATCAAAAAGGTAGGTGTGAAGATTTTGACTATTATCGTTCTTTATAGGTTATCTTAGTGTCTATGAGTTACACGTTTAGATAGGACAGTCTTTTTTCTACTTCACCATTAAGTCAGTAAAGCTTGATCCTTTTGTTTTTATCGTAAACTGCCTACGGTAGTTGATCAATGCAGCGACAAAGATATCGAGGCGTAGAATCCAATTTATTTCACCAATTCCTACCGCCTAGTGACTTTTTATATTAATATGTTGATGCCAAAATTATTCAAACATGTGAATTGTCCAGCAATTTTTTTTTCAGCCTTTGACAAGCCTTGTATCCCTCTTAAAACGTCTATGAAAAGTTTGTTTATGTCACGGAATGGTCACGACAAAAACATGACAAAAATGTATAGGAATGGTCTCATGTTTTGAGTCAAGGAATAGACTTTCAAGCCAAGGAATGGTCTTTTTTGTTTAGGAATGGTCTCCATCATATAAGATATGCTTATTAATAATATTATTGAAGTTCATTTCCGTTTGTGGTCTTTAATGTAAATCTTCTTATTTCATATGATCAATCTTGCCTTAAAATACCCGAAATACCTTATTTGCTATTAAATTGTTATAATCTTTTCCATTTCATTATGCAATGTTTCTTTTATCTATAGGTACAAGTATTACTACTGCCAATTTGATACTTCCAATCACCAAGCCATAGTGGACCACTGCTGCCAGAATTATCGGGATGAAACATTAAAATTTAGATCTTTTGAATTTAACACTAATGTGGGTAAATTTGGTTAAGAACTCTTTCAGCAATTGTACACATATTGTAATGGTTTATACTTTGTGATATTGACAGGGAGTCATTTTTTACACAAAAATATTTTTGTTAAAAGAAATATTCATTGTTATTTAAATAAATTTTATGAAATCAACTCTTTATATCTTTATTATCAATTTGCAAACAATTACAATTATAGTCATTTGATCCAGAGAAAAATGTGAGTAGTCCTGAAGATATAATCCTCTCCGAACATGTGGAAGAATCTCTGCCTCGTGAGCTCTGTGATATTCCCCGACAGTTTGTGGTTACAGTAATTACATGTGATACGTTTTTGTTCACCATGGTTGGTCTGATGAGCCAATAGCTCCCCCTTTTCACAAAATGCTGCTGTGCAAGAATCAGTGGTACATTTAAATTTTATCTCTTGTTTTAAATGTTGTCTTAGGCGATGTCGTCTGAGACCACTTCTACTTTTCAGACATTTTCCACAGTCCTCTCATATAAAATCATTCTCTGAGGCGTGGAAAGATGTATCCATCACAGTAAACCTGTAAAAATGAGAAATACACGATATATCTATTGAAGATTTAAGTAACCTCGTATATTTTTGTTTTCATGAAGTAAATACATGTACTGATTTTAAACATAGGAAAATTAAAATAATATATGTGAACTGAAGCACCTATGTACGAAAAAACTAATACATAAACCTAACAGCGGTCTAGACTTAGTGGTAAGAAAACCGAAGATCCAAAAAGTAAAAGAAAAGAAGAAAAAAATAATAATAAAAGTTGAGAACATCGGTCCAAATAAAATAGTGGTGTGTACTGAAATGGTGATGTATTATACATAATTGCCGGGGTCCGGGTGGCTCAATGAGTTAGGTCGTTGGATATAACAATTCATACAAGCCTATCACCAATACGCGCCCGGCTTTGTAAATTACAAAAAAGGGTGCACTCGACTCGCATCTGCAAGTGATAAAAGTTTACTAGTTGCTTGCCCATGGTCGATGGTTCTCTCCGGGTACTCCGACTTCCTCCACCACTAAAACTGTTCACCATGATATAGCTGAAATATTGTTGAAAGTGGCGTTAAGCACCAAAAATTTAAAAAAAATCAATACATAACTGCCTGTAGTTGAGGAGTTTCGCTAGATTACCATATTAAGAAAATATCACTTGAGACGCACTAAGGTAGGAATTCCACGACAGAAATACACTAGTGTATTCTTCCTTACGGAATAAATACACTAGTGCATACTGCAAGGTAGAAATACACTAGGTTATTTACGTTCCCGGACATTCTACACATCGGAAAGAACGTACGCTTACAGTATATCAGAGAAGCGAAAGGTATGTCGTCATATTGACAAACCAATTGAAATACATGACAGTGAATGTAGTAAGACAAGAAAAATAAGATTTTATGCGAGTGTGAACACTGGATGAACGACAAAGCCATTGCTCCCGCTTTACATCCGATATGTTCAATCAGACCATTCCTAAACAAAAAAGACCATTCCTTGGCTTGAAAGTCCATTCCTTGACTCAAAACATGAGACCATTCCTATACATTTTTGTCATGTTTTTGTCGTGACCATTCCGTGACATAAACAAACTTTTCATAGACGTTTTAAGAGGGATACAAGGCTTGTCAAAGGCTGAAAAAAAATTTGCTGGACAATTCACATGTTTGAATAATTTTGGCATCAACATATTAATATAAAAAGTCACTAGGAGGTAGGAATTGGTGAAATAAATTGGATTCTACGCCTCGATATCTTTGTCGCTGCATTGATCAACTACCGTAGGCAGTTTACGATAAAAACAAAAGGATCAAGCTTTACTGACTTAATGGTGAAGTAGAAAAAAGACTGTCCTATCTAAACGTGTAACTCATAGACACTAAGATAACATATAAAGAACGATAATAGTCAAAATCTTCACACCTACCTTTTTGATGATTTACAATCCGCCATCTTGAAATGACCATTCC
This sequence comes from Bathymodiolus brooksi, assembly GCA_963680875.1. NCBI lineage: Eukaryota > Metazoa > Mollusca > Bivalvia > Mytilida > Modiolidae > Bathymodiolus > Bathymodiolus brooksi. The sequence continues at coordinate 14,706,991 of OY804590.1, forward strand.
TTATCGGGTACACGACAGTGAATTAGGTGTCATCATCAAAATAAAGTATTTTATGATAATGATGGCTGATTAAAATTGTTTGTCCTGCATTGGCTGTCAGTTGTAATATACAGGATGTAACCAATATACAGGAAGAGCTCCTACTGTGAAGCCATCTATTTTGAGATGTCATTCAATGAAAATAACAACCTGACCATATTGTTACATAATAAGAATAAGAATTAGATAAGAAATTAAAATTTATAGAAGGCAAGGATTTATATAATTAACACATTAAGTCACATTTCATTTATTTAGCTTGGGTCAGTTATAAATTTATTTTTTAAGTACAAATAAATTGGAAGAAGGCTTGAAAATCGATGTAAAGATTTATTAACATTAAGGGATTCTTTAATTAATGGGTTTATATTATTAGTATTTATTCTTACAAAATACATCATAACTTGAGTTTTAATAAAGGAAGCAATAGGGAGTCGCCCCAACTCTGATAATGTCGAAATGTTACATGCAGTTTTTTTAAGGCCTAAAACTGTTTTACAATATTTATATGGCTGTGAAGTTTGGGGATTTAGTGATAATTATGTAATTGAAAAAATTCATTTGAAATTCTGCAAATTAATACTTCACTTGAAGCAAAGCACGCCAAATTTTATGATATACGGCGAGCTTGGTCGCTTTCCACTTTATATAGATATCAAAACTAGAGTAATATCTTATTGGTGTAAATTACTTACTGGAAAAGCTTCCAAGGTGTCGGCCATATCTTATAAACTTTTGCATAGTTTTTTTTGTAATGGAAATATATCTGCCCCTTGGGTAAAATTTGCAAAAGATATATTGGATAACTGTGGCTTATCAAATGTATGGACATTTCAGAATATAAACTTTAATACTGAGTGGGTGATCGCTTATGTGAAATTACGTCTCCGAGATCATTTTTTACAAGAATGGAATAGCAATTTAGAAAATTCCCCAAAGGCATTGAACTACAGACTTTATAAACAAATATTCGAATTTGAAAACTATTTTAATATTTTAGAAAATAAAGACATTTTCACTTTTTGCAAATTTAGAACCACCAATACAACATTACCCATAGAAACTGGAAGATGGAATAATATCGCAAGGGAAAATAGAAAATGTCAACTCTGTCAAGAAAATCAAATTGGGGACGAATTTCATTATATAATGCGATGCAGTTATTTCCATGACAAAAGAGAATCATGCATTGAAAAGCGGTACTTAACTAGAATTAATGTTTTGAAATTTAAAGAAATAATAAGTAGTAAAACACAATCAAAATTAAGGAAACTCTGTCAGTTGATCAGAAACATTAATTCTAGTTTACTATCTCCTGGGTAATTACTATTGTTATTATTGTATTTATTGTATTTATTTATTTTCTGTATATATTGTATATATTGTATCTCTATACCAATGTATTACGATGGTTTATGAGAATAAAGATTGTATATGTATGTATTTTTTCATATGATGATTTTTCCTGTAGGCCTAAAGTATCACAAAAAGTATTATTTCTGATTGCTCGAAGCATGGCTCTATATAAGGGGAGGTATTCGTCCATATACCATATTTCACAATTATAACTTATAATGGGACGGATCAGCGTGTCAAAGAGTTTACAGGAGAGGTTGACAGGTAGTTGTTCAAAATTTGAGAAAAGTTTTCGCATTTATAACCACGAGACTACATGACCCCTCGATGACCCGAATGCTATTCTCTTATCCAAACATATCCGGGTATTTAATAATAACACTTTTTTTTAGCAATCAATTTTAATCGTTTCATTTATATAAATCGTTATTCAATAATTCGTCTATTTTATTAACAAAAATAAACTATTGTAAAGAAAATATTACTTATTAGCAAAGTGTATGAATGGATCAGAGACTACAGTACACACCAAGTGTATCAACGATCAAACACTCAGGTCCGACATATTCCACCCAAAATGTCCGACAAATGTCCGACAAATTTGAGAGTCAACACTCTCTAAGTCCGACTATTTGGTCGGACATTTTGGTCTTGGTCGGACATTTTGGTCGGACGTGAGAGTGGATATTAAAGGGATATTGTCTACCAGCTCCGTAATTTTTTCATACCCAAAATTATTGTCGATTTCCGTACTGACCTTCATAAAATGAAGATTAAACACCGCATTATTGATGAATACGCTCCGAAACGTTGTGTTTTCGACTAAAAAAGCTGACCATCGTTACCGGAAGCTAATTAATTATGCACAGACCTGGGCGAGGCCAACTCTATTTATTTATCTATTTTTATGTCAGTAGCCCGGATGCTGCAGCATGGATATTGATGTAAGTTTCTATAAAAGTTGAGAAAAAAAGATATTTGCGAACCGATTGTATCTAAAAGACGTAGAATAAATAATGTCTGTATCAGGAATAGATTTTCTTTGATGAAAACTACATGCCTTAACAGATTCAGCCGATATTTCCACGATAACCATTGAAAACATGCCAGGAGGCACCCCATGGGGACAAGCTCAACTACGTATTTTCGATCGGAAATTTTTGCCGGCGTTAAAAATAACTAAATTAGTTTTTTTCTTCTTATAAGTTATGAAGTTGTTCCCCGAGATTTTGATACACGTGTTAAATTAATTTATTTTAGCCAGTTTGACCGACAATATGAAAACAGAGACATACATGTAGAACACAGTGAAATACATGTCTGATGAAAACGAATGACGTAGCCAGTGTTGTTTTATTTGTTAATTGACTGGAATGTTTCAGAGAAATTTGGGCTGGATTAGAAACAAAAGAGACCTTACTTCTAGTTCCAACAAGACAGTTGCTGCAAAATAATATGGGACTGACCATTTACCTTGAAGGCGGCTATGTCACGTTTTTTCGCCGTAGAAATGTTTTTTTCAGACGCCACAGAAATCATATTTTCTTATTTTCCGGCGAAGTGCCAATCTAATTAAAACAAGGTGAACTGTGATCTAATGCTCACTTATGATACCCCTGCCACTTCCCATGATATGGGGTACCTATATGAAGCTTGTGACCAAATACCAGATTTCTGCCATCAATAGTTGTTGAGAAAAATGTGCATATATGTTGAATGTGGATAAAAACCAACTAAATCGGCAAACAGGAAGTAGGAATCTGATGGTTCCAAAAACGCTTCCCACGATATGGCATACCTATGTGAAGCTTGTGACCAAATATCAGATTTCTGCCATCAATAGTTGCTGAGAAAAATGTGACGAAAAATATTTTGGAAGGACGGACGGACAGAGGTAAAACAGCATACCCCCCCCTCCCCCTTCGGGGAGCGGGGGTATAATTAGATCTAAAATAGGGAGCAAGTGCGTATATCTAATTTTAATTAGATGGCGTATGATTATACTGTGAAAATGGCAAGTATATGATTATACTGTGAAAATGTCAAGTCGGAATATATTTTTTTCTCCTGTCCAGCCAAATTTTTTTCTTCAAGATTCAGAATCAAAATAATTTTTTAGGAAAAAAAACCATATAAAATTAAAATTGAATAGCTTGAGGGGTAAATTGATAAAAAAAAATTGCAAGACCAAAATGGTTCTCCCATATACCAACAAAAAAACCGAAATAAAACTGTGGTCATAAGAAAGTCCCACGAGAAAATCTTTCCTTCCAAAATAAGACTTTTTTTTATTTCTCTAAACTGAATTTGTGCAAACTATTTCACTTATAATGAATTATATTTCAGTTTTAAATAGAGCTCATTTTTCTAGATGAATGTATAATCATCTGTCTTTACTCTGTTTTTATTAAATCTCTTGTCTTTATTACAGGACTTTGATCGGATTGTCCTTGATGAGGCAGTGTTGGGGGTTGCTAGAATGTTTCGAGAGGAACTTGTAGTAATGCCCCATGACGAGGATTACAACAGATCCAATAGGTATGCAGCCTACCGCCAGTATACCATTTGGGCACATGGCCGACTTGGAGCTGGGGTCAGACGTGTGATCCCAAGCTGTTGTACTTGGAAAATTAGGGACAAGTATCCTGATCTATATGAACAATACAAGGGTTTCATTCCTAGACGATTTAATTAAAACTTGTTCATGAAATATTTTGTATTTTATCCCATATACCCTAATGATAAAGTTTACCACTTGCTTCCCTATGGTCGGTGGTTGTCCGGGTACTCTGGCTTCCTCCACCACTAAAACTGGTCGCCATGATATAGCTGAAATATTGCTGAAAGTGGCGTTAAAACACCAAAAATAAATCAACCCTAACGAGTTGTTAATTTCACAAGTTGGTCAGTTGGAATTGTAAATTTAATTTGAAAGTTTTGCCATCTTATTATTATTTTTTGTTCTATCAGCACTGACAACTTCTTCTAAAATGGACTGACAGTCTTTTATATAATTCAAAACCATACTTGGCAGAGATGTTTTCTATGAGGTCCTACACAAGAGTCGATACTTTTGTGCAGATTCGTCAAAAAACATGGCCACCATGTGACTTTGAAAATTCTGATTGGTCGATTTTCAAGAAACTTCTTCTCAAGAACCGCTGAAGGGATTGAATTGAAATCTGGTATATATGTTTCTATGAATGTCTTTAACCACAGGGGCTAGGTGCGTCCGAGAAAAAAAAAAAAAAAAAAAAAAAAAACTATTTCATACTACAAGGGGGCGAACTCGCTTGCTCCCATTTTTGTAAGTCGTCGTGTTAAATTGATCGTAACTTCGGAACGCCTTAATATTTTAAAAAAATGTTTCCACCAGTCGAAAGTCAAGTAATTTCCCTTTCCAAAGAGACCCCAATTGTTAGTGTGGGCCTCCGAACTGCTGAGGTATCATACACGAACCAAAACAAAACGGCGTGAAAATCCGAAGTCGTACAAACGCTGGGATGACCACTTCCCATCTATGTACAGACTTTCCCATGCGTAAACGAGTCATTTTGACTAGCTAAATACTTTCATCCATTCAAATTATGATAAAATTTCTTACCTTACGCCAATTTATATGTCCTTTAAGTCTGTTTTTGAAAGAAATCCCATTTGCATCCTTGACAAACGCCATAGACGTGAAAATTGAGAGAGTTCTAACGGGCTTTTTGATTGGCTGAACAATCTGTTTTTTGAATGGATGAAAGTATTTAGCTAGTCAAAATGACTCTTTACGCATGGGAAAGTCTGTACACAGATGGGAAGTGGTCATCCCAGCGTTTGTACGACTTCGGATTTTCACGCCGTTTTGTTTTGGTTCGTGTATGATACCTCAGCAGTTCGGAGGCCTACACTAACAATTGGGGTCTCTTTGGAAAGGAAAATTACTTGACTTTCGACTGGTGGAAACATTTTTTGAAAATATTAAGACGTTCCGAAGTTACGATCAATTTAACACGACGACTTAAAAAAATGGGAGCAAGTGAGTTCGCCCCCTTGTAGTATTATATAGTTTTTTTTGGGGTTTTTTTTCGGACGCACCTAGCCCCTGTGTCTTTAACATGTGTTGTTACTGTTTGCGCCATTTGAAAATTCAAAATGGCCACCAGCGGAGGTCAAAGTTTGCATTGAAACCCTATGGGAAACAACATTTTCATCTTCTTCTTGAGAACAGCCAAACAGAATTTAACCAAACTTGGCAGAGATGTTTCTTGTGAGGTCCTAAAAAGTTGTCCTGGTTTGTACTAACTAGACCAACACACTGAGTGCTATCATTATTGTGCATTGGACAATTTGTAATGCCCATTATCCTGACTTGGGTACTTTTCCACTCTAAATGTGCAGAACTTCTGTTAGACCAGGAAAAACAAAGAGTGACAATCTAAATTTATTTTATGCGACAATATAGTCAATTGTTTTGTCTTGGTCTTCAAATCTGGATTTCTGAGATGCTACAATATTATCCCGAGTTGGAGGTTGTGGAATTGGTGCAAGATGGACCGAGATTCTTCTGGGATCATCTACTTCCAACTGCACACGTTAATTCATTCCTTCATTATCTTGCAGTCTCATACAAATGATGACCCTTAATAGTCTTGGAACATAGGAATATGACTTGTCAGCTTTAACAGGCTGCACAGACCATCTAGCTGTCTTTTTGTTGTAACTTCTCTGCCACCTGAAGTAGAAAAATACATACAATGTAATTCACAAGAATAAAACAATAGAATTGAGATTATGATCTATGGAGCCCTAACTTTCAATTCAAGATGAATATCTCGAATGTATAGTGAATGAGCAACAAAACATATCATTACAAGTTCACTTTATGAAGGATTTGAGTGATTTGTAGACAGATTTTAGGTTGTGGTCATCCCTCAAGAAGTTCTACGGCAGGCATCATGAGCTGGTCAATGGTTACAGGGTGTCTGTTACCCAAATCAGAACTGATCTTCATTTGTTGTTGATGTCTTTCCCTTCATCGGATGGGACTTCTACCGGACTTGACCATGGACAACGCAGCAGGTTTGCGACTTTCGATTGACCCTTCTGAAGCCTATGATCAAATATCAGATTGCTGCCATTAATAATTACTGAGAAAAATGTTATGAACATCTTGGGACGAACGGACGGACAGAGGTAAAACAGTATACCCCCCCCTTCCAGTGGAGTGGGGGTATAATAAAGCTCCTATGACATATGATCATGCATGGTTCTGTTATTAGGACAAAATTTCAAGTATGTAAGTTACAACTGAAACATGAAATTAACATGACAAACCTTAGAGTGAAGTTGAGGCTAGGTTCAAAATCTTCATCGTCAGAATCATCACTGTCCTCTTCAGTAATATCTATTGAGAGACTGTAAGAATAAAAAATAATTGTTTATTACAGTGTATGTGTATAATATCGAAACAAATTTTGTTATATGGTTCTGATGTGCAGCTGTATAACGAAAAAGCTTTTCAAAATAATATTAAATCTATATACATGTATCCAGCACACATCTACACAACCCAATATAAAGAGACAAAATTACATCAAAGTTCCAGGAAAAAATTTGGTGTGCCAGACGTGCATCATTTCTGTCCCAGTTTGGTTTCATTCCCGTAAGCAGACTTGGGGTCAATTACTTTCAAATGTAATCGATTACATTACAATTACTTTGCAATTTTCATGATTACATTACATTACGATTACATCAATTTTCAAATGTAATCGATTAAATTACAATTACTTTGTAAATGTAATCGATTACATTACTGATTACATTTAATGTCATGACAACCAATATTAGTGTTTTATGTTATAATTTTGTCTCATATGCATCTATCCAATATCTCCTTTTTTAATGTATTTCTTACTCAGAACAATGAAATACAATTCAGTTTTAATGTGATCATTACATGCAATAAGATACATTATTAATTAACTCTATATTATTGTTGTCAATACAACCTAAACTGTCTTTACAATATAAAATTATAAACTCTGCCAATATAAAAAAACTAAACCAATATTGATATTGGCTTAGTTTTTTTTATATTGGCCGAGTTTATGATTTTATAATTACCCATTATAAGATAAAATTTTATGGTTAATTAATAAATATATCATTTACGTTGTAAATTATAAATAGCAATTCTCATTTTCCTTTTTTCATAAAATAAGTTGTGTCTTATTACTATGACCAATATTCATTCCATCTTATACTATTAGTAAATATTATAATACATTTGCACATTTTAATAATATATATCAAATAATTTCAAATATCCTGTCAATAGTTTATTGTGGATAATAAAATAGCAGTTAACCTGAGCCACAGATAAAATTTGTAATTAAGGTCTTATTTATGACACCAAATTATGTATCAATCATCATTACTAAATTTCTCACCATTTACATGGGTGTCCTTGATATATAATTCAGAAGATAAAAAAAACCAAGTCATTCTGATTCTAAACATTTGCTTAAAAATATGCATAATTTCTCAGTCTAAATATGAAAACTAAATCTTTAATTTATGTAAATAGGTTTAATAAAATATAATTTAAAATTTTAGAGCTGTTTTCACTGAAATTTTTAAACCCCATTGAAATTGAGATATTATTTGTTTGGATATCAAGTCTTTGAAGCCATACTTAATATTTTTTTTGTACTTGTGATAGTTTTGATTGCAATTAAATATAGAAGAATATCTTTTGATCATGTTGTGATTGCCACTTTATTTTAATAGAGTTTTTTTTTTAAATTTCATAACATATTTTTTTATTTAGATGTCAATAAACTTTATATGTTTTCTAGTAAACCATTCTACATTATTTGTTAAATAAATTCCATGAAGAAAATTCATTTACATAAATCATACATTAAATATCTAAGGAGATACATGTATATGTTTCAGTTAAGAAAAAATAAGTCAAAATGATGAAAAGTAATCTAAATGTAATCAGAAAGTAATCATGATTACAGGGTCAAAATGAATGTAATCGATTACATTACGATTACATGTAATCTAAAAAATGGCCGTTTACATTCAATTACATGAAAAAATGTAATCGATTACAACTGATTACAATTACAAATTACGATTACCCCATGTCTGCCCGTAAGTAGCTAAGGAGGACTGGCCATTTCAGCTTGTGGATTGATGAAAATGTAACGATGACGCAGAAGCCAACATGATCCCTATATAATATAGCTACTAGTAGTATCACTATGCAAGCCACAATAATTAATAGGAAACTGTTATACAAGTGACTGTGTTGAACAATATTGACAATGTTACCTATAAGGGAACGCTCATTTAACTTGAAGGGGGAGGGGGGGGTGGGGGGGTTATTGTTTTTTTTCTAAAAAAATATTCTGATTCCCAATGTTGCTGAAAAAAATATTCTGATTTTGGTGGAGGAAAAAAAAAATAACCTGATTCAGAGTTTTTGTCATATAACCTAATGTGGATTTTTGGAAAAAAAATTCGCATTTGGGCGACAAAAAAAAATATATTCTAACTCTTGTGTTGTCAGAAAAAAAAATTGAACGAAACAAAAAACCATAACCCCCCCCCCCCCCCCCCCTTCAAGTTAAATGGTCGGTCCCTAAACATAATGTGGAATATGTCTAATCTTTAACAAAATGAACATACTCAAATGGGTTCACAAATGAACTCGATTTCTCCAGTTTCATCCGTTTCGTTGAAATGTGATGGCTGCTCATTTCTTCTACTCTAGAAATACCTTGGTCAGAATATCTAAATCAAAAGTACAAATATCAATCACTACAAAATCACATTTGTCTGAAATTACCAGTTTTTGTCGTAATTTGCCTAAAAAATTAAGATAATTTTACAAAAACCTGCATGATTTTAACACAGACATGGGCCATCGGTCTACTGTTAAATTCACACACTGTGAAACATGCAAATTGCTATGGATCTTCACATTATTTCTTAAAAATCTTGTTTATAAATCATACTTACAAGATCCAAACTAAACAAGGGCAAAGCGTGGCGTATCCCCTCGCCTAAAAATTTGACCCGGTGACCTTGACCTTTGATTTTGAAAATCAATAGGGTTCCAGATTCTCTTAAGGACTAAGTATGTAACAAGTTTGGTCAAAATCCATTGAAGGATGTTGATTCTAGAGTGTTCACAAGGATGTTACGTGGTAACATTTTGACTCGGTTATCTTGACCTTTGACCTATGAGGCTATGACCTTGAAAATCAATAGGGTTTCGGTTATCTTAAGGACTAAGTATGTACCAAGTTTTGTCAAAAATCCATTGAAGGATGTTGATTCTAGTGTTCACAAGGATGTTATGCAGTAAACATTTGAGCCTGTGACCTTGATCTTTGACATATGACCTTGAAAATCAATAGGGTTCCAGATTCTCTTCAGGACTAAGTATGTACCACGTTTGGTCAAAATCTATGGAAGGGTGTTGATTCTAGAGTGTTCACAAGGATGTGACGGACGGACGGTAGCGTTACTATATCCCTTCGCAACTTCGTTGGCGAGGGGATAAAAAGCAGTTCAAATGACATTTCTTTAAATAGAAAGCCTTTATATGAAAAATACATATTGATTTCCCTCTATCATGTCTATGTTGATAATTCTAAGATAGTAAAGTATAATTTTGGCTCCCTGAACTAAAAATTATGTCCAAAATTGTTGAAATGTAGTAAAAAAACTAGTTAATGTAATGTTTTTAGAATAGTCGAGAAATAAACTTGGTTTGCATAAGGAAATTGAAAACGGTTTTCATTTAGTCATAGTCTAAAATATGCAGTTCAGGACATTTCAGTAAAATTTTATAGTCACATATATAGAAAAGTTTCTGAAACTTGCAAATTTCTATGGATCTTCATATTATTTTTTAAAAACCTTGTTTATGTATCATACTTACAGGATCCAAACTAAAAATGCTACTGAAATGACACTTATTTAAATGGAAAGCTTTTTATATAAAAGATACATACTGATTTTCCATTTTCCACTATGGTGATAATTCACAGACAGGAAGATATAATTTTGGCTCCCATAACAAAGTTCTATGTTCAAACTTGTTGAAAAGTATTTTTAACCTTATTTATGTAATGTATTTCCAGTACCCAAGATATAAACTTGTTTGCATAAAGGAATTGAAAATGATTTTCATTTAGCCATGGTCTAAAATATGCATTTTAGGACATTTCTGAAATTTTCAGTAAAATTTTGTAGTCATATATAAAAAAAAGTTCTGAAACTTGAAAATTTCAATGGATATTCATATCATTTCTTCAAAACCTTGTTTATAATTATATATTATACTTACAGGATCCAAACTAAAAGTGCAATTGAAATGAAGCTTCTTTAAATAGAAAGCTTTTATTTGAAAAATACATACTGATTTTCCATTATAGTGATAATTCGCAGAAAGTAAGGTACAATGTATATACTTTTAGTTCCCAAAACTAAGTTTCATGTCCAAGTTGTTGAAATTTGATAAAATTAAAAGCCTAATTATATGTTGTATATCAAAGAAATAAATTTGCTTGAATAAAAAGAACTTTATAGGGTTTTCATTAAGCCATGTACAGTTTTAATACTTGCATTAAAAATGAATTGATTCGATATTTTTTTTAAAATTGATAATAATAAACTGCATTGCCATTGACATCATTTTTGCACTCCCATTTCCCCTTTGCTGGCCTCCTAAAATTTGTGTTTGTTTACCTCGCAAATACGGCCGTTTTATGCTACTCATTGACAATAATTTGCTGTTGCCCGGTGCAAAATTACATATATTGATATCAATGATCATAGGCATCATCATAAATTCATAAAATATGAAAAACGATTGAGAAAAGAAGGCAACATGCTCGGCTTACCTATCAACAATAATCAAGCAAAATCTTTGCCACTTCAGCGTGAGATTTGACGCGTAGCACTTCCTTGAGTTCGCTCCATCCAACGGCAACGGTCCAACTGATCCCTTACATATATCCTGCATTTGTTCCATTTGGAAGATACTTCACTTCTATTCCTCTTTATCTCGGAATCCGTCAAAGTCCGCTTTCTTCCACGCGTTGACAGTTTCTCTTTTGCCCAAGAACCACATGTTGTTTATTGTTTCTAAACAGTGCGCATGCTCAAGACGTGTTCACATAGAAGGCCATATGAATAGATTTGAATATTGTCATCCAGACAATAATTCTGATAACGATAGTTTTGGGTCTTTATTGTCAAAAAATCGTATCTTTTGCAGCATAACTCGGTGTTAATCTTCATTTTATGAAGGTCAGTACGGAAATCGACAATAATTTTGGGTATGAAAAAATTACGCAGCTGGTAGACAATATCCCTTTAAAAGATTTTTTTTTACATTTCTCGAGGTGAATATGTCAAACATTTTGTGATCGATGCGTATTTGTAAGCGTACTTTCTTTCCGGTGTGTAAAATGTGCGGGTACGTAAATACCCTAGTGTATTTTTACCTTGCACCATATTCTCGCCAGGAAAGGTAGCTCCAAGGTCAATATTTGTCACGCTCGGGCACAACAGTCGTTCGATGCATAGGAGCACCTCATAATCAAAGAATTGTACAATAATTTCGAGTTACACCGTTTGTGTTTCTTTAATCTGTTTAATTTTAATAGATCTTTCTAGTACATTTAAATTTTACGATTACAATCGGATTGCTAGAAATATCGTAACTTTTCCGAAATCTAAACTTTAAAATTATATACGCCAAGTCCAGCCCTGGCTTGGATTTCTCGAAAAAAGTTTTCTTAACAAACCAAATTAAATTTGAGTAAAAACTCGACTTAAGTTTGCGTTTTGACTTTGTTTGTTTGGAGAAATCACTGACGATTTAAAAAAAAAAAATCTGTTGTCACTTAAAACAGTCAATGAGGCCGGTAAGGCTGTGTACATGAATGAATAAGAAATAATTCTTTCGGAGTGTGATATCCATATAAAGGTGAAATAACGGATGCAAAAATCACCGGCTAAAGTTACACAATATTCCGTTTACAAATATTTCAAGTCCCTATACTTGTTCATCTGTGACGGCAATATGTGAATTGGACTAGGTATTACAGCCAGCTTGATATGAATTAATTAGCTCAGGTTACAGGTGTCAATAATGGAAGGAACATCTTGTCGACACAAATTTCCAGGTGCCAGTGGGAGAACAATTATAATTAATTCTATTTAATGTTGTTGTTTTTTATTACTATTTGTTTGTAGGTACATTTGCAATCATTGAAGTAAATTTAAGTTGAGAGTCAACACTCTCTAAGTCCGACGTGAGAGTGGATATTTAAAGAATTTTTTTACATTTCTCGAGGTGAACATGTCAAACATTTTGTGATCGATGCATATTTGTAAGCGTACTTTCTTTCCGGTATGTAGAATGTCCGTTTACGTAAATACCCTAGTGTATTTCTACCTTGCAACATATTCGCGCCAGGAAAGGTAGCTCAAAGGTCAATATATAACTGAAATATTGTTGAAAAGTGACGTTTAAACACCCATAGACCCATATAAATTATTGCAATAAAATATCGATTAAGTAACGAAATTGATATAAATTATTTTCCAGTATATTTAGTATAAAAAGCTTGTTCTACACGTTCACTGTGAGATGTATTGCAACCGCCATTTTTAACTACAATCACGTGCGCATGCTCGTGTTTGATGGAAAGCTATAGCTATATTTAGATATTTTGTGATAATAATTTTATATGGTAAATCGATCCACCCTGTGATTTTTTTCAACAAGATACATTTTTTATAGTATATATTTTATTATAAAATACAATATTGAACTGATTTTCGATAACACTTCAATCATTGAATATTGATTCTTTCGAATGTTGAATATTTTATCCCCAGAATTGCACCCCCCTGTTAGTATACTTTTATTGCTTTATTTAAAAAAAAAAAATAACACCAAGAACATCGATGATACGAGTCTTCTTATTCAGAAATAAACCTACAGCAAAATAAAGGTATAATTTTTTGTACTGTGAACAAAATCGTCATTTTTATCTAGATTTATCGTCCGAAAAATACGGTACTCCTCTACTATACTAATTTGGATTAGGTGATTGGAATTAGGTGCCATCATCAAAATAAAGATTAAAAAATGTATTTCATGATAATGATGGCTGATTAAAATTGTTTGTCATGCATTAGCAGTCAGTTGTCACCAATATACAGGAAGAGACCCTACTGGGAAGCCATTCAATGAAAATAACAACCTGACCATATTGTTAAATAAGAATAAGAATTAGATAAGAAATTAAAATTTATAGAAGGCAAGGATTTATATAATTAACACATTAAGTCACATTTCATTTATTTAGCTTGGGTCAGTTATCAATTAAAAAGACAAAAATGGTTTAAAAAAAAATCTGTCTAATAAGTATTTACCTAAATAACGATATCATGACGTATAATAATTTCTCACCGTAAATGTATTTATTTTATTAAGATATGTATACACATATATAAGAAAAAAGATATAAATTTATTTTTTAAGTACAAATAAATTGGAAGACGGCTTGAAAATCGAAAACGTAGAATAGTTATCTATGTTTATAAGTCTTAGTAAAAAGAGTCTTGAGCAACGTTTTTTTTTCACACCTGTGATAGGTGTATTTGTATATCATGAATGCACGATGCGACAACATGCTGAGATGGGTGATGTTTTGACAGGTAAACTGTAAAAAAAAAACCGTAGAATACACTAATAAAATATTATTTCACCTATATCAAGACTCCGCAGACTGCCAATTTTCAAGAAGAAAAACACGGGATTTATGACCCATTCGCCATGAACAAAATAAAACTTAAATTTTACTAAATAATTTTAATCCAAATTTGCCTTTGTCATGCATTAGCAGTCAGTTGTAATATACAGGATGTAACCAATATACAGGAAGAGCCCCTACTGGGAAGCCATTCAATGAAAATAACAACCTGACCATATTGTTAAATAAGAATAAGAATTAGATAAGAAATTAAAATTTATAGAAGGCAAGGATTTATATAATTAACACATTAAGTCACATTTCATTTATTTAGCTTTGGTCAGTTATCAATTAAAAAGACAAAAATGGTTTTAAAAAAAATCTGTCTAATAAGTATTTACCTAAATAACGATATCATAACGTATAATAATTTCTCACCGTAAATGTATTTATTTTATTAAGATATTTATACACATATATAAGAAAAAAGATATAAATTTATTTTTTAAGTACAAATAAATTGGAAGATGGCTTGAAAATCGAAAACGTAGAATAGTTATCTATGTTTATAAGTCTTAGTAAAAATAGTCTTGAGCAACGTTTGTTTTCACACCTGTGATAGGTGTATTTGTATATCATGAATGCACGATGCGACAACATGCTGAGATGGGTGATGTTTTGACAGGTAAACTGTAAAAAAAAACCCCGTAGAATACACTAATAAAATATTATTTCACCTATATCAGGACTCCGCAGACTGCCACTTTTCAAGAAGAAAAAAAACGGGATTTACGGATTTATGACCCATTCGCCATGAACAAAATATTTTACTAAATAATTTTAATCCAAATTTGCCTTTAAAGAAATAAATGTATAAATTATAATTATTTACCCGGGTTCGTTCGCCCTACATTTGGCAAACACGTAAAAGAGCAAACGCACCCGATATCGTAAACCGGCAACTGTCTGCAGCAAGTGAAAGGGCCTTGGCATCGATTGTCGCGAGTACATAGGGACATATTAATATTCACTTCTAGTGCACTTAAAACATGGGTACTGCTTGTTAATACATTTTATTCATGGATATTATTGTATATATCGCCCGTGACAGCCGTTAACATATCTATACTTTCCGTACCACTGTATATCACTCATTTACTTCAGCTTTACTATGATATGCATGTTTCTTTATGCACAAATTTATTGGTTAGCAGAATTTGGGGACGTTTCCTGTTTACAGTTTAACTATCTGAGAGTGGAGACTCTCACTCCGACCTCGGAGGATTTGGTCGGACATTTGTCGGACAATTGTCGGACATTTGTCGGTGTGAAGTCCGACAAAACTCTCTGTCCGACCTGAGTGTTTGATCGTTGATACACTTGGAGGGATCTGTATATTATGTAACCTTGTACATGTCAATAAAAAAAAATGTCGGATGTAAAAATACGGATGAAAACACATAAATTGACGCTACATTGTAGGAATAATGACATTCTTTTCTTAAGAAAGGATAAATACAGCAAGCAAGCTTGTTATACATTTAAATTTCACCCCGAGATCACACTATTACTAAAACTAGGATGTCAACAAACAACACGCATAACCTACAAAACACGTGATGCTATCAAAAATAAAATAAAAAAATATCGTTAACTAATGAAATAGAAAATTGAAGTACAACTTTTTAAAATATTTTATTGGATAAAAATACAATAATGAATGGAGTATGTGATCTGAGCTCTTCCTGTCCAAAAATATGTAGAAGAATATTCGATTATTAGCATCGTGTTATCGGTTTTCGTGCTATTATCGATTTTCAGATATAGCGATTAACAGTGTTAACCCTTCATTCATATGACGATTGAAATTTTCAAAGAATGCCTAGTTAAATATTTCTTTGTACATAAGATTGTTTTTAAAGTCATTCTTGTATTTTAATATACTCTCGATTATCTGGCAACTTTTGCTGTCAGTAAAATGGCGTCATCTGTTTTCGTATGAAGTAAAAACAGGGCCGATATACGGGATGGAAACGAATATAAAATCCGGAAATGGCTGGTTTTAAAATTTCATGGTTCTGGCCATCTACCAAATCATATTACATCTAAATAAAATAACAGAATGTTTGAAAATGACCACTTTCAAAATTGTGTTTACTTTTGATGTTTTTCTTAATACTGAAACCACAATGCACTGCAAAGTGACATGTATTTTATATAAGAAACAGGCATATTTCAGTCAGCTCTTTTGTTTACAAGTACGATCAGTGACCCCATGACAGTTACATGATAGAAAGAGCAATTGGGAACGATCGACAATCGAAAAGACTACTTGCAAACTTGGGGAGAATTCTTCTTTTTCATTATTATTATTATTATTATTTCTTTGGATAAAAACAGGAATATGGGATTTTCTTCAAGACATCTACTCCGCTTACAAAAGTTTTGTATTAACAGCTGCTTTAGGACTGGAATTTTCTGGATCCAATGATATCGTTTTAATTTTGCCTTTATATTAGTAATATAATTTATTAATTTCTGGCAACTTCGATGATCATCGAACACTGGCAATACATATTATGGATGATAAACTTGTGTACATTCTTCTGTTATATTAATATTAATATATAACAGGGATATTTATTCGTCTTCATGATTGATAGATGATAAACACATCTTATTTTGGGTTATCTTTAGAAAAATCGGGATAAATTTCATCAGTAAAAGAACAAGCGTTTAATTTGATGTGGGATGGGATTAATTGGAAAAAGGGGGTAAATATTTTGCTGACAAATAACCGATAAAATGAATTATATGAATAGGTTTTTTTTTCACACTCCAGATGCACTCCCTTAAAAAATACTTCTACCAAAAGTAACCACGCGTGGATGATGACGCACAACTCCAAGTAATGATAATTATTATTGATCATTTTAATTTACACGCATTAGAAATGTTCCTTTATACGAAAATCATACCCGTTCATATTTTGTGCAGTTATTGGTGACCGATTCATATATTAGATAAAAATTCAATATAAACATTAAAAACACACCATAGCATAAAAACTGCTTATAAATTAGTGCCGGGGATATTTTATAGAATAATTTTATTTAAAAAAATGTTTTGTTGTGTTATGGAAATGAAACTAGGTTGCTAAGGAAGATGATATATGGTGTTTAGCGCCCCTTTCAACAATATATCGGTCAGTTTTATTGGTGGAGAAAACTAGAGTACTAGGAGAAACCCATTGACCTGTCGCAAATCACTGACAAACTTTATCACAAAATGTTATATCGAGTACACCTAAGGAAGAATTTTTATCGTAAGTGTAATTTTAGTCGTAAGATTAAAATTTGTCGTAATATAATCTTTGTGAAAAGGACTTAGGAATTGTCGTAAGATAATCTTAAGTGAAAAAGTTAGGACTATAGATACGAATTTTTGTGAAAAGGGCTACAGGTCCAGTAGCCTGTTTCTCAGATAAAGATGACGTTTCAGGAAATCAGAATAATTGCTACTGGCCCTTGCATAACGAATCAATTTAAAATTTGAGCTCATTTTGATTTGTAAAAAGACAGCAATAGAAAATTTAAAAAAAGACATATTTTAGTCTTGACCATAATCATATGTCGGACATAATTTTGATAGGGGACAGACAACCCAAGGACCATCCAAGGAATTGTTTGGTTTAATTTGGTCTAGTGATTTTAGATTTAAAAAAGTGAAAAATGTATGACATATGACGGACGTCAAGTGATAGAAGAACTTCGTATGGCATTTTGGTTAGCGTGTTTAACAAAGAGCTTCAACAATATTTCAGCTATATCATGATGATCAGTTTTATTGGTGGAGGAAACCAGAGTACCCAGAGAAAACCACCCACCTGCCACAAGTCACTGACAAACTTTATTACACAATGTTGTATCGAGTACACCTCGCCATGAGCTGGATTCAAACTGACAATGTGAGTGGATAGGCACTGAGTCCATAGATAGTTGTATATCCAAATATCATACTATTTCGACTACGACAGCCCTCGTATGACCTTTGTCCAAGAACGATATAACGCACAAAACATTCTCCGACACTGGGAGTGTGGCCAGGTGATCCTAATAGACCATGGGCTGAGATGGCCTACCGTGCACCCCCCCACCTTCCATGTTAACATATTTTTTTATGTCCTCCTATATATCCTCTTGAACAAAAAACATGCTAACATTGAATATTTTGGGATGAACTTACATTTTTGAGCCTTTTCTTTTACATCCTTTCGACAATTTTGCCGTATTTTCAGATTTTTTCATTCTTCACTGTCGCTGAGGTCTTGTAGCTTATGAACAACTATTAGAATATAAAAACTGGGGTTTGGTGGATAGCTGATTATATTATCGTTCAAATGAATACAAGTTATTCATATCTTATGAAGCTCAGTAATCGTAGGAGGCAAAAAATATATCCCTACCCCTGATGAAATTGCATAAAAATAGACAAAATATTACACAACTTTGATGATATTTTTATATTGAATTTATTAAAACTATTGCATTTACGGAAAAGTAAACCCATTACAGCATCAAAAAACATGATTTGTAGTGTAGATTGCAGATAAATGGAATATTATGATTTTTGCCGATTTTAGCTCTATTCAGCCCAAAGCGCGTAATATGGTTTTCATAGTATAAATTGACAACCAAATTATACATCTGTCGTGTGAAGTTATGTTATGGAGACATCTTAAAATAAAATTGGTTCTAGTACAATGAATTGATTTTTTCATCGTCGAAGTTAAATTTCGAAGATTGTAAAATAAAGACCGACTCTAAGTTGAACGTTGACTTTTTCAAGTTTATGTTAAAGGACTATTTTGACAACGAAATTTGTAAATTTTTGGAATATGGGTTTCCAATAGGTTTTCCGAAAACTCTCGAATCGTTAACTTTATTACAAGAATTCAAAGATCCTAAAGAAATGTTAAATGCTAAAAATCACCGAGGGGAAGTGGAGTTTCCAAAAGATATAGAGAAATATTTGATAAAGGAACTAAAAAAGGGGGCAGTAGTAGGTCCTTTCCATCAGTTCCCTTTTGACCACGGTATAATTATTTCTCCATTGAATACAGTTCCTAAGAAGGATTCGTTAGAACGACGTGTTATTTAAGATCTCAGTGCAGCTGGAGGCACGCAGTGAATGCTTTTATATTTATGAGAGCCTATAACTTTGACGTACCCAAGAGTTGATGACTTAGTTAATCTAATTAAAGATCAAAGCAGAGGGTCCCTCTTATTTAAACGAGATTTGTCGCGAGCCTATAGACAAATTCCAATTTATATGGGCGACGCTTGTTTAGTTGGATATGCCTGGAATGGTCATATATTTTTTGATAAAGTGTTGTCTATGGGCTTAAGATCGGCGGCACAAGTTTGTCAACGACTGACAAATGCGATTGGATTCATTTATAGATCATTAGGGTTTGATATTATAGATTATTTAGATGACTTTGCAGGAGTTGAAAAACGTTGTTTGCTCATAAAGCTTTCTTTGAATTAAAAGAGTTATTTTTGTCATGTGGGATAGAGGAATCTGAACAGAAAGCAATTACGCCTTCCACCAGAATGGAATTTTTACGAATTGTTTGTGATTCCGACAAGTTAACTTTAGAAATTTCTGAGTCTAGATTAAAAGAAATGTTATCAGTAGTAGTGGAATGGGATAGTAAACAGTTAGCTAGTAAACGAGAAGTTCAATCCTTAGTAGGAAAATTAAATTTTGTAGTATCCTGTGTAAAACCTGGTAGAATGTTTATATCTAGGTTACTGAACTGGTTAAGGTCTATTTATTCAGTTGAAGGAAAAGTGTTAGTTCCGGAATTTGTGAAAATAGATATTAAATGGTGGAAGACTTTTCTCCCTTTATTTAACGGTATTTCTATGATGATGAAGGAGGAATGGTCTAAACCGGATGGTATTTTTACTTCAGACGCTTGTTTGTCTGGATGTGGGGGTATGTTTAAAGAACAGTTTTTTTATGTTGAGTTTCCACACAGTATTTTAGATGAACATTTACATATAAACGCTTTAAAGATGTTAGCAGTTATTGCATGTTTAAAAATGTGGGGTACGAAATATAAAGAAAAGAGAATTTTGATTAAATGTGATAATATCACAGGAAAGTCTAGAAGCAATTTGCTTTTTAGCAGCTATTTACGAATTTGAGATTAGGGCTGTTCATATTGCAGGTATAGACAATCGTTTAGCAGATATGCTTTCACGATGGCACTTAGATATTATATATGCAAAACATTTTTTTTGAGAGCAGGAACAACATAGATCTGGAAGATATGACGTCATCAACAAACGTCTTTACTTCCGTTCATAGACAAGTGGTAATTTACCTTTCAGACTTACAAATAAAATAATTGGAGAAGGACGTAAAGAATTCTACGTGGTCAGCTTTTGCTGTAGGGACAAAAAGAAATTTAATGACACAATGGAGAACATTTTTATTGTTTTATGCATATTTTAAATTTGTTGCTATTCCGGCATCGTTAAAAACTGTTTGTTTGTATATACAATTTTTGAGCAGATCTTTCAAATCTGTCGAGTCTGTTAAGAATTATATAAGTGGTATACGTACGCTCCATCTGTTTTTAGATGAATCTTTCCCATATTTTGATGAATTTGTTGTTAAATTATTATTTAGAGGCATTGAAAGAAATACTCAGCATAGTCCTAAGAGAGCTTTAGCTATTACAATCGATAATTTATTAGACATATATAATGTTATTGATCATAATGATCCTAAGCAGAGTACTATATGGTGTTTATTTTTATTTGCTTTCTTTTTGATGGCTAGGAAGTCTAATTTAGTCTTCTTTTGATAGAAATAAGCAAATGACTAGAAACAAAGTTGTTTTAGAAGATGGAATAGCGATTGTAATTTTCAGTTGGTCTAAGACTATACAAATGGGTGATCGAATACTAAAGATACCCCTAGTAGAAAACAAGGAGTCTAAATTATGTCCTGTTGCGGCCTATATGAATATGCGTAAGTTGATTCCGGCAGAAGGAAATAGTCCAGCCTTTTTATTTCCCACAGACAGGGGAGTAGTCCCGGTTACTTATGTAGATTTTCAGAGATATTTGAAATTTTTTATCACGAAGATTGGTAAAAACCCATTATCTTACTCCTCTCATAGTTTTCGTCGAGGGGGCGCGACTTTTGCCTTTGAATCGAACGTTCCTTCAGGGTTAATACAGCTTCATGGGGATTGGGCAAGTGATGCCTATAAGTTATATCTTCAATTTTCTTTAGCCGCAACAATTTCCATAGCTAAGTCAATGACGGAATTTATCCCTTAATTACAGTTAAGCATGTAAAACAGAAGAAGGTATTGGTCCTATGGGATTCTATAGGGAAGTATTTGAATGGGATCAGAGATGGTGTGATACAGAGTTTTAGAATAGCGGTATTAGGTTACATTAAATATATTATAGATACTGAATATTTGTATTTGTATGATATTTATCGTTTTTCACATATCATTTTGCATTTTGAATGATGTTCAGAAATATAGTGTTGGTGTTATATTATTACTTGCAAGTTCAGAAATTTGATTTATAGTGTTAGGCGTAAGAATCCTGATATTAGCATTTTGATTTCTTCGGTTCTACCTAGACCTACAGATGTTCATACACTAGGCGAGAAAGTTGTTGCTATTAATAACAGATTAGTCAGGATTTGCAAAGAAGAAAAAGTTCAATTCATTAAATCTTTTAGAAGGTTCTTGCATCAAGGTAAACCAAAGAGAGATTTATTCTCTATAAGATATGCTTTACATTTAAATGATGCTGGTGTTTTACAACTGATATTGTGTTTTATACATGTTATTTCTCATTTATAAATTGAATGTCTGTATTGTATATGCATGATATCAAATTTACGAGCTAAACTGTTTGTTTTTGTATTTTGTAGATGATGTGGTTAGGCGGCTTACAATGAAGTAACATATTCATTGAGTCGGAAGATTTACAAAGAAGTATGACATTCTTTGGATTTTCATTCGAGAATTACAAGAAAGTTTTCGATATCATTTCTTGAATCTCTTTAGGCTTACACAGAGGTATTCCATTTTGTGAGTCTAATCTTATAGTATTATAATGAATTTATTTATTTCTTCATTTATCTGTTTGTTTGCGGGCTTTTTGGCGGTTAAATTTTATTTATATGACCCGCTTATTTTGTATGTATTTTTCATATTTGTGTCTGCCATTGAATGAATTTGTACAATAATTTCAGCCAAAATAAAAGATATACTTGTCTTATGTCTATATGAGTCCAAGATAATTGTATAGTTTTTAATTATTAAAAAGACATAATTATCGGCGAAGTTCGTTTCGTTTAGTATTTTCATTACGGTTAATTTACCTATAGAGTGAGTACTATTCTATTCACTATGTTCATTCATTGTTAGAAATTTGTTCGAAAAGTTTTTATATTTGTGTCTGACATTGAATGAATTTGTACAATAATTTCAGCTTTTTTTTTCTTTTTTCTTTTATTTTAGGCTGAAATTATTGTACAAATTCATTCAATGGCAGACACAAATATAAAAACTGTTCGAACAAATTTCTAACAATGAATGAACATAGCGAATAGAATACTACTCACTCTATAGGTAAATTAACCGTAATGAAAATACTAAACGAAACGAACTTCGCCGATAATTATGCGTTTTTAATAATTAAAAACTGTACTTTGGAGACATCTTAAAATAAAATTTGTTCTAGTACGACCCTTTTAGCGGCAAAATATTACCCCTTATCCTGCCGAAAATCGCATAATATTTTCTCATCAGTATTAGTCCGTGGGCTAGCATAACCTCCCGTGCACCCCACCTTCCATGTTAACATATTTTTTTGTCCTCCTATATATCCTCTTGAAGAAAAAACATACTAACATTGAAAATTTTCGGACGAACTTGCGTTTGAGGCTAATAATTACACCCTGTCGCAGCTTTTTGAGGTTTTTTGACCTTTTTCAATTTTTGTCTTTGCGAGCATTAATACAGGTTCTGTAAATGTTTTACGTGCCTTTTGTGTTTTTCCACAATTTGTAAATTTACAATATCACTCGTAGGTTTAAATAAAGAAAACATTGTTTGTAATTTAAAAATGCATTGCATTATTTTAATTTGTCAGTATGCTTCGTTGTGTTCTCATCAGCCAAAGAGATGGAGTGTAAAACATTTCTTGGTGACCTCCACGAATCTATTAGACGGGGCTTTGTAATGCTGGTCAGATCCTACTTTAACCACACCAACAGAAGCATATGGAGAACAATGGTCACGTGCTACAGATGGGAAAGAGTTGAATATATCCTGTGCCTTTTTCGCTCGGTAATAAACTCCTCGCTTCTCTGTTTCATCAAAGTCACGTCGTCCTCCATGACTGAAATACAAAAAATAATAAGTATTTATCAGATACTAGTAAGGGTTAAACTTTGTGTTTGCTTAGCGTATGTTTTGTCTAAAAAAGCATTTTTAATATCCTCCATCCCATATATGAAATGGTGATTCACTGAATTATGGTGTCCCTTGGTTTTCTTTTGTACATTCCGTGTTGCTCATCTTTTTTTGGTATTCTGTTTTTTGCAATAGCTTGTGTCTCTGGATTGTCAATTCATGGTTGCCTCTTCGATTCTCTCTAATGTGTATGTCAAGCCATACCGGTATAACGTCCCACACATCGATTCGTTACCATAAACCCTATCTGACTTATTTGAACAAGCTTTGACATCTTATATGAGTCACCTTGACATTTGTTTCACAACAGATGGGTGAGGTCATACAATAATAAGAATGTGGAGACTCCGTCGAGACTTTTCAGACATTGCTAAGAAGAATTTGAAGATAACAAAGGGTTAATCATAATCCGTAAATCTAAGGACAGACAACGCAATGGCGAAAAGAGAAGGGACAAAAGTACAAACAACGATCGACAAGACATACATATACCGGTAAAACTAAAGATCGAGTAACACGAAGCCCACTAAAACCCGGAGTGGACTCATGTGCTCCGGAAGGGTAACGAGTTCCTGCTCCACTAGTGGCGTCCGTCGTGTTAATCTATTTTACAAACCCGGTGATAAGTCATGAATGAGGAAATGATCGGGATTTTTTTACGACAAGTGGAACAAGCGTTAAAAATATGGAGTAATATTCAGGCAATGTTGAGACGAGCTAGATTTTGTCGACTATTTTGTAGTGTTTCTTGTCACTTCGTTATTTTCTCTCATTAACGCGATGATTACATTTTTCCAATAGTCAACTTTCCCTTTACCAGTAGCAATATTCCAGCATTACCAGCGTATGAAGTTAACATTTCACAACTCATACGTTATTCTAGAGCTTGTGCCCAGTACAGTGATTTTCTGGGCAGCACTCAGCTGCTTACGCAAAAACTACTCAAACAAGGCTACATTGCTCCTAGGTTGAAGTCATGGCTACAAACATTCTATGGTCGTCACCACAATCTTGTTGACCGTTACAAAATATCCATATCTCAAATGACAATGGATCTTTTACTTTATATTTAAATGTGTTCTTTCCTCTATCACTGCCAAGACTTTTTACCGGACTCCGACGACTGTATATATGAGCAACGCGGCGAGCGTATTATAGGAACAGAAACTTCGAAGCCTTCGCGAGGACCTGAGTTAACCAGCACCCCTATTTGGTGTGGGTCTGTGTTGCTAATCATCTTAGTTTTTTGTGCTGTCCTATTATGTGTCTGTACGTCCTGAATTTCGTGTTGTGATGTCCGTTACGATTTTCACATGAAAACGACGTTCGGTTCGTCTTTACCTCCAGTTGTTTGTATGAGAGATCATGTATTATTTACGTTATTTGTGTTTGTCTGTGTATCGTGGTTTCCAGTACATATTGTGTTGTGTTTTTGCTTTGTTTTTCTCAGTCTTGTTCAATCTATGTTGCCAGTTCCACTGGATTGTCCATATTTGATTGCCCCTTCGTTATTCTCTAACGTTTATTAGGCACATACCTCAAATTGAATTTGCTAACTTTATGTGTTTTGAGTTTTGACTTTCCGATTCTGATATATCTAACAGTCGAAATACGGTAGTATAATCTGATGGGAAAGACGTAATTTATATTTACGTTTGCTGTCAATGTCGCACACACTTTATGCTGCCAAACTTGAGTAGACGATAGCTCATCAACATGTACTTTTACGACGGGAAAGTCAGTCTTATTGATAAAGCATCCGTAACAATAATATTGTGTTTGCACGTTAAAATTGCACATCGCATATTTATTAATTTGGGATATGTTGATTATTTTCAGTGCATACAGATGATTAAAACGTTAACAACCGTGTAAATAATTTTGTTTTGCAATTTAATGAATGGCTCGTTTGTTTGCAAAGCGAAAGAAGGACGTCATAATATAATGTATTACATACTTACGTGTGATGTTGTGTACTGTCTGATATAGATGATAAGGTATGTTGTGCTGTGGTGATACTCATCGGTCTTTTAGTTTTATCTACACTTGCCACGACAATGTTTCTTCCATGGTTTCTGAACTTAATTACACCACTACATTCATGCACATAATGGACGTCGCTACCAGAGATATCTTTGTATATAAGAACCATCCAGTCACGCCAGAAATATTTAGTTGTTAGGAAGTGATAAAGGCTGTTGGTAAAGTCGTTGTTATTTAAATTAGAATGGTCTCCAGCATACCTCTCAATATCTTTGTTAGATTGAGCGTGATATTTACTAGCTACTAAATTATCTATATAGCTCATTTTAGATCTAACTTTGGATATCTTTTGCACCCATTCGGTCTTTGTTAAGTCATAGACAGAATCATATCCCTTTGCTTTAAGATATGCTAATTCTATTTTTGATGCTTGCAGCAGTAATTTCAGAAGTCCCAACATGAATACTTGCGTCTTTTTTCGATCGTTCTCTGTATACTGCATTGCCGCCTCTCCCAAGCTTTCAGTGAAGACATTATTTGAGTTCATGATTCCATCATATAATTTTTGGCCACTATTTTGAAAGTCAGATTCGTAATTGGAAATAAAAATTCTTTTCATGTGTTTGGCTGCTGAGGATGGTGCGTTATAAAGCTTTTCAAATTGTGCCCCCACGGCAAAGATTTTCTGTTCTATTATACCAAACTCAATTTGAACGTGAACGTAATCAATTTTTCTGTTGACATCTGAAAATTGTCCATCTATGCGGTCGAAACGGGTGTCTATGTGCTTCAACATTTGCTTCATGAATGTGAATTGTGCAGGTTCCTGATTCCCAAAAAGTCCAATAATTAATCATACAATTGGCCCTATGGCACCTAAGTATGGTCCAATAGCTTTCGTAAGCTGTGTCAGAGACTTTGTGAAGTCACCCTTCTCAATAAAGTCACTGAGAGTCGATGCTACTTTTAGGCCATCGTTGATAGATGCTTTATCTTTGGCAGAAAGGCTAGCAGAAACCAATCCTATGGCTGCCACATAAATGGCAACCGTCGAAAATAGAGTCCACTTCATCTCCTATATAGAAGTACAAATATTTTTGGCTTGGTTTAGTTTATGGTGCTTAACGCCACTTTCAACAATATTTCGGCTATATCCCGGTGGTCAGTTTTATTGGTGGAGGAAACCGGAGTACCCGGAGAAAACCACCGACATGTTGCAAGTCACTGACAAGCTTCATCACATAATGTGTTATCGAGTACACTTCACCACGAACGGGGTTCAAACTCACAACCTTAGTGGTGGTATGCACTGATTGTACATGTAGTTGTAAATCCAACTACAATACGATCACGACGGCCCCTACAAATGTAGTCAAAGTATATTTATCATATACCTCAGTAATTATTTTTCAACAAAATTGTTAACAAACAAACGTGGTGTTTAACTGTAACACGACGGGTGTCACTTTTGGAACAGAAACTCTTAACCCTTACGAAGCACCAGAGCTCACCCCCTGTTTTTTGTGCGGTTCATGTTGTAGTTGCATAATAAATGTTCCAAATATGACCGATGTAATGGATTTACAAATCACAACTTTTAAATAATATTATAATATAATGAAACAATTGTAGCATTTTTATATCGGTCAATTTACACTTATTGACTGGCATAATGGCGACAGCAAGTTCAGTGTCCTCCTGGGACATCAACAATTAACTTGCTCCCACCCGAATATCCAGTCAACAAGTGATTTGTTATGCCGAACAGCATGAGACATTACAATACCATGGAAAGAAACAGAACCTGCTCGCCCTGTCTGTTGTTGTCTTCGGGTTTCGGTATTTTAGTTCAGCATAGGAAAAATCCCGAAACGTTTGAATCTTCATTACCATGCCTCCTCCAAGGAATAAAAAAGAATAGAATTCCGTGAAAATATATCACGTCTCCGGTGAAGAGCACAGGAGATGTGAATAGTCTTCTGGTGAATAGTTCATTCCACAATGTACTAGTTTTGTTTGTTTGTTTTATGGTGCTTAACGCCACTTTCAACAATATTTCAGCTATATCATGGAGGTAAGTTTTCTAGGTGGAGGAAACCGGAAGACCCGGAGAAAACCACAAGTCACTGACAAACTTTATCACATAATGTTGAACACCTCACTCTCACAGGGAGTCGAACCCACAACATCAGTGGTGATAGGCACATATTGCATGGGTAGTTGTCAATCCAGCTACCATACGATCACGGCCACGACTGCCCCTTAATATACCAGTAAATAAAATATTAATGAACATGTCTTTATAATAGGGAAACTTATACTGAGGTAAAATTAATTGGTTTTTGTATCGATTGATGAAAGTATATCTCCTTCGCACTTCGTATTCCGTGGATATACTTTCATCGGGTCGAGAAAAAACTGACCTCATCTAAAGGCTACAATTGCATTATGTCCAATAAGATAATAATAGGATTAATATATACAAAATTGAAGATCACTATTACCTTTGATTGTCAGTGAAGATCTGATGATTCTAATTTTATGCCAGTTAATTTATTATATCTTCTTATCAGATGACACAATTTTATTTCCTGAGATGAACAACATATGCGAAACGTCTCGATTGCAACGTTTGTTGGACATCACGTATTAACAGGTTTCTATAGTAACGGTAAAGATTCATGTACCAACTATTCTCAAATTCAATTGTTACAATGAAAGGAATCTTTCTTAAATTAAATTATAAGTGCAAGGTTAGACATTCTCTGACACTGGGAGTGTGGCCAGGTGCTCCTAAAAGCCTAGCATCTCCTGTCCCATTTGTGGCACCGTCATGAAGTTACAATTCCATAGGAGGAGGGGGACGTGATCGTATGGTAGTTTGATTTACAACTACCTATGTAATCAGTGAATATCACCACTAAAGTTGTGAGTTCGAACCCCGTTCATGGGGAGGTGTACTGGATATAAAATGTAGTGATAAAGTTTGTCAGTGACTTCCGACAGGTCGGTGAATTTCTCCGGTTTCCTCCTCCAATATAAATTGACCGCCACGATATAACTGAAATATTGTTGACCGTGGCGTTAAACACCATAAACCAAACCAAACCATTGGATGGAATCAGAGATCAAGATAATTTTGGACATATGTGTACATCTAGATGTACCTTTAGAATTTTATATAGATCAACCAACGCATGACGATCATAGAATTAACCATCGTTTGTCAGGTCGATTGTTGTTCCTTTCCCCATCAATAAAGATGTAACGAAAAAAATAAAATATGATTGAATGTCATAAACCATAAACCAACAGAACAATAAACAACGACAGTCTGTATTTTAAATCTATTGTGAAAATAGTCATTAGACAGATTCTGTTTGCTTCCTTCAGAGTATAGACACTCTCAAGAGCCTGTTATAGATCTTCTGATTTTAAATTCGACTTCTAAACTATAATAAATAAGTCAGAAGATTTGTTCAGCTTATTGTTTTTGGGGTTTTTTTTTTTGCTTTTGTTTTGTTTTGTTTTGTTTTGTTTGTTTTTGTTTTATTTTGTTTTGTTTTTTTGTTGGTGTTGTTGTTTTTATATTGTTTTTTGCTTTTGCTTTTCTTGCTACATTTGTATCTTAAATTGATTGGAGGGGGGAATGGCAATCATAATTGTGAAAGGTTACCAACCAAAGGGACTTCTGATAAAATTTGATTGTACTTGTTGTCAATATATGTATTATCGGTATAAATCGGCTTATGCAAAATTTAATTAACAACCGGTTTTTAGTTCGTGTAGCTTATATATTTAGTCTTTTTTCTCTGTAGAGTTTTGTAGATCAGATCATTGTTTGGCCTTTTTCTTTTGGTTATTGTATTGTCTGTCCTTCAATTTACAGCTTCTGATTATCCCTTTGATGTCTACAAATAAAAACAAAGATACCAAATTTACTGCGCACGACGCGTTTATGGAATAACCTTCATCAGGTACTCTCTATGCGAAAAGATTACAAAGCCAACTTTCGTTGGAACTACTCATTGCTCAGTTTAAATTTGAGGTAATTATTAACTTAAAATAAAGCCAAGAAAAAAAGCAATTAAAGAAAATTCTATTTTTTTATAAGGGTTGCCAAATTGAATGGAGAGTGAGACTGTCGTATATTTTAAACGGGTACAACCCAACGACGATCTCAGCAAAGCTTGGTGTAATTTGGTACAACGAGAAGGTTTAATTGTGATCTATGTCATCAAAATATGCCTAATTTGCATAATCGGTCTAAATCGGCAGAAAGAAAAAAATCAGAGAAAAAACACGGAATGGAATGTACGTTAATAAGGGTAATAACAAAATTACCGAACTCCGAACAATCTTCCAAAGGGAAAGTCAAAACTCATAAGTATATAAACAGACAAAATCAGTCAACAACCGGAATACTGTGAAATCCGTAATGACCCTGACTTGGTACAGGCATTTCTAAAGAAATGGTGGGCTGAATCAGCTTTTTAAGCGCCAAACCTCCCGCTTTCATTACGGCTCAAAGGTTCCGGATGTCACTATAACAGTACATTGCATTTATAACAACACTGGAACAAAATAGGTAAAATAGCTGTCAAAGCAGTACCAAATTCAGTGAGGAAGGTGGAACATCTATCGTGAACCATCTCCATCAACAACCCCGAGTCACCTGAAGTATTTTAACTACGAAAGTAAATGTCAAAAACACTTTTAAGTCTGCAGAGACGTAATATATTTCGACAAGATCTTGGTATCGGAATATAAACTTTTTAAGAGATCGAATAAGGCGAATCTTTGCATAGCCCTGTAGCCCTTTTCACAAAAATTCTTCCGATAATCTTAAGTGTAAAAATAGTCCTAACTTTACGCGTAAAACTACCCTGTCCTAAGTGTAAAATTTTGATCGTAAAAGAAATGTTGGTCTTATCTTTTATCGCAATTGAAAAAAAACAGAAAAAAAGATGGACGATGTATTGGAGCTTCGACTTGAAAATAAGAGAGCAATTCATCGTTAGCGCATTTTCTCTGACCGTATGACAAACCTAATTACACATATTGATAAATGTTTATTGAAATTAATATGGTTTAATACAAACAGACGCTACACATGCCATTGTTGTTTACTCCTTTTTGGCGTGACTAATAACAGAGTCTATAACGATGTATTCCGTACATTTACCTTTTCAATTCATCAAAGTGTATCGTTTACATGACCAACAAAATCAGGATAATTCTCTTAATTTTAGATTTCAAATTGGGAACGATCGACAATCGAAAAGACTACTTGCAAACTTGGGGAGAATTCTTCTTTTTCATTATTATTATTATTATTATTTCTTTGGATAAAAACAGGAATACGGGATTTTCTTCAAGACAAAAGTTTTGTATTAACAGCCGCTTTAGGACTGGAATTTTCTGGATCCAATGATATCGTTTTAATTTTGCCTTTATATTAGTAATATAATTTATTAATTTCTGGCAACTTCGATGATCATCATATTATGGATGATAAACTTGTGTACATTCTTCTGTTATATTAATATTAATATATAACAGGGATATTTATTCGTCTTCATGATTGATAGATGATAAACACATCTTATTTTGGGTTATCTTTAGAAAAATCGGGATAAATTTTCATCAGTAAAAGAACAAGCGTTTAATTTGATGTGGGATGGGATTAATTGGAAAAAGGGGGTAAATATTTTGCTGACAAATAACCGATAAAATGAATTATATGAATAGGTTTTTTTTCACACTCCAGATGCACTCCCTTAAAAAATACTTCTACCAAAAGTAACCACGTGTGGATGATGACGCACAACTCCAAGTAATGATAATTATTATTGATCATTTTAATTTACACGCATTAGAAATGTTCCTTTATACGAAATTCATACCCGTTCATATTTTGTGCAGTTATTGGTGACCGATTCATATATTAGATAAAAATTCAATATAAACATTAAAACACATCATAGCATAAAAACTGCTTATAAATTAGTGCCGGGGATAT
Source organism: Bathymodiolus brooksi (assembly GCA_963680875.1). NCBI lineage: Eukaryota > Metazoa > Mollusca > Bivalvia > Mytilida > Modiolidae > Bathymodiolus > Bathymodiolus brooksi. The sequence continues at coordinate 14,738,696 of OY804590.1, forward strand.
TTTATAGAATAATTTTATTTAAAAAAATGTTTGTTGTGTTATGGAAATGAAACTAGGTTGCTAAGGAAGATGATATATGGTGTTTAGCGCCCCTTTCAACAATATATCGGTCAGTTTTATTGGTGGAGAAAACTAGAGTACTAGGAGAAACCCATTGACCTGTCGCAAATCACTGGTAAACTTTATCACAAAATGTTGTATCGAGTACACCTAAGGAAGAATTTTTATCGTAAGTGTAATTTTAGTCGTAAGATTAAAATTTGTCGTAATATAATCTTTGTGAAAAGGACTTAGAAATTGTCGTAAGATAATCTTAAGTGAAAAAGTTAGGACTATAGATACGAATATTTGTGAAAAGGACTACAGGTCCAGTAGCCTGTTTCTCAGATAAAGATGACGTTTGAGGAAATCAGAATAATTGCTACTGGCCCTTGCATAACGAATCAATTTAAAATTTGAGCTCATTTTGATTTGTAAAAAGACAGCAATAGAAAATTTAAAAAAAGACATATTTTAGTCTTGACCATAATCATATGTCGGACATAATTTTGATAGGGGACAGACAACCCAAGGACCATCCAAGGAATTGTTTGGTTTAATTTGGTCTAGTGATTTTAGATTCAAAAAAGTGAAAAATGTATGACATATGACGGACGTCAAGTGATAGAAGAACTTCGTATGGCATTTTGGTTAGCGTGTTTAACAAAGAGTTTCAACAATATTTCAGCTATATCATGACGATCAGTTTTATTGGTGGAGGAAACCAGAGTACCCAGAGAAAACCACCCACCTGCCACAAGTCACTGACAAACTTTATTACACAATGTTGTATCGAGTACACCTCGCCATGAGCTGGATTCAAACTGACGATGTGAGTGGATAGGCACTGAGTCCATAGATAGTTGTATATCCAAATATCATACTATTTCGACTACGACAGCCCTCGTATGACCTTTGTCCAAGAACGATATAACGCACAAAACATTCTCTGACACTGGGAGTGTGGCCAGGTGATCCTAATAGGCCATGGGCTGAGATGGCCTACCGTGCACCCCCCACCTTCCATGTGAACATATTTTTTTATGTCCTCCTATATATCCTCTTGAACAAAAAACATGCTAACATTGAATATTTTGGGATGAACTTACATTTTTGAGCCTTTTCATTTACATCCTTTCGACAATTTTGCCGTATTTTCAGATTTTTTCATTCTTCACTGTTGCTGAGGTCTTGTAGCTTATGAACAACTATTAGAATATAAAAACTGGGGTTTGGTGGATAGCTGATTATATTATCGTTCAAATGAATACAAGTTATTCATATCTTATGAAGTTCAGTAATCGTAGGAGGCAAAAAATATATCCCTACCCCTGATGAAATTGCATAAAAACCGAGGTTTTTCGCCGTTTGTTTTGAATAGACAAAATATTACACAACTTTGATGATATTTTTATATTGAATTTATTAAAACTATTGCATTTACGGAAAAGTAAACCCATTACAGCATCAAAAAACATGATTTGTAGTGTAGATTGCAGATAAATGGAATATTATGATTTTTGCCGATTTTAGCTCTATTCAGCCCAAAGCGCGTAATATGGTTTTCATAGTATAAATTGACAACCAAATTATACATCTGTCGTGTGAAGTTATGTTATGGAGACATCTTAAAATAAAATTGGTTCTAGTACAATGAATTGATTTTTTCATCGTCGAAGTTAAATTTCGAAGATTGTAAAATAAAGACCGACTCTAAGTTGAACGTTGACTTTTTCAAGTTTATGTTAAAGGACTATTTTGACAACGAAATTTGTAAATTTTTGGAATATGGGTTTCCAATAGGTTTTCCGAAAACTCTCGAATCGTTAACTTTATTACAAGAATTCAAAGATCCTAAAGAAATGTTAAATGCTAAAAATCACCGAGGGGAAGTAGAGTTTCCAAAAGATATAGAGAAATATTTGATAAAGGAACTAAAAAAGGGGGCAGTAGTAGGTCCTTTCCATCAGTTCCCTTTTGACCACGGTATAATTATTTCTCCATTAAATACAGTTCCTAAGAAGGATTCGTTAGAACGACGTGTTATTTAAGATCTCAGTGCAGCTGGAGGCACGCAGTGAATGCTTTTATATTTATGAGAGCCTATAACTTTGACGTACCCAAGAGTTGATGACTTAGTTAATCTAATTAAAGATCAAAGCAGAGGGTCCCTCTTATTTAAACGAGATTTGTCACGAGCCTATAGACAAATTCCAATTGATATGGGCGACGCTTGTTTAGTTGGATATGCCTGGAATGGTCATATATTTTTTGATAAAGTGTTGTCTATGGGCTTAAGATCGGCGGCACAAGTTTGTCAACGACTGACAAATGCGATTGGATTCATTTATAGATCATTAGGGTTTGATATTATAGATTATTTAGATGACTTTGCAGGAGTTGAAAAACGTTGTTTGCTCATAAAGCTTTCTTTGAATTAAAAGAGTTATTTTTGTCATGTGGGATAGAGGAATCTGAACAGAAAGCAATTACGCCTTCCACCAGAATGGAATTTTTACGAATTGTTTGTGATTCCGACAAGTTAACTTTAGAAATTTCTGAGTCTAGATTAAAAGAAATGTTATCAGTAGTAGTGGAATGGGATAGTAAACAGTTAGCTAGTAAACGAGAAGTTCAATCCTTAGTAGGAAAATTAAATTTTGTAGGATCCTGTGTAAAACCTGGTAGAATGTTTATATCTAGGTTACTGAACTGGTTAAGGTCTATTTATTCAGTTGAAGGAAAAGTGTTAGTTCCGGAATTTGTGAAAATAGATATTAAATGGTGGAAGACTTTTCTCCCTTTATTTAACGGTATTTCTATGATGATGAAGGAGGAATGGTCTAAACCGGATGGTATTTTTACTTCAGACGCTTGTTTGTCTGGATGTGGGGGTATGTTTAAAGAACAGTTTTTTTATGTTGAGTTTCCACACAGTATTTTAGATGAACATTTACATATAAACGCTTTAAAGATGTTAGCAGTTATTGCATGTTTAAAAATGTGGGGTACGAAATATAAAGAAAAGAGAATTTTGATTAAATGTGATAATATCACAGGAAAGTCTAGAAGCAATTTGCTTTTTAGCAGCTATTTACGAATTTGAGATTAGGGCTGTTCATATTGCAGGTATAGACAATCGTTTAGCAGATATGCTTTCACGATGGCACTTAGATATTATATATGCAAAACATTTTTTTTGAGAGCAGGAACAACATAGATCTGGAAGATAAGACGTCATCAACAGACGTCTTTACTTCCGTTCATACACAAGTGGTAATTTACCTTTCAGACTTACAAATAAAATAATTAGAGAAGGACGTAAAGAATTCTACGTGGTCAGCTTTTGCTGTAGGGACAAAAAGAAATTTAATGACACAATGGAGAACATTTTTATTGTTTTATGCATATTTTAAATTTGTTGCTATTCCGGCATCGTTAAAAACTGTTTGTTTGTATATACAATTTTTGAGCAGATCTTTCAAATCTGTCGAGTCTGTTAAGAATTATATAAGTGGTATACGTACGCTCCATCTGTTTTTAGATGAATCTTTCCCATATTTTGATGAATTTGTTGTTAAATTATTATTTAGAGGCATTGAAAGAAATACTCAGCATAGTCCTAAGAGAGCTTTAGCTATTACAATCGATAATTTATTAGACATATATAATGTTATTGATCATAATGATCCTAAGCAGAGTACTATATGGTGTTTATTTTTATTTGCTTTCTTTTTGATGGCTAGGAAGTCTAATTTAGTCTTCTTTTGATAGAAATAAGCAAATGACTAGAAACAAAGTTGTTTTAGAAGATGGAATAGCGATTGTAATTTTCAGTTGGTCTAAGACTATACAAATGGGTGATCGAATACTAAAGATACCCCTAGTAGAAAACAAGGAGTCTAAATTATGTCCTGTTGCGGCCTATATGAATATGCGTAAGTTGATTCCGGCAGAAGGAAATAGTCCAGCCTTTTTATTTCCCACAGACAGGGGAGTAGTCCCTGTTACTTATGTAGATTTTCAGAGATATTTGAAATTTTTTATCACGAAGATTGGTAAAAACCCATTATCTTACTCCTCTCATAGTTTTCGTCGAGGGGGCGCGACTTTTGCCTTTGAATCGAACGTTCCTTCAGGGTTAATACAGCTTCATGGGGATTGGGCAAGTGATGCCTATAAGTTATATCTTCAATTTTCTTTAGCCGCAACAATTTCCATAGCTAAGTCAATGACGGAATTTATCCCTTAATTACAGTTAAGCATGTTAAACAGAAGAAGGTATTGGTCCTATGGGATTCTATAGGGAAGTATTTGAATGGGATCAGAGATGGTGTGATACAGAGTTTTAGAATAGCGGTATTAGGTTACATTAAATATATTATAGATACTGAATATTTGTATTTGTATGATATTTATCGTTTTTCACATATCATTTTGCATTTTGAATGATGTTCAGAAATATAGTGTTGGTGTTATATTATTACTTGCAAGTTCAGAAATTTGATTTATAGTGTTAGGCGTAAGAATCCTGATATTAGCATTTCGATTTCTTCGGTTCTACCTAGACCTACAGATGTTCATACACTAGGCGAGAAAGTTGTTGCTATTAATAACAGATTAGTCAGGATTTGCAAAGAAGAAAAAGTTCAATTCATTAAATCTTTTAGAAGGTTCTTGCATCAAGGTAAACCAAAGAGAGATTTATTCTCTATAAGATATGCTTTACATTTAAATGATGCTGGTGTTTTACAACTGATATTGTGTTTTATACATGTTATTTCTCATTTATAAATTGAATGTCTGTATTGTATATGCATGATATCAAATTTACGAGCTAAACTGTTTGTTTTTGTATTTTGTAGATGATGTGGTTAGGCGGCTTACAATGAAGTAACATATTCATTGAGTCGGAAGATTTACAAAGAAGTATGACATTCTTTGGATTTTCATTCGAGAATTACAAGAAAGTTTTCGATATCATTTCTTGAATCTCTTTAGGCTTACACAGAGGTATTCCATTTTGTGAGTCTAATCTTATAGTATTATAATGAATTTATTTATTTCTTCATTTATCTGTTTGTTTGCGGGCTTTTTGGCGGTTAAATTTTATTTATATGACCCGCTTATTTTGTATGTATTTTTCATATTTGTGTCTGCCATTGAATGAATTTGTACAATAATTTCAGCCAAAATAAAAGATATACTTGTCTTATGTCTATATGAGTCCAAGATAATTGTATAGTTTTTAATTATTAAAAAGACATAATTATCGGCGAAGTTCGTTTCGTTTAGTATTTTCATTACGGTTAATTTACCTATAGAGTGAGTACTATTCTATTCACTATGTTCATTCATTGTTAGAAATTTGTTCGAAAAGTTTTTATATTTGTGTCTGACATTGAATGAATTTGTACAATAATTTCAGCTTTTTTTTTCTTTTTTCTTTTATTTTAGGCTGAAATTATTGTACAAATTCATTCAATGGCAGACACAAATATAAAAACTGTTCGAACAAATTTCTAACAATGAATGAACATAGCGAATAGAATACTACTCACTCTATAGGTAAATTAACCGTAATGAAAATACTAAACGAAACGAACTTCGCCGATAATTATGCGTTTTTAATAATTAAAAACTGTACTTTGGAGACATCTTAAAATAAAATTTGTTCTAGTACGACCCTTTTAGCGGCAAAATATTACCCCTTATCCTGCCGAAAATCGCATAATATTTTCTCATCAGTATTAGTCCGTGGGCTAGCATAACCTCCCGTGCACCCCACCTTCCATGTTAACATATTTTTTTGTCCTCCTATATATCCTCTTGAAGAAAAAACATACTAACATTGAAAATTTTCGGACGAACTTGCGTTTGAGGCTAATAATTACACCCTGTCGCAGCTTTTTGAGGTTTTTTGACCTTTTTCAATTTTTGTCTTTGCGAGCATTAATACAACTTCTGTAAATGTTTTACGCGCCTTTTGTGTTTTTCCACAATTTGTAAATTTACAATATCACTCGTAGGTTTAAATAAAGAAAACATTGTTTGTAATTTAAAAATGCATTGCATTATTTTAATTTGTCAGTATGCTTCGTTGTGTTCTCATCAGCCAAAGAGATGGAGTGTAAAATATTTCTTGGTGACCTCCACGAATCTATTAGACGGGGCTTTGTAATGCTGGTCAGATCCTACTTTAACCACACCAACAGAAGCATATGGAGAACAATGGTCACGTGCTACAGATGGGAAAGAGTTGAATATATCCTGTGCCTTTTTCGCTCGGTAATAAACTCCTCGCTTCTCTGTTTCATCAAAGTCACGTCGTCCTCCATGACTGAAATACAAAAAATAATAAGTATTTATCAGATACTTGTAAGGGTTAAACTTTGTGTTTGCTTAGCGTATGTTTTGTCTAAAAAAGCATTTTTAATATCCTCCATCCCATATATGAAATGGTGATTCACTGAATTATGGTGTCCCTTGGTTTTCTTTTGTACATTCCGTGTTGCTCATCTTTTTTTGGTATTCTGTTTTTTGTAATAGCTTGTGTCTCTGGATTGTCAATTCATGGTTGCCTCTTCGATTCTCTCTAATGTGTATGTCAAGCCATACCGGTATAACGTCCCACACATCGATTCGTTACCATAAACCCTATCTGACTTATTTGAACAAGCTTTGACATCTTATATGAGTCACCTTGACATTTGTTTCACAACAGATGGGTGAGGTCATACAATAATAAGAATGTGGAGACTCCGTCGAGACTTTTCAGACATTGCTAAGAAGAATTTGAAGATAACAAAGGGTTAATCATAATCCGTAAATCTAAGGACAGACAACGCAATGGCGAAAAGAGAAGGGACAAAAGGACAAACAACGATCGACAAGACATACATATACCGGTAAAACTAAAGATCGAGTAACACGAAGCCCACTAAAACCCGGAGTGGACTCATGTGCTCCGGAAGGGTAACGAGTTCCTGCTCCACTAGTGGCGTCCGTCGTATTAATCTATTTTACAAACCCGGTGATAAGTCATGAATGAGGAAATGATCGGGATTTTTTTACGACAAGTGGAACAAGCGTTAAAAATATGGAGTAATATTCAGGCAATGTTGAGACGAGCTAGATTTTGTCGACTATTTTGTAGTGTTTCTTGTCACTTCGTTATTTTCTCTCATTAACGCGATGATTACATTTTTCCAATAGTCAACTTTCCCTTTACCAGTAGCAATATTCCAGCATTACCAGCGTATGAAGTTAACATTTCACAACTCATACGTTATTCTAGAGCTTGTGCCCAGTACAGTGATTTTCTGGGCAGCACTCAGCTGCTTACGCAAAAACTACTCAAACAAGGCTACATTGCTCCTAGGTTGAAGTCATGGCTACAAACATTCTATGGTCGTCACCACAATCTTGTTGACCGTTACAAAATATCCATATCTCAAATGACAATGGATCTTTTACTTTATATTTAAATGTTTTCTTTCCTCTATCACTGCCAAGACTTTTTACCGGACTCCGACGACTGTATATATGAGCAACGCGGCGAGCGTATTATAGGAACAGAAACTTCGAAGCCTTCGCGAGGACCTGAGTTAACCAGCACCCCTATTTGGTGTGGGTATGTGTTGCTAATCATCTTAGTTTTTTGTGCTGTCCTATTATGTGTCTGTACGTCCTGAATTTCGTGTTGTGATGTCCGTTACGATTTTCGCATGAAAACGACGTTCGGTTCGTCTTTACCTCCAGTTGTTTGTATGAGAGATCATGTATTATTTACGTTATTTGTGTTTGTCTGTGTATCGTGGTTTCCAGTACATATTGTGTTGTGTTTTTGCTTTGTTTTTCTCAGTCTTGTTCAATCTATGTTGCCAGTTCCACTGGATTGTCCATATTTGATTGCCCCTTCGTTATTCTCTAACGTTTATTAGGCACATACCTCAAATTGAATTTGCTAACTTTATGTGTTTTGAGTTTTGACTTTCCGATTCTGATATATCTAACAGTCGAAATACGGTAGTATAATCTGATGGGAAAGACGGTAATTTATATTTACGTTTGCTGTCAATGTCGCACACACTTTATGCTGCCAAACTTGAGTAGACGATAACTCATCAACATGTACTTTTACGGCGGGAAAGTCAGTCTTATTGATAAAGCATCCGTAACAATAATATTGTGTTTGCACGTTAAAATTGCACATCGCATATTTATTAATTTGGGATATGTTGATTATTTTCAGTGCATACAGATGATTAAAACGTTAACAACCGTGTAAATAATTTTGTTTTGCAATTTAATGAATGGCTCGTTTGTTTGCAAAGCGAAAGAAGGACGTCATAATAGAATGTATTACATACTTACGTGTGATGTTGTGTACTGTCTGATATAGATGATAAGGTATGTTGTGCTGTGGTGATACTCATCGGTCTTTTAGTTTTATCTACACTTGCCACGACAATGTTTCTTCCATGGTTTCTGAACTTAATTACACCACTACATTCATGCACATAATGGACGTCGCTACCAGAGATATCTTTGTATATAAGAACCATCCAGTCACGCCAGAAATATTTAGTTGTTAGGAAGTGATAAAGGCTGTTGGTAAAGTCGTTGTTATGTAAATTAGAATGGTCTCCAGCATACCTCTCAATATCTTTGTTAGATTGAGCGTGATATTTACTAGCTACTAAATTATCTATATAGCTCATTTTAGATCTAACTTTGGATATCTTTTGCACCCATTCGGTCTTTGTTAAGTCATAGACAGAATCATATCCCTTTGCTTTAAGATATGCTAATTCTATTTTTGATGCTTGCAGCAGTAATTTCAGAAGTCCCAACATGAATACTTGCGTCTTTTTTCGATCGTTCTCTGTATACTGCATTGCCGCCTCTCCCAAGCTTTCAGTGAAGACATTATTTGAGTTCATGATTCCATCATATAATTTTTGGCCACTATTTTGAAAGTCAGATTCGTAATTGGAAATAAAAATTCTTTTCATGTGTTTGGCTGCTGAGGATGGTGCGTTATAAAGCTTTTCAAATTGTGCCCCCACGGCAAAGATTTTCTGTTCTATTATACCAAACTCAATTTGAACGTGAACGTAATCAATTTTTCTGTTGACATCTGAAAATTGTCCATCTATGCGGTCGAAACGGGTGTCTATGTGCTTCAACATTTGCTTCATGAATGTGAATTGTGCAGGTTCCTGATTCCCAAAAAGTCCAATAATTAATCCTACAATTGGCCCTATGGCACCTAAGTATGGTCCAATAGCTTTCGTAAGCTGTGTCAGAGACTTTGTGAAGTCACCCTTCTCAATAAAGTCACTGAGAGTCGATGCTACTTTTAGGCCATCGTTGATAGATGCTTTATCTTTGGCAGAAAGGCTAGCAGAAACCAATCCTATGGCTGCCACATAAATGGCAACCGTCGAAAATAGAGTCCACCTCATCTCCTATATAGAAGTACAAATATTTTTGGCTTGGTTTAGTTTATGGTGCTTAACGCCCCTTTCAACAATAATTCGGCTATATCCCGTGGTCAGTTTTATTGGTGGAGGAAACCGGAGTACCCGGAGAAAACCACCGACATGTTGCAAGTCACTGACAAGCTTCATCACATAATGTGTTATCGAGTACACTTCGCCATGAACGGGGTTCAAACTCACAACTTTAGTGGTGATATGCACCGATTGTACATGTAGTTGTAAATCCAACTACAATACGATCACGACGGCCCCTACAAATGTAGTCAAAGTATATTTATCATATACCTCAGTAATTATTTTTCAACAAAATTGTTAACAAACAAACGTGGTGTTTAACTGTAACACGACGGGTGTCACTTTTGGAACAGAAACTCTTAACCCTTACGAAGCACCAGAGCTCACCCCCTGTTTTTTGTACGGTTCATGTTGTAGTTGCATACTAAATGTTCCAAATATGACCGATGTAATGGATTTACAAATCACAACTTTTAAATAATATTATAATATAATGAAACAATTGTAGCATTTTTATACCGGTCAATTTACACTTATTGACTGGCATAATGGCGACAGCAAGTTCAGTGTCCTCCTGGGACATCAACAATTAACTTGCTCCCACCCGAATATCCAGTCAACAAGTGATTTGTTATGCCGAACAGCATGAGACATTACAATACCATGGAAAGAAACATAACCTGCTCGCCCTGTCTGTTGTTTTCTTCGGGTTTCGGTATTTTAGTTCAGCATAGGAAAAATCCCGAAGCGTTTGAATCTTCATTACCATGCCTCCTCCAAGGAATAAAAAAGAATAGAATTCCGTGAAAATATATCACGTCTCCGGTGAAGAGCACAGGAGATGTGAATAGTCTTCTGGTGAATAGTTCATTCCACAATGTACTAGTTTAGTTTGTTTGTTTTATGGTGCTTAACGCCACTTTCAACAATATTTCAGCTATATCGTGGAGGTAAGTTTTCTAGGTGGAGGAAACCGGAAGACCCGGAGAAAACCACCGACCGCCAGTCACTGACAAACTTTATCACATAATGTTGAACACCTAACTCTCACAGGGAGTCGAACCCACAACATCAGTGGTGATAGGCACAGATTGCATGGGTAGTTGTCAAACCAGCTACCATACGATCACGGCCACGACTGCCCCTTAATATACCAGTAAATAAAATATTAATGAACATGTTTTTATAATAGGGAAACTTATACTGAGGTAAAATTAATTGGTTTTTGTATCGATTGATGAAAGTATATCTCACTCGCACTTCGTATTCCGTAGATATATACTTTCATCGGGCCGAGAAAAAACTGACCTCATCTAAAGGCTACAATTGCATTATGTCCAATAAGATAATAATAGGATTAATATATACAAAATTGAAGATCACTATTACCTTTGATTGTCAGTGAAGATCTGATGATTCTAATTTTATGCCAGTTAATTTATTATATCTTCTTATCAGATGACATAATATTATTTCCTGAGATGAACAACATATGTGAAACGTCTCGATTGCAACGTTTGTTGGACATCACGTGTTAACAGGTTTCTATAGTAACGGTAAAGATTCATGTACCAACTATTCTCAAATTAAATTGTTACAATGAAAGGAATCTTTCTTAAATTAAATTATAAGTGCAAAGTTAGACATTCTCTGACACTGGGAGTGTGGCCAGGTGCTCCTAAAGGCCTAGCATATCCTGTCTCATTTGTGGCACCGTCATGAAGTCACAATTCCATTGGAGGAGGGGGATGTGATCGTATGGTAGTTTGATTTACAACTAACTATGTAATCAGTGCATATCACCACCTAAGTTGTGAGTTCGAACCCCGTTCATGGCGAGTTGTACTGGATATAAAATTTAGTAATAAAGTTTGTCAGTGACTTCCGACAGGTCGGTAAATTTCTCCGGGTACTCCTGTTTCCTCCTCCAATATAAATTGACCGCCACGATATGACTTAAATATTGTTGACCGTGGCGTTAAACACCATAAACCAAACCAAACCATTGGAGGAATCAGAGATCAAGATAATTTTGGACATATGTGTACATCTAGATGTACATTTAGAATTTTGTATGGATGAACCAACGCATGACGATCATAGAATTAACCATCGTCAGTCAGGTCAATAAAGATGCTACGAAAAAAAAATATGATCGAATGTCATAAACCATAAACCAACAGAACAATAAACAACGACAGTCATTTTTTTAAATCTATTGTGAAAATAGTCATTAGACAGATTATGTTTGCTTCTTTCAGAGAATAGACACTCTCAAGAGCCTGTTATAGATCTTCTGATTTTCAATTCGACTTCTAAACTATAATAAATAGAAATGTAAGTCAGAAGTTTTGTTCAACTTATTGTTTTTTTTTGCTTTTGTTTTGTTTTGTTTTTGTTTTGTTTGTTTTTGTTTTATTTTGTTTTGTTTTTTTGTTGCTATTGTTGTTTTTATATTGTTTTTTGCTTTTGCTTTTTTTGATACAACTTGTATCTTAAATTCAGTGTGTGTGTGTGTGTGGGGGGGGGGGGGGGGGGGGGGGGCAAGCATAATTTGACCAACCAAAGGAACTTGCCAACCAAAGGAACTTCCGAGAAGATTTGATTGTACTTTTTGCCAATATATGTATTATCGGTATAAATCGGCTGATGCAAAATTTAGTTTACAACCGGTTTTTAGTTCGTGTAGCTTAAATATTTAGTCTTTTTTCTCTGTAGAGTTTTGTAGATCAGATCATTGTTTGGCCTTTTTCCTTTGACTATTGTATTGTCTGTCCTCCTTCAATTTACAGCTTCTGATTATCCCTTTGATGTCTACAAATAAAAACAAAGATACCAAATTTATTGCGCACGACGCGTTGATGGAATAACCTTCATCAGGTACTCTCTATGCGAACAGATTACAAAGCCAACTTTCGTTAGAACTACTCATTGCTCAGTTTAAATTTGAGGTAATTATTAACTTAAAATAAAGCAAAAATAAGCAATTAAAGAAAATTCTATTTTTTTATAAGGGTTGCCAAATTGAATGGAGAGTGAGACTGTCGTATATTTTAAACGGGTACAACCCAACGACGATCTCAGCAAAGCTTGGTGTAATTTGGTACAACGAGAAGGTTTAATTGTGATCTATGTCATCAAAATATGCCTAATTTGCATAATCGGTCTAAATCGGCAGAAAGAAAAAAATCAGAGAAAAAAAACCGGAATGGAATGTACGTTAAGCTACTCATGGCCATGCAGCAGTAGTTCAATTTTGAGCTCATTTAGATTTGCAAAAAGACTGCAATAGAAAATTTAAAAAAATCTTTTATCCTTGACCATCGTCATGAATGGAGGATGGAGCTGTCGGACACAATTTTGATAGGGAACAGACAACCCAAGGACCATCCAAACAAATGTTTGGTTTAATTTGGTCTAGTGATTTTAGATTTAAAAAAGTGAAAAATGTATGACATATGACGGACGTCAAGTGATAGGAAAACCTTGTATGGCATTTTGGTTAGCGTGTTTAGCAAAGAGTTTCAACAATATTTCAGCTATATCATGACGATCAGTTTTATTGGTGGAGGAAACCAGAGTACCCAGAGAAACCCCCCACCTGCCACAAGTCACTGACACATTTTATTACACAATGTTGTATCGAGTACACCTCGCCATGAGCTGGATTCAAACTGACAATGTGAGTGGATAGGCACTGAGTCCATAGATAGTTGTAAATCCAAGTATCATACGATTTCGACTACGACGGCCCTCGTATGGCCTTTGTCCAAGAACGATATAACGCACAAAACATTTATAAAACCTACAAGTATGTACGAGGATTTCAAGTAATATTTCAGTAAAATCGTAGAGGTAAGTTCTATAAGTGTATGGTACTTCTAGAAATCCGGAGAAAACACAGACACGTATCGCGAGTAACGGACACACATTAGTTGTCAAAGAGTTGTATCGAGTACACCTCGTCACGATCAGGACTCGAACTCAAAACTTGGCACTGTTAATATCACACTACTATACGGTCACCATTGTTGTATTCTGAATATGAAATGTTCAATATATAAAGACATTAATCATTATCAATTCCGAACCGTATGATCTTTCTGTGTGTTGTCAGGAAAAACAGAAAGTAGAACCGTGATCTTGATCTGTTGAAACTGAATGATTTGGCATAATCAGGTAACAATATAAACACGTGTGATCAGGACCTTAAAATTTAATTACTCCAAATAGTCTTGTCAAGTTAAGTTCAATTTCTGGCTTCAAGCCCACAAATTTCATCTTAGAGCATATTCTAAGTTCAAAAGAAAATATTTATTAGTAATATATTGGAATAAGGATTAAGAGTATTTTTTTTTGTATTTTAATAGTTGCCGGAATCGTTGTTAAAAGAGAGAACCCAATGGGTAATCTGAATCCGTAAATGGAAGGACAGACAACACAATGACAAAATGAAAAATAATCTACAGAACACTACAAAGAAACCTCGAGCAACACGATCCCCGCTAAAAACCAGAGATGAACTCAGGTGCTCTTTAAGGGTAAGCAGGTCGTGCTCCACTAGTGGCACCCGTCATGTTTCGATATTTACAAATCCAGTGATAAGTCATGGATGAGGAAACGCCCAAATTGTGATTACGACAAACGGAACATATCTATGGTCATTTGTGACACAGGTACTACGTAAATGTCAACCGTAACACATTCCAAGTGATGACTGCAACTTATCCAATAGGAAACCTTGGTTCAGTAGCTTCCTTGTTAGCAGCAACCCTCTATCAAGGAAATTCCGATAGCAACCACAAACTCTGGAATATCGTATCAACTGAGAGATATATATACTCCATATGCAGGTGCTGCTGAAATGACGCAACATATAAAAAAGGTCACAATGGCAAAATTGAAATCATCTTTTTTGTCGTAAAATTTCGTTCTTATCCGAGTCTCACTGTCAATCTTGAGGTGTAGGTCAAGGTATGAAGCATACCTGTATCTGTGGTATCCTTTATTGAAAGCTGAATGTGATAGATGCGAACAACATAATTACTAAACTTCTAATTATTCAATGAAAGGACATCGTCTGTATAGCGGAACCTTATATTAAAGGATCGGGCTAGCATTGCTTTGTTTTTCTTGAGAATCCCCAGTATGAAGTTAACCTCATACGAACAAAGGAGCAAGTCGACGGGAAGAGGAGCAGTTTGTACCCATAGGTATGCTGACTGTCTGTTGAAAACACGTACACCAAGCATAAGCAAACTGTTGTCAATCAGAAACGCGAGCATTTTGATGATATCAGTTTCAGAGAACTTTGTTTTGGCAGAATCAGGGTGTGTTTGTTTTACAAAATAAGATTTGTATCTTCCTAAAACAATGTAATTATATAAGCCACGGCTGATCACGTTCCGATGCTCTTGACTCATCATCCGTGCCATGGGTCAATTGACACAATTACATTCGTTTCAGAGTTGTACGGTTACCGATCCGGCACTTAGAAGTTGCTATGGCAAAAGAACATTACCCATATTTTTGATTGGTCTGTAGGTTATAAAAATGTTTTTTTAATGATATAAAACTATGTTTTTTTCTATGTAATATCCAAATAAAATATCAAAGTAGTGTAAAGTAATTTTCTGGTCTACTAGAATATAATATTATAGGATTAAGCGCTTCTTTTCAGGAGTTCATGCCTGTGGAAACGGTACCGATGCAATTACAAACTGAATAAATGTTTGTATGTAAAGATTGTGAGTGCATCGGCACCGCTTACACATGCATGCACTCCTGAACATAACCGTTTAATACCTATAATTCTTCAAATTGAATCTTTTCGTTATTTTTATTATTAAACTGATTTCAAGGTTGCTTTCAATCGGGCACTATCGTAATTTCCCGTCGGCGGTCGTCATATTGTTTATGCTGGTTATGCAAAAAAGTTCATCCAGTTAAATCAGTACTAAAATATATGATAAACGGGACGACTTCAATTTTAAAATCATAAATATTCCAAATATGTGCAGCAATATACCAGCTTCTCCTGCATATGGTGTTTACATCTCGCAATTGATTCGTTATGCAAGGGACAGTAGCAATTATTCTGATTTCCTGAAACGTTATCTTCATCTGAGAAACAGGCTACTGGACCAGGGCTATAAACAGATTCGCCTTATTCGATCTCTTAAAATGTTTATATTCCGATACCAAGATCTTGTCGAAATATATTCCGTCTCTGCAGAAAAGATTATAAACGATCGATTTTCATATAGTGAAAATGTATAAAGATAAGTGGTCAAAAACAAAAATGTCAAAAATATTTTTTATCAATGTGTGACGTAAAAATGTTTTTGACATTGACTTCACTGAGCTTGGTGCTGTTATGACAACTGTTTTACCGGTTTTGTTCAAGTATTGTTATAAATACTGTTATAGTGACAGCCGGAAACTTTGAGCCGTAATGAAAGGGGGAGGTTTGGCGCTTTAAAATCTGATTCAACCCACCATTTCTATAGAAATGCCTGTACCAAATCAGGGTCATTACGGTTTTCACAGTTTTCCGGTTGTTGACTGATTTTGTCTGTTTATAGACTTATGAGTTTTGACTTTCCCTTTGTAAGATTGCTCGGAGTTCGGTAATTTTGTTATTACCCTTATTTATTAACGGATCTAAAACGCAAAAAAGTTCATCGAGTTATGAACGAATCCAAAACAAACAGGTGATGATGCTCTTGTTCAATCAAAAGGCACGAAAGCGATATACAATGTACATTAATTTTATAAGAATTATATAAGCAATTTTAATATGGAGTAGGCATTGCCTAGATGCGAGCACAGCATTTCTGTCTGGCCAGTGTGTATATATTTGAGTGAAAGTTGAATATCACAACATAATATGAGTAGGCATGGCCTATAGAGAGGACATTAGTATTTGAAATTAAATGATATCCCCTATATGACATCCATTGGAAAGTTAAATGAAGTAGAATAGAAAAGTATGAGAAAAAAGTATGGAATCTTTTATTGTTGGACTAGGGACAGTGCAAACATTGAAGACTAACTAGTACTAGTACGCGGGTGGTATCAACCATTATAAAGCCTAAAGGGGTAGTAGACGCCGGTGTCTGTAAAATGAAAGTATGGTCTTTTAAGTCATAAGAAAAGAGTTTCATTACAAAAATATCAATTAATGTAACCAACATACATAAGCAATATTGGCTTATACCATGCTATGTACAGCCGATATATATTCATGAAGTGTAAATGATGAATGACGTACGGTCAGGGCCGTCTTGTCAGCAATATAGGCCCCGGGCAAAGCAGTGCACTGAGGCCCATATCTATACAAACACTCGCAGAAATAAAATTATATATGGTCGATAAAATTAAACATATATTTCTTGTATTGATACTTCCAACAAAATCAGTGTTTAAAAATTAAAAATTATGCCGTATACAACATACATAGATTAGCATGGGGTTCATTTGCTTTTGGGACCACCATTGTGCCCATGCATAAGACCGCACTGCGTACGGTTACTTTAATACTGATAATGTTCATTTCGACATTTTAAAGTATGTGTATTTGGGCCAATATTATGCTATCTCCAAGTGAACAAAATAGTTTTTAATTTGAAAAGAATTATATAGGTACCGCTTTCATCAGACATGTCTCTGCTTTCACATACAAAATATTTATCAATATTCAATATTTTTTTTATTGGAAAAAGCACAGTAGAGGCGTGATATATATATTAAGGCAATATTCAGTATCGAAATCATACTCTTTAAAATTATCTGTGACAAGATTATACAGGCATATATTCCTTCTTGTGTAATGTTATTACCTTTTAAAGTTTCAACAACAAGCTGGTTAATAATTTTATAGCATTTATTTTAGAAAGACTGAGTTTAATAAATAATAACAGATATACATATAGTATGAACGGCATAATTAATAGTTAAATAAATAAAATTCATTGTGTCTTACTATTCTAAACCATTGTCGGCAGATGTTGGAAGTATTCAAATATTTTGTAGGATCAGACTGACGGAAAATTTAAGATGAATAAACAAATGGGTACTGATAGAAATAATTAACACTAACAGAAATAAGGAAAAAGTCACGCGTTCCTTGTTCCTTGCAAGCACATCATGGTTAGAAAATGTTTGTTACTTAGCCAAAGAAATAATAAATGCAAAAATTGTATGAAAATGAAAAATGTTAATGTTCACCACAAAATGAAAAATGTTAATGTTCACCACTATCTTTTCTTATCAGAGACATATGAGCCGGTGGTAAGGGACACATGCCCCCCCCCCCCCCTTTGGCAAAATTTTAAAAAGCTGGATTTTTAGTATACTTTAGGATTTTTGTGATATTTATTTGGAGTTACCATTATTCAACACAACTAAACCGTACGAAAAGTAGGAATTAAGTATATATATGAACAGGTGTCATCCCTTGTGATATTTTAGTACCGCACATTGATAGTAGGGTTAACATTATTGATAACGAAAGGCCGGGAGCA
Source organism: Bathymodiolus brooksi (assembly GCA_963680875.1). NCBI lineage: Eukaryota > Metazoa > Mollusca > Bivalvia > Mytilida > Modiolidae > Bathymodiolus > Bathymodiolus brooksi. The sequence continues at coordinate 14,756,781 of OY804590.1, forward strand.
GGAACCTGTGATCTCCTCCTAGTTATTGTACGTGTACTATAGATGCGTATTAAAAAATATTGATGACATTGTCATCTTTGCGTGTCAGTTGTGACCCAAATACGATTTCAATGCTGACCTTTACTTGTTGCAACGTAAAATATGACGTGATAAAAAAAATATTAACATGACGATGAATGGTGGCCAGATTCGTTTTTATTTGCGCATTTATTGTAGAACTTTAGGAATATTGTGGTACATGTACAAATAATCTTGGAGACAGGAATTGTGTTTGGATTTCTTTTAAACTGGTAAGTCATATATACAGTAACGAAATGTCAATATAAATCTGGAGTTCGACAGTGCAATGCAGTTGGGCGTGACATGAAATGTCCATACGTCAAAAAATGACCAGATTCGTGTTGTCTTTTAAAGAGTCATTCACAGTGATAAAAAAATGAACAGTTGTTGTCCTTAACCTGATAGTCCATGTTAACATAAAGTCCTTTCAGTACGCCAGTGTTGTATTAATCAAAGTTTTGATTGACCCGAGTAAATATTTAGACCACCCGCGTAGATTCTGCAAAAAATAAAACAAAACTAAAACACACCAAGGCGAGTTTTTCTACATCGGCTGCAAATGGTCCAAAAAATAAAATTGATATTTTCTGAAAATATTGTAGTTCAAAATTAAGTCAAATTTATTCTATAATTATCTTTTACTAATCCGTAACTAGAAAGGTTTTTATCTAATAATCTGGACACGCTTGAAAAAAGTGCTGTGTTTGTTTACATGTCGTCACGATTTACGGAATTGACGCAGTTGCAAATGAAATAGATGTCGTTTTGAAATTTTTTGACTCGGGAATGAAAATACAAGATTTTAATTAAAATTCCGCGAAATGTTGTTGACGACTTTGGCTTATGTCTATGAATAACATGACGTCATGAATTTGATAGCGAGATGTCATTCTGATTAATTTAACAATGTAAGCACCTTTTATTGTCTTTTGTTACTTAAATAGCATTTTTTAGAAGTTCATGATATCATTTTAGTTTTAAAATCATTTATTGGAGACTTTTTTTTATATTTTTGGCATTCTCTCCGGGGCTGCCAATTTTTATCAATTTCCGGACGAAAGGATTTCAATCTCATCATAAGGAAGATTGTGTATTCAATGCGCATGCCCATGTTGCTGTAGAGCTCTCTGTGCTCGCTATAATAATTATATAAGCAATTTTATAAGAATTATATAAGCATGTTGATATAACATGTGAACCTAACTTGACCGGCCTATTTGGAGTAATTCTATTTTTAGGTCATGGTTACACGTGTTTACCTATTGAGATAAGTATGCCAAATCATTCAGTTTCAACAGATCAAGGTCACAGTTCTACTTTCTGTTTGTCCTGATAACGTAGATAAAGATAGAGCACACGGTTCGGAATTGATAATGATTAATGTCTTTATATATTGAACATTTCACATTCGGAACATGGTAATTGTGGTCACTATTATATCGTAGTGTAATATTAACACCACCACGTTTTGAGTTAGAGTCCTGATCGTGACGACGTGTACTCGATGCAACCCGTTGACAACTAATGTTTGTCCGTGACTCGCGGCACATGTCTCCGGGTACTAGAAGTATCATACACCTATAGAACTGACCTCTACGATTTTGATAATGATTAGCGTCTTTATATATTGCACATTTCCCATTCGGAACACGGTAATTGTGGCCACTATTATATAGTAGCGTTGTATTAACACAAAAGGTGTGAGTTCAATTCCCGTCTATGACAAGGGGTTGGGGTTATGGTGTTTAACGCAACTTTCAAAAATATTTCAGCTATATCGTGGCGGTGGAGGGAATCAGAGTACCTAGAGAAAATCACCGACTGCCGCATATCACTGACAAACCAGTGACGAGGTGTACTCGATACAACGTTTGGTCAACAATGTAGCGTTCGAATAGAATAATGTGTGCAATTAAAACGTAATTATCAAATTTAGTGCACGCGACGCGTTTCGGGAATAACCGCCATCAGGTTATTTGATTAACCTAACTATTTGATAGCCCAATAACTTAAAGATCTTTGTAAAGCAAGAAAACCAAAGGGCCTAATCAGAATAGCCAAAATATGATAATGTCACATATGCCTGAGGGAGCAGAACCTTAGTAACTCTTGTATCAGATTTGAGCATGGGCAATTTTGTCGGCACATGTAGCCTGACTGAACCACTAGAATCAAACAATAGTGGAAGACATTAGAATGGATGTACTGGTGTTAATGTAGATACTTGGCGAAAGAAATATATCGAGGAAATAAATTCTCCCGTCAATTACCTGTAGTCTTTGAGGCTATTGTAATATATTTACAATAATTGTAGACATGTCAAAAGCGCTAAGCTAAATATTCCCCAAACTATCATAAAAAAACATAAAACGACGTACACGCATATACAAAAACATAAAACGACGTACACGCATATACAAAAACATAAAACGACGTACACGCATATACAAAAACATAAAACGACGTACACGCATATACAAAAACATAAAACGACGTACACGCATATACAAAAACATAAAACGGCGTACACGCATATACAAAAACATAAAACGACGTACACGCATATACAAAAACATAAAACGACGTACACGCATATACAAAAACATAAAACGACGTACACGCATATACAAAAACATAAAACGACGTACACGCATATACAAAAACAAACGTAACGAAACCTGTATATATACCCCATGATATACCTCGTCTGTTGGTGATGTTTTGACAACAGCTGTTGAAGTCAAAATAATGTCACTGTGGTACAAGGTTATCGTCTGTTGATGGTTATTTGACACCACATGTCGAAGTCAAAATAATGTCACTGTGGTACAAGGTTATCGTCTGTTGATGGTTATTTGACACCACCTGTCGAAGTCAAAATAATGTCACTGTGGTACAAGGTTATCGTCTGTTGATGGTTATTTGACACCACATGTCGAAGTCAAAATAATGTCACTGTGGTACAAGGTTATCGTCTGTTGATGGTTATTTGACACCACCTGTCGAAGTCTAAATAATGTCACTGGGGTGCAAAGTTATCGACTGTTGTTGGTTATTTGACACCACCTGTCGAAGTCTAAATAATGTCACTGGGGTGCAAAGTTATCGTCTGTTGTTGGTTATTTGACACCACCTGTCGAAGTCTAAATAATGTTACTGGGGTACAAAGTTATTGTCTGTTGTTATTACCATCTGTCGAGGTCAGAATAATGTCAGTGGGGTACAAAGTTATCGTCTGTTGTTGGCTACCATCTGTCAAGGTCAGAATAATGTCACTGTGGTACAAAGTTATCGACTGTTGTTGGTTATTTGACACCATATGTCAAAGTCAAAATAATGTCACTGTGGTACAAGGTTATCGTCTGTTGTTGGTTATTTGACACCACCTGTCGAAGTCTAAATAATGTCACTGGGGTACAAAGTTATCGTCTGTTGTTGGTTATTTGACACCACCTGTCGAAGTCTAAATAATGTTACTGGGGTACAAAGTTATCGTCTGTTGTTGGTTATTTGACACCACCTGTCGAAGTCTAAATAATGTTACTGGGGTACAAAGTTATTGTCTGTTGTTGTTACCATCTGTTGAGGTCAGAATAATGTTACTGGGGTACAAAGTTATTGTCTGTTGTTGTTACCATCTGTTGAGGTCAGAATAATGTCAGTGGGGTACAAAGTTATCGTCTGTTGTGGTTATTTGACACCACATGTCGAAGTCTAAATAATGTTACTGGGGTACAAAGTTATTGTCTGTTGTTGTTACCATCTGTCGAGGTCAGAATAATGTTACTGGGGTACAAGTTATTGTCTGTTGTTGTTACCATCTGTCGAGGTCAGAATAATGTCACTGGGGTACAAAGTTATCGTCTGTTGTGGTTATTTGACACCACATGTCGAAGTCTAAATAATGTTACTGGGGTACAAAGTTATTGTCTGTTGTTGTTACCATCTGTCGAGGTCAGAATAATGTCAGTGGGGTACAAGGTTATCGTCTGTTGTTGGTTATTTGACACCACATGTCGAAGTAAAAATAAGGTCAATGGGGTACAAAGGTATCGACTGTTGTTGTTTACCACCTGTCGAGGTCAGAATAATGTCAGTGGGGTACAAAGTTATCGTCTGTTGTTGGTTTTTTGACACCACCTGTCGAAGTAAAATAATGGCACGGGAGTACAAAGTTATCTTCTGTTGTTTGTTATTTGATTTGCATTGTTCGTTGCACTTTGTATACCATATCAATATTATTGAGCTTTATTATGGCGGTTGTGATTCAAAGGTCGAACAGTATGTGTTATTTATTTTATTTGTGATTTGTTTGTGCATAGTGGTGTCCAACACATATTGTGCTTTGTTTTTTGTTTTTTTTTATCTTCGTCTTGTGTACCCTAAGTTGCCAGTATCGCTGAATTGTCCATGTTTGATTGCCCCTGCTGTATACTCTAACATTTATTCCTGATTTCGAAATCAAGATAATATATATTAGCCACACTGGCATGACAATCAAACAAAATTAAAAGAAAATTTACACAGTGATGGTCAAGTATTATGATCAAAACGAAAAATCACCTCTCACCTCAATTCATTGAACACAAAATAATAATTATGACGTCGGGAAATCCAGGTCAATTTATTGTATGAGTTATGCCCATTATTGAATACCATAATATAAGTGTAAAATGTAGAACATCGATAAAAGCGCGGTTCATTTGATTTCATTTGTATCAAATAAAAATGTAATCTTTTGAGCACGGTCTAAAGTTGAAGTCTCATTTTTATTTACAGCCATATCATTTCTTACTGATTAATTAATTATGCGTGTTCTTCTGTCCTGTAAGGAAAATATTATACTCGACATTCATATGTACTTAGACACGATAAATCAATTTGTTGCATTGTAATGAAGACGACGATCTTCTCAACAAAGGGTACACAAGTTACATGCAAAACCATCTCAAAACGCAATTACGAGCTGGTCCTTTCCTCATTCATGGTATAACAAATGATTTGTAACAAGAGTAAACGACAGGTGCAACCAGTGGAGCAGTAACTGCCGGAACACCTGCATTCACCTCCTGTTTTAATGAGGTTAGCGTTACTCGATCTTTAGTTTTCTGTGTAGTGCTTTGTAGATCATTATTTGAACTTTTGTCGCTTTTCTATTGTATATTGTATTGTATGTACTTCTTCAATTTACGGCTTCTGATTACCCCAATGGCATCTTCAAACTTTTCTTAATATTCAATCGGGAGTAAATGTGGATGAGTATAATGCAGTATTTTTGGAAATGTGATAATTATAAATCAAGACGGGACTGTCGTGGCCGTGATCGTATGGTAGGTGGATTTACCTATCTACCTATGCAATCAGTGTCTATCACCACTGATGTTGTGAGTTCGAATCTCGATCAGGGCGAGGTATATATCATTATGTGATAAAGTTTGTCGGTGACTTACGACAGGTCGGTGGTTTTTTCTGGGTCCTCCGGTGTCCTCCACCAACAAAACTGACCACCACGATATAACTGAAATATTGCTGAAAGTGGCGTTAAACGCCATCAAACAAACAAAAATATAATCCAAGACAAAGTGATATGATATTTATATATTAACAAAGCAAATAATAAATTGAACATATATATATATTTAACAAAAGAATCAATGTTCATCACAATGAAATATAAATAGACAACTATAGAAAAAAAAATTCCCAGTTAAATAAGAGAGAGCGCAATGGCATAGTGATTGAGTATGAGAATGTATGAAGTGTAATTCAAATCCAAAAAGCTAACATATACTTACATGACAGCATCATTTCACTAAGATGGGAGGTTTGAGACCATAACACTAGTTTAACCGCGCCACACTTTTTATTGGAGTGCCTATACCAAGCTAGGAAAGTGAGCAGTCATTTATTTATGTGCTAGGGGTATTGAATTGGCCTCTGTTTCTACTACTTTTTAATATGGTTTTGGAACTGTTGCGAGGATGGGATCTTTTTTGGTTTTGATATTTTGATATTTTGTATTCAGTAAAACGTCTTATTCCGTAATTTAATGCAACTAATTGTTAAACTGATAACTCAAAGGAGATTTAGGCTACCTTAGCAGATTTGTTTGGCTATTTTGTTTAGGCTCGTTGGTTTTCATGCTTCCAAAGAATTTTGAATTATTTGGCTCTCCAATATTGTAACTTTGAGCGTACCTGATGAAGGTTATTTCAGATACGCGTCATGTGCACTAAATTAGATATATACGGTTTCATAGCTATTAGTGTGTCGATACCTCTGCTGGTGGACAATTAGTCCTTGAGGGTATCATCCACTCAGCAAGCACTGCTTCGGTACTGGCATGGTTTATTAGATATATTTGTTATTGAAATTTACAGTTGCTAAATCATGTAATACTTATTAAAACTAAGGTACTCCTCCCTCAGACATAGGTGACATTAGCTGACGTTGGCTATTCTGTTTAGGCCATTTGTTTTTTTTTGTTCTCAAAGATTTAAAAAAAGTTTGATCTTGAGCGTACCTGATAAATATTATTCCAGAAACGCGTCATGTGCACAGCATTTGATATCTACGTTTTTATTATTCCAGAAACGGGTCGTGCGCACTAAATTTGATATCTACGTTTTTATTATTCCAGAAACGCGTCATGCACACTACATTTGATATCTACGTTTGTTCTTAAAATAGTGGTTCTGAACAGAATTACAATTCAATAGCTTGGCTGTTAGGATCTTCCTGGAATATCTAGAGAATACAAATTCAAGTTACATTAAGAGGAGTGTTTATTTTGTATATGACACGTCTAAGGTCAGAATTAGGTCCAGGACAGTGACTAGTGGAACAAAGTCCTGTATAAATACCTCACATTAATTATCACAGGTAAATGCTTATAAAGAAAATAACATTGTCTACTCTACTTTAACGTCAATCGACAGCCGGTTTTCTCAAAGGTCCACCCGGTCTGAATCCACACATGTACCTATATCAGCTCAATAGCTAATAAATTGTTCTGTTTCATTTCCGTCTATTATCTTTCTCACTCGTTCTGCATTTTGATTGCAGTATAAAAGCTTCATACAGGCATTCACGATGTACCCTGAACGCAACATTCGCACACCGCTATAGTCTCTCTTGTAAATGCCTCCAGTTTCTGGATCATGTAAAAAGTCCAAGTTTCCAATTACAAACCCATGATCATTAGCATCTTTATCAATGATGGTCTGTATGACACCGTAATATGTTTTAACTAACTGTGCGTTCTTCATCTTTGGGATAAATTTGGAAACTCCGTTTATGATACGTTGGCCTTTAGCTCGCTTATCGTGATCAGAAACATTGAAGTATATATCCGCCATATCCCCTTCGAAATCGTTAGAACTGCTAACGGCTACATTTGTTTCCGATGCATATGTGATCATTCCAACTCCGTCACCTTTGTTAGAAAACATACAAAAAGATCCCATACAGAAGAACATAGATGGCGCGTCCACTAATTCTATGGGTAGTAGTACCATGGCAATGGCTTTAACACGGTTGCAACTCTTAACATCCGTAACGCCGAGCATTTTATTGAACTTTGAAATGTTATACCATGATGCATTGACGACGACGTCAGCAGAGGTAGCGATTTGGTAGCCACTTTGGGATTCTGATTGAATTGAATATCCACTCTTGTTGACAGCACGGATCCCTGTGACCTCTGTGTTTAAATTTATCGTAATACGATTCTCGTGTTTTTGGAGTTCATTTATAAGGTATAGTCTAAATTGTTTCCAATTCAACAACTCTTCTGCAGTTTCAATGCCAATCTCGACATCGGCTTCTACAACGACATTTTGATATTCGTGTGGCTCTAGAATTCGATAAAATTCGTCAGGCGGCCCAAATAATTGGTATGTTTTATCTTGTAGTACAATTCTGATATATTCGGCCCTTAAGGCATCATAGGTCTTTAGTATAGATTCTGTTGGAATTAAGGAGTTTTTCATTATAAAATATCGGCCCCTCCGCAATGGATGAGAATTACCCTTATCAATTTCTTGACGAAAGTTACCAAATCTCTTGGTAAAATCTAAGGTTGCGTGGAGGTAATAGATAGCAGTGCTTTGGTCAGCATAATGAAATCCCAGCCCCATTCGACCAGGCGTCGCATCACTACTTTCTTTCATTAGTTCAGCATTTTTCTCCAAGATCTGTACTTGGTATTTCCCGGTCTTAGCTAGTTCTAGAGCAGTACAACATCCGCCTACACCTCCTCCTATTATTGTTATATCTTGTTTTCTTGATAAATCCATGAATTTTTGATTTACAACATAATGTACAAATGTATTTCTTAAATATCTGTAAAAAAAAATAATAGTTTATCAATGTCAGGAATAATATGAAAACAAAACATACCACACTGTCGGAACAGTTCCAAAATCGACTAGAAAAATTGTATGTTTGTTTGATTGTTTGTTTGATAACGACACTTTCAACAATATTTCAGTTTTATCGTGGCGGTCAGTTTTATCGTGGCGGTCAGTTTTATTGCTGGAGGAAACCGGAGAAAACCACCGACCTGTCGTAAGTCACTGACAATCTTTATCACATAATGTTGTACATCTGATTGCATATGTAGTTGTAAATCTAACTACCATGCGATCTCGGCCATGACGGCCCCAGGAAGAAAAGCAAAGTCGATATCCTAACACACAAATACATGACCCATCACTTTCCTGTCTTGGTGCAGGCACTTCTATAAAGAAAAGGTGGCGGGATTATGCTAGCTTTATGGGCCCATACCTCCCGTTAAATGGTGCGGTGATGCAAGTGCTTTCCACATGTAAGTAAAATACCAACTCTGTTTAAAAGTACCAATTCTTTATTATAGATTATTGTATATTAACATTCACTCATAATAAATATGATATAATATATGTATTCCCACAGTAACAGTAAAATCAAACCATCTATGCTTGTCTTAGATTTTAAAAGGACGAAAATAATTAAGAAGATCATTGGACTGTTTAAAAACGTTTTATCTTTATCTATGCTTTATAGCAATACAAAATAATAATTCAAATTTTCTGAATGTTTCGGATATCTCATTATAATGTAATAAAAAATCCCGTATTTGAATTCTGTTTAAAACTTTTTGAAAAAAACCCAACATTATTGGGGAATAAAAACACCGCATTTGATCATGTCAGTAGTGGTGTTTGTGTGACTATGCCGAAGTTAACGTTAGCGTACATGATGAAGGTTATTCCAGATACGCGTCGTGTGCACTAAATTTGATATCTACGGTTTCATAGCTATTAGTGGGTCGATACCTCTGCTGGTGGACAATTAGTCCTTGAGGGTATCATCCACTCAGCAAGCACTGCTTCGGTACTGGCATGGTTTATTAGATACATTTGTTATTGAAATTTACAGTTGCTAAATCATGTAATACTTATTAAAACTAAGGTACTCCTCCCTCAGACATAGGTGACATTAGCTGACGTTGGCTATTCTGTTTAGGCCATTTGTTTTTTAGTTCCCAAAGATTTAAAAAATTTTTGATTTTGAGCGTACCTGATGAATATTATTCCAGAAACGCGTCATGCACACTACATAAGGGTAATAATAAAATTACCGAACTCGGAACAATCTTACAAAGGGAAAGTCAAAACTCATAAGTATATGAACAGACAAAATCAGTCAACAACCGGAAAACTGTGAAAACCGTAATGACCCTGACTTGGTACAGGCATTTCTAAAGAAATGGTGGGTTGAATCAGATTTTAAAGCGCCAAACCTCCTGCTCTCATTACGGTTCAAAGGTTCCGGCTGTCACTATAACAGTATTTAAATACAGGAACAAAATAGGTAAAACAGTTGTCAAAGCAGTACCATATTCGGTGACGTAAATGTCAAAAATATTTTTACGTCACACATTGATAAAGAAATATCCTTGACATTTTTCTTGACTTCTTTATCTTTATACATTTTCACTATATGAAAATGCATCGCTTATAATCGTTTCTGCAGAGACGGAATATATTTCGACAAGATCTTGGTATCGGAATATAAACTTTTTAAGAGATCGAATAAGGCGAATCTTTTTATAGCCCTGGTCCAGTAGCCTGTTTCTCAGATGAAGATGACGTTTCAGGAAATCAGAATAATTGCTACTGGCCCTTGCATAGCGAATCAATTGCGAGATGTAAACACCATATGTAGGAGAAGCTGGTATATTGCTGCACATGTTTGGAATATTTATGATTTTAAAATTGAAGTCGTCCCGTTTATCATAAATTTTAGTACTGAGTTGACCACTGTCGTCAAATTCGAGGTATAAGTCCAAAAATGATGCGGACGAAGCTGTATCTGTGGTCTCTTTAACTTCCAGCTCTGGAGGATATATCAATGGAAAAAATTCTGCAAATCTAGAATTATTGATAGATAAAACGTCATCAATATACCTGTATGTGAAATTAAAGGCTCTAGCCTCATGAATCTTCTTATCTTTTACAAGCTTTTGAAGAAACTCCGACTCATATGATTATAAAAATAAATCGGCTAGAAGAGGGGCACACTTCGTACTCATTGGTATGCCGACGACCTGCTGAAACAGTGTCCCTCCAAAGGAGACAAATATGTTATCGATGAGGAACTCCAGCATACTGATCACTTGTTCCTCGGAGTAGCATGTTTTACCTTTTTGAATTTTGTTTGAAAAATATGTGGAATTGTAGCTTAACACAACAAATTTTGAGCCATAGTTTCTATGACTAAAAGCTTTATGGATTGTTTCTCTTAAGCGGGTTTTTAATTTGTCATGCGGTAGGGTGGTATATCGAGTTGAAAAATCAAAAGTTTTGATGGAGGATACCTGAGAGAAAGATCTTGATTTCAGGTTATCCAAAAGATCTTTAGAGTTTTTCAAAATCCACATGTGATTTATGCCACTACGCGAGTAAACAGTTTCACAATATTTCTGTTGTCCCTCTTTTACTGCAGACAGAATCTTTGTCAGGTGAATAGACAATTCTTTCGTCGAACAAGTTGATGATCCCGCTATGTACCTTTCTTTGTATGGTGTCTTATGGAGTTTAGGTATCCAATATAAATAGGGTAAATCCTCAGACTCTTTACCAGAGGGAATGTTTAAAGAGGTCATGAATGATCTGTGGTTAGCTAGGATTTCATCTTTGTCGAACGAAGTTGGTTTGTATGTGGTATTACTAGAGGTGTTGCTATTTATGCCTAATTCCTTGATTAGGCATTCGAAGTAATATGATTTACATACAAACACGATATTGTTGGAAGCCTTGTCCACAGGAACGATAACATATTTGTCATGAAGAGAGGAAAGACACTTAACAGCTTCTTAGTCTTTAAATACAGACTTAGGTCGACTATTAACACAAATTTTGAGTTTGTGAATCCGACCTTGTACTAGAGACCTAATTGTTCTAACCCAGTCTGACAAGGACTCTAACTCAGGATCTTGGTCTACTTCTCTCTTCATCCACCTTCTGGCATAATCTTCAACAGCATCCATAATTATCTTGAAATTATGTTTCCAATTGATGTGTTGAGATTCTCTGAATTTAGGACCATGAGAAATCACCTTTCGGAGACTCTCATGTTGAATGATATTCAGATCACCAGTGATTACATGTCCAGATGGGTTGTATTGGAAAGGAGAGTGGGAGCAGTCACAAGTCAGAGGGTTCTTAAGGTACTCTTCTATGTTAATATCTTGCAATGCTTCTTTGTAGTTGAAAATTTTACGGCCAATGCTGTTAGTGTAGCTATAGGAGACAATGGAAACAGATTGATTTTTGAAATATGGTGGAATTTCTTTTACGACCTCTTTTCTATTAAGAATGTTGCTGATGTTAATAGCATCGATTCCTTTGTTAGCAAACGGAATATGGAGGAATGTTCTGTTGTTATCATGAAGAGATTCAGATCGAACTGGTTTAAAAAGACGAAAGGACGCCACGTCACATATAATACTAGACAATCTGTACTTAGGAGAAAAAGGATCTACGCCTCCTTTGTCAAGTCCAAAATCCCTAAGATCTTTGAGGTAGTTTACAGGTAGTGAAAATAAGATTGTACGAATGTGATGAATTCCAAGAGGTTTCTGTATATTAGAAAGTAAATCATTAAAAGTATCTTGTAACGTTCTTGGTTTAGAGGACTTTTTAACATTAGGATGTTGAATTCTTTTATGACCATGGCTACGTTTAGTTCTTGGAATAGTATTGAAACGACTCATCACGTTGATTTCGTTGCATCCAGGACTTGACAATTTCCCACTCCTTTGATGTTATCATTGCAACCGTAAGGTATTGCAGTGCCTAACTCTTTAATCCAAAACAACTCTCTATCGGTACGGTAAGGTGTACTAAGTATAGGACTGTTTGTATGATGGTAAATCTTCTCGATGATTCGAACTTTCATCGTCAAACAGCATATCTACATTTTTCTTAAAAGAGTGATTCTGAACAGAATTCCAGTTCAATAGCTTGGCTGTTAGGATCCTCCTGGAATATCTAGAGAATACAAATTCAAGTTACATTAAGAGGAGTGTTTATTTGTATATGACACGTCTAAGGTCAGAATTAGGTCCAGGACAGTGACTAGTGGAACAAAGTCCTGTATAAACACCTCACATTAATTATCACAGGTAAATGCTTATAAAGAAAATAACATTGTCTACTCTACTTTAACGTCAATCGACAGCCGGTTTTCTCAAAGGTCCACCCGGTCTGAATCCACACATGTACCTATATCAGCTCAATAGCTAATAAATTGTTCTGTTTCATTTCCGTCTATTATCTTTCTCACTCGTTCTGCATTTTGATTGCAGTATAAAAGCTTCATACAGACATTCACGATGTACTCTGCACGCAACACTCACCCACCGCTATAGTCTCTCTTGTAAATGCCTCCAGTTTACTGTAGCACCTTTTGAGTTGCAACATAATTGATTTGCACTTGTGCATGTTGCACGGTTTCGAATTCATATGTGAAAATAGATGTGATGATAAATAAGGTCACACAAAGCGATATATCTGACCAATGGAAATAGTATGTTGTCTTCGAGAGATTTCTCGGTTTATGTCCTATTTAAAGGAAGCGGTAACGACGATCTATAGTTATTGGTCAGTAGTGTTACGTACGTGTCAGTAGTGTTACGTACGATCCACCTGTTGCCTTGTGTGTCGACAATCATCGAACCCACATTACTGCAAATTAATAATGTTGTTTCACAGACTAGATGATTATTGACTACAACATTGTTAGTTTGAAGCCACTGTGCGGATCCCGATAATATCAGCCTTTACTTATTAATGTACTTTATGCACTCAAAATTACATCGTATGCAACATTAAGATTGCTGATGACTGTTCAAAAACAAAACAAAAATATTGAAAGCGACCATTCTTTAGTTAAAGAACTTGCCAGGAAAACAACGCTCATTCTGATGACCGATCAGAGATTCTGACAAACGCGGCCCAAATGTAAATACACAACACACCATGTAAGCATTGTAGTTGTTTCTGTACATCAATCACCATAATACCAATCACTAGCAACATTTAGAAACTTGAAATTATTGATACTGAAAGTTCGATGAGGCGATAAACGTTATAAAATACCGAAAGGGCAATCACAAATGGACAATCCAATGAAACTGAAGACGAAGAAAAACAAAACAAAAATACAACACGATATGCTTGGTGTAAGGGTGATATTAGATTCGTCAAGAAATACACAAATTAATGAATTATAGACATATGTTTGGTTTTCTAAACGTGCTAACTGTTCAGTCATGCACTACATACCGGTCGTCGATAATTTGCCTTTGCGTTCATTTCATTTAACCCTTGCTATGGCACAGGGAACGGTGTATATATACATGTATAATATATATTTATTTTCCTTCTGCTACAAGTTGTGGATTACGACATTTCACCACTCTAGATAGTTAAAATTGGTAAATGTAACTCTTGAGAGTGGAAAACAATATGATAATTCGCGGGTAGCAATAGAAGAATATGTTTCTCCTATGACCACATGACCAAAAACCTTCGAAATATTATCAGTGTTACTTCTCGTCGCTTAATTCAATCTGATTACACGATAATTTTAGGAGAAATTTTAAGAGACATGTTCAATTTGTGAACAGATTATACATATAACCTGGTTTTGGGCAGTTTACAATTAATAAACTGCGAAGCGGTTTATGAAAAGTTTTAACTGTTCCAAACCAGGTTATACAAAAATTGAACATATTCTTTATAATTTAATTGTTACGACAAAATTGAATTTGCCTTGCTTTTAATTACGATTATTTCATGGGACTATTTGAATTTGTCGTTAGCAAATGAATACGTTGGCGACGTCACAATATCAACCTAGGTTATCAAGTATAGCCAATGTTGCTCCAGGCGGATCAGCCGATCAGATTGCAGCGTTCACATCAGTAGTGTATCAGGTCCGTATAGCGCTACTGCCCCCTATGTTAAACCATGTTTCCCTACTGAATTCAGTCAGCCGTGACTAATTACGGCTCTCACACCTAGCTGTCTCAATCGATAATGAAGAACTCCAAACCGAGTAAATTTACATAATTTATGTTGATTAATCTATTATTTTAAGTATTGTATATGGGTTTTAACGCCGTGTTTTAATTACCAATAATTATGTAATTAATAATTCATAACACACTGAATATAATTACCATAAACCCTTCAAAAATCAATCATGACGACCCAAAAGTACCACCTGTCTCAATCAATAATGGAAGCAATAGTTTTCTCCGTCAGGGATTTACCAATTTAAATAGCTTGTGTTGATTAATTGAAACCCCCCTACAGGTTAGCCCCTTCCAGAGAATAACTCTGGAAAACTATAGTTAGACAATTCCCAGTCTTTAGACAAATGGAAATCCAATAATGTTATGACGACATCTATTGTTTTTATGGCTGTATCCCGGAACGCCAACATTTTGAAAAATCAAAGAAAATTGTCCAACCTAATTAAGAGGGATTAAGGGGTCCCATTAAGGGTGGACGATCAGAGCAATCACAGGTAAATAAAGGTAAATTTGATTCTCTTATTTGTATTTTCTATATAAATGGAATCAAATAAAATACGAAAACATAATAATCAATGAATATTTATTATTAAATTTTAAAACTATAATATAAGCACACATGAAATATGAAAAAAATAATAATGAATATTTATTATTAAATTTTAAAACTATATAAGCACACATGAAATATGAAAACATAATAGTTACTATGTACCAAGTCAGGGTCATTACGGTTTTCACAGTTTTCCGGTTGTTGACTGATTTTGTCTGTTTATATAATTATGAGTTTTGACTTTCCCTTTGTAAGATTGTTCGGAGTTCGGTAATTTTGTTATTACCTTTATTTATATTAAATTTTCAAACTATATAAGCAGACATGAAATATGAAACATAATAAAGATTCTTTTTAGACGACTTTTTAACTGTGTCAATAAATGGTTTTATACCTATTATGTGAACTGTGATAAAATGGATCTTACCTTTTAGCTGATGAGATGATAACATTTTAGAATTAGTGGTGAAATGCATATTTTTATATCTAAAGTAGTCAATCAGATGCGAATCAATAATTCTAATGAACTTTATAAATGGCGACACGGTTGGGGGAAACAGATATAATATAATATACATGTACGCCAAAGACCAATTTCAGACTATCCTATTCATGTAATTAACTTTTAGCAGCAATCTGACAAATTGTATAATCTTAACTGTATATAGAAGGATGTTTATGCTAAGTGTGTGTGGGTAGGACTTCACTGTATATATGTGCACAAAATCGAATGGTGGAGGGAATAGAGCACTGTTCATAAACAGAGCACCTGTTCTACAAACTGACGTATGGTTCTCCTACAGAGGGGGTTAAAGATAAAGAAGAAGAAGAAGAAGAAGAAGAATGAATATTTATTTTTCAATTTTAAAACTATATATATGAAATATGAAAACATAATAATAAACTTTAAAACTATTACAAGCACTACATTTTGAAATATATAAATGTCAATGATGTTGGTATTAAGCTTGGATGGGGAGCCCCTGGACCATCTGCTCTCCATATGTTAAAGTTTTAATTAATGGCTTTTTTCTGATTGGATTTAAAAAAAATATACAGCAAATAAATTATAATATTTCTCATTACTTTGTCATTTTCTTTATTTCAATTTTCTTTTTAAAATCAATATATTTTACTTCATTTTCATTATATTTTAATTAAATATAGCATGTCATATTTCACTTATTAATTACTTTTTTAAAACTAAATTACAACAAATATATTATTTTATTTCTCATTAAATTTCTCATTTTCTTTATTTCAATTTCAATATATATTTTAAATGAATCACAAAAAATATATTATTTAATTTCCCCTTTTCTTTATTTCAATTTTTCTTCATATATATATGTATTTTTTTTTTTAATTACAAAAAATATTTTATTTCATTTCCCATTACATTTTAATCAAAGGAGTGGGTGTGATAAGGGTAGATTTTGGCCCAATCTCAGAAACTGTTTATATAGATATAATATTAAACACAATCATTGAAAGGTAAGAATTTTTTTTTGTTGATGATTTCACTTTGTCCTTTGTTGCTTAGCAACGTAAATGGAGGAGGGTCCAATTAATCATTGGAAATTCAAATATGGTGGTTTTATTTTACATATCTTGCATAGTCTTTTCGACAAAATGTTATATTCTGTGTATGTACACTCTAAAAATAATATTCCAATTCTCTATGGTAGCATATAGTATTTTTGTGTAGTTTTGTCACCCTAGCAACGGTTTTGTAAACATTAAATTAGCCTATATTATTGCAATTAATGGTTGAATTTTGACATCTACGATCTTTTGACTTGATATTTGATTAAGCGGTACATTTTTGTCAAGCTATAAACATTACAAATGTCATTTCATACTTCAAAAATACATTTTGATATTCTTATTCATAGTTATGCCCCGTCCATAGCAACAGGTTTCCCTATGCAGAGTATTTTCCTGTAGACCTTTTATTTAATCAAGAAAAAAAATTCTACAACAGCACCTTAACAGATCTAGAGACATCTTATCATTTACTAACCAGTATATATTATAAGAATTCTTTAAACCTTACAATGTCCCTAGTAACCAAATATTATCTCTAGCAACCGCAGAAACTCGTCAATGCTGAGCTCTGTAAATTGCTTTTTTTAAATCTTTTTATAACCGAATGTTGATCTTTTTATTTTCTTAAATCATGAGAGGAAATTATTCTCAGTAATTAGAATGTCAAAGGAACTAAATCAACTGCATAACATGGTAAAGCAGCGCTATTGCAGCAGGAGAGGATATAATCCATGTTGAATAATTAAGAAATAAATCAGGGAAGCCAGAATGTGTTGGGAGTTTTAACATGGACTGGCGGATATTATACGTTATCAGTCTCGAGATGTTATACATCCCGTTTTAAAGGGCATCGGAAATTTTATTATCTATTGTTCATTTAAGCTTCTAGATTTTTATTTATATCCATTTATATTTCGCCAAACTTGAATACTTGTAAATGTCTGATATTTAGGACTATATTGTAATCTTTTAAATCCAATATTAGTCATTACATTTATTGTACCAAAAAGTGAGGGATGAATATATCTGTAATGTCACGAAATTACAAAACTTTAACCTGGCAGATCTTAGTATATAATGAATTAACCTACCCCCTCTAACAATCTAATTGTCGTCTTCTATTTAAAAAGATTAAATAAGTATAATATTACGACAATTAACATACATGTAAAGTGTCAGATTGCATGATGATTATTGAAATTTAAAGATTTAAAATCTACCTTTTTGTTCACGTTTATTAAAGGATGGCCTTTACATTTGATCTTTATTGTATGTTTTTGTCTTGTCATGTGAAATAGTACTTGATTATCACGTAAGCTACATTTTTGCATCGACCAAGGATTTGTAGTCATGTATTTCATAGAGAGAATGATATAAAAAGATAAATACATAAAAAATACACTTGCAGCAAATGGTCATATTATTGTGCTTTTTTTTCTCTACATAACAAGTGTTCAATATATACAAGCCTAAATAATCGTTTATTAATACATAACTAATTGTTAGTTTCTGTGTTACATCTACGCAACTAATCGTTTGTTTCTAGGTTACATCTACCTAACTAATTGTTTGTCTCTAGGTTACATCTACCTAACTAATCGTATATTTCTAGGCTACATTTATCTACGTTTGCGATCAAAGCGTCATTTTTCTGTTATTCACTTATTGAGTAATATAAGGCACGAAATAGTCAACTATTTTCTATACAACTGTGTTATTCTACCACAAGAGGCTTTCATACTTACCAAAGTTCTCCTTTTTATAACACAATATTATCTAGATAGTAGTGTTGTGCTACCACAACTGGCTTACACAATTACCGAAGTTTTCCTTTCTATAATGCATTATTATCTAGATAGATGTGTTGTGCTACCATAACTGGCTTACACAATTACCGAAATTCTGCTTTTTATAGCACAATATTATCTAGATAGTAGTGTTGTGCTACCATAACTGGCTTACACAATTACCGAAGTTCTCCTTTTTATAGCACAATATTATCTAGATAGTGTGTTGTGCTACAATAACTGGCTTAAGCAATTTTCGAAATTCTCCTTTTAATGATGCAATATTATCTAGATAGTGTGTTGTTCTACCTTAACTGATTTATACAATTACCGAAGTTATCCTTTTTATGTGGTCTGTTGTGGTCGTGATCGTATGGTAGTTAGATGTACAACTACATATACAATCAGTGCCTATCATTACAAAGGATGGGAGTTCGAATCCCGCTCATTACAAGGTGTACTCGATACAGCATTATGTGATACAAATTGTCAATGATTTGCGACAGGTCAGTGCTTTTCTCCAGGAACTCCGATTTCTTCCACCAATAAAACTGACCCCCCATGATATAAAGAAAATATTGTTGAAAGTGACATTGAACACCATAACCCTAATCCATATTACAAATGAGGTCTGCATCTTCACAAACGTCTTATTACGTGTCTATCATATTATCTACCACCAGTAGATCATTATTATATCACAATTTGTTTCTAAATCACCCCCACCCCTAATGTGTCCTAACAACATATTTGTCTCTGTTATTCCTTTGTTAACTGTTAACTATCGTTGTTATTTCGTTTATAACCGTTTGTGGTACTGGAGAACATTTAAAATATATGACGAAGTGTGTAAGTTTAAACAATGTATTTGCCAATTAAATAGACTAAATGGATTAGACACAAGTTAAACCAGCTTAGCGAAGTGTGTTATGTGAAAAGATAATGTATACCCATGCCATATAGTGTAATATAACCCTTCTGTGATTTAATTTAAAGTGATTTAATTGTAAAAAAATATTTAAATAATTTAAATGCACATTTATTAAGTGCAGTGTATCATCAATTTAAGGGGTGTGTTAAATATCTTTTGAACAATATATGATTGATAATCACTAAAACTTGCTAACTACATGTACCTTGAAGAATTTATGTTGTCCATTTGAAATGCACATAAAACTGTGACCAGTAATAACCAACAAGAACAATTGAAAATACTCATCCTGGAAAAAAACAAAAAATGTTAAATATGTCCCTAAAATGTACTGCCAATAACAAAACCTAATACATTTTAGTTTGGTGCCTCAATTTGATCATTAGGGACGACGGACCATTAAACCTGAAGGGGGCTATGGTTTTTTCTAAAAAAATATTTTGATGCTCTATTTTGAGAAAAAAAAATATTCTGGCTACAAAAGTGAGCAAACAAAAATATTCTGATTCATGATTTTAGTATAAAAAAAATAATGTTAAATTCTGAAAAAAATATTTTGGTGGTATATGTCCAGAAAAAATTAAAAAAAATTCTGCACTACACACAAAAAAAGTTTTGCTACTCTGGGTAAAACTAAAGCCCCTCCCCCTCCTCCTCTTTTCATGCTAAATGGTCGGTCCCTTATGCTTATATGTATGATATCTTTGAAAACTGTTTATGATGTGTAAAAGAAATTCACATAAGGCACATATTTGATTAATTATACTTAGTGGGCTGGGATTTTTTAGCTGGACAGAATTTTTTTTTCATGGTCTGTATGTAAATTTTTTTTTCCACACATCAGATGGATAAAAAAATCAATCAAGCCGATAAACTCATGAGACAAAACGGGGCTATTCAAACTTCAAAAACGAATTCTTGGACACTGAGGGGAATAAAATATTTTTTTAACAAGCATGGAATTTTTTTTTCTCAAAAATATCCCAGCACAATACCCCCCCCCCCTTTTTCCGCCTTCAACATAAAATAGTTGATGCCTAAAAATCATGTGGAATCAAATTTCAAATACCGAATGTTCTGTTTATTATTATTTTTTTTGGCATAAGGATCGGTCGTAATTATTTTATGCTGTGGTTGATACGTCTCCTTAGTTACGGATGCACATATCGATGTAGTGTTTGGGAGAATATGCATCGGTCACTGATTTTCTTGTCGTATTTCGATAAAATTGCATTTTTTCTATCTTTATCAGTTGAAATTAAGTTATCTTTTAGAATGATAATTGCAGCGAAATATTTCTTACTGTAAAGTCTGAATCATGTGTGCGAGCATGTTTGTCGATCAAGGTTCAAGCACCTTTAGTTTAAGGATGGCCACAACAGGAGCTTGTTCGGCAATTCACATCATGATTAAATTCACGAATTTGACCAATGAATAAGAATAATATACAATCAGGAAACGGGAAACGTATGTAAACATGGTTAAATAGAGGAGATTGTTTTATGAATCAACGTGTGTATTGTATTGACTATTGTGTGTTATATCGTAATGTGACCATAATGTCCATATCACGGCATATGTACACCCGGTGTAAACACGGGCCAGTTCTTATATTAACTTCACATTATTGATGCATAATAATTCTATACTGTCTATAGGGAAAAACTGTGTATCTTTTTCATCTTTGTTAGCTGTAAATCTCTGGAAAATTGAAATAGTATAAAGTTTGGAAAAACTTTCGTCTGCTTCTACTGTAGTCTACTGTAGTCCGCTTTTACTCTAGTCACTGTAGTCTGCTATTTATATCCAGGTGTCTAAAACAGGCAAAGCGTCCCCGACCTTCATTAAATTCGATGCGTATTTTGATTTACTATATTCGATGTATCTTATTCCAATTTTAACAGCTCCTGCATAGATATCCGTTGTTTATACAGTGATGGCAATCGCATTTAGCGTCACACCAACTGAAATACCATAAACTTTCTTCTCACATTATTACCGAGAAAAATACTCCCGCAAGCTTGGAACAACTTTATACTTCGCACGCATGTTCATTTTTAGTAACAGGTTCGATATACAAAAGAAGAAGTTGTTCCAAGGTTGCGGGGACTATAATTTTTTTACTTTTTTATGTTAATTTAGGCCTGTTTTGTGATATTTTCAGTTTTTAGACATAATGTAGCGGCTGATTGTGACGTCATAGTGTAAAATTATGACCAGATTAAGTTTGAATTGGGGAGATCTTATCCAATACTGCTTTCCGAGAAAGTTTCAAAAGAATGAGTTTGCAATTGAAAAATACATATTTTTAGGGCCTTTTTAAGCCCTTATCACCCCTACTCCTTTAGCATATAGTATTTCACTTATTAATTACTTTAAACAAAAATTAAAAAAAATCCTTCAAGTGACCCCAACTTAATTGCTAAAACAACAATCTACACTATATGTTGTTTTAAGAATGTTGGCGTTCCGGGAACACCCCGTTTTTATTGAGATATGTGTAATAAAGATATTAAAGGGGGGATATATATTTTGTGTACATCGGTTTCGGTCATATACAGCAAGATATAAATATATTTAATAATATGTCTAATTGGTGTATTGTAATTAATTCTTGTATTTAATTGGTAATATTTTCACATGTCTATATTACATAGGGTTCACCTGAGTTGATTGTGTATTGATTAAAGTCCAACGTGTTCGTCCTTGAATTATCACCTGCTTGTAAAAACCATATGCGTTGAGGTGTGACTGATGTTTGTATGTTGTGTGTGCCAAGGTAATATTGGATTGGAAAATTTTTTCAATAAAATGTTGTTTGTTAAGGTATTTTTGTTTGCATAAGGTATCTTTCATTGATCTCCATAGGAATATACTACAAGAATATGATATATACAATATTTAATTTTTTCAATAAAGAGTAATCCACATTTGTAGTAAATTCAATAATGTTTCAAAAAATAGTTGATCGTTTATTGTAAAATGAATCACTAGATCATCTATCTCACTGAGAGTGCTTCTGTCATAAACGAATGCAGCATACTGTTCATTAGCTTTTTCTTAATAGTTTCTTTAACAATTTCAACATAATCCATCTCATATAAAAGTGAATTATTAAATTTCCATAATCCTCTACCAAGTATAAAATCATTTAGTTTCAATTGGAAAATTATTGGGCAGTGGTCAGACCTATAGCTATTTATTATTTTTACATTATTCCCAATAGATTTCCACAATCATCATTTTTTGTATTTAATATTTCATATCCAAAATTATTACTTAATACTATTGCAACACCTCTTTGATTTCATGCAAATGAATTAAATATGCATTCTCCTCCCCATTGATTTCTTATAGCATTTTCATCATTTTAAGTAAAATGGGTATCTTGCAGGAAATACACATTGCAGTTTTTGGATTTCAGGTAATCTAATACATCTCTTCGTTTTTCAACAGAATTTAGACCTTAACAGTTGTAAGAGACAATCTGTAAGATATTATTTTTCATATTTCATAATCTTGTAAACTATGCAACTTTAAATCAAAAGTCAAGAACATTCTTAAGTTTTCTCTCACACCGATAATACACGCAGGCGCTCGTGGCACGGACCACCCCCCTTTTTCTAACTTTCTGTTTACAAATTTATTTTCAATAAAATTTCTTTATTTCTTTATTATTTCATCTCTTTTTCCTTATTTCAACTTGTTCGTGTCAATATTCATACAATCTTAAGTTAACATCAAATTGCATGTGTCGACCCTATATAGATACTAATAATACAGAAGGCATGCAACTCGGCAGGTTTAAAAATCGTACCCCTGCTCGCTTCGAGTACATTTATTACACCTTATTTCCATTATGTCATTCAAACTAGGACATGTATCCATTCCTAAAAGACGCATCTTTTTGCCCCTGTTTTTGTTTTGTGCATACGATAGCTCAGTTCTCCAGAATATTAAGATTTTCACACATTTATTGCCAAATTGTTCGTATAAGAACCCACGGCTGACGGAAGTGACGTACCAGTGCATTAACTTCAACGATAGGGTCAGAAAAGTTCAAAATAATTTACTCTTGAAATAAACAGCATATTTGTTGGAAATACATTGTAGTAGGATCATTCCATTTATGTCCATGTACAAAGTGTGTTTTATTTGGCTGTCGGACATCCACGATAGCCACTACTGCATAGCAAGGTTTATAAATATAACAACATAGGATAATGAATAAATAATTTCGCTCAATAACTGCATATATAATTGTGCCCAACATGAATTATTATACGATAGTCTTGTACAAATCATCAATTCGTGTAGATAGAAAATATAAGAGCCAAGACCAAGATTTAAAATGGCATCCTATGCGACGAAAGTTTTTTTCTTCCTCAGAAACAACAAATTTGATTGAACCCAAACTTTACAAAAATAATAATTGGATGGTTGTTCAGAAAATCTTCATTTTTCCAGACATTTAAAACTGTCGTCTCCACTGGGGAAAAATATATAGTCACTTTGTCATTTTTCATTCTTTCTGTGGATTTGAAATCCAAGATGGCCCCTATTATTGAAGATATGACTATATTGGAATATAAATGACTTATTGGTGGTTACTTATCTTCCAGCAGTAAATATGTATCCAAATTCAGGATGACGAGGAAGCAAAGGGGTAACCGAGCAAACGACTTTGCACTGTCACTGGAAATCATGGAGAGTTGGGTAGGAACAACAATTTTACCTTTTAGCGGCTATTATGCTCGTTTGCTAGGTTACCCCTTTGCTTCCTCGTCATCCTGAATTTGGATACATATTTACTGCTGGAAGATAAGTAACCACCAATAAGTCATTTATATTCCAATATAGTCATATCTATGTTGCCAGTTTCCCTGGATTGTCCGTTTTTTTATTGCCCCTTTGGTATTATTTAACGTTTATTAAGCAATATTAAAGAGAAAAACAAACTGACAAACATTATAGTATTTACAGAAAAGTTGAAGATTGGGTGGGCCTATATTTTGATAATAACAAGAAGGTCCAGCAATCTGCTTTGAAACGTGCTTGTCGTAAACACTTCCCGGTCTTTTCATCATTTATGACTTATCACCGGGTTTGTAACTAGATTACCACGAAGGGTGTCACTAGTGGAGCATGAACTGCTTACCCTTCCGGAGCACCTGAGTTCACTCCCGGTTTTTAGTGGGGTTCGTGTTACTCGATCTCTAGTTTTATATGTATGTTTTGTAGATCGTTGTTTGTCCTTTTGTACTTTTTCTTTGTGCCATTGTTCTGTGAAACACCAAACAAAATACACTATGTTGACAGTAGGTTGACAAAAGATTCAGTAGTAACTGTCCTCAATATACTAATAACCAACAGTGGCATTACAAATCACTCATCTGTCAAACCTCAAACTTCTACCCTGAGAAATGACAACGACAGAAGCCAATGAAAATCTATACTCTGGTATGTGACATATTTATAAATGTGACGGGTTCAAACTGGTTAAAGAGATTCTAATTCTTTTCTCTTAAAGGGATATTAAAGCTCGTTTTAACATATATTTTTTCAACTGGTGACGAAGATTGTTTCTTTTCAATTGAATTGTAAAAACAATCCAAAAATACTTTGCACACCCATATAATCCCTAATATCGTTAAAATATCAATGAAAAGGGTCGAAATGAATTTTTGTCCAGGAAGCAAAAATTCAATTATTGGTAAAGACCGCAAGACATGACAGAATTATCAACGAATTATGTCACTTTTACAAAGTTTCATTGATAAAAACCGGGTTAATGTTTCATAAATATCATTTATTGAACCAATTGCAAGTTTTCATGAGATACAAAAAATTACCAAAATGAGCTTTAATATCCCTTTAATGCATATTTAATATCAATAGACAGACAGAAACACAGATACATGCATGCATACATATATACCTAAATCTATTGGCAGATGAGTGGTTTGTAATGTCACTGTTGGTTATTAGTATATTGAGGACAGTTACGACTGAATCTTTCGTCAACCTATGGTCAATATAATGTACTTTTTGGTGTTTCCCAGAACGTCAACTTTCTTAATATGACATATGGTACATATTGTATTAACAATTATAGTCAAAATGAGTTTGATGAATGGTATGTTACAATCCAATTCAATAGTTTATTTAAGTCGCAGTTCTCAATATAATATTTGTACAATAAAAAAATATTAGAAGTAGATACACATACATATGAAGAGGCCATTCAATACAGAGACTATATACATTTAACTTCATAATATCATTACATGAACATTAACTTTATTAAAATGTTTGTTTGCTTGTTTGATGGCATTTAACGCCACTTTTAACAATATTTCAGTTATTTATTGGCAGTCAGTTTTATTGGTGGATGAAACCGCAGTACTCAGAGAAAATCACCAACCTGAACGAGATTCGAACTCACAGCATCAGTGGTGATAAGCACTGATTGCATAGGTAGTTATACATCTAACTACCATACAATCATGGCCACGGCGGCCCCTCCTTAAAATGAATTATATACAATGTAAATGGTTTTATTTTAAAATATTAAAATTTAAAGATGCTTTGCTTAAAAAAAAATATAAATGCATTTGAATAAATAATGAAATAAATTAGACTAGTATATTTATTTAATTTTGATATAGATTTAGTATACTTATATGTAATGTTAATATAAATTCAATTTGAACATAAATCTAATTTTAATAAAAAAATTTTTTTTTTATAAGATATGGTTTATTCTATTTTGTTTATATTTAAATGTAATATTAGAACAAACAAAGAAGCAAAACCAATACTTCTGTGGGTATTCTAATAGTCCCCGGAGAATATCATACCTCTAGTCGTCGATCTTTCGACATTGATATGGTTTATCACATGTATTTGTTATTGACATTTACGTTTCCTAAGCAATGCAAGTATTACTAAAACGAAGGTTGTCCTCCCTCAGACATAGGTGACCATAGCCAAGCTTAGTTCTCCTGTTTAATAGCCCATTGTTGGTGTTCTTGCTCACGCAAACTCAAAAAAACTATTTGTCTTTCCAATATTTTGATTTTGACTTTACCTGACCAAGATTATTCCTGAAACGAGATGTGCGACTAACTTTGATATCTACGTTTTTATTTGATGAGTTTGGCTATTCTGCTGTTTTCTTGTTCACAGACATGTTTAAATTATTTAACTGTCCCATCTTGACATTATTGTAGTAAATTTCCCTTTTTTCGTAGAGTTTTTCTTTACTCTATCGCCAACAAGACTTTTACCTGACTTGACTATATATATATAAGTAACACGATGGGTGTTGTATAAGAAGCAGGAATGTTTACCATTTGCGAGCATCTGGGTCCGTGTTGCTCATCTATTTAATTTTCTGTGAGTTTTTAGTTTTGGTTGTCTTCATCTTGTGTCTTACGTATCCAATGTGGCAGTATCCTTGGAGTCTTGTGTATCCAATGTGGCAGTATCCTTGGAGTCTTGTGTATCCAATGTGGCAGTATCCTTGGAGTCTTGTGTATCCAATGTGGCAGTATCCTTGGAGTCTTGTGTATCTAATGTGGCAGTATCCTTGGAGTCTTGTGTATCTAATGTGGCAGTATCCTTGGAGTCTTGTGTATCTAATGTGGCAGTATCCTTGGAGTCTTGTGTATCCAATGTGGCAGTATCCTTGGAGTCTTGTGTATCCAATGTGGCAGTATCCTTGGAGTCTTGTGTATCCAATGTGGCAGTATCCTTGGAGTCTTGTGTATCCAATGTGGCAGTATCCTTGGAGTCTTGTGTATCTAATGTGGCAGTATCCTTGGAGTCTTGTGTATCTAATGTGGCAGTATCCTTGGAGTCTTGTGTATCTAATGTGGCAGTATCCTTGGAGTCTTGTGTATCTAATGTGGCAGTATCCTTGGAGTCTTGTGTATCCAATGTGGCAGTATCCTTGGAGTCTTGTGTATCTAATGTGGCAGTATCCTTGGAGTCTTGTGTATCCAATGTGGCAGTATCCTTGGAGTCTTGTGTATCCAATGTGGCAGTATCCTTGGAGTCTTGTGTATCTAATGTGGCAGTATCCTTGGAGTCTTGTGTATCTAATGTGGCAGTATCCTTGGAGTCTTGTGTATCTAATGTCGCAGTATCCTTGGAGTCTTGTGTATCTAATGTGGCAGTATCCTTGGAGTCTTGTGTATCCAATGTGGCAGTATCCTTGGAGTCTTGTGTATCTAATGTGGCAGTATCCTTGGAGTCTTGTGTATCTAATGTGGCAGTATCCTTGGAGTCTTGTGTATCTAATGTGGCAGTATCCTTGGAGTCTTGTGTATCCAATGTGGCAGTATCCTTGGAGTCTTGTGTATCCAATGTGGCAGTATCCTTGGAGTCTTGTGTATCCAATGTGGCAGTATCCTTGGAGTCTTGTGTATCTAATGTGGCAGTATCCTTGGAGTCTTGTGTATCCAATGTGGCAGTATCCTTGGAGTCTTGTGTATCCAATGTGGCAGTACCCTTGGAGTCTTGTGTATCCAATGTGGCAGTATCCTTGGAGTCTTGTGTATCTAATGTGGCAGTATCCTTGGAGTCTTGTGTATCCAATGTGGCAGTATCCTTGGAGTCTTGTGTATCCAATGTGGCAGTATCCTTGGAGTCTTGTGTATCTAATGTGGCAGTATCCTTGGAGTCTTGTGTATCCAATGTGGCAACATCCTTGGAGTCTTGTGTATCTAATGTGGCAGTATCCTTGGAGTCTTGTGTATCTAATGTGGCAGTATCCTTGGAGTCTTGTGTATCTAATGTGGCAGTATCCTTGGAGTCTTGTGTATCTAATGTGGCAGTATCCTTGGAGTCTTGTGTATCTAATGTGGCAGTATCCTTGGAGTCTTGTGTATCCAATGTGGCAGTATCCTTGGAGTCTTGTGTATCTAATGTGGCAGTATCCTTGGAATCTTGTGTATCCAATGTGGCAGTATCCTTGGAGTCTTGTGTATCTAATGTGGCAGTATCCTTGGAGTCTTGTGTATCTAATGTGGCAGTATCCTTGGAGTCTTGTGTATCCAATGTGGCAGTATCCCTGGAGTCTTGTGTATCCAATGTGGCAGTATCCTTGGAGTCTTGTGTATCTAATGTGGCAGTATCCTTGGAGTTTTGTGTATCTAATGTGGCAGTATCCTTGGAGTATTGTGTATCTAATGTGGCAGTATCCTTGGAGTCTTGTGTATCCAATGTGGCAGTATCCTTGGAGTCTTGTGTATCTAATGTGGCAGTATCCTTGGAGTCTTGTGTATCCAATGTGGCAGTATCCTTGGAGTTTTGTGTATCCAATGTGGCAGTATCCTTGGAGTCTTGTGTATCTAATGTGGCAGTATCCTTGGAGTCTTGTGTATCTAATGTGGCAGTATCCTTGGAGTCTTGTGTATCTAATGTGGCAGTATCCTTGGAGTCTTGTGTATCCAATGTGGCAGTATCCTTGGAGTCTTGTGTATCCAATGTGGCAGTATCCTTGGAGTCTTGTGTATCTAATGTGGCAGTATCCTTGGAGTCTTGTGTATCCAATGTGGCAGTATCCTTGGAGTCTTGTGTATCCAATGTGGCAGTATCCTTGGAGTCTTGTGTATCTAATGTGGCAGTATCCTTGGAGTCTTGTGTATCTAATGTGGCAGTATCCTTGGAGTCTTGTGTATCTAATGTGGCAGTATCCTTGGAGTCTTGTGTATCCAATGTGGCAGTATCCTTGGAGTCTTGTGTATCTAATGTGGCAGTATCCTTGGAGTCTTGTGTATCTAATGTGGCAGTATCCTTGGAGTCTTGTGTATCCAATGTGGCAGTATCCTTGGAGTCTTGTGTATCTAATGTGGCAGTATCCTTGGAGTCTTGTGTATCTAATGTGGCAGTATCCTTGGAGTCTTGTGTATCTAATGTGGCAGTATCCTTGGAGTCTTGTGTATCCAATGTGGCAGTATCCTTGGAGTCTTGTGTATCCAATGTGGCAGTATCCTTGGAGTCTTGTGTATCTAATGTGGCAGTATCCTTGGAGTCTTGTGTATCCAATGTGGCAGTATCCTTGGAGTCTTGTGTATCCAATGTGACAGTATCCTTGGAGTCTTGTGTATCCAATGTGGCAGTATCCTTGGAGTCTTGTGTATCCAATGTGGCAGTATCCTTGGAGTCTTGTGTATCCAATGTGGCAGTATCCTTGGAGTCTTGTGTATCCAATGTGGCAGTATCCTTGGAGTCTTGTGTATCCAATGTGGCAGTATCCTTGGAGTCTTGTGTATCCAATGTGGCAGTATCCTTGGAGTCTTGTGTATCCAATGTGGCAGTATCCTTGGAGTCTTGTGTATCCAATGTGGCAGTATCCTTGGAGTCTTGTGTATCCAATGTGGCAGTATCCTTGGAGTCTTGTGTATCCAATGTGGCAGTATCCTTGGAGTCTTGTGTATCCAATGTGGCAGTATCCTTGGAGTCTTGTGTATCCAATGTGGCAGTATCCTTGGAGTCTTGTGTATCCAATGTGGCAGTATCCTTGGAGTCTTGTGTATCCAATGTGGCAGTATCCTTGGAGTCTTGTGTATCCAATGTGGCAGTATCCTTGGAGTCTTGTGTATCCAATGTGGCAGTATCCTTGGAGTCTTGTGTATCCAATGTGGCAGTATCCTTGGAGTCTTGTGTATCCAATGTGGCAGTATCCTTGGAGTCTTGTGTATCCAATGTGGCAGTATCCTTGGAGTCTTGTGTATCCAATGTGGCAGTATCCTTGGAGTCTTGTGTATCCAATGTGGCAGTATCCTTGGAGTCTTGTGTATCCAATGTGGCAGTATCCTTGGAGTCTTGTGTATCCAATGTGGCAGTATCCTTGGAGTCTTGTGTATCCAATGTGGCAGTATCCTTGGAGTCTTGTGTATCCAATGTGGCAGTATCCTTGGAGTCTTGTGTATCCAATGTGGCAGTATCCTTGGAGTCTTGTGTATCCAATGTGGCAGTATCCTTGGAGTCTTGTGTATCCAATGTGGCAGTATCCTTGGAGTCTTGTGTATCCAATGTGGCAGTATCCTTGGAGTCTTGATTGCCCCTTCGGTTTTCTCTTATGTTTATTAAATACCGTGCACACGAAATGTGTATTGTTACTCAAATAAACGAGTCGTGTGCACCGAATTAAAGCGATGGGGTTGGTGTTGACTCAATCATTGTCCCTTTGATTTCTTTTTCTTTTGGCTATTGTATTGTCTATCCTTCGATTTACGACTTCTGGTCACTCATTTGTTATCCCCAAAATTTTCGTAGTGTGCTGTTTGACTAATATTTTTTTTCTAATGGTCATAGCTGTAAATTAATTTCAGTAAATTGAATTCAAATTCACACCAAATGCATATGTTTTTTTTCTTCTATTTTGTATTTGATCAGACACTAAGTATAGCACAACGAATGAACAGGCGTTTAACAGGGTCTTATGATTCATAAATGTGATAAGTCCGTTTATTCACGGTTGAACTGTGTTACATTTTTCAAACTAATTTAAATATCTTTACCGAATACAAACATATTTACCACAAAAAATATCATTGTGATGGTATCTCATTCCAATTAAGATATGGAAATTAATCATGTGTCGAATTTGTTTAAATCAGCTATTACTGTATAGGTACACGAACACCATCTGATCTTCACAGTATATTGCCGTCAGAGCCAGAAAATGTTCTTGAGGCGAAAAAGGAATCAGATTTCAACCGGGCATAAAAAAACGGTAATTTCGGACATGAAATTAAAGAAACCCGTATTTCTTAAAAATTAACCAACATTCCTTGTTGTCATTTGATAACTGGCTTTTCGATGCATAATTTCTATGATTATCTACAATGGAAAATCCAATGAATGAGAAGAAGGAAGTAAAATGCTAAACATAGGTATGGAAATTTATATCTTCATTGAAGATGTGTATGTATAGATTTCATTGTTAGAATGTAAGTACATATTGTTATTTTCTCAAAATTTTATAATGTCACTTCAGACAAACCCCAAAAGACGGATTTAAATATTTCCAATTTTTCAGTTTGTTTTCGTTTCATTTCGTGTAAATGGCACTGCATCATTCACAGGAGTGACCTATATCATTTTCTAAGTCGTCAACCCAACTGACGGACTGTACTCATAGATAACATGGCTCTATGATTTCAACATGAGAAGAAAAGGTCGTGAAAAAGTAGGGTACCGTAATATACCGATACATAAATAGGACGATGCATATAGCGTGGGTTTATCTGATTATATTACAATAAGATCGATTGGCACATTCAAAAATGAAATCAATTAATTGAATGCTTGTGCAATACAGACAATTGCAACTTAAAGAATATAAATACATGTAAATCATTAATGTGTGTCAGCTTTCTGTAGCAGCAGTATTTAATAGTGATACATTTTTTGTGACATCAGCAGATTTTAGCTATGCTGTTTAAGCTTTGGGTGTACTTGCTCCCAACGACTATTAAACTATTTGGCTTCTGATATTTTGACTATGAGCGTACTTGAAGGTTATTCCAGAAACGTGTGGTGTGCTCTAATTTCATCACATATGTTATTGCAATGGCTGGTACATAAACGTCACAGAAAACCGAAGGGGCAATCAATAATGAACATCTCAGAAACACCGGTAATCCCTGGCTCACAAGACACAGGTAATCCCTGGCTCACAAGACACAGGTAATCCCTGGCTCACAAGACACATGTAATCCCTGGCTCACAAGACACCGGTAATCCCTGGCTCACAAGACACCGGTAATCCCTGGCTCACAAGACACAGGTAATCCCTGGCTCACAAGACACAGGTAATCCCTGGCTCACAAGACACATGTAATCCCTGGCTCACAAGACACCGGTAATCCCTGGCTCACAAGACACAGGTAATCCCTGGCTCACAAGACACCCGTAATCCCTGGCTCACAAGACACCGGTAATCCCTGGCTCACAAGACACAGGTAATCCCTGGCTCACAAGACACCGGTAATCCCTGGCTCACAAGACACCGGTAATCCCTGGCTCACAAGACACAGGTAATCCCTGGCTCACAAGACACCGGTAATCCCTGGCTCACAAGACACAGGTAATCCCTGGCTCACAAGACACCGGTAATCCCTGGCTCACAAGATACCAGTAATCCCTGGCTCACAAGACACAGGTAATCCCTGGCTCACAAGACACCGGTAATCCCTGGCTCACAAGACACCGGTAATCCCTGGCTCACAAGACACAGGTAATCCCTGGCTCACAAGACACCGGTAATCCCTGGCTCACAAGACACCGGTAATCCCTGGCTCACAAGACACCGGTAATCCCTGGCTCACAAGACACCGGTAATCCCTGGCTCACAAGACACATGTAATCCCTGGCTCACAAGACACCGGTAATCCCTGGCTCACAAGACACATGTAATCCCTGGCTCACAAGACACATGTAATCCCTGGCTCACAAGACACATGTAATCCCTGGCTCACAAGACACAGGTAATCCCTGGCTCACAAGACACAGGTAATCCCTGGCTCACAAGACACAGGATCAAGACAAAAATAAAATAAAGCAAAACACAGATAACTAAAAAGATGAATAATATTAGAAAACAGTAAATTACGTTTGAAAGAAATTCAGGGTTATTTTGTGGCGAATTGTGTTCCTATATATGTCAAGACAAATGAGATACGCATTTCGACCCAGAACTACCATGGACATCTATCTGGGCTATAATTTATTCAAACAAGAGCTAATAGAAAAGCTAAACAACTACAATTCAAATTTTTACATAACATAGTGTATACCGAGGAAAGACTGCAACGTATGGGTTTATCATTAAATGGTCTTGTTATTGTTGTAAAGAAAAGGAAACTTTATTACATTTATTTGTACATTGTAAATTTGTTGACAGTGTATGGATATATGATATATTGGCGGAAAAATCTGAAAAAAATATATGTTTAGGAATTTTTGATAAAGACTTGAAAAAATTGCAAAGTTTGTTAACACTATTTCGTTGTCTACAAAATATTTTATTTGGAAAGAAAGAAATGTTGTTAAATATCAGAAAAAGGCTATGAGTAAAATTATAATTATTAATCTGTTAACAAATGAATTTTCGTTTCTATCTGCTATTTATGATGATGATACATTTATAGAATTGAAAAACTCATTTTGTACACGGGTATAATTACGTAGACACTCCCACAAACTGAAGCTTCTGTAACATGTGCAAATTGTTTATATCTTTTAGTTTCCAACTACCAGGCTAACAATTGTATCAACTTCCTATTTTTCTTATCGATAATTAACTGTACTTACATTATTACTGTCTGCACACAAAAGTAAATCGTTATATAGAAATAAATCCATCTTCTTAATATACACTATAATTATCTTATTCAACACATCAAAACCATGCTGCTGTGAGTGTTACGTATTCAATAAATAGGGCGACACATAAGTGGGGTACACTTAAGGGTAAGAAATCATCGGTGAAATAAGATTATCCAATACAATTTTAATTGACCGGATTGGTCGTAATTATTAATTTAATTATTGATAACCCAAACTCTTTTGTGAGAAGACAAAATGATGATATATATGTTGTTAAATTAAATGTACATGTATGTTTGTAATTTTCATTTTGTGAATGAAAGGGAGTGTATTTTTTTTACTCATTTTGATATTCTCCCTGGTCAAATGAGCTATGTAAACCACAGCGGCCCCTATGTAGCTCCCATGTAATACATAGGGTAATTATATAGCAGGGCTTTTGAATAAAATGATCCGAAATAAAAAAGAAAAAAAAAGATGAATAACACGGACTCCATCAAAAACCAGATGGTGTACCCATGTGCTCTGGAAGAGTAAGCAGTTCCTGCCTCTTACAAGACACCCTCCATGTTACGCATACAGTTAATACGTGTTGGACACCACCACACGCAAACAAATTCAAATAACACAAATAAGACATGAGCCCTCCTACACAACTGGGGGGGGGGGGGGGGGTAAATACGTACCGAATATCTTTTTTATTCGGACGATTCTTGTATATTTATTGACGGCGAGCCTTTGACGATATCAGACTTGTTAAATGCTAGTTAAGGAAATGCAACACATTACATGTTGATTGATTATTCTTTAGCATCACATTAAAGCTAATACTATGCATCGTTATCTCTACTTAAAATATCATGATACCTAATTGACCAGGCTATTAGGTTATTAATTTACATAACGGTAATAACAAAATTACCGAACTCCGAACAATCTTCCAAAGGGAAAGTCAAAACTCATAAGTATATAAACAGACAAAATAAGTCAACAACCGGAAAACTGTGAAAACCGTAATGACGCTGACTTGGTACAGGCATTTCTAAAGAAATGGTGGGCTGAATCGATGCCATCACATCCAATTCAATCCTCGTCCCTGTGTTTATATCCTTTTTTAACATATTGGTGTCTGGCCTGATGAAGTGTCCAACCTCAAGAAGATATGAAAAACCACTCAGGTTCAGACATCTGTATTCATCCCTGGTTTTTATTGTAGTTAGTGTTACTCAATCATAAGTTTTCTGTATTGTGTGTACCATTGTTTATCTTTTCGTCTTCTATATATCTTTGTTATTATTATCTGTCATTCTTCGATTGACCTCTTAATTATCTTAATACTTTCATTATTTTTGTCCTGTAGTTCCTCATGAGAGCATTGAATGCATTAACATTAAAATAATTAATTTTTTGAATGAATGAATTTAAAACCCAAAGTTATATATTATTAGTTTGGCACCTTAATCTTCTGCAGTGAACAATTTATAATCTGAACACTGTTGAGGTCATATCCATTCGTCAGAGACGAGTTATATGTTCCAAAATATGAGGCATTTGAGAAAAGATTTTAGACATAAAATTCTATCCCAAATGTGCTCTTGTATTGTGTCTTTTTGCCTTTTTAAAGGAATGCTTATGTAGCGTATTTAATCATTGCTCCCTTTATGAACATACATTATTGGAATCATCGTGGTCGTGATCGTATGGTAGCCGGACTTACAATTACCTATGCAATCAGTGCCTATCTCCACTAAAGTGGTGAGTTCGAACCTCATTCATAGAGAGGTGTACTCGATGCCATATTATGTGATAAAGTTTGTCAGTGACTTGCGACAGGTCGGTGGTTTTCTCCAGATACTCCGGTTACCTCCATCGATAAAACTGACTGCCACAATAAAACTGAAATATTGTTGAAAGTGATGTTAAACACCATGAACAATTAACCATACAATCATTAGTAAAACTACGATGGTGAGTATTATAACTTGTTACATCCTTGTTATGATTGACATTTACGGTTGTGTGGAGCAGGAACTGCTTACCCTTACGGAGCACTCGAATTCAACACCGGTTTTAGTGGGGTTCGTGTTACTCAGTCTTTAGTTTTATGTGTAATGTTTTGTAGATCGTTGTTTGTCCTTTTGTACTTTTTCCCATAGTCATTGTGTTGTCTGCTTCGTCGATATACGGATTCTGATTACCCCTTTTGGTATCTTCAAACATTTCAAACAGTTTTCCGGTTGTTGACTGATTTTGTCTGTTTATATACTTATGAGTTTTGACTTTCCCTTTGTAAGATTGTTCGGAGTTCGGTAATTTTGTTATTACCCTTATTTCTTGAACTGATGTATTGACGTATCATGTATTTAAAATGTACTCGTATAGAATTAAGCGAAGTGTGGCTATAACAGTCTATTAAATATTTAAAACGTTGATAAATGTCAAGTTAATGTACCCACATTCCATTCTAGAATATGTCAAATGAAAAGTATAGATTAATTTTTGTCAGTGTGACATCCTGATAATAGTGTATAACACACACTTGTGTAAATAAACACGATATGTAATTATTATGTAGTTTACGTATACATTGTAAAGGCTGCCACTGAACAATATGTTTGTGATATAAAGAAAGTATGTAATATGTATTATATAAGTTTAATATTATTACATAAAATAAGGATATTTTCTTCTACTTTAAATTCTACAAAATTCTGACCTCCTTCAACAAATTTAAGATTATGTCAGAGGAATGAAGTTGTAATTTTCTCTCAACAATGCCGTCATCAAATACAGTCAAACCTGTCTATAATGTCACCTCTATTAAGCAGTTGCATATATTAAGATATCACATTTTTCTGTCACAGAAATGTATTTTCTATGAATTTAACCTTCTTTAAAAGGTCACCTGTGTTATAAAGTTACTTTTCATTGTCTCAATGGTGACCTCTTAATACAGATTTAACTGTAATTGAGACAAGGGAAGTTAAGTTAAATTGATAGTAAAGATAGTATCTTCGCGAAAACCATAAATAACTGACTTCTCATAATACTACAGAAATAAGCAAGTAGAAGATCAAAGTTGAATCCCATTATAATGCTGTAGGTTAATCAAACTAGACTATACAGGTATCCTATCGATAACACATACTACCTTAACATAGTGTGGTATTTTATCCTATCGATAACACATACTACCTTAAGATAGTGTGGTATTTTATCCTATCGATAACACATACTACCTTAAGATAGTGTGGTATTTTATCCTATCGATAACACATACTACCTAAAGATAGTGTGGTATTTTATCCTATCGATAACACATACTACCTTAAGATAGTGTGGTATTTTATCCTATCGATAACACATACTACCTTAAGATAGTGTGGTATTTTATCCTATCGATAACACATACTACCTTAAGATAGTGTGGTATTTTATCCTATCGATAACAAATACTACCCTAAGATAGTGTGGTATTTTATCCTATCGATAACACATACTATCCTAAGATAGTGTGCTATTTTATCCTATCGATAACACATACTACCTTAAGATAGTGTGGTATTTTATCCTATCGATAACACATACTACCTAAAGATAGTGTGGTATTTTATCCTATCGATAACACATACCACCTTAAGATAGTGTGGTATTTTATCCTATCGATAACACATACTACCTTAAGATAGTGTGGTATTTTATCATATCGATAACACATACTACCTTAAAATAGTGTGGTATTTTATCCTATCGATAACACATACTACCTTAAGATAGTGTGGTATTTTATCCTATCGATAACGCATACTACCCTAAGATAGTGTGGTATTTTATCCTATAGATAACACATACTACCTTAAGATAGTGTGGTATTTTATCCTATCGATAACACATACTACCTTAAGATAGTGTGGTATTTTATCCTATCGATAACACATACTACCTTAAGATAGTGTGGTATTTTATCCTATCGATAACACATACTACCTTAAGATAGTGTGGTATTTTATCCTATCGATAACACATACTACCTTAAGATAGTGTGGTATTTTATCCTATCGATAACACATACTACCTTAAGATAGTGTGGTATTTTATCCTATCGATAACACATACTACCTTAAGATAGTGTGGTATTTTATCCTATCGATAACACATACTACCTTAAGATAGTGTGGTATTTTATCCTATCGATAACACATACTACCTTAAGATAGTGTGGTATTTTATCCTATCGATAACACATACTACCTTTAGATAGTGTGGTATGTTATCCTATCGATAACACATACTACCTTAAGATAGTGTGGTATGTTATCCTATCGATAACACATACTACCTTAAGATAGTGTGGTATTTTATCCTATCGATAACACATACTACCTTAAGATAGTGTGGTATTTTATCCTATCGATAACACATACTACCTTAAGATAGTGTGGTATTTTATCCTATCGATAACACATACTACCTTAAGATAGTGTGGTATTTTATCCTATCGATAACACATACTACCTTAAGATAGTGTGGTATTTTATCCTATCGATAACACATACTACCTTAAGATATTGTGGTATTTTATCCTATCGATAACACATACTACCTTAAGATAGTGTGGTATTTTATCCTATCGATAACACATACTACCTTAAGATAGTGTGGTATTTTATCCTATCGATAACACATACTACCTAAAGATAGTGTGGTATTTTATCCTATCGATAACACATACTACCTTAAGATAGTGTGGTATTTTATCCTATCGATAACACATACTACCTTAAGATTGTGTGGTATTTTATCCTATCGATAACACGTACTACCTTAAGATAGTGTGGTATTTTATCCTATCGATAACACATACTACCCTAAGATAGTGTGGTATTTTATCCTATCGATAACACATACTACCTTAAGATAGTGTGGTATTTTATTCTATCGATAACACATACTACCTAAAGATAGTGTGGTATTTTATACTATCGATAACACATACTACCTTAAGATAGTGTGGTATTTTATCCTATCGATAACACATACTACCTTAAGATAGTGTGGTATTTTATCCTATCGATAACACATACTACCCTAAGATAGTGTGGTATTTTATCCTATCGATAACACATACTACCCTAAGATAGTGTGGTATTTTATCCTATCGATAACACATACTACCTTAAGATAGTGTGGTATTTTATCCTATCGATAACACATACTACCTTAAGATAGTGTGGTATTTTATCCTATCGATAACACATACTACCTTAAGATAGTGTGGTATTTTATCCTATCGATAACACATACTCCCTTAAGATAGTGTGGTATTTTATCCTATCGATAACACATACTACCTTAAGATAGTGTGGTATTTTATGCTATCGATAACACATACTACCTTAAGATAGTGTGGTATTTTATCCTATCGATAACACATACTACCTTAAGATAGTGTGGTATTTTATCCTATCGATAACACATACTACCTTAAGATTGTGTGGTATTTTATCCTATCGATAACACATACTACCTTAAGATAGTGTGGTATTTTATCCTATCGATAACACATACTACCTTAAGATAGTGTGGTATTTTATCCTATCGATAACACATACTACCTTAAGATAGTGTGCTATTTTATCCTATCGATAACACATACTACCCTAAGATAGTGTGGTATTTTATCCTATCGATAACACATACTACCTTAAGATAGTGTGGTATTTTATCCTATCGATAACACATACTACCTTAAGATAGTGTGATATTTTATCCTATCGATAACACATACTACCTTAAGATAGTGTGGTATTTTATCCTATCGATAACACATACTACCTTAAGATAGTGTGGTATTTTATCCTATCGATAACACATACTACCTTAAGATAGTGTGGTATTTTATCCTATCGATAACACATACTACCTTAAGATAGTGTGGTATTTTATCCTATCGATAACACATACTACCTTAAGATAGTGTGGTATTTTATGCTATCGATAACACATACTACCTTAAGATAGTGTGGTATTTTATCCTATCGATAACACATACTACCTTAAGATAGTGTGGTATTTTATCCTATCGATAACACATACTACCTTAAGATAGTGTGGTATTTTATCCTATCGATAACACATACTACCTTAAGATAGTGTGGTATTTTATCCTATCGATAACACATACTACCTTAAGATAGTGTGGTATTTTATCCTATCGATAACACATACTACCTTAGGATAGTGTGGTATTTTATCCTATCGATAACACATACTACCTTAAGATAGTGTGGTATTTTATCCTATCGATAACACATACTACCTTAAGATAGTGTGGTATTTTATCCTATCGATAACACATACTACCCTAAGATAGTGTGGTATTTTATCCTATCGATAACACATACTACCTTAAGATAGTGTGGTATTGTATCCTATCGATAACACATACTACCTTAAGATAGTGTGGTATTTTATCCTATCGATAACACATACTACCCTAAGATAGTGTGGTATTTTATCATATCGATAACACATACTACCTTAAGATAGTGTGGTATTTTATCCTATCGATAACACATACTACCTTAAGATAGTGTGGTATTTTATCCTACCGATAACACATATACCCTAAGATAGTGTGCTATTTTATCCTATCGATAACACATACTACCTTAAGATAGTGTGGTATTGTATCCTATCGATAACACATACTACCTTAAGATAGTGTGGTATTGTATCCTATCGATAACACATACTACCTTAAGATAGTGTGGTATTGTATCCTATCGATAACACATACTACCTTAAGATAGTGTGGTATTTTATCCTATCGATAACACATACTACCTTAAGATAGTGTGGTATTTTATCCTATCGATAACACATACTACCTTAAGATAGTGTGGTATTTTATCCTATCGATAACACATACTACCTTAAGATAGTGTGGTATGTTATCCTATCGATAACACATACTACCTTAAGATAGTGTGGTATTTTATCCTATCGATAACACATACTACCTTAAGATAGTGTGGTATTTTATCCTATCGATAACACATACTACCTTAAGATAGTGTGGTATTTTATCCTATCGATAACACATACTACCCTAAGATAGTGTGGTATTTTATCCTATCGATAACACATACTACCTTAAGATAGTGTGGTATTTTATCCTATCGATAACACATACTACCTTAAGATAGTGTGGTATTTTATCCTATCGATAACACATACTACCTTAAGATAGTGTGGTATTTTATCCTATCGATAACACATACTACCTTAAGATAGTATGGTATTTTATCCTATCGATAACACATACTACCTTAAGATAGTGTGGTATTTTATCCTATCGATAACACATACTACCTTAAGATAGTGTGGTATTTTATCCTATCGATAACACATACTACCTTAAGATAGTGTGGTATTTTATCCTATCGATAACACATACTACCTTAAGATAGTGTGGTATTTTATCCTATCGATAACACATACTACCTTAAGATAGTGTGGTATTTTATCCTATCGATAACACATACTACCTTAAGATAGTGTGGTATTTTATCCTATCGATAACACATACTACCTTAAGATAGTGTGGTATTTTATCCTATCGATAACACATACTACCTTAAGATAGTGTGGTATTTTATCCTATCGATAACACATACTACCTTAAGATAGTGTGGTCTTTTATCCTATCGATAACACATACTACCTTAAGATAGTGTGGTCTTTTATCCTATCGATAACACATACTACCTTAAGATAGTGTGGTCTTTTATCCTATCGATAACACATACTACCTTAAGATAGTGTGGTCTTTTATCCTATCGATAACACTTACTACCTTAAGATAGTGTGGTATTTTATCCTATCGATAACACATACTACCTTAAGATAGTGTGGTATTTTATCCTATCGATAACACATACTACCCTAAGATAGTGTGGTATTTTATCCTATCGATAACACATACTACCCTAAGATAGTGTGCTATTTTATCCTATCGATAACACATACTACCCTAAGATAGTGTGCTATTTTATCCTATCGATAACACATACTACCTTAAGATAGTGTGCTATTTTATCCTATCGATAACACATACTACCTTAAGATAGTGTGCTATTTTATCCTATCGATAACACATACTACCTTAAGATAGTGTGGTATTTTATCCTATCGATAACACATACTACCTTAAGATAGTGTGGTATTTTATCTTATCGATAACACATACTACCCTAAGATAGTGTGGTATTTTATCCTATCGATAACACATACTACCCTAAGATAGTGTGGTATTTTATCCTATCGATAGCACATACTACCTTAAGATAGTGTGGTATTTTATCCTATCGATAACACATACTACCTTAAGATAGTGTGGTATTTTATCCTATCGATAACACATACTACCTTTAGATAGTGTGGTATTTTATCCTATCGATAACACATACTACCTTTAGATAGTGTGGTATTTTATCCTATCGATAACACATACTACCTTAAGATAGTGTGGTATTTTATCCTATCGATAACACATACTACCTTAAGATAGTGTGGTATTTTATCCTATCGATAACACATACTACCTTAAGATAGTGTGGTATTTTATCCTATCGATAACACATACTACCTTTAGATAGTGTGGTATGTTATCCTATCGATAACACATACTACCTTAAGATAGTGTGGTATGTTATCCTATCGATAACACATACTACCTTAAGATAGTGTGGTATTTTATCCTATCGATAACACATACTACCTTAAGATAGTGTGGTATTTTATCCTATCGATAACACATACTACCACCTTAAGATAGTGTGGTATTTTATCCTATCGATAACACATACTACCTTAAGATAGTGTGGTATTTTATCCTATCGATAGCACATACTACCTTAAGATGGTGTGGTATTTTATCCTATCGATAACACATACTACCTTAAGATGGTGTGGTATTTTATCCTATCGATAACACATACTACCTTAAGATAGTGTGGTATTTTATCTTATCGATAACACATAATACCTTAAGATGGTGTGGTATGTTATCCTATCGATAACACATACTACCTTAAGATAGTGTGGTATTTTATCTTATCGATAACACATAATACCTTAAGATAGTGTGGTATTTTATCCTATCGATAACACATACTACCTTTAGATAGTGTGGTATGTTATCCTATCGATAACACATACTACCTTAAGATAGTGTGGTATGTTATCCTATCGATAACACATACTACCTTAAGATAGTGTGGTATTTTATCCTATCGATAACACATACTACCTTAAGATAGTGTAGTATTTTATCCTATCGATAACACATACTACCACCTTAAGATAGTGTGGTATTTTATCCTATCGATAACACATACTACCTTAAGATAGTGTGGTATTTTATCCTATCGATAGCACATACTACCTTAAGATGGTGTGGTATTTTATCCTATCGATAACACATACTACCTTAAGATGGTGTGGTATTTTATCCTATCGATAACACATACTACCTTAAGATAGTGTGGTATTTTATCTTATCGATAACACATAATACCTTAAGATGGTGTGGTATGTTATCCTATCGATAACACATACTACCTTA
Source organism: Bathymodiolus brooksi (assembly GCA_963680875.1). Lineage (NCBI taxonomy): Eukaryota > Metazoa > Mollusca > Bivalvia > Mytilida > Modiolidae > Bathymodiolus > Bathymodiolus brooksi. The sequence continues at coordinate 14,800,218 of OY804590.1, forward strand.
AGATAGTGTGGTATTTTATCTTATCGATAACACATACTACCTTAAGATAGTGTGGTATTTTATCCTATCGATAACACATACTACCTTAAGATAGTGTGGTATTTTATCCTATCGATAACACATACTACCTTAAGATAGTGTGGTATTTTATCCTATCGATAACACATAATACCTTAAGATAGTGTGGTATTTTATCCTATCGATAACACATACTACCTTAAGATAGTGTGGTATTTTATCCTATCGATAACACATACTACCTTAAGATAGTGTGGTATTTTATCCTATCGATAACACATAATACCTTAAGATAGTGTGGTATTTTATCCTATCGATAACACATACTACCTTAAGATAGTGTGGTATTTTATCCTATCGATAACACATACTACCTTAAGATAGTGTGGTATTTTTTGTTTTACATTTTATTACGATTATAGTTGAGTTATATTTTATAACAAGTGTTCTGTTGAAATTTGTTTTAGATAAAAATATGACCACACGATGATATAGTTGAAATATTGCTAAAGTAAAGTTGGCGTTAAGCGTTAGAGAATACCGAAGTGGCAATCAAAAATGGACAATGCAGAGAAACTGGCAACATAGGGTACACAAGACGAAGAAAATCAAAACATTTCCATAAAAATGCGTCACTTAGCTGTACAAGACGAATTAAATGCACAATTCCCGCTTTGGACGAGACGTTGATGAATGACTTGTGTTGGAGAATACCACTCTCTTTGTATGTAAAAGATAAAATTGATCAATAGCTTACCAGAAGTCGTCGTGAGTGCCCCATTGCAAGGCGAAATGTCACACCCTTTTTCACTTTCTTCTATTATTTCTTATGGCAATCCCCTTTGTCAATGATAAGGCCATCCAATTGTCTTGATACCTTTAAGATTGTTTAACCTGACTATATATAGTCATAACCTTTATCATTTGTCATGTGCAGCCTCTGGTATAATCTTCAACTTGTTGAAGGCGGCAATATATGGTAGAAGTAATGTTCTTCTCGTTATGAATATAGCTGCAATACTGCTAACTTGGTGCTTAGCAATAATGAAGCAATCAATGCATCACTTAGTGCGCAACTTATGCATGTTGAAGGTAGTCATTATGTTCTCGACTGGGCATATTCAAAGAAAAGGAACAGGAGTGGTAATTTCTTGCTTAATATATTATTTTTGGAAAGTCGTTTATGAATTTTGTAAATTCAGTTTCGCATGGAGGAAATATTATTAGTGTATTATTATTTGATCAAAACATCAACTGTGAAAGCTTACAGCAACACAATGGTGGACAATTTTCAGTATTTTTCATTGGTTCTGTATTGTAGAAACATAACTTGTTGTCTAACCTCTCAGCATTTATGTACCAGCAATTTCGAAATATGTCTGTTAGAAAAGAGGAAATCTTGTTTTATATGCAAACTCCTTAGGAGGTAGATATTTTTGTACGTTCAAAATAGTTTCGGTTCAGTTGTGCTATGAATAGCCATGTATACAAAATACTTCTTACGTTTATTATTTGAAAATCCCCTCATGTGAGTATTTTAGAATTTAACTTCTCTTTTCATTTGGCTTTGTTCTATTTAAGGAAAAAGTCATTTCTCCAAAATAGAATCAGCAAATCATAATATGTTATTTCGCAGATGTGCTTTTTCAACAGTCAAAATGCAAGCCAGGGACTAGATTTCCACCGACATTGTCTTGGTCTTTTTCTGTGCAATGATATGATGCGAAATGTGCTTCTTCGTATTGTTGAAGTGGAAGTATTGACCATCACTATTTGCATAGAAAAGGAGATATCAAATTTAGTACGCATGACGCGTTTCTGAGGTAACATATTCAGGAATGATCAAAGCCAAAATAATTTAAAAGTCTTTGAGAACAACAAAACCAACGGTCCTATACAGGATAGTCAACATCGGCTATGGTCCCCTATGCTCGAGAGAGAACAATCCTCTCTTCAGGAATGTCAATTTGTATGCTTTACACATTCAATGACAGTATATCACTTTATCTCTAACACCAGAATACTTCGCCTTAGAAATTCACTTACGACCTCAAGTCATGCGATGATTATGCTCTATTGATTGAACATAACATGTTCTGTCATTTGTATGATAAATCAATAATGCTACATGATAAATTTAGGTTTATGGTGTTTAACGCCACTTTCAACAATATTTCAGTTACATAGTGGCTGACAAATTTAACAAAAGTACATTCTCTATAAATAGAAAGCTTACGAAGCAAAATAAAATTTGCTTCATACATTGTAATACCAGCAATTCTACATGTTCCTTAGCCTTATATAGGGTGGTGGTCGTGATTGTATGGTAGTTGGATTTATAACTACATATGCAATCAGTGCCTATCACCACTAATGTTGTCAGTTCGAACACTCACAGTCGAGGTACAACATTATGTGATAAAGTGTGTCAGTGACTTGTACAGGTCGGTGGATTATCTCTGTGTACTACGGTTTCCCCCACCAATAAAAATTACCACCACGATATAACTGAAATATTGTTGAAAGTGGCGTTAAACACTATAAAACAAACCTTAGCTTCCTTTATGCATATGTTATATTCAGGAACATGGCATGTATATTCTATATTTATCTTGTTGGTAAGGTTTTATTTATTCAAATGAGGATGTATACTACATGATACATCGAATATACAAAAAAGTACCTTGTCTGTAAATATCTATTTCATTTTGCACGAAACAAACTAAAAATACTTTACAAGGCCCGCATTTCTACCTGCTCCTAAGTCTTATACACAAATATATGTTATATTCAGGAACATGTTATTCTATATTTATCTTGTTGCTATGGTTCCATGTATTCAAATACGGATGTATCTAAATATAGTATCGGAAATTATCTGCTAAAAATAAATATTTGTTGTGGGAATTCCAATTCAGATAACGGTATGCAAGAATAAAATCAACACATACAGTTCTATGTAGCATTTTGACAGAAAATAATCAAGGAGGGACACGGTTTTCAGGTAAAAGCTTTTCTTTTCAAATTTTAAATCAATCAAGAACGAGTGAATGATTGTTGTTAAATTTTAAATGAGAATTTGTCATCTATGTCATGGCTAGTTACTTTCTGATGGGATGGTAATAATTGGACTATATGTACTAGAACACGCTGACATAGTTCCCTTTTTCAAGTGGTTATGGATCGACAAAACAGTCCACATGTAGACATGTCGGTGTTGCTGCACTCGATATTGACTCCTAGCCGAGTAGTCTTTGCTCTTGTACCTTAATGATGCATAGTGCGATGAAAAAGGAAAATATCATATGTGTATGTAGATTGTAGTCTTGGTTTGACCCGATATGTGATCGAACTAGCAAATCAAACAATAAAGTGTTCAATTATTTATGCTATATATATATACTTCTGATTACCTCCTTTGGTATCTTCACAACCTTTCGTCAATTCTAACCCCAATTTCATTATTTTGTAAAAATGTTGAAAATCGAGTTTTGTAAAAAAAAAAAAAAAAAAACAAAAAAAAAAAAAAAAAAAAAAAAAAAAAAAAAAAAAACCAACAAACTATGAATATTGCGATAAAACTTAGATATGTAATATAGTGTGTATGACATGTATGCTGATTGTCGAAAGATTGGAAAAACAAATAAATTAAAAGTCTTGGGGAGCAAATAAGCGAAAAGATCTTAATAAGATAGCCAAAATCAAAGATCAAAGTACACCACAGATTATGTACAGGATAGACTAACTCGGCTGAGGTTACTTATACTTGAGGTGGATTGTCCTTGGTTTTAATAGATTACCCCGATGTAGGGACTTTTAATATAACTACATACTAGAGTAACACGACTGGTGGAGCGGGAATTGTTTACTCTTCCAAATCCCATCCCTACCAATTCATACACGGTGTTTATTTGAGTATCTTGTCGTGACATCTGCTCGGTCATGCAATACAGTCAGTCACTTGTTTTGATTTACAATTCTGGCGCAGCACGAGACATATGACGTCATTCTGTATAGTCATGGCGTACATAAACACAGAGGGAATTATTTTCAATGTGAAAATTACAAGATGAGATTAAACAGAGAAGTTTGAATTGAATAAATTCCATGCAAGTAAAAAAGATCCATTTGACTAATGTCTTTTTTTCCTGATCATTATGTTTGTTAAATATGTTTCCATCGATGGTATTCCCCAAACATTTGTATCTTTCCGGTTTGTTGACATAATCGTCATCACAGTTCATGTCAGTTTCTGGAATGTAGGCCAAGCAAATCGTATTTTAAAATACTTTGAAAATATAATGATTGATCATTCAGATTCCACCATTTTCTAGATAATGGACGATTTTACCGGGAAAATACATTAGTCACAACATGGCAGATTATTTTGCATTTTCACTGCTGCTTTAATAACAAATATACCCCTTACTTCTTGGGGTAATGAAATGAAATTCACATAGAAGATAGAAAAAGAATTAATTTAACAGCAATAATCAAAATTTATAGGATAAATTGAAAAGAGAATTAAATTAAACCAGACAGAAAAATGAGCTTATCAGGGTAAAAAAAAGCTGTCATTATTACAAATAGCATTAACAAAACTGTATTGTTACCACTCTGTGATAATAAATGTGATTAAAATAAATTGAAATCAGTCATTAATTGTTTTACAAAAATATGGCAGGATGTAGTCAGTCTAATAGATTGTATTGACAAAAGCAAAAACACCAAATTCACTGGATTAAATACTTTATTATATGGGTAAGCAAGTTTAATATTTGTATCAAATAATTAATTTTTAAAACTTCAATTTCAAACTATTAAAAATAACCATCTTTTGAAAATTTTCAGACACAACAATTACACTTAAAAAGCATTAATACTGTACTTTCTTAATCTGGTTTACTTTTTAAGCTTGGTTGGCCTATGACAAAATCATGTGCTTTATTGACCTTTGACCGGCCTTATGCGACGTAATATGACGCCATTTGGAAAAAGGGTAGTAAACAAATATGGGTCAGTGTGTCATTATTATTGATCTTTTGACCATGGAACTTTACACATGTGAGCAAGAATAGATGAAGAACATAATTAAAAAGAACAAAAATGTTTACTTTTCAAATATGAACAAAATAATGAAACATTATCCAATGACTTACCGACTTATTGTCATAAGGGGATAAGTGTTACTCATCCTGTTGTTTCTGTCTTGGGTACTTTGGACCACTGTTTGTCCTTTTGTACTTTGTATTTTCTGTCCTTCTTCGATTATCGACCTTTGATTATACCACATTTGTATCTTCAAACATTTCGTATTATTTATTCTTTTGGATTTTTTTTTTTAATGAAAAATTGGACAAATGAGTTCCTCTATCAAATGGTCATTTGTGTCTCAAGTTTTTTTTTATAATCCACTTTGTTTATTTATTTATTTTATCTTAAAGTAATTCTATATTTTCAAATACAGGTAATTTGAAAAAGAACATTTATTATTTTACCTGTATTAACTACCTTTATAAATGTATCGTTACACGTATATAAAATATAAATGAAATTCTTGAGGTTATGTTTTTCTTTAATATTATTCTTTTCACTGGAATTCAACCATGAACATGTAATTTTATCAATACCTATTATCAAGTGTTAAAATCTCAAATACTTGAATATCATATTAATGAAAATATGTGTTATTCAATAAACGTTAGAGAATACCGAAGGGGCAATCAAAAATGAACAATCCAGAGAAACTGGCAATTTATGGTACACAAGACGAAGAAAAACAAAACAAAAATTATGTTTCATCACCGACATGGTTTTTTTATACATTTTTGTATATATTTATTACTAGTTTCCAATAATAAGATTATTATCAAAACTAATGTTCTCCTCTCTCAGGCATACATGTGTGTGACCTTGGCCTACTTTGTCTATCCCTTTTATGTCCATTGGTTTTATTGCTTCCGAACACATTTAAGTTGTTTGGCTTTCCAATCTTTTGATTTTGGAAAACATTTGGAATTGGGTAGGAACGACGAGTGGTACAGTCGAACTTAGCTAGCTCGAACTCGGATGACTCGAATACTATGGATAGTTGGAACTGTTTTTTAGACCCGTAAATTTTGCCGTTAATTCCTTGTCAAATAAACAGTCACACTATTTTATTGTCCGTAATAATAAATCAGTACAAATTACCTTTTCAAGCTCGAGCTCAAAGTCATCATAAGTGTCAAGCATTTAATTAGTCATAATTACAATATCCAGATTAAAGAAAAATACCTGTACTACATAACTGTTTACAGAACTATTAAAGGCTATTTATGTATGGGTTGATTATTAACCGTTAATTACGATTAAGAAAGAAAGATTATTGAACCCGAGACATATGTCACCGATTGTACCAATAATTGAATCAATTAGAATATCAAATGTTTCCAATCCTAATAAAGTTTATTTACCTTAGTCACTGTACATAAACGGAACACCTGATCTACATACTGACGTATGGTTACTCTACAGAGGGGGTTAAAGATATAGAAGAAGAAAAATAGCTCTTTCAACACCTAACCTAGAATCTTTCAAAAGAGGTATCTCCACATTAACATTTGAAGGATTCCAACTTACCTTTAAATACATATTGCAAGCCACTGTACATATATATAGTTAATTATTTTTGTTTGGTTATTTTTTGTTCTTGTTTATTATACTTTTAAAACTAAATTGTTCATGTACATAGCGCACAAAGTTCCGAGACGTTACCCACCCGATCCTTAGAGTCTAGTCCTGTATTTGGAAGAAGAAGAGCAATATTTAAAATTGGTATTCCATGAATTAGTATTATTGAGAGTGTTTGTTTCTTCAATTTTTATAGTTGCTAATCAAATGGGGATCATTCACCAAATTTCTTTCGACAGACGTCGCTGTTGTTCCATAAGTGGTTAGCAGAACGTTTTAATCTCGAGGACGCCTGAATTGTTAACGTTGGGTACAAGGACACGTCAATTAAATGAATTTGTTGTGTTCCTGTGTATTGTACATTATGGTTTTAATTTTTTACCCTTTTACCCAGATTTTTATTATTGGTCATAAAGGGAAAACAAATTTCCCAGAACAAAAATTCTGCTTCAGAGTGCCTTTTGTTTTCAGTTACAAAAATGTAGCATCGAAATCTTTTTATAAGAGTTAAATACACCCTTTTTCCCTATAGTACTAATGTTCATGTAAGAAATGGAATGTGATACACGTATACACCGTTAGGAATTTAATTAATAACCTAATATACCTGTCGTTCTGTAGTCAACTGTTCAAGCGAAATGGTTTTAAGTATAAAATACAGTACTATTTTAAACAAAAAAGAAGCGGCCCGTATTGAATATCCAGCAATAGGTGCAACTTCTTTTGTTTCAATAGTAGTTTATCTAACTTGTACAACAATGTTATAATTTATAAAATAAATAGTCGTGAGAACAGTTTTGTTTGAGAACGAATTTACAGAATTTTCCTATTCATGTTATAAGGGCATTACATGAATAGGAAAATTCTGTATTTTTTTTTAAATAGTACTGTATCGAATTAGTACCAGATTGCCGAATCCCATATTGCCGAGTCCATTTTGCCGAATCCCATATTGCCGACTTTTGTTAAAAATGACAAAGTTTCATAATATCATTTTTTATTTAAAAACAAATATTGATGATGTGTACATATTTTATTGAAAGCAGTAATTTTTCGCGCAATTTTAATTAGAAAAACCATAATCAAATGCATACTGATTGTTGAATAGGAGATGCCAATCCTCATTACTCAAATACTTGAAGAACAATGGAAATAAGCTACAAATAAGTAAATGTTTATTTAGAGTTTTCAGTGTATAACCGGACAGTTAAGTCTCGCTCAAATGTAAAATTTGGGACCTATTTACAAAACAAAAAATGTGTATTCTCTCATGTTTATGCTAGTTATTATTCACAGAGCATATGTTTTGAAATTATTTCTTGGCATCCTTCATCTTGACAGAAATCATGGTTGTATGCAAGACTAATCCACCGTATATCCTTTTGACTTTGAGCGCGAATGCTATAATCTAAACTCCCTTGTATGTCGGACCATTTCAAAAGAAATATTTATTTAATTATTTACAATTTTCCTTCATAAATTAGAAGCATTATTCTACTTGCAATAACAGTATTTTTCATATGTCGGCAATTTGGGAATCGGCTAATTGGACTCGGCAATTTGGGATTCGGCAAACTGGGAATCGGTAATTTGGGATGCTACCACTGTATCTTATACTTAAAACCATTTCGCTTGAACAGTTGACTACAGAACGACAGGTATATTAGGTTATTAATTAAATTCCTAACGGTGTATACGTGTATCACATTTCATTTCTTACATGAACATTAGTACTATAGGGGAAAAGGGTGTATTTAACTCTTATAAACAGATTTCGATGCTACATTTTTGTAACTGAAAAAAAAATGCACTCTGAAGCAGAATTTTTGTTCTGGGAAATTTGTTAACCCTTTATGACCAATAATAAAAATCTGGGTAAAAGGGTAAAAAATCAAAACCATAATGTACAATACACAGGAACACAACAAATTCATTTATACCTTTAGGCAGTAATATAAAATTTTAAACAAAAAAACAGAAAACAAATGGACTATCTGTGTGTATAGACACCTTTTCAAGTAACATAGTTGGTACTTCATATCTTTGAAAGGGGAGTTTATTCAAAATAAATCCCAAAACGGCTAATGATTAAAAAATAATAATAATAATAAATGTATGTTTGTAATAAACAATCCAAAGGGAAGATATTTGTGATTATTTTCCAAACTTTTCCAACAAAAAATATTCTTTATCTGTATGATATATCTAGTTTAAAGAAAGAAAAAACTTAACTGACATTCCCTACAATATTTAACTCAGTAGTCCGTTAGGGGTTTTAGTGGACGTGATCGTTTGGTAGTTGGATTTACAACTACCTATGCAATCAGTACCTATCAACACTAATGTTATGAGTTCGAATCTCGCCCAGCCGATACAACATTATGTGATAAATTTTGCCAGCGACTTGTGGCAGGTACGTGGTTTTCTCTGTGCACTCCGTTTTCCTCCACCAATAAAACTGACCCCAACGATATAACTGAAATTTGTTGAAAGTGGTGTTAAGCACCAAACCCAGTAGTACGTACGTTTCCAATCGTGTAGTTTACATTTTATCTATGCTTTTTTTTATTGTATAGAACGCTGGGTTTTATGCAAATTCCGATTTTTTCGTAGCATTTCTGAAATTGTAATTCAAATCGTTTGACTGTTCATTTCAATAACATGCAGCTAACTTAAGTTATAAATAATGTTTTTACCTGCATTAGAATGGAATAAACCCACAAAAAATAATGTGGCATATATACTACAATGAAATAAATTTGATAATTGGGATAGTATAGTGGTGCGTGAATAGGTCAACAGATAAGAAAAGTTTGTTTGTAGATGCCGAAAGAGTTATCGGAAGTCATAAATCGAAGACGGGCAGGCAATGCAATGGCCAATCGAAAAAGGAAAAAATGATAAACAGTGGTCTAATAAAAACTACACAGAAAACTGAAGATTGAGCAGCACGAATCCCACTTAAAACCCGGACGGAATTCTGTCGGTGACAATTTGAGTCTTTAGTTTTACATTGTATGGCAGTTCCAGGCTTTGTACCATGATCCGCCAGTCTGATTGTAAAAACTATTTGAGTGCTACCAAAATCTGTCGAAAATAATTTAAAATAGTAAGAAACAGCGAATTTTCTTTATTTAGCTATTTATCATGCTATTCATAATACATCTGCTCAAAATCTTTCCAAAATAAATGCTATAATTAATCCGCTTGTTGTCGAATCTTTAACAGTTAATAACACTACACAAAGAAGGAATATATTATATGTATAATTTTGTACCAACTAATTTTAAAGAGTGTGATTTAGATTTGAAGATTACTTAAATATAGATAGACCTAACATCATGTACACCTAATATACTAGGCTACACCAACGTACATGCCGATATGGCTTGTAAACGTCCGTTGTATTTCTTAATATGTTCATAATAAAACTCTTTTCATATGACTTAAGACTTATACTTTTATTTTACATATACTCGTCAACTAAATCTATACTTCTAACTGTTAACAAGTAATACCACCCCGCGCTGTACTAGTTAAACCTTCAATGTTTGCACTGTCCAAGTTTGTGCCGTCATTAGGTTAACGTTAGATACAAGCGTCTTTGTGATTCAAGCGCACATGTAACCACCTATGGAACAGCAGCGTCACCAAACGGGAGAAGCGGTGAATGATCCCTATTGTGTGATCTCAAGGTTCAAATAATAGAAATGTACTAATAGTGAAATTCCGATTAAACTGAGTTTGTTGTCTATAATATAGCAAAAGAAATATATATAATTGCTTCCAATTAAAATTGTTTTAAACGAAAATGATCATTTGTTAAAAGTTGAAAATTAAACTTTAAAAATATTTATCATATACTTACTAGTGGTAAATACAGTAGTTTTGAATATTTGATAAAGTGCCAGTTGCCTACCCTTTATCATACCCCTACCCTTTATCGGTAATTTGTGTAGTTTTCCTTTGAAGTGTGTCGATTGATAAAACTTATCTCAACGTACTGGTCGTGATATCAAAACTATTAGGTCAGTCCATATTAGGCATGCATCAACTACCGTGCATGAATACACTTGTTTTTAAAACAAGATTGGTTGCGTCATCAAAATCAATAATACGGGAAAAGGTCAATGTCATTTTCGTTACTATCGTAAACAAAGCATTTAGCGTTTGACCATATTATTTCAATAATCAGCATCCCTTAAAACCAAAATGAAAGAAAACCAAGAAATAACTACTTTGTAAAGATTGAACATCATTATTTAGGCTTACATTGTAATATCTTAATACAACATAGCACTGATCGGTAACAGGGAAGTCTCAAATAAAACTTCTGTATTCTGGATATGCAAATATATATACATTTGTTGTACATCCACTAAAAAAAAAGAACAGTTCAAGGCCACCAACAGGCACAGATAAATTTGTTAGTTATTTACAGAGGGTTAGAGAATGTATGCATGGGAATTTCATCGCCGGGATAAATTCGTTATACAGTCAGTTACAGGGGGGATACGGGAATATATGGAGTGCCTGAAAAAAAATGTTTTTCTTTTGTCCATTGTGTTTTCTGTCCTTCTTCGATTTATGCCTGTACCAAGTCAGGGTCATTACGGTTTTCCCAGTTTTCCGGTTGTTGACTGATTTTGTCTGTTTATATACTTATGAGTTTTGACTTTCCCTTTGTAAGATTGTTCGGAGTTCGGTAATTTTGTTATTACCCTTATTTTCTAATTACTCCTTTGGTATCTTCAAACTCTTCCTAATATGGAATATCTGTATTTTTCTTAACAGGTCAACATTGTATGGTTCATTGAGCATCCAACATGTATATGCATCACCGAACTTCCACTAGCAGAATTAACAGTTACACTGCTGATACTTTGGTGAACAATATAATTTTGTTCTAACAAGAGAGAATTGGGAAAAGAGTCATGGATCCAAACGATACGGACAGAAAGGACAATGATGTCTCTGACACTGGTATAGAGCCCGAAAGAAAAAAGGACGGCATACATGTTCATGAAAATGTAGCATGTTCAATATCGACATCAGGCCAATTAGCAGTATCAGCAATCACTTCATCGATTACTGCACAATCAGTGACTGATATGAAAGTAACAGCAGGAAACGTACTAGTTAGTCAGGCTAAACCTGATAATATGAATATCAGAGCCAAAAATATAGGTATGTTAATTTACTCTTATTCAACTTACTGTTAGTGTTCAAGAGTAATATACAAAAGTCATGTCTGCTTACAAAATAGATTTACTGTATTTTGTCCATAAAACACAGACATTGTAAATACAGAAGATACAGTGAGATTTTTATCTAAAATACTATCCTTTTTTTATTTGCCCCTTCGGTATTCTCCACCATTTATTTATTAAAATCTATTTAAACACAAAATTAGAAAAGTTGAGTATACGTATAAAATTGAATAAAGAAACAAACAAAAAGGCACAATGTTCTGGCATTTTGGCAAAGGGAGGTTCCGTATAAAAACAGTATATCAAAGAATAAGTGTTAAAGGTGACAGGAAGTGAATTTTGTCTAAATTACAACTAAATGATAAAACGTTTGCAAAAATGTATATATATTTTAGAAAAGGTCACAGAATGTTTTTTTTTATCAAAAAATGTCACGTCCTACCCTTATAAAATCGATATTGAAAATAAATTAATATTACCAGCGCAATTTACTAACACAGTTATCTACCTTTAAGTAATACGTCACATGTGCTCATTCAGTTGATGTAAACACGCTGCGAACTACCCGAGCGTCTTACAGTCGGAGCGTACATTTTCTTTTATATTTAGTATTGTGTAATGTGTCGCATATAAATGTAAAACTATCTCAGGCCAAGGGATAGGAATGTTTGAATATCCTAAAGATGACAAACGCCACAAGTTATGTACAATAAGGCCTTTAAGGGTAAAAAGGAAGGATTTCGTTCAATCGAATAGCTCTACTCAGTAGGCTTTGTGCAAAGCACTTTATAAATGAACAGTTTGTGGTAAATCCCTTATTTGTCGCTTCCATCGGGTATACAATGAAGAAATTAGTTGTAAAGCCTGACGCTGAACCGATTTTTTCTCTCGAAATTTGCCGACAAAGAAGTCAGTGCGGAAGAAAGTGGAAAGAGAAAAGTTTGTCATCAATCTCAAGCTGCAGCAAAATGAATACAAAAAGAGGTAATTTAATTCAACTTTGTGTTTCTATTTTATTTTGTTTTACGTGTTGTGAAAAAAACAAGATTTTTTTGATATCCTAATATAAATATAAGTTGGTCGTATCATTTTATAAGATAACCACGTTTTGGTTTTCGCACAGGTTGTGAAGATGTTTCATGTCAACCCCCTAGAGTTTACTAATTAATCCTAATAACCAATAATTTTAGTAGTTCATAGGATTAACATCTACAACTTGTCAATACGTAACAATGTTTATTGGTATTTGTCATCCTTGACACTTTTATTTTTATCATTTTGGTTTTTGTTAGTTTACATCTTTTTATTTTGTTTTGGGTGTGTGTGTGTTTTCTTTTTTTAGGGGGAGGATGGGTCAATTCAGTTTTACAGTAATAAAATTATTTTTTTCCTATTGATTGTGTACAACAGAAACAAAATGTACACTTTCAAAAAAAAAATCTTAACAATTTAATCCATTATCTAGTAAATTAATATCAAAACACGATTTTTGATAACATAATTATTTTGAACAAATAGTAAAATTTATTATTATAATTTTTACCATGAAATTGATTTAATACTAAAAAAAATTTGCATAGACATAATTTACAATTGCATTTAATCATTTGTTCCCTTTTTCTCTCTTTTAAGAATTTGACAACAATATTGGATAAGTCTGATGATGTTGAACCAAACTACACAGATGTCAGTACATGTATTCAGGAGGCTGAAAAGGAAACATGTGAAGTGCAGCGAGATGGACTAGTGACATCTATTGGAATGCCAGAAGATACAATGCTTATATACAAACAAAAAACACAGCAATTGTCTGAAATCTTTTGTGTGTGTATATGTATGCGGCAATATAAATGATATACTTCAGTTTTTACAACCAGTTGCTTGCCATGGGATGGTTCTCTCCGGCTTCTCCCACCACTAAAGCTGGTCGCCATGATATAGCTGAAATATTGCTGAAAGTGGCGTTAAAGCACCAAATATCATTATCAGTTTTTACTTCAATAATAACCAAGATATTAAGTGAAACATTAATATATTAAACAATTCATTTAAAGTAAATGTTCGCAATATACAAAATGTATATGTACAAAAATGTTTATAGATATAACATGTTTTTTTTCCAGTATCTCCATCTTTTCCTTATATCATTTCAGGCGAGTGCTTGAGTGATTGTTGTTTAATGCCAACTCAGCAATATGTTAGCTATATCATGGCGAGAACAAGTTAATTTTCAATGAAATGACGATGAGGCCCGCTTTGTACTAGACCAACACACTTAATTGGATTTTTCTAGTGCTAGCTCACTGAAAGAACATTCCACGTATAGACATGTCACCTCACTTGGACACATTATCCTGATTCTGAGACAACCAGTCCTTTCTCCTTTTCCTTAATGCTGTGTGTTTGGCAGAGAAGCAACAAATACCAATTTTATAGTCTTTGGTTTGATCAGATTGGGTCTCGAACCCACGATCTACTACACCTGAAGTGTCAAATGCTGCAACACAAAATACAGGACATTATCAATATTTCTCATCTGAACATGAAGAATGTTTTGAGGTGGACACAAATGAGGATGATGAAACTGATCCAGACTGGACTCCATCAACAGAAAAATGTGTAGATAATGCATCACCAGCCATATCTCTAGATTTCAGAGAGAATAAAGAATAATAATAGTCTTTTAATTGTTTTTTAAATTTGGATTTACCACTGGTTTCTTATTGCTTTAATTACACAAGAAGACAACACTTTACGGTTTCTGTTTCCTAACGAGTGGTAAATCCATCGAACAAATCTTCTATAGGCAATATATCTGTATACTCTGAAATATTAAAAATAACTACATTTTGAATAGGAAAATTTAGATACATAAAAACAAATTATGAATGTTTATGACGAGTAGGGACTGTGGAAATATTTTCTTGCTTGTGATGATAACATGTATTTGTTTAGGCCATATTATTTGTACATTTGAAGACAGCACTAAAAATAAAATTTGCATTTTTCAAGTCCCTCCAATTGTTGGAAAAATAGTCTTGATCAAAATAAAACAATTAAGTGTGTATCTCCTAACGCCATTTACTAATTCACATATACCAAACTAAGGTCGAATGGACCTGAATTCAAAATACTTCACCAAATGCAAGGATCTATGCAATAGATGAAAAAGTGGATTTGGTTCAAAACTAGATAAAGTTCTACACAAACATCGTATTTCTTAAGCTTAAAAAATCTATTCCACATTAATCACTTAATTCATTTATACTCTGAAATATTACATGTAACTACATGTAGGATATGAAGGGTGTGACCTTTTACCCAAATACACCCAAATATACCCAAATACACCATAACATCGTATTGATTGTATTAGTTAAAGGTTCTATATGAATTATTTTTCATAAAAAAATTCAAATTTCATAAATTTGTCACAAGAGTAATGAAAATGATCAATTTTATAACTATTAAAAACATCGACACACCAACATGGCCGCTTCCAACTTGTCATGTAACATATTTTTAATTTTTCTTTTCCGGAAATTTTGTCTATTCCCGTGATCGGACTTGTTATTTACGTAATGCAAAAAACGTGTTTTATGTTTTGTGGCAAGTAGCCCAGCGCTATATTATTTCATTTTGGAAACCTTTGGAACACAATGGAATCTAACTCTACTGCCCTAGCCTTATGAAGAAGAAGATGCAGCAGTTTAACCGTTTATTATTGACAAATATGTATGATGATGATGGTTAGATCTGAAAGTACAAAATGCCAAAACTCAGTTTTACAACAATGTCAATTAAATTCAAAAATCAAGTACACATTGCATGTTATATTAAAAATCCCAAATAATACTTGAGCGTTGACTGAAATTAGTGCATTTTACAAAATGCATATCAATATTACCCAATAATCAGTTTAATACAATGTTTCCAATACCATAAACCAGGTCCAAAAAATGTAACAACTCTGTGCGAGTAAGTGTAGGTTTCACTCTGCAGCACTGTATTACTCAAAGTGCATTACGACTGTGTAGCACTGTATAGGAAACAAGAACTATCTTTTAAAAAAAAGATTTACAACGAAGCACAAATGTTATTTTCTTCTACGAACAGTATTTCACTGAAATAACCTAAGCATATTGGTTTTATAGGATATGATAAGACATGTAAAACCTTGCATCCTACTTAATGTACAAGGAATCGTGAATAAATAGTAACAGCGTCCATCTTGGCCCGATGACGGGACTGCCAGACAAAATTTTTAAAGGGGATCACCAAAGGATTATTTTAGCAAAGCTTGAATCCAATTGGCCCAGTAGTTTAAGAGGAAAAAAATTCGTTCGCTGTGACCACACTTTAACGGGTGGGTACGGGTACATATTTAAGATTTTTCAGAAGGGAATACCATTTTCTGTTTTATTTTGATATAAACTTCATAAAGAAATCGAAAAAACGTTTGTGTTAAAACAAAACTATTTTGGGACAGAAATACATTCTTAGCAAGAGCATGATAACTATTAGATTCCAGTGTGTAACATATCTTTAAAAAGGAGTCATTCGAAAAGTTTGCGTGAAAATTAATATTGCTGAAAAACAAAACAATTGAAAGTATGCCACAGTCCTTTGGTAAAAACTAATTGGAAAAGCATGGGTCAAGAAACGTTTAGAGATACCACAGGCGCAACCAGAAGTCATTAATGGAAGAACAGACAATGTAATCAAATGTAAAGAAACAAAAGAATAATCAATGTCCACGAAACTAGATTAAAGTTATAACCGTAATGGTAAGAGGTTCATCCTCCACTAGTAACATCTATAGTGTTACTGATGCTAATAATCCGGGTATAAGTGATGAAAAACAAGGAAAGAAGGACCGGATAGTGACTACAAAAACGGAACATATCCGTGTTCATCTATGAACAAAATATCCAGTAAAGGTTAACTAAGTTATGATGGCGACCGCAAAACTTTCAAATAAGGGTAATAACAAAATTACCGAATTCCGAACAATCTTAAAAAGTATATAAACAGACAAGATCAGTCAACAACCGGAAAACTGTGAAAACGTAATGACCCTGACTTGGTACAGGCATTTCTAAAGAAATGGTGGGTTGAATCAGATTTTAAAGCGCTAAACCTCCCGCTTTCATTACGGCTCAAAGGTTCCGGCTGTCATTATAACAGTATTTATAACAATACTAGAACAAAATAGGTAAAGTAGTTGTCAAAGCAGTACCAAATTCAGTGAAGTAAATGTCAAAAACAATTTTACGTCACACATTGATAAAAAATATTTTTGACATTTTTGTTGACTTCCCTATCTTTATACATTTTCACTATATGAAAATGCATCGTTTATTATCGTCTCTGCAGAGACGGAATATATTTCGACAAGATCTTGGTATCGGATTATAATCTTTTTAAGAGATCGAATAAGGCGAACCTTTTAATAGCCTGGTCCAGTAGCCTGTTTCTCAGATGAAGATGACGTTTCAGGAAAACAGAATAATTGCTACTGGCCCTTGCATAGCGAATCAATTGCGAAACACCATATGCAGGAGAAGCTGGTATATTGCTGCACATATTTGGGAAATTTATGATTTTAAAATTGAAGTCGTCCCGTTTATCATAAATTTTAGTACCGAGTTGACCACTGTCGTCAAATTCGAGGTATAGGTCCAAAAATGATGCGGACGAAGCTGTGTCTGTGATCTCTTTAACTTCCAGCTATGTAGGATATATCAATGGAAGAAATTCTGCAAATCTAGAATTATTGATAGATAAAACGTCATCAATATACCTGTATGTGAAATTAAAGGCTCTAGCCTCATGAATCTTCTTATCTTTTACAAGCTTTTGAAGAAACTCCGACTCATATGAGTGTAAAAATAAATCGGCTAGAAGAGGGGCACAATTCGTACCCATTGATATGCCGACGACCTGCTGAAACAGTGTCCCTCCAAAGGAGACAAATATGTTATCGATAAGGAACTCCAGCATACTGATCACTTGTTCCTTGGAGTAGCATGTTTTACCTTTTTGAATTTTGTTTGAAAAATATGTGGAATTGTAGCCTAACACAACAAATTTTGAGCCATAGTTTCTATGACTGAAAGCTTTGTGAATTGTTTCTTTTAAGCGGGTTTTTAATTTGTCATGCGGTAGGGTGGTATATAGAGTTGAAAAATCAATAGTTTTGATGGAGGATACCTGAGAGAAAGATCTTGATTTAAGGTTATCCAAAAGATCTTTAGAGTTTTTCAAAATCCACATGTGATTTATGCCACTACGCGAGTAAACAGTTTCACAATATTTCTGTTGTCCCTCTTTTACTGCAGACATAATCTTTGTCAGGTGAATAGACAATTCTTTCGTCGAACAAGTTGATGATCCCGCTATGTACCTTTCTTTGTATGATGTCTTATGGAGTTTAGGTATCCAATATAAATAGGGTAAATCCTCAGACTCTTTACCAGAGGGAATGCTTAAAGAGGCCATGACTGATCTGTGGTTAGCTAGGATTTCATCTTTGTCGAACGAAGTTGGTGTGTATGTGGTATTACTAGAGGTGTTGCTATTTATGTCTAATTCCTTGATTAAGCATTCGAAGTAATATGATTTACATACAAACACGATATTGTTGGAAGCCTTTTCCGCAGGAACGATAACATATTTGTCATGAAGAGAGGAAAGACACTTAACAGCTTCTTGGTCTTTAAATACAGACTTAGGTAGACTATTAACACAATTTTTGAGTTTGTGAATCCGACCTTGTTCTAAAGACCTAATTGTTCTAACCCAGTCTGACAAGGACTCTAACTCAGGATCTTGGTCTACTTCTCCCAAAGTGATGACTACAGCTTTGGTACTAGGAACCCTTAATCCAGTCGTTTCCTTTTATCAACAACTCTCTACTCAAAATTCTATTTATATTACAGATATGATAATTAATGCCAGCAACCTTGTAATCAATACTGGAAATGACAGTAATGGCGACGAATGTAAGTATAGATATATAATATACCTATATCCTGTTAATTGTCTCTAAATATAAAACAACACGCCGACACGATATAACTGAAACACGGTTGCAAGTGCCGTTCTCTCATTATTACGGCGTTTTAACCCCGCTGAACTAGTGGTGGAAGAATATAGAAATATAGATTCTCCTTAAATTAAAAATTGTAACCACAAGCCGTAAGGCGAGTGCTTAAAATATTAAATTTAACTCTCGAGAGTGGAGAAATATCGTAACCCACATGGGCTACTGAAGGAGAATTTGTTTCTCCCATTATTTAACACGAACTTTATTTCAAAATCCGTTTCAATTACCGATTTGACAACATGCGGGGAAAGGCACGAGACATTTTAATCATCTAGAGGATTACAGATTTTTCCACCACTGGTTCAGCGGGGTTAAAACGCCGTAATAATGGGATAATCCATATTTAATCACCATAACCCATAACCATCTAAATATAAAACATCTTTCTATGAGGCCTAAGAACAGGCAATACGTTAGGCTCCTCGCATATTTCTCACCTGTTCTACTTATCCTGCGTCATCATATATTTATCAGAAATGAGACAAAGCTTTAAATATCAACAGAAAAAAGAGCTAACTCAACAACTGGCGTGATGTCACAAGAATAGTACTTGCATCTGTATGTATTGCCGTTGGAGATCCAGCGATTACGGTGGAAGGATTCGACCCTATTAATTAGTTTAACTCCGTCATCTTTTATGCCTGTCCGAAGTCATGATCTTGTGTTCGGTGAATTAAGATAACAGGGAATGGTTCGTTTATTGATATTGTTGGAGTCGTTGACCATCAGTTTAAGCGTTCGTTTCATAAGGTGGCTTATATTGAGTTCATGAAAAGTGGTATGCTGTCAACCACATTACACGTTTTAAAGGTAATGTATTTTTGATACTCAAATAGCATAGCTGTGTGATAAGCAGACATAGAGGGATTACTATATGATACTTAAAAGCTGATGAAATAATGAAGTTCATTTTGTCACAAACTGATTGGTTGGTTGTGTTTAACCGTCAATAAGCAAGTTGTGAGTTCGAATCCCGTTCATGACGAGGTGTGCTCGATACAACATTATTTGATGCATTTGTCAGTAATCGGTGGTTTTCTCCGGGTTTCCTCCACCTATAAAACTGCCTGCACGATATAACTGATATATTATTGAAAGTGGTGTTAAATACCATAAACCAACCAACCTAATTGCCAATACCATCAAAGTAAATGTTTTATTTTTTTAATTAAAAATGTATCTTACTTACAGATACTGACGACTTAAAAGACCTGTTTGTAGAAACAAGTACTTATCATGAAGCAAAAGAAATACTGGAAAAAACCCACATTGTAGTCATATCTGGATCTGTAGGGCAAGGTAAAACATTTCTAGCTAACAGACTGGTACATGATAAACGCTTAGAAGGTTATAAACCCAAAACAATCGAGTTATGCTCGGAGTGGAAAGATCGCATTTGTCGAAAAGAAAAACAAGTAATTTTACTGGACGATATCTTTACAAAGACATTTTGTTGTGGAAAGAGAGAACAAGACGCAAAACGACTCCTCTGCAAAATCCGGTCATTCCTAGATGAAGATTCAGATCCAGACACAAGCATATTTATTATCTTAACGGCAAGGCCTGATGTTCTACAGCCGTTGCGAAGACAGATATCTATAGGAATACTCCATAAATGCAAATATGAAGTTTCATTGAATGATACATTGTCATTTCAAGAGAAGATGCAAATGTACTGCAGACACAAAGAAAGATCTGCATTTGGTGATAAAAGACAAAATGAAACTTTAGAGAAAACTATATGTAACTGTGATTGTCCATGTTTTCCAATTTGCGTAAAATATTATTTTCAGAAGGAAAGTTACTATCGAAAAGGATTAGAGTTCTTCGAGAATCCCATTCAAATTATTCAAGACGATATTGACCAGTTGTATCAAGATGACCGTGAAGTATTCGAGTATTTGACATTACTGTGTTTGCACAATGGTGAAATGGACGAATCAACGAATGTTGATAAGGAACTTTCTTATATATTCGAACATTTCGAATGTTTAACAAAGCAAAAGGTAGGACAAATGCAATCAACGATTGCTCGAATTTCATCTGTATACATACAACAAAAAAACAGGAAAGTGAAATTTCAGCATAATTCAATTTTTCAAGCAGTCTGTATGTCTTTCAGTAGTAGACTTCCGGATAAATCTCTACTCTATCTTCCATTTGAGTTTATCTGTAACAGAGTCAGGATCAAACCACCTACAGAGTCAGTTCCAACAGAAGAAGAATATCTTAATTTACCAAAGCAATGTTTTTCTTTTCTAGTAAAACGATTCTTTATTGAAATCGAAAATAACAATATTCAACATGTGTGCCGCCATCAAGCATTTTCGTCAGATACATTTCTGTGCGATTTTATAACAGAACTTGGGAAACTTAAAGGTACAGAATTCGACCGATATGTACGAATACTACAATCAACAGAACGCGACAACAACAGTTGTGGATCTCTTTGGAACGGCTGCCTTCTTTATTGGACTGCCGTACTGTCTGATAAAAAAGTATGTTCAAGGATATTACGAAATCAATTTTATGATTCAATTAAGGATGTGGATCCTTTTTTCGTAAGCACGCAAGCGTCGGCTACGTTGGTGGAAGGGGCATGGCGGCGATTTGACATTGACCTAATGAAATGTTTAATAAATCTAGGTGGAAATGTTAATAGCTCAATAAACCTGGATAGACGAATGCAGGTTTATAATTGTGATTATTGTACCACACAAGATCCCAAGGGTATAACTGTATTACAGGCATCGGTGTTCGGCGATGAAGAAGTAAACTGTGAAGCAGTGAACTTTCTGTTGGAGAAGAGAGCCAGATTTAGAGAGGATGTATCTCCTTATAGACCACTTACTCATGCGATTCGGAACAAAAACGACGAATTATTCGATCTCCTTTTGACATCTAAGTGTGATTTAAATTCCGTAGATTTAGACGGAAACTCTCCTCTATGGTATGCGGTGGAAACCGACAATATCCTAATAGCGAGGAAGATAATAGAATCTAAAACCACAAAGACGGATGTAAAAGACGTATTGTTCCTAACAACAAGCATACCCATGACTAAATTACTTGTTGACTTTTATAAAATAGATTGTTCAGCAATAATAAACCAACATGGAAGGAATCCGCTACACACAACTATTTCTGCTGAGCTTGTGAATTATTTTTGCACTAATGGTTGCAAAATAAATCAAGAAGATGAGTTAGGCAGAACACCATTATTTTATGCATGCTCACAGGATGTTGCAAAAGCCTTCCTTGAGAATAAGGCTGATGTCCGTCATATCGACCATGAAATGAAAAATGTGTTCCATATCTTACACGATATAGATGTTATAAGTAGCATAGTACAAATAATGAGTCAAGATACAAAACGTGAACTATTAAATGCAAAAGATATATTTGGGAGAATGCCTTTATTTTACGGAAATCCAACTACACACGACACGAAGTTAGAGTTTCTACTAGAGAATGGTGCTACCGTAAATATGGTAAACACAATAGATGCTCAACAAGATGAACATGCTGATCCAAATAAAGGTAGATTGAAAATTGGACACTGGATTTATACTGAACATTTTCAAGGACGGGACGATTCATCAGAAGGGCAAGCATTTACACCAGTTTCATGGAAGCCAACATTTTCACTTTCAACCATTCATCAAATTTATATTCACAATTGGATCGCATTTGCTAAGGAGACTTTGTTTGTCCCTAGGCGGTTTGACTTATTACCAACATGTAGTAGTAATGTATCGTTAGTGGTACATTCACATTCAGAATACGAACACAGTATTGATTCCAGTATTTGTCATTTGCCAAAAGAGAAAGAGGAGCACTCAGCCAACATGAATGGCCATTCCTGTCAGGGTGATACAAGTGGTTGCCCCTTGGACATTTATCGTGTTCTTACCAACAAATTCAATGTAAAATGCTTAGATATTTTACATAAATTTGATTTTCAATGGGAAAGTCAAAATGGCGTCGGAGAAAATATCCTCCATTACCTGCTTCTTCCACAGGAAAATATTCCGAACGTGAAAGATCTGATTGTTAAATTAATTTCACATAATAGTCAATCTTTAACATTTACAAATGCCAAGAACAAAGATGGAAACACACCACTTCACATTGCGTGTTCATGTCGTCAAAAGAACAAATTGAAAAAAACAGACAGAATTGAAATTGTGGAAGCACTGCTGCAAAACGGGGCAGATGTGGATGTAAAAAACAACTGTAACGAAAGCCCATTACATTGTTCACTAGCATGTATATGTAGAACTAGCAAAATAGTCAAATTAATTATCGAAAAAATGACCGACATTAGCGCTGTTAGCAAGGATGGATGGACACCACTGGCGACGCTACTATCTATTCAGGAATATGATGAAAGTTTTATCGCAGATTCAAAACTAATTGTAGATCTCCTGTTTGAAAAGGGGGCATCATTCGATCAAATAGTTTCACCAATCATCCCAACATATGCCAATGGACTGTTGCTTGACTTGATCATTAAGGAAAATCCCAGACCAGAATCTTTCTACGAACTAATGGCAAACTTGGTGGATTTATGTGTCGACTCACAAGAGGTAACGAATGCGTGGGTTATCGTGTCGATGATTTCAAATCACACGAAAATAACTTTTAATACTTTTTGTAGCAAAATAGTCGAGAATGAGTCAAAAGAAAATCTTGTAATTAGAAAACAGAAAATCTTGAAACGATGTATGCGAGAATTGAAAACTATCACACTTGTTCTTTATGTGGTAGATTTTCTTTTTCTGGAAAATGATGATATCAATAAAACCGATAAAAATGGGAATACCTTCCTTATCAATGCTGTTAGAAGTTGTGGAAATATTTTCCATGGTATTTGCAAATTAATTGGCACTTTCATTCAAAAAGGCGCAGATATTAACATATTAAACAACGAGGAGAAAGGACTCTGCTATTATTTAATAAAATCTCATGGCAGCGATCACGACGTGGGCAATTGTCTTCAAATACTACATAAAAAAGGACTCGTATTAAATGACAACAAAATATTGATATGGGCAGCCCAGGCAAACACTCTTCGCACAAATGTCATTCACGATTTGCCAGACACCATTAATCCAGATCAAAAAGACGAGTTAGGAACCGCTTTCCATCATCTTATTCAATCATATGCACGTGGTAGTGATATGTGCGCAATATCCGTTTTAGAGCTTGTACACCATGGCGTCGTGATCAATGCCAAAAACAGAGATGGCGAAACACCTCTCCATTTAGCGCTAAGACTGAATATCCGTAATTATGTTTACACTGAACTGTTGTGTCATTACGCTGACGTCAATGTAACTAATGACGACGGTTTGACGCCTCTACATTATATTTTACTACATCTTGACGTGCGTCAATTATCAACATTCCGTGAATTCATGAAATTTTCCGGTGATCTGACTGTAATTGACAAAATGGGACGAAATATCCTATACCATACAGTGTCATTTATGAAACCAGACACTGTTGCAATTCTCTCGGTTATATTGCGGAAGGAGGTATGTGACGTCAATAAAAAATATGACGATGGCAACAGGGTTTTACACACCGCTTGCACAATTAAATGTATTCATGAACAAATTGCAACTGATACTGACGACGATTGCGCAGATGACGTCTGGTGTACGTCATTACGTGTTCAAGTTTTACGTTTATTAATAAACTTCAAAGCTAACATCAACGTCCAAGACTCACTAGGAAGATCAGTCTTACATATTCTTGTTCAGCAGTACATCAAATGCGAAAAGCAACGGATGAGGCCATGTTTACAGCAAATGCATAGCATTATTGCTATGATAGCTTTACTTGTCGCTAGAGGAATAGACAGAGCAATGCAAGATCAAGACGGCAAAACGGCTATTAACTATTTGCAAGACTCAAACGTACAAGATCTAGGGGATTTCATTAATGGTTCAAAATCTGCTGAATGGATGAATGACAATACAGTTAAACAGGTTCTTTCTACAAGAAGTATGAAATAAGAACTTTATTACTTTGACAAAATATCATTATAAGCGTAATACCTTTTTGGTACATGGTGAGGTGAGAAAAAAACAAAGAACAGGACAAATTTAACTATTCCATTTACCTATTAGCGAGAGAGAGAAAGAGGATGGGACAAATGGGGGGAGGGTGCTATATCTGACCAGAAAATAGTTTTGATCTGAAAGATGCAAAAATAATGTTTCTTTGCATTTGAAGATTTATCCGATTTATTATAAAAAAGTAGTGTTCCGATTTGAGATTGAACATGAAGCAAAAATGTGGCGTGTTGGAAAAAAAACCGGCCCCATAAACGTTGATGTTTAGCTTAAAGGTGATATATATAATAATAATAAATTCACTCTGTGCCATGTGAAAAATGAAAGTATTATTGGTATTGAACGTTTAAGTGTGCACGTTTGATGGTGTTTAGCGCCACTTTCAACAATAGTTCAGTTATATCATGGCGGTCAGTTTTATTGGTGGAGGAAAACGGAGGACCCAGAGAAAACCACTGACCTGTTGCAAGTCACTGACAAAGTTTATTACATAACGTTGTACACGTCACCCTGATCGAGATTCGAACTCGCAACGTCAGTGGAGATAGGCACTGATTGCATAGGTAGTTGTAAATCCAACTACCATACGATCATAGCCACGACGGCACGTAGAACATGTACAAACTATTCCAGAACGAAGAAAACATAAAACGTTAGAGAAAACCGAATGGTCAATCGATAATGGACAGGCCAGAGACATTGGCAATATTGGGTATGCAAGACACAGGAGGAAGACAATTAAGTAGCACACAAGACAGAAAAGGAAAAAGATGTACAACACGAACTCTACCTAAAAAAAAAAGCCCCACACAAACCAAAAAAAGAAAAGAAATGGTGGTGAACCCAGGTGCGCGAGAAGGGTAAGCAGTTCCTGTTTCTTATAAGACACCAACCGAGTTGGTGGAGATATGGAGATGTATACCTAATACACATTTACATGATATATATTGTCAGTTATTTGTCAGATGAGGATACTAGTACTTTTCTCTGGTTTTATATTTTGCTAAACAAAAACTTATCATCACGATATACACGAAATACTACACAACGGCCACATGTATACATCTACCATATTTTTTTAGTTCTGTTACAATTTGAACCGTATTGAAAAACACATTTTAATATTGTATGCAATAACAAATTCGAAATTTTAGTGACGAAAAACTTGAAGATATCAGAAGCCGTAATTCGAAGGACAGACAATGCAATGGCCAACAGAAAAAGGACAAATGGACAAAAGGAAAAACAATAGTCGATAAAGCATCGTACAGAAAACTAAAGATTTTGCAACACGAACACCACTACAACGGGGGTGAACTGAGGTGCTACAGAAGTGTAAATAGTTTCTGCTCCAGTAGTGGTGCCCATCATTTATGTTAATCGTATTAAATATCCAGTGATAAATTATGACCGTGCAAAGGGGGTTACGAGTTAAAATGCCACTCTCAACAATATTTCAGTTATATCGTGGCGGTCAATTTTATTTGTGGGGGAAACCAGAGTATCTAGAGAAAACCACCGACAAACGTTATCACATAATGTTATATCGAGTACACCTCGTAAAGGACGGAAGTGTTATACGACATACCTGTTATTTGTGTTACACACATAGTCCGTAAGGGATTACCAAGTGATGTTGACGACAAAAAACGTTGTAAGTGATGACTGCAAATGAACTAGAAACCATTGGTTCAGTAGCTTCCTTAAAGCAGCAACCCTCAATCACGGGAGACATGAACCCACATAAATACGTAGATATCAAATGTACTGCACACGATGCGTTTCCTGAATAACTTTCATCAGGTAGCTCAAAATAGAAAGACTGGAAAGACAAATAATTTAAAGATTTTAGAGCAATAAAACTCGTAACTTATGCTTGAGGGAGGAGAAAAGTTTGAAGATACCAAAGCCTTAGTTTTATTAATAATTACATTATTTAGGAAGTGTAAATTTCAGTAATAAATATATCTAATAAACCGTGGCAGTGCCGAAGCACTGACTACTGGGCGGATGCTACACTCTTAGACTGATATTCCACCAGTAGTGGTATCAACACAGTGATAGCAATAAAAACGTAGATATCAAATGTAGTGCACACGACACGTTTCTGGAATAACCTTCATTACACTAGGAAATAGAAAATGCAAATATCCCCGGTAAAATGCAAATATTCCCGGTAAAATGCAAATAATTAAAGATTACCAGTTATATTAGCGTTTACCAGTTAAATTAGCGAATTGTCTTGTTATATTTGCGTTTTACCTTTTAAATTTACATTGTCGTGGCATTTTAGCGTTTTTCCTTTTATATTTGCGTTTTTCCTTTTAAATTTGCATTGTCGTGGGATTTTAGCGTTTTCCCTTTTATATTTGCGTTTTTCCTTTTAAATTTGCATTGTCGTGGGATTTTAGCGTTTTTCCTTTTATATTTGCGTTTTTCCTTTTAAATTTGCATTGTCGTGGGATTTTAGCGTTTTTCCTTTTAAATTTGCATTGTCGTGGGATTTTAGTGTTTTTCCTTTTATATTTGCATTTTTCCTTTTAAATTTGCATTGTCGTGGGATTTTAGCGTTTTTCCTTTTATATTTGCGTTTTTCCTTTTAAATTTGCATTGTCTTGGGATTTTAGCGTTTTTCCTTTTATATTTGCATTTTTCCTTTTAAATTTGCATTGTCGTGGGATTTTAGCGTTTTTCCTTTTATATTTGCGTTTTTCCTTTCAAATTTGCATTGTCGTGGGATTTTAGCGTTTTTCCTTTTAAATTTGCATTATCGTGGGATTTTAGCGTTTTACCTTTTTAAATTTGCATTTTACCAGTTAAATCGCACGGTCATCTAAATCACCCGCTGAGTAGAGATTACGTAATACTGTAGTCGTCACTAGCTCATTGAATATGACGATCTATAGTATTATATTATCGTGTATCTATCTATACGTATTTATTTATTTATTTATTTATTATTATTATTATTTATGTTATACTAGTCTGGCCCTTAATAAATTTAGTGTATTCAATACACAATAATCCATCAATTGTTGGTATTTGATTTTCATGTCGTATTTTAACTTAATGCGATGTTTATTAAGAAATGTGACTTTAAATGTATTAAAATATTAGCAAAGTGTGATACACGTACAGAATACGTATACTGTTGTCACTTCACTATTACTTGTTTATCATGCGAGAAATACATTAACCTTGTAATACCTATGCTGAGACTATTTACTAAAAAATGAATTAAGTAGATATTAAACTATCGGTCTCTATTAAGCTATTTATGTCTTGTTTTATAGCACAGGATTGTGTATGTACAGCGTCAAAGTTATTGTGCTTTAAAAGTTCTGATTATTGTAATGAGGCACCTTAATGAACAATAAATATTTTTGTTTATGATATAAAACAAATAATCATAACCCTATGTAAACGCCGTTTACATAACGTACGCGCCCTTGTCCGATCCAACAGAAATATGCAATTTACATGTAAACACTATTTTGTCAGTTAATTAGATTGAACAATAAATACAGGATTTTTTTTTCTTCAAATGTTTATATAATTCCCTGATAAATATAAGAACAATCTATAATAGTATTATATTATTGTTTATTTATTTGTACCATTCTGGATGATAATAACTTTAGCTATTCAATACACAATAATCCATCAATCGTTGTGTATTTTACAGTAGTTATGTATATTTTATTTCTTGATTTTGTTTTTCAGGATCTAGAACTATGCACTCATATTTATTTCAATTTGATGTTGATTTAAATGTAAACGTTTAATATTTTCACGGAGATTCAACATTATAATTTATGTTTATTTATTTTACAGGCGATTGATGCATTTTAGTGGCCTTACCGTTCATCATTACGAACATATTGTTATATGGTAAATTACTTCAAGCCTTACAAATCGGGTAGTCTATTGTGCGACATTATATCCAACTTAATCACGATTCGCTTCGATAACTCTATAATTTTTTTATATAAAAAAAATATGTATATGGATATTTTTTTTAAATAATCGCTAATACAGTGTTAAACATAGATTTGTATGCATCTGAAAGCAAAGCTCGGAGCTAAGAAATTATTCATATGAATATTTTACGTTAAGTTTAACGTTTAAAAAAATGAAATTCACTTCTGTAAACATCTGTTTTATAGGCCTTGTATTAAAATATGTGTTGAAATAGTGCAAAACAATTGAATTTTCTATAATTCAGAGAGAGAACACATTTGTTGTCCCCACAAGAGTTACATGCCTAGAGGCCTTTTCCTCACCTGTTGTGTTTACTGCTAAAGTGTATATTGTATTGGAGTGAGCTGTAAGTAATGAATTTATACCAAAGTAATAAAATTTTATGATTTCGTGTATCCCTCAAGGCCAAGTTATAGTTAGAGTATATTAAGTGAAATTTTAATGGTTAAGAAGGGGCGGAGCGAGCTGCAACAGCTGCATTAAAAATGAAACGCGTGTGCGCGAAGCCGAAGAATTTTTTTTAATTGAAGTGCCTGACAACGTAAGGAAAATTGTGATCGTAAAAGCACAGGTACATGGGGTCATGACCTACATTACCCCCCCTTTTTTTTCTTTTTTTTTTCCATACACTTCTCAACATAATTTTGGTATCAAATAATCATAAATCTACTATTTCTCTCTCTATATTGATTTATAGAGATTTATGATTATTTGATACCAAAATTACGTTGTCGGGCTCTTCAATTTTAAAAATTCCTTCGGCTTCGCGCACATGCGTTTCATTTTTAATGCAACTGGGCCCGTATTCATAAAGCCACTTAAGTTAAGATTTTCCTAAGGAAACTCCGCCCATTTTACTTGAGTGGTATTCATAAAACTTCTTATTTTAAGTATTTCCTAAGAATAACCTTAAGTTAAGGAAACTCCGCCCATCATACTTAAGTGGTATTCATAAACATCCTTAAACTAAGAAAACACTTAAGATTTCCCTTAGCTTTAAGGTAGATGGGTAGGTTCCTTAAGTTTTCTTGAATTGCTATTTTATATTGATTGTGAGTTATGAAAGTGATATTGTATGAATAAAAAGATAACAACAAACTATATTAGCAATATTTCATAGGCATTCGAGTTTATCATCAAATCCATATCATATCTTACATGTACATAAAATTCACCGTCAAGGTCATTTTCCGGATGAGTAAATATTTTTACAACTGTACCATTTGATGGCACGTGCTTTGCGGGTATATGAATAGGTATAATTAAAGCATATTAGTATTGCATTATTACCAATACAAACATGTTCCATGTCGGACGTTTTCGGTTGTTTCATGCTGGGAGAAGAGCTTTACGTAGAGAGCGAGTATTCAGAGATCATACAAAACCTCTTGATATCTACGATGACTTCGAGTTAATAGACAAATACAGATTTGACCGACAGTCTATTATGATGATATGTGATATGTTACAGGATGACTTAGAAAGCAGTACATTTAGGAATCGAGCCTATTTTTTTTTTATGTTTTATTTACATGATATTTCCATACAGTCATTAAAATTAGTTTCGTATATAACTGTTAAACGTAAAATCCTCCAAATAGATGAGGGAGGTGCATCCAAACTCAAAAGTGGGAAGTTGAGGAACATTATGATTGTGTCCCTGTTAAACATACATGTACCTAAATTTTAAAGAAATATAATTGTTGACGAAAATTTTGCTCTTAAAACGTCCTTTCTTTTCTCGTATTCCTCCATTAGTATCATCTTCTCTCAATCGGTCCAGTTTGGCTTTCTCTTGGACATGTTTAATAGTTAAAAGATTTTGATACGACTACAGTTTTATTTATATATGTATGTATGTATTGAAGTGGTCAAGCAATGCACGTGAAAGTTAGAGTATATTAAGTGAAATTTTATTGGTTAAGAAGGGGGTCGCATCGCTTCGCTCGCTCCGCCTTCTTAACCATTAAAATTTCGCTTAATATACTCTAACTATAACAAAATATCAAAGAATGGTGTCCTTCCTAATTGAGAGGAATTAAGGGGTCCCATTAAGGGTGAATTATCAGGGTAATCACATGTTAATAAAGGTAAATTTGATTCTCTTTTTTGCCTTTTCTACATAAATGGAATTACATAAAATACGAAAACAAATTAATGAATATGTATTATTAAACTCTAAAACTATAAAATTACACATGAAATATGAAAATATAATACTGAATATTTATTATTAATTTTACACCAATATAAACACACATCAAATATGAAAACATAATAATTAATATTTATATTAAACATTAATACTACAGAGTTCGCGAAATTGCATATGGGTTTGGTGGTCCTAGTGAAAAAAAATGTCAGTCCTCACTACAGCCAGCATGGATTACGCCAAATCCGCGCGGTTTCGCGGACAATCGCGGCGTGGAAATTGACTAATTAGCATCGGGAAGTCCGCGATCGTCTCGCGGCTGAACGCGGCAGTCAAATTGTCCATCAGGACATTCGCGGACAACACGTTATTAGCGCGGCAAGCGAGGAAAGTAACCACATAACACTAGTTTTGTTGCAGTCATACAGAAACGATCTTTGTTTATTATTATTATTTACTTTTATTTGTTTTCTTCATTTTTTTTTTTTTAGAATAAAACTTGTTTATATGTATGCAATGAAATTATCTTTCTCCGTTACCAAAACAAAAAAAGTATTCTCTGTTTTGTACATCCATAATCGATTTATTTTACAACTCTCACCTTGTCAATCATGTGTTAATTGCTCCTTATCGGTCTCTTTGATGTATAATTGACTGACAAATAGAATAGGCGGTGCTTATTGTACAGATATAGAAATAGAATAAATATAAGTTTATTAACAAAATTAGGGCCCCAGGAGGGCATATACAATTAACAAGGGAAAAAAAAAGATATTATGTATATATTTTTTAATGTCGGACTTAAAAGCACATTAGAGCTTATGTTATTGTTGTACTCATGTACCGACTTTTAAAATAAATTACAAATGATGCCCACCGGTGCAAACGTAAAAGTCGTACAGTTTACTTTGTTCAGTCAATCCCATTTAACTTTTGCATTTGAAATTACTGAAATTAATTTCATGTGATTACAAATCATTGACACGCATTCAACCTGTACCTGAAATATCGGGACCACCAATCATCAAATTTACGGCAACGTAAATATTTACATGTATATATCTCATACTAGACGGAATTAGCATTAGACTTTACGAATAAAGTTGAAACAAAAATTTGAAAAATGATTAGGTGTAAACATATATCTTCGCATGTTCATGTATAACATAACATAGTTTATTAAATCAATCAAGAAGCCCGTGAGAGCACAGAATTACAGACATTTACATTTCACACTTACAATGATTTTGATGATGTATGCATAAGGGGGTAACGTAAATATGACAGATAAATTGTGTGTTGAAATTTACTGAAACTATCAACCTTTTCCGACAAACATTCATGCAAATGTTCTGTTAAATTTTCTTACTTATATAAATATAAGATATTGTTGTCTTTATTTTGTACGTAAATACACTAGTGTATTTCTACCTTGCCCCATATTCGCGCCAGTAAAGGTAGCTCAAAGGTCAATAAATAACTGAAATATTGTTGAAAAGTGACGTTTAAACACCCATAGCCTCATATGAATTATTGCAATAAAATATCGATTAAGTAACGAAATCGATATAAATTATTTTCCAGTTTATTTAATATAAAAAGTTGTTTTACACGTTTACTGTGAGATGTATTGCAACCGCCATTTTTTTTTACTACAACCACGTGCGCATGCTCGTGTTTGATAGAAAAGCTATAGCTATATTTAGATATTTTGTGATAATAATTTTATATTGTAAATCGATCCACCCTGTGATTTTTTTCAACAAGATACATTTTTTATAGTATATATTTTATTATTAAATACAATATTGAACTGATTTTCGCTAACACTTCAATCATTGAATATTGATTTTTTTCGGATGTTGAATATGTTTTCCCCAGAATTGCACCCCCTGTTAGTATACATAAATTTTATTGCTTTATTTTAAAAAAAATTACACCAAGAACATCGATGATACGAGTGTTCTTATTCAGAAATAAACCTACAGCAAAATAAAGGTATACTGTAAACAAAATTTATTGTCCGAAAAATACGGTACTCCTCTACTATACTAATTTGGATTAGGTGATGGGAATTAGGTGTCATCATCAAAATAAAGTATTTTATGATAATGATGGCTGATTAAAATTGTTTGTCCTGCATTGGCTGTCAGTTGTAATATACAGGATGTAACCAATATACAGGAAGAGTTCCTACTGTGAAGCCATCTATTTTGAGATGTCATTCAATGAAAATAACAACCTGACCATATTGTTACATAATAAGAATAAGAATTAGATAAGAAATTAAAATTTATAGAAGGCAAGGATTTATATAATTAACACATTAAGTCACATTTCATTTATTTAGCTTGGGTCAGTTATAAATTTATTTTTTAAGTACAAATAAATTGGAAGACGGCTTGAAAATCGATGTAAAGATTTATTAACATTAAGGGATTCTTTAATTAATGGGTTTATATTATTAGTATTTATTCTTACAAAATACATCATAACTTGAGTTTTAATAAAGGAAGCAATAGGGAGTCGCCCCAACTCTGATAATGTCGAAATGTTACATGCAGTTTTTTTAAGGCCTAAAACTGTTTTACAATATTTATATGGCTGTGAAGTTTGGGGATTTAGTGATAATTATGTAATTGAAAAAATTCATTTGAAATTCTGCAAATTAATACTTCACTTGAAGCAAAGCACGCCAAATTTTATGATATACGGCGAGCTTGGTCGCTTTCCACTTTACATAGATATAAAAACTAGAGTAATATCTTATTGGTGTAAATTACTTACTGGAAAAGCTTCCAAGCTGTCGGCCATATCTTATAAACTTTTGCATAGTTTTTTTTGTAATGGAAATATATCTGCCCCTTGGGTAAAATTTGCAAAAGATATATTGGATAACTGTGGCTTATCAAATGTATGGACATTTCAGAATATAAACTTTAATACTGAGTGGGTGATCGCTTATGTGAAATTACGTCTCCGAGATCATTTTTTACAAGAATGGAATAGCAATTTAGAAAATTCCCCAAAGGCATTGAACTACAGACTTTATAAACAAATATTCGAATTTGAAAACTATTTTAATATTTTAGAAAATAAAGACATTTTCACTTTTTGCAAATTTAGAACCACCAATACAACATTACCCATAGAAACTGGAAGATGGAATAATATCGCAAGGGAAAATAGAAAATGTCAACTCTGTCAAGAAAATCAAATTGGGGACGAATTTCATTATATAATGCGATGCAGTTATTTCCATGACAACAGAGAATCATGCATTGAAAAGCGGTACTTAACTAGAATTAATGTTTTGAAATTTAAAGAAATAATAAGTAGTAAAACACAATCAAAATTAAGGAAACTCTGTCAGTTGATCAGAAACATTAATTCTAGTTTACTACCTCCTGGGTAATTACTATTGTTATTATTGTATTTATTGTATTTATTTATTTTCTGTATATATTGTATATATTGTATCTCTATACCAATGTATTACGATGGTTTATGAGAATAAAGATTGTATATGTATGTATTTTTTCATATGATGATTTTTCCTGTAGGCCTAAAGTATCACAAAAAGTATTATTTCTGATTGCTCGAAGCATGGCTCTATATAAGGGGAGGTATTCGTCCATATACCATATTTCACAATTATAACTTATAATGGGACGGATCAGCGTGTCAAAGAGTTTACAGGAGAGGTTGACAGGTAGTTGTTCAAAATTTGAGAAAAGTTTTCGCATTTATAACCACGAGACTACATGACCCCTCGATGACCCGAATGCTATTCTCTTATCCAAACATATCCGGGTATTTAATAATAACACTTTTTTTTAGCAATCAATTTTAATCGTTTCATTTATATAAATCGTTATTCAATAATTCGTCTATTTTATTAACAAAAATAAACTATTGTAAAGAAAATATTACTTATTAGCAAAGTGTATGAATGGATCAGAGACTACAGTACACACCAAGTGTATCAACGATCAAACACTCAGGTCCGACATATTCCACCCAAAATGTCCGACAAATGTCCGACAAATTTGAGAGTCAACACTCTCTAAGTCCGACTATTTGGTCGGACATTATGGTCGGACATTTTGGTCTTGGTCGGACATTTTGGTCGGACGTGAGAGTGGATATTAAAGGGATATTGTCTACCAGCTCCGTAATTTTTTCATACCCAAAATTATTGTCGATTTCCGTACTGACCTTCATAAAATGAAGATTAAACACCGAATTATTGATGAATACGCTCCGAAACGTTGTGTTTTCGACTAAAAAAGCTGACCATCGTTACCGGAAGCTAATTAATTATGCACAGACCTGGGCGAGGCCAACTCTATTTATTTATCTATTTTTATGTCAGTAGCCCGGATGCTGCAGCATGGATAATGATGTAAGTTTCTATAAAAGTTGAGGAAAAAAGCTATTTGCGAACCGATTGTATCTAAAAGACGTAGAATAAATAATGTCTGTATCAGGAATAGATTTTCTTTGATGAAAACTACATGCCTTAACAGATTCAGCCGATATTTCCACGATAACCATTGAAAACATGCCAGGAGGCACCCCATGGGGACAAGCTCAACTACGTATTTTCGATCGGAAATTTTTGCCGGCGTTAAAAATAACTAAATTAGTTTTTTTCTTCTTATAAGTTATGAAGTTGTTCCCCGAGATTTTGATACACGTGTTAAATTAATTTATTTTAGCCAGTTTGACCGACAATATGAAAACAGAGACATACATGTAGAACACAGTGAAATACATGTCTGATGAAAACGAATGACGTAGCCAGTGTTGTTTTATTTGTTAATTGACTGGAATGTTTCAGAGAAATTTGGGCTGGATTAGAAACAAAAGAGACCTTACTTCTAGTTCCAACAAGACAGTTGCTGCAAAATAATATGAGACTGACCATTTACCTTGAAGGGGGCTATGTCACGTTTTTTCGCCGTAGAAATGTTTTTTTCAGACGCCACAGAAATCATATTTTCTTATTTTCCGGCGAAGTGCCAATCTAATTAAAACAAGGTGAACTGTGATCTAATGCTCACTTATGATACCCCTGCCACTTCCCATGATATGGGGTACCTATATGAAGCTTGTGACCAAATACCAGATTTCTGCCATCAATAGTTGTTGAGAAAAATGTGCATATATGTTCAATGTGGATAAAAACCAACTAAATCGGCAAACAGGAAGTAGGAATCTGATGGTTCCAAAAACGCTTCCCACGATATGGCATACCTATGTGAAGCTTGTGACCAAATATCAGATTTCTGCCATCAATAGTTGCTGAGAAAAATGTGACGAAAAATATTTTGGAAGGACGGACGGACAGAGGTAAAACAGCATACCCCCCCTCCCCCTTCGGGGAGCGGGGGTATAATTAGATCTAAAATAGGGAGCAAGTGCGTATATCTAATTTTAATTAGATTGGCGAAGTGCTGGAATAATTGTTTTTCTTCAAAATTTTGTATATGATTATACTGTGAAAATGTCAAGTCGGAATATATTTTTTTCTCCTGTCCAGCCAAATTGTTTTCTTCAAGATTCAGAATAAAAATAATTTTTTAGGAAAAAAAACCATATAAAATTAAAATTGAATAGCTTGAGGGGTAAATTGATAAAAAAAAAATTGCAAGACCAAAATGGTTCTCCCATATACCAACAAAAAAAACGAAATAAAACTGTGGTCATAAGAAAGTCCCACGAGAAAATCTTTCCTTCCAAAATAAGACTTTTTTTTATTTCTCTAAACTGAATTTGTGCAAACTATTTCACTTATAATGAATTATATTTCTGTTTTAAATAGAGCTCATTTTTCTAGATGAATGTATAATCATCTGTCTTTACTCTGTTTTTATTAAATCTCTTGTCTTTATTACAGGACTTTGATCGGATTGTCCTTGATGAGGCAGTGTTGGGGGTTGCTAGAATGTTTCGAGAGGAACTTGTAGTAATGCCCCATGACGAGGATTACAACAGATCCAATAGGTATGCAGCCTACCGCCAGTATACCATTTGGGCACATGGCCGACTTGGAGCTGGGGTCAGACGTGTGATCCCAAGCTGTTGTACTTGGAAAATTAAATTAAATCCTGATCTATATGAACAATACAAGGGTTTCATTCCTAGACGATTTAATTAAAACTTGTTCATGAAATATTTTGTATTTTATCCCATATACCCTAATGATAAAGTTTACCACTTGCTACCCTATGGTCGGTGGTTGTCCGGGTACTCTGGCTTCCTCCACCACTAAAACTGGTCGCCATGATATAGCTGAAATATTGCTGAAAGTGGCGTTAAAACACCAAAAATAAATCAACCCTAATGAGTTGTTAATTTCACAAGTTGGTCAGTTGGAATTGTAAATTTAATTTGAAAGTTTTGCCATCTTATTATTATTTTTTGTTCTATCAGCACTGACAACTTCTTCTAAAATGGACTGACAGTCTTTTATATAATTCAAAACCATACTTGGCAGAGATGTTTTCTATGCGGTCCTACACAAGAGTCGATACTTTTGTGCAGATTCGTCAAAAAACATGGCCACCATGTGACTTTGAAAATTCTGATTGGTCGATTTTCAAGAAACTTCTTCTCAAGAACCGCTGAAGGGATTGAATTGAAATCTGGTATATATGTTTCTATGAATGTCTTTAACCACAGGGGCTAGGTGCGTCCGAAAAAAAAAAAAAAAATATATGATACTACAAGGGGGCGAACTCGCTTGCTCCCATTTTTGTAAGTCGTCGTGTTAAATTGATCGTAACTTCGGAACGCCATAATATTTAAAAAAAATGTTTCCACCAGCCAATCAAAAAGCCCGTTAGAACTCTCTCAATTTTTTTTCAGCCAATCAAAAAGCCCGTTAGAACTCTCAATTTTCACGTCTATGGCGTTTGTCAAGGATGCAAATGGGATTTCTTTCAAAAACAGACTTAAAGGACATATAAATTGGCGTAAGGTAAGAAATTTTATCATAATTTGAATGGATGAAAGTATTTAGCTAGTCAAAATGACTCGTTTACGCATGGGAAAGTCTGTACACAGATGGGAAGTGGTCATCCCAGCGTTTGTACGACTTCGGATTTTCACGCCGTTTTGTTTTGGTTCGTGTATGATACCTCAGCAGTTCGGAGGCCTACACTAACAATTGGGGTCTCTTTGGAAAGGAAAATTACTTGACTTTCGACTGGTGGAAACATTTTTTGAAAATATTACGACGTTCCGAAGTTACGATCAATTTAACACGACGACTTAAAAAAATGGGAGCAAGTGAGTTCGCCCCCTTGTAGTATTATATAGTTTTTTTGTTTGTTTTTTTTTCGGACGCACCTAGCCCCTGTGTCTTTAACATGTGTTGTTACTGTTTGCGCCATTTGAAAATTCAAAATGGCCACCAGCGGAGGTCAAAGTTTGCAATGAAACCCTATGGGAAACAACATTTTCATCTTCTTCTCGAGAACAGCCAAACAGAATTTAACCAAACTTGGCAGAGATGTTTCTTGTGAGGTCCTAAAAAGTTGTCCTGGTTTGTACTAACTAGACCAACACACTGAGTGCTATCATTATTGTGCATTGGACAATTTGTAATGTCCATTATCCTAACTTGGGTACTTTTCCACTCTAAATGTGCAGAACTTCTGTTAGACCAGGAAAAACAAAGAGTGAAAATCTAAATTTATTTTATGCCACAATATGGTAAATTGTTTTGTCTTGGTCTTCAAATCTGGATTTCTGAGATGCTACAATATTATCCCGAGTTGGAGGTTGTGGAATTGGTGCAAGATGGACCGAGATTCTTCTGGGATCATCTACTTCCAACTGCACACGTTAATTCATTCCTTCATTATCTTGCAGTCTCATACAAATGATGACCCTTAATAGTCTTGGAACATAGGAATATGACTTGTCAGCTTTAACAGGCTGCACAGACCATCTAGCTGTCTTTTTGTTGTAACTTCTCTGCCACCTGAAGTAGAAAAATACATACAATGTAATTCACAAGAATAAAACAATAGAATTGAGATTATGATCTATGGAGCCCTAACTTTCAATTCAAGATGAATATCTCGAATGTATAGTGAATGAGCAACAAAACATATCATTACAAGTTCACTTTATGAAGGATTTGAGTGATTTGTAGACAGATTTTAGGTTGTGGTCATCCCTCAAGAAGTTCTACGGCAGGCATCATGAGCTGGTCAATGGTTACAGGGTGTCTGTTACCCAAATCAGAACTGATCTTCATTTGTTGTTGATGTCTTTCCCTTCATCGGATGGGACTTCTACCGGACTTGACCATGGACAACGCAGCAGGTTTGCGACTTTCGATTGACCCTTCTGAAGCCTATGATCAAATATCAGATTGCTGCCATTAATAATTACTGAGAAAAATGTTATGAACATCTTGGGACGAACGGACGGACAGAGGTAAAACAGTATACCCCCCCCTTCCAGTGGAGTGGGGGTATAATAAAGCTCCCATGACATATGATCATGCATGGTTCTGTTATTAGGACAAAATTTCAAGTATGTAAGTTACAACTGAAACATGAAATTAACATGACAAACCTTAGAGTGAAGTTGAGGCTAGGTTCAAAATCTTCATCGTCAGAATCATCACTGTCCTCTTCAGTAATATCTATTGAGAGACTGTAAGAATAAAAAATAATTGTTTATTACAGTGTATGTGTATAATATCGAAACAAATTTTGTTATATGGTTCTGATGTGCAGCTGTATAACGAAAAAGCTTTTCAAAATAATATTAAATCTATATACATGTATCCAGCACACATCTACACAACCCAATATAAAGAGACAAAATTACATCAAAGTTCCAGGAAAAAATTTGGTGCGCCAGACGTGCATCATTTCTGTCCCAG
Organism: Bathymodiolus brooksi; assembly: GCA_963680875.1. Taxonomy (NCBI): domain Eukaryota; kingdom Metazoa; phylum Mollusca; class Bivalvia; order Mytilida; family Modiolidae; genus Bathymodiolus; species Bathymodiolus brooksi. The sequence goes on from OY804590.1 coordinate 14,840,350, forward strand.
TTTGGTTTCATTCCCGTAAGCAGACTTGGGGTCAATTACTTTCAAATGTAATCGATTACATTACAATTACTTTGCAATTTTCATGATTACATTACATTACGATTACATCAATTTTCAAATGTAATCGATTAAATTACAATTACTTTGTAAATGTAATCGATTACATTACTGATTACATTTAATGTCATGACAACCAATATTAGTGTTTTATGTTATAATTTTGTCTCATATGCATCTATCCAATATCTCCTTTTTTAATGTATTTCTTACTCAGAACAATGAAATACAATTCAGTTTTAATGTGATCATTACATGCAATAAGATACATTATTAATTAACTCTATATTATTGTTGTCAATACAACCTAAACTGTCTTTACAATATAAAATTATAAACTCTGCCAATATAAAAAAACTAAACCAATATTGATATTGGCTTAGTTTTTTTTATATTGGCCGAGTTTATGATTTTATAATTACCCATTATAAGATAAAATTTTATGGTTAATTAATAAATATATCATTTACGTTGTAAATTATAAATAGCAATTCTCATTTTCCTTTTTTCATAAAATAAGTTGTGTCTTATTACTATGACCAATATTCATTCCATCTTATACTATTAGTAAATATTATAATACATTTGCACATTTTAATAATATATATCAAATAATTTCAAATATCCTGTCAATAGTTTATTGTGGATAATAAAATAGCAGTTAACCTGAGCCACAGATAAAATTTGTAATTAAGGTCTTATTTATGACACCAAATTATGTATCAATCATCATTACTAAATTTCTCACCATTTACATGGGTGTCCTTGATATATAATTCAGAAGATAAAAAAAACCAAGTCATTCTGATTCTAAACATTTGCTTAAAAATATGCATAATTTCTCAGTCTAAATATGAAAACTAAATCTTTAATTTATGTAAATAGGTTTAATAAAATATAATTTAAAATTTTAGAGCTGTTTTCACTGAAATTTTTAAACCCCATTGAAATTGAGATATTATTTGTTTGGATATCAAGTCTTTGAAGCCATACTTAATATTTTTTTTGTACTTGTGATAGTTTTGATTGCAATTAAATATAGAAGAATATCTTTTGATCATGTTGTGATTGCCACTTTATTTTAATAGAGTTTTTTTTTTAAATTTCATAACATATTTTTTTATTTAGATGTCAATAAACTTTATATGTTTTCTAGTAAACCATTCTACATTATTTGTTAAATAAATTCCATGAAGAAAATTCATTTACATAAATCATACATTAAATATCTAAGGAGATACATGTATATGTTTCAGTTAAAAAAAAATAAGTCAAAATGATGAAAAGTAATCTAAATGTAATCAGAAAGTAATCATGATTACAGGGTCAAAATGAATGTAATCGATTACATTACGATTACATGTAATCTAAAAAATGGCCGTTTACATCCAATTACATGAAAAAATGTAATCGATTACAACTGATTACAATTACAAATTACGATTACCCCATGTCTGCCCGTAAGTAGCTAAGGAGGACTGGCCATTTCAGCTTGTGGATTGATGAAAATGTAACGATGACGCAGAAGCCAACATGATCCCTATATAATATAGCTACTAGTAGTATCACTATGCAAGCCACAATAATTAATAGGAAACTGTTATACAAGTGACTGTGTTGAACAATATTGACAATGTTACCTATAAGGGAACGCTCATTTAACTTGAAGGGGGAGGGGGGGGGGGGGGGGGGGGGGGGTGTGGGGGGTTATTGTTTTTTTTCTAAAAAAATATTCTGATTCCCAATGTTGCTGAAAAAAATATTCTGATTTTGGTGGAGGAAAAAAAAAATAACCTGATTCAGAGTTTTTGTCATATAACCTAATGTGGATTTTTGGAAAAAAAATTCGCGTTTGGGCGACAAAAAAAAATATATTCTAACTCTTGTGTTGTCAGAAAAAAAAATTGAACGAAACAAAAAACCATAACCCCCCCCCCCCCCCCCTTCAAGTTAAATGGTCGGTCCCTAAACATAATGTGGAATATGTCTAATCTTTAACAAAATGAACATACTCAAATGGGTTCACAAATGAACTCGATTTCTCCAGTTTCATCCGTTTCGTTGAAATGTGATGGCTGCTCATTTCTTCTACTCTAGAAATACCTTGGTCAGAATATCTAAATCAAAAGTACAAATATCAATCACTACAAAATCACATTTGTCTGAAATTACCAGTTTTTGTCGTAATTTGCCTAAAAAATTAAGATAATTTTACAAAAACCTGCATGATTTTAACACAGACATGGGCCATCGGTCTACTGTTAAATTCACACACTGTGAAACATGCAAATTGCTATGGATCTTCACATTATTTCTTAAAAATCTTGTTTATAAATCATACTTACAAGATCCAAACTAAACAAGGGCAAAGCGTGGCGTATCCCCTCGCCTAAAAATTTGACCCGGTGACCTTGACCTTTGATTTTGAAAATCAATAGGGTTCCAGATTCTCTTAAGGACTAAGTATGTAACAAGTTTGGTCAAAATCCATTGAAGGATGTTGATTCTAGAGTGTTCACAAGGATGTTACGTGGTAACATTTTGACTCGGTTATCTTGACCTTTGACCTATGAGGCTATTGACCTTGAAAATCAATAGGGTTTCGGTTATCTTAAGGACTAAGTATGTACCAAGTTTTGTCAAAAATCCATTGAAGGATGTTGATTCTAGTGTTCACAAGGATGTTATGCAGTAAACATTTGAGCCTGTGACCTTGATCTTTGACATATGACCTTGAAAATCAATAGGGTTCCAGATTCTCTTCAGGACTAAGTATGTACCACGTTTGGTCAAAATCTATGGAAGGGTGTTGATTCTAGAGTGTTCACAAGGATGTGACGGACGGACGGTAGCGTTACTATATCCCTTCGCAACTTCGTTGGCGAGGGGATAAAAAGCAGTTCAAATGACATTTCTTTAAATAGAAAGCCTTTATATGAAAAATACATATTGATTTCCCTCTATCATGTCTATGTTGATAATTCTAAGATAGTAAAGTATAATTTTGGCTCCCTGAACTAAAAATTATGTCCAAAATTGTTGAAATGTAGTAAAAAAACTAGTTAATGTAATGTTTTTAGAATAGTCGAGAAATAAACTTGGTTTGCATAAGGAAATTGAAAACGGTTTTCATTTAGTCATAGTCTAAAATATGCAGTTCAGGACATTTCAGTAAAATTTTATAGTCACATATATAGAAAAGTTTCTGAAACTTGCAAATTTCTATGGATCTTCATATTATTTTTTAAAAACCTTGTTTATGTATCATACTTACAGGATCCAAACTAAAAATGCTACTGAAATGACACTTATTTAAATGGAAAGCTTTTTATATAAAAGATACATACTGATTTTCCATTTTCCACTATGGTGATAATTCACAGACAGGAAGATATAATTTTGGCTCCCATAACAAAGTTCTATGTTCAAACTTGTTGAAAAGTATTTTTAACCTTATTTATGTAATGTATTTCCAGTACCCAAGATATAAACTTGTTTGCATAAAGGAATTGAAAATGATTTTCATTTAGCCATGGTCTAAAATATGCATTTTAGGACATTTCTGAAATTTTCAGTAAAATTTTGTAGTCATATATAAAAAAAAGTTCTGAAACTTGAAAATTTCAATGGATATTCATATCATTTCTTCAAAACCTTGTTTATAATTATATATTATACTTACAGGATCCAAACTAAAAGTGCAATTGAAATGAAGCTTCTTTAAATAGAAAGCTTTTATTTGAAAAATACATACTGATTTTCCATTATAGTGATAATTCGCAGAAAGTAAGGTACAATGTATATACTTTTAGTTCCCAAAACTAAGTTTCATGTCCAAGTTGTTGAAATTTGATAAAATTAAAAGCCTAATTATATGTTGTATATCAAAGAAATAAATTTGCTTGAATAAAAAGAACTTTATAGGGTTTTCATTAAGCCATGTACAGTTTTAATTCTTGCATTAAAAATGAATTGATTCGATATTTTTTTTAAAATTGATAATAATAAACTGCATTGCCATTGACATCATTTTTGCACTCCCATTTCCCCTTTGCTGGCCTCCTAAAATTTGTGTTTGTTTACCTCGCAAATACGGCCGTTTTATGCTACTCATTGACAATAATTTGCTGTTGCCCGGTGCAAAATTACATATATTGATATCAATGATCATAGGCATCATCATAAATTCATAAAATATGAAAAACGATTGAGAAAAGAAGGCAACATGCTCGGCTTACCTATCAACAATAATCAAGCAAAATCTTTGCCACTTCAGCGTGAGATTTGACGCGTAGCACTTCCTTGAGTTCGCTCCATCCAACGGCAACGGTTCAACTGATCCCTTACATATATCCTGCATTTGTTCCATTTGGAAGATACTTCACTTCTATTCCTCTTTATCTCGGAATCCGTCAAAGTCCGCTTTCTTCCACGCGTTGACAGTTTCTCTTTTGCCCAAGAACCACATGTTGTTTATTGTTTCTAAACAGTGCGCATGCTCAAGACGTGTTCACATAGAAGGCCATATGAATAGATTTGAATATTGTCATCCAGACAATAATTCTGATAACGATAGTTTTGGGTCTTTATTGTCAAAAAATCGTATCTTTTGCAGCATAACTCGGTGTTAATCTTCATTTTATGAAGGTCAGTACGGAAATCGACAATAATTTTGGGTATGAAAAAATTACGCAGCTGGTAGACAATATCTCTTTAAAAGATTTTTTTTTACATTTCTCGAGGTGAATATGTCAAACATTTTGTGATCGATGCGTATTTGTAAGCGTACTTTCTTTCCGGTGTGTAAAATGTGCGGGTACGTAAATACCCTAGTGTATTTTTACCTTGCACCATATTCTCGCCAGGAAAGGTAGCTCCAAGGTCAATATTTGTCACGCTCGGGCACAACAGTCGTTCGATGCATAGGAGCACCTCATAATCAAAGAATTGTACAATAATTTCGAGTTACACCGTTTGTGTTTCTTTAATCTGTTTAATTTTAATAGATCTTTCTAGTACATTTAAATTTTACGATTACAATCGGATTGCTAGAAATATCGTAACTTTTCCGAAATCTAAACTTTAAAATTATATACGCCAAGTCCAGCCCTGGCTTGGATTTCTCGAAAAAAGTTTTCTTAACAAACCAAATTAAATTTGAGTAAAAACTCGACTTAAGTTTGCGTTTTGACTTTGTTTGTTTGGAGAAATCACTGACGATTTAAAAAAAAAAAATCTGTTGTCACTTAAAACAGTCAATGAGGCCGGTAAGGCTGTGTACATGAATGAATAAGAAATAATTCTTTCGGAGTGTGATATCCATATAAAGGTGAAATAACGGATGCAAAAATCACCGGCTAAAGTTACACAATATTCCGTTTACAAATATTTCAAGTCCCTATACTTGTTCATCTGTGACGGCAATATGTGAATTGGACTAGGTATTACAGCCAGCTTGATATGAATTAATTAGCTCAGGTTACAGGTGTCAATAATGGAAGGAACATCTTGTCGACACAAATTTCCAGGTGCCAGTGGGAGAACAATTATAATTAATTCTATTTAATGTTGTTGTTTTTTATTACTATTTGTTTGTAGGTACATTTGCAATCATTGAAGTAAATTTAAGTTGAGAGTCAACACTCTCTAAGTCCGACGTGAGAGTGGATATTTAAAGAATTTTTTTACATTTCTCGAGGTGAACATGTCAAACATTTTGTGATCGATGCATATTTGTAAGCGTACTTTCTTTCCGGTATGTAGAATGTCCGTTTACGTAAATACCCTAGTGTATTTCTACCTTGCAACATATTCGCGCCAGGAAAGGTAGCTCAAAGGTCAATATATAACTGAAATATTGTTGAAAAGTGACGTTTAAACACCCATAGACCCATATAAATTATTGCAATAAAATATCGATTAAGTAACGAAATTGATATAAATTATTTTCCAGTATATTTAGTATAAAAAGCTTGTTCTACACGTTCACTGTGAGATGTATTGCAACCGCCATTTTTAACTACAATCACGTGCGCATGCTCGTGTTTGATGGAAAGCTATAGCTATATTTAGATATTTTGTGATAATAATTTTATATGGTAAATCGATCCACCCTGTGATTTTTTTCAACAAGATACATTTTTTATAGTATATATTTTATTATAAAATACAATATTGAACTGATTTTCGATAACACTTCAATCATTGAATATTGATTCTTTCGAATGTTGAATATTTTATCCCCAGAATTGCACCCCCCTGTTAGTATACTTTTATTGCTTTATTTAAAAAAAAAAATAACACCAAGAACATCGATGATACGAGTCTTCTTATTCAGAAATAAACCTACAGCAAAATAAAGGTATAATTTTTTGTACTGTGAACAAAATCGTCATTTTTATCTAGATTTATCGTCCGAAAAATACGGTACTCCTCTACTATACTAATTTGGATTAGGTGATTGGAATTAGGTGCCATCATCAAAATAAAGATTAAAAAATGTATTTCATGATAATGATGGCTGATTAAAATTGTTTGTCATGCATTAGCAGTCAGTTGTCACCAATATACAGGAAGAGACCCTACTGGGAAGCCATTCAATGAAAATAACAACCTGACCATATTGTTAAATAAGAATAAGAATTAGATAAGAAATTAAAATTTATAGAAGGCAAGGATTTATATAATTAACACATTAAGTCACATTTCATTTATTTAGCTTGGGTCAGTTATCAATTAAAAAGACAAAAATGGTTTAAAAAAAAATCTGTCTAATAAGTATTTACCTAAATAACGATATCATGACGTATAATAATTTCTCACCGTAAATGTATTTATTTTATTAAGATATGTATACACGTATATAAGAAAAAAGATATACATTTATTTTTTAAGTACAAATAAATTGGAAGACGGCTTGAAAATCGAAAACGTAGAATAGTTATCTATGTTTATAAGTCTTAGTAAAAAGAGTCTTGAGCAACGTTTTTTTTTCACACCTGTGATAGGTGTATTTGTATATCATGAATGCACGATGCGACAACATGCTGAGATGGGTGATGTTTTGACAGGTAAACTGTAAAAAAAAAAACGTAGAATACACTAATAAAATATTATTTCACCTATATCAAGACTCCGCAGACTGCCAATTTTCAAGAAGAAAAACACGGGATTTATGACCCATTCGCCATGAACAAAATAAAACTTAAATTTTACTAAATAATTTTAATCCAAATTTGCCTTTGTCATGCATTAGCAGTCAGTTGTAATATACAGGATGTAACCAATATACAGGAAGAGCCCCTACTGGGAAGCCATTCAATGAAAATAACAACCTGACCATATTGTTAAATAAGAATAAGAATTAGATAAGAAATTAAAATTTATAGAAGGCAAGGATTTATATAATTAACACATTAAGTCACATTTCATTTATTTAGCTTTGGTCAGTTATCAATTAAAAAGACAAAAATGGTTTTAAAAAAAATCTGTCTAATAAGTATTTACCTAAATAACGATATCATAACGTATAATAATTTCTCACCGTAAATGTATTTATTTTATTAAGATATTTATACACATATATAAGAAAAAAGATATAAATTTATTTTTTAAGTACAAATAAATTGGAAGATGGCTTGAAAATCGAAAACGTAGAATAGTTATCTATGTTTATAAGTCTTAGTAAAAATAGTCTTGAGCAACGTTTTTTTTCACACCTGTGATAGGTGTATTTGTATATCATGAATGCACGATGCGACAACATGCTGAGATGGGTGATGTTTTGACAGGTAAACTGTAAAAAAAAACCCCGTAGAATACACTAATAAAATATTATTTCACCTATATCAGGACTCCGCAGACTGCCACTTTTCAAGAAGAAAAAAAACGGGATTTACGGATTTATGACCCATTCGCCATGAACAAAATATTTTACTAAATAATTTTAATCCAAATTTGCCTTTAAAGAAATAAATGTATAAATTATAATTATTTACCCGGGTTCGTTCGCCCTACATTTGGCAAACACGTAAAAGAGCAAACGCACCCGATATCGTAAACCGGCAACTGTCTGCAGCAAGTGAAAGGGCCTTGGCATCGATTGTCGCGAGTACATAGGGACATATTAATATTCACTTCTAGTGCACTTAAAACATGGGTACTGCTTGTTAATACATTTTATTCATGGATATTATTGTATATATCGCCCGTGACAGCCGTTAACATATCTATACTTTCCGTACCACTGTATATCACTCATTTACTTCAGCTTTACTATGATATGCATGTTTCTTTATGCACAAATTTATTGGTTAGCAGAATTTGGGGACGTTTCCTGTTTACAGTTTAACTATCTGAGAGTGGAGACTCTCACTCCGACCTCGGAGGATTTGGTCGGACATTTGTCGGACAATTTGGTCGGACATTTGTCGGACATTTGTCGGTGTGAAGTCCGACAAAACTCTCTGTCCGTCCTGAGTGTTTGATCGTTGATACACTTGGAGGGATCTGTATATTATGTAACCTTGTACATGTCAATAAAAAAAAATGTCGGATGTAAAAATACGGATGAAAACACATAAATTGACGCTACATTGTAGGAATAATGACATTCTTTTCTTAAGAAAGGATAAATACAGCAAGCAAGCTTGTTATACATTTAAATTTCACCCCGAGATCACACTATTACTAAAACTAGGATGTCAACAAACAACACGCATAACCTACAAAACACGTGATGCTATCAAAAAAAAAATAAAAAAATATCGTTAACTAATGAAATAGAAAATTGAAGTACAACTTTTTAAAATATTTTATTGGATAAAAATACAATAATGAATGGAGTATGTGATCTGAGCTCTTCCTGTCCAAAAATATGTAGAAGAATATTCGATTATTAGCATCGTGTTATCGGTTTTCGTGCTATTATCGATTTTCAGATATAGCGATTAACAGTGTTAACCCTTCATTCATATGACGATTGAAATTTTCAAAGAATGCCTAGTTAAATATTTCTTTGTACATAAGATTGTTTTTAAAGTCATTCTTGTATTTTAATATACTCTCGATTATCTGGCAACTTTTGCTGTCAGTAAAATGGCGTCATCTGTTTTCGTATGAAGTAAAAACAGGGCCGATATACGGGATGGAAACGAATATAAAATCCGGAAATGGCTGGTTTTAAAATTTCATGGTTCTGGCCATCTACCAAATCATATTACATCTAAATAAAATAACAGAATGTTTGAAAATGACCACTTTCAAAATTGTGTTTACTTTTGATGTTTTTCTTAATACTGAAACCACAATGCACTGCAAAGTGACATGTATTTTATATAAGAAACAGGCATATTTCAGTCAGCTCTTTTGTTTACAAGTACGATCAGTGACCCCATGACAGTTACATGATAGAAAGAGCCGGTGCCTGAGAGGCAGACGACATAGTAAGTTCAATTTTATATAGCCCTTCTGGATTTTTTTCCGGCTACTTTATAAATGAAGTAAATTTTTAGCATTACAAAAAGTACGGTTCAGTAGGTAGGTTCACTGTTTTTGGTACTTACGTCTTTAAAAGCAAACTTTAACATCTTTTATGAATTTATTACACAATCACTTTTTGCAGATTTACGTTTTGTTTCTATATACTTATGGCAAAACAAACGAATCGGAGAAAACGATCCGTCTTTAATGAGACACATTTACAAAAGATTTTTTTCGAAAATTGAAGAACTACGAAATTATGTGAAAAAAAAAGAACAGACATCGGAACAATGCCATGAATTCGTAAAAAAATAAAAATAGGCCTATGCTACGGAGTAAAATTGTTTTAATGCTATTATTTATAAGATCGCACTTTGTAATCGATCGTTCATGCACTACAATAAAGCTACACATAAGCTCTGCTTCTTAGCTAAAAGCACAAAAAGTTACAGGGTAGGGAGCCATAAAATTGAGAGGATTATGTAAACATATAATTTGTAATAGTTTTCATTTGACAATTACAGACGATGCGTATTATAAATACTTTTAAAGTATATTATACAAAACTTCAGAGTACATCTCTTACGTAATATAATAATTTCTTTATGGAAATACAATATTCTTACTTGCCAACAGTAAAAAGATTAATCTGTTTTCATAACGGTTATTTCTGATTTGAACAAAGCGTAATATGTCTGCGTAAAGAAAACATTTTTTGTTTATTTTAATAACGTCTTTCGAACTGGCGGACCCTTCTGATTATTCTCAGAATAGTCATAAAAAATATGATTGTTGTTTTTATAAGGAAAAATTGCATATGAATGTTTTTTGTCTATTTTGCTTTTTGGGGTTTGCAAGAAGAATGTTCTACCCTGCTCTGTTCACCCTGCTTTACTTCATAATTTTGGTTGTTGCTATATCATTCTGATGATGCACAAAAAAAATCAAGATAAAAATGAACAATCCAATATAACTTACGATCAATGTTAATCTTAAGATTTTTTTTGTGAAAATAGCCCCAGAATCATTGCTGCATCAGGTGCGGATCCAGCAGTTTTGAAAACGGGGACCCAGGCTCTTGTTTGCCAATTTTTACCCAATTTGTACACGAATTTTACTAAATTGTCGAACACCCCCTTGCTCCGCCAGTGTGCTTTAATATGCACCCATTCCTAATGTATACTTGATCACCTATTAGAACCTTTAAAACGTGTATTGCATCTCCTATTCTAGTCAAGGGTACCATTAAATGGTCACAAAATGTGTATTGCGTTTCTGATTATTGCCAAAGATTGTGACACATGTATTCATGTATTCGGTCAGAGTCCCGTCGACCGGATGTAAGATGACACTTGTATATTCTGCCTGGCAATATTAGGTACCCTGCTGAGTGAACCGGTGTGAATTTACCTGTTATTTTCAGAATGAAAATAAAAATAAGTAAACCCGCCTTTCACTTCTTATTTCAGGAATTATTTGCCTTAATTTATTGAAGAATAAAATATTTCAAATTAAAATATGGTCTCTCGCTTTACGGCGTTTACATAGGGATATGATTATTTGTTTTATATCATAAACAAAAATATTTATTGTTCATTAAGGTGTCTCATTACAATAATCAGAACTTTTAAAGCACAATAACTTTGACGCTGTACATACACAATCCTGTGCTATAAAACAAGACATAAATAGCTTAATAGAGACCAATAGTTTAATATATACTTAATTCATTTTTTAGTAAATAGTCCCAGCATAGGTAATACAAGGTTAATGTGTTTCTCGCATGATAATCAAAAACAAGTTATAGTGAAGTGACAACAGTATACGTATTCTGTACGTGTATCACACTTTGCTAATATTTTAATACATTTAAAGTCACATTTCTTAATAAACATCGCATTAAGTTAAAATACGACATAACAATCAAATACGCAACAATTGATGGATTATTGTGTATTGAATACACTAAATTTATTAAGGGCCAGACTAGTATGACATAAATAATAATAATAAATAAATAAATAAATAAATACGTATAGATAGATACACGATAATATAATACTATAGATCGTCATATTCAATGAGCTAGTGTCGACTACAGTATTACGTAATCTCTACTCAGCGGGTGATTTAGATGACCGTGCGATTTAACTGGTAAAATGCAAATTTAAAAGGTAAAACGCTAAAATCCCACGATAATGCAAATTTAAAAGGAAAAACGCAAATATAAAAGGAAAAACGCTAAAATCCCACGACAATGCAAATTTAAAAGGAAAAACGCAAATATAAAAGGAAAAACGCTAAAATCCCACGACAATGCAAATTTAAAAGGAAAAACGCAAATATAAAAGGAAAAACGCTAAAATCCCACGACAATACAAATTTAAAAGGAAAAACGCAAATATAAAAGGAAAAACGCTAAAATTCCACGACAATGCAAATTTAAAAGGAAAAACGCAAATATAAAAGGAAAAACGCTAAAATCCCACGACAATGCAAATTTAAAAGGAAAAACGCAAATATAAAAGGAAAAACGCAAATATAAAAGGAAAAACGCTAAAATCCCACGACAATGCAAATTTAAAAGGAAAAACGCTAAAATCCCACGACAATGCAAATTTAAAAGGAAAAACGCAAATATAAAAGGAAAAACGCTAAAATCCCACGACAATGCAAATTTAAAAGGAAAAACGCTAAAATCCCACGACAATGCAAATTTAAAAGGAAAAACGCTACAATCCCACGACAATGCAAATTTAAAAGGAAAAACGCAAATATAAAAGGAAAAACGCTAAAATCCCACGACAATGCAAATTTAAAAGGAAAAACGCTACAATCCCACGACAATGCAAATTTAAAAGGAAAAACGCAAATATAAAAGGAAAAACGCTAAAATCCCACGACAATGCAAATTTAAAAGGAAAAACGCTAAAATCCCACGACAATGCAAATTTAAAAGGAAAAACGCTACAATCCCACGACAATGCAAATTTAAAAGGAAAAACGCAAATATAAAAGGAAAAACGCTAAAATCCCACGACAATGCAAATTTAAAAGGAAAAACGCTACAATCCCACGACAATGCAAATTTAAAAGGAAAAACGCAAATATAAAAGGAAAAACGCTAAAATCCCACGACAATGCAAATTTAAAAGGTAAAACGCAAATATAACAAGACAATTCGCTAATTTAACTGGTAAACGCTAATATAACTGGTAATCTTTAATTATTTGCATTTTACCGGGAATATTTGCATTTTACCGGGGATATTTGCATTTTCTATTTCCTAGTGATTAGGTACCGTCAAAATCGGAAGATTGGAAAGACAAATAATGTAAGGGAAAACAAGTGTTAGTTGATGCTGTTGTTTGCATGGTCAGAGTTGATGCTGTAGTTTAGATGGTTTGGGTCTGAACTGACGGAGCTTGGGTTTGCAAGGGTGTTTATGCGTTGAGTAATATGTGGAATGTACCAAGGACTAAGGATATTCTGGTACTTTCATCAACTGGTTGACATCTGGCACAAACATATGTGTCATTCGCACCTGTAGGTATTTTACGTGACGACAGTTTGAAATACTTATGCCTGCAGGAAAATAATAATTCTTTCGCACAAATGTGTTAGTAGTTGCCATGACCGTGATAACGTGTTTCTTTCAAAATAAAATTTTCAACCATACATATCATAAATTTATATAATTTTTTGTACTTGCGTGTGTGTGAGTTCTTAAATGAAATCTTAAAATCTTGTAAAATAACTGACTTATTAGACACATTTTAATCATACAAAAAGTACATTTATCCAGAAAATAGTTTGTATCATAATTAAAAAAAATATGCATAATAAAACCAACTTTAAAAAATCAACCTCTAAAAATATGTTATCGGTTATTTATATACTTATTACTTTGAATAATCCCTTGATTATTTGACGGCGTGTGTCATACATTACATAATTCAATCAGCCACGAAGGATAATCTCTTGTTTATTGAAAAACTCGTCAAAAGACCAGATTTGATTTATGCACTGATTGCCACAACACACAAACCAGTAAGGAAATTAAGCCAAGAAAGACAACTCGTATGCAAATTATGTCAACAGTAAAATAATCCGAGTAATCCCATTAACTCAACGAGGTGTTCATTAATTACCCATATCAACAAAGAATTCAATTTACTCCTCAAATCAACCATTAATACACTAAATATATTCAACTCCATCATTTCTCATTAGGTAAAGTAAAACAAACTAGTGTATTGGCTGGTTATTTGTCATGACATTTAATACATTTCATAAAATGAAAAACATTAATATTCAACAATCAACTGGCCATCAAGTCAAACTTGTGACATTAACTATTGTGTGAACCAATAGGAAAGTAATAATAACCGCTGGGAAGCCCAAAACGGTGAGTCTTTTGATAAATTCCGCCGTCAAATATCAAAGTAAACCACTGGGTGTTTCAAAGTGGATCGTAGGCTGGTATCCTCATCGTCCAATTATTTCTGGCAATGGATGGCCAATAACCAACATTCTTTGTTGGTACAGACTGTCAACAGTAATGTCATGACGATCGTTGCGAGCTGAAATATATACAAAAAGCCAGCAGATATGTTCTTATTATGGTGATGGGGAGGGTGGGTTAAATATTTACTGCCCAGGTGTGTCGAGTGAAAGAATGAGCACGAGGAGCTCACCTCTTTATATACTCAATGTCGCTTAAGATATATAGTAAAATGTCGCCTAGGAAAAAAACAATTTCGTTTATTAAATAAATAAATTAAATTTTATGTTGAAAATTAAATTATATTATTGAAAAACACTTCAAAAGACCAGATTTGACTTATGCACTGATTGCCACTACACACAAACCAGTAAGCAAATTAAGCCAAGAAAGACAACTCGTATGCAAATTATGTCAACAGTAAATAATCCGAGTAATACCATTAACTCAACGAGGTATTCATTAATTACCCATATCAACAAAGAATTCAATTTACTCCTCAAATCAACCATTAATACACTAAATATATTCAACTCCATCATTTCTCATTAGGTAAAGTAAAACAAACTAGTGTATTGGCTGGTTATTTGTCATGACATTTAATACATTTCATAAAATGAAAAACATTAATATTCAACAATCAACAATCAACAATCTAGTCAAACTTGTGACATTAACTATTGGGTGAACCAATAGGAAAGTAATAATAACCGCTGGATAGCCCAAAGCGGTGAGTCTTTTGATAAATTCCGCCAAGGGAATGTTTAACACGTAATGGAAAGCATAAACATCGCCAATTTATCAAAACACAAATTACACAGCCAATTATTTAGTAATTAATTGTAAGCATGGCAGGTAAGATTAGAAAAGAATGTTTCAAGTGCACCTTGTAATGTATTAATAAATATGTCATAACCTATGAAAGATAGGTGAACACCGTCTTTTGCAAAAAGTCCATTGTATTTGTCTTCAAAATCAGGATGTTTTATAACATACCCAAGTTGTTTTAACAAACACGACCTCGCTCCCCTATTAACTCGTTTTCGCGTTTTTTCCATCTTGTGTGTACTATTTGAAGATCTGCAAGTGCGTCTTGGTAACATTTCAGAGAAAATAATGGAACAACCAGGCAATATCTCAATTTTTAAACTGGAGAAGGCTACTTTCATATCGTACATTAGTTTGCCAGAGGGCTCTTCTCCTACATCATTTGCACCACAGTGAATTAGAATAATATCTGGTATGCCAGAAAGATTAACCATACCTAAAATAATATGTATGAGATGTTTCAATTTCATTCCACCCATGCCTATCCATGTTATGCTGTAGCCAAATTTCTCCATCCCTAAATTTGCACCTGTATGTCTGTTGAGTGTGTGCAGATGCCTGCTGTACCAAGGAACTGCCAACACTCCATATCGCTCTAAGAGCTGTAATGATACAATAGTGTTTATGCCATGTTCAGCGTAAAAGTATGTTTGTTAAATACGAATATAACGTTTAAATGAATTTGATGTCCACCGCCCTTTTGCTTTGATAACATCGTCTGAAAAGCGCTTAATAGCTAGATGAGTTATATAACGAATTCTATATTGACGATTCATATCCTAAATATCGTAATGCAGAATGCAGAGTGCTAACAAATTGGGTTCTTGTCACTGGCATCTGATTCAAATGACAAAAAAATGGTCCACTGAATTGGGGTCTGATCCTCAAAATTGCAATTAGTGATCGATAGAACGGGACAAATAGTAGCATTGTCAGCTTTCTCAATGCAAATTGGAACAGCTTTGCCATACTGATAAGTTTTTGAATACCTTATTCTAATTTGTACCTCCCTTGCAGACGGAGTAAATGTAACATCTGTATTTCGTATAATCTTACTGACATCCGACAATCTGGAAAAAGTTACTTCACTGACTCGCAGTAATCCAAAAAATCAAGATGATAATATTATTTACATTGTTAACTAAGATACCATGTATTTATAGATTAATGAGATGTTTTATTCTAAAATGGAATTGATTAAATATATTTATTTTGAAAAACGCACTCTGCCATGCGATAAATCTTAATTATACAAACACATTTAAAACCGACAGGGAAATACCCAAAATCTATCAAAATGACAGAGTCTTCAGAGGCCGAGGTAAATAATACAATTCAATGTACGTAGCAAGCAGCAAAACAAATATTTAATTAAAAACAAACATTGCAACAGAATCCATTGAAATAGTAAGGAATAATAAAAGTTTGAAGATACCAAAGATGTTCATGTGATTAGAAGCAATACTCAATGAGATGGCGTTAAACAACACACCCTCCCTCCCTCGCTCGCGCGCGCGCGCGCGCGCACGCACGCACTCACTCACTCATTGTACGGGACAGATCAACAAAGACCACTACAAACGTTTGCTCATTTGAATCTTCTGCAAATTGTCTTTTTCGTAATGACGAATTCTCTAAACACTAACTCAGGTAAGTCACCCTTTTCAGGAGGAGTTATGTATTTGATACCTCCCGCCTAACAAGTCGGTCACAGGGACAATTCCGGGACATAGAAATATAACCTAGTATTCTACCATCAGATGATTGCACGGGACGAATATAAATAAAAACTATCCCTTAAGATTGCGTAAATGTAATATTACAAACCAAAATACGAATCAAGCAAAAATAGTTTTTAATTTTTGATTGAGTGTAGGACAAAATGGCCCTCCCCCTGGACATAAGCCCCCGGGCAAAAGCCCTCTGACAAAAACCCCCTAATAATGAATACTACTAGTTATTTATATTGGTATCTTGAAGATATATCTTGGCTACATGTTTACAATAAAGTATCAAACCATGCTTTATTTACTTGTTTACATAATGTAAGCTTATAAATGTAGAAAAACGAATAAATGTCTTATTTAATCCGGTATTAGTTCTAATATTAGTCAACTATATAACAATAATATTTATGAACGAAAATATTTTTGATCCATATTATTTATCGGAATTTTTACCTGTAGGAAAATGAATGTTTTATTTGATCCCAAAACTACAATTTCCATGACAGGTAGTGTTTGTATTATTAATAATTCATAGATTTATTTCATATTTTAAGTTTTATTTCAACAAGATTCGATAAACAAAATATTCATTATTGTTTACATTAGTAACAAGAGGAATAATTCATTTCTATATTTAGACACTCGTTTATTGATCTATCTTTAAAACCGAATATATTGATTTGTGGTTTTTTTTCACACTGTACCTTAAAATAGAACACATCACAGTGAAAAGAAATAAAACAGTAATCCACAGAAACTATATATTATACATAGTACAAAGTATGTAATAGGATTGGGAAACAAATTGCTAGAACTTATATTAATCCCTATCCGTATTTAAATTGACCGCTTAACATCAACCGGCAAATATCTCATGCATATATATGCTAGTTTGAACCCAGCCACTTTTTATTACAGTGTCTAAGCCCACCCATAAATGATGTGAACAGTTATGTAATTAGGTGTTATAATTATGTGTTACGGGTATCGATTTTACCTCTTTCTATGATATTTTATTGGATTTTAAAACTGTGATATTTTTTCGTTTTTCAGTTTATTACTTAAAAGCGTTAATTATGTAAAACTGTATTTTCTTTATCTTCAAAATAACTCAATATTTTATTAACTCAAGCATAAGCAGGCCCACTTAGAAGGGGGCGGGTCAGCAGGAGCCCATGACAAATAAACAAGTAGAAAGCTGTTTTCTAAATCACAATTCATTAATTCATTTTTGTTGTACTGATTCCTTGCTTATGACACACCGTGGTGGACTTAGTTTGAGTATCATTATTTGGAGTATTGGAGGAGGAGGGGGGGAGTTTCCTTTTGCCCTGGGGCCAAAAAATTCTCTTGGCGGCCCTGAGCATGAGTAATTAGAATCATGTGTTTTCTGCAGGTACACAGTTTGAAGATTGTACTGGTAACCTAACATTTAAGAATTTTGAGACGTCAGATGTTAAATTTAAATTTCGAATGTCAAATCCGAAACATTTCAATGCTGTTCCTAAAGTTGGAATATTGCCTGCAAACGGCGAACAACAGATTGAAAGTAAGTCCAATTGGATTATACAAGTCAACAGGTATATTATTCTTGAACTGTTCTGATGGTGTGGTATATTTGTTTTGTGACTGGCAATATATATTTCTTATTAAATAAACGCTAGAGAAAATAGATGGTGCATTCAAGAAAGGACAATCAAGAGAAACTGGCAACATTGGGTACACAAGACACAGGAAGAAGACAAAACAAAACCACAAAAAACCCCCACACAACACCCAAAACTAAAAACATGAGCCACACGGAACCCACCATCAACCGAAGGTGAACGAATGTGCTCGCGACGGAAAAACAATACCTGCTCTAATAAGACACCCGGCAAGATATTCACACAGTCATGTTGTGTTGAACAGCACTGTCGGTCACTAAATACAAATACATACGTAAATAGGACATGGCTTATTCTACAAATATATTGGTGTAAAGACTAACCTAACATTGTTTTAATGAAAAAAACCCAACAAGATTACATATATTTTCATTAGAACGAATAAGACGCTTTCAACATTATTTTCAATGGAAATTGATTATCAAATATATTTATATTGCATATATATCACAGAAACAACGGCACCTTTATACTGGCATCATACTAATGAGATTGCTGTTGATCCGCCAATTGAGCCATGCTTTGTACTACTCAAATGGACGATTTTAATTGTGTAAAACATCACTTTGTATTCTTTAGTAAAGTACAAAGCACCTGGGGATCTAAATTTGATGCCAAAAGACGCAAAAATACAGTTTCATCTTATAAATCTAAATGGTATTACGGACAGTGAAAATGTGGTAAGATAAGACTAGAAGTTTCAATAAAACTATTATTTTCAATTATACACACTATTATAAAGGTGTGGTCACACGATACGATTCTCTATCAGATTTTTCTTTTCGACACAATGGTACTGTGTGCTCAAAAATACTCGAATCGGAATGTCGTTTCATAATCGTTGGCATTCTATTTTCAACTGATGATAGTCGAATCATGAGAACGGTCAAAGAATTTAAAAATCGTATCAAAATCGGATGGATAGGGAAGTCGGACTTACCTCTACCTCAGACACAGAATCGCACGGGATATCGTATCATGTTGTCGTACTTTAATAAACGTTAGAGAATACCGAAGGGGCAATCAAAAATGTACAATCCAGAGAAACTGGCAACATAGGGTACACAAAACACAAGACGAAGACAGCCAAGTCAAAAACACAAGACAATATTTGGACACCACTATATGCAAGCAAACACAAACAACGTAAATAAGACACCAACCCTCCTACAAACACCTGGATAAAATAAACAGAAATACACATGATTTTATATTAGAAAATAAAAGTCCAAGCCGATATATGCGTCATTGAATGGTTATACTGACAATGGCAACCAAAACTATTGTTGTATTTGTATAACATCCAGCAGCAGATATTTCATGCATATACCCAGTTCTGTGTAAAATAAATTTAGCATTAATTTGTAATAATACAACTACCATTTTGACGTAATACATAAGATTATTATATGACTTCAGATAATATCTTTTCTGATTGGCTGACGTCTCTAGTAACGTTCTTTGATAAAAACGTTATATTCAACGCGCAAAAATTATCGAGAGGTGAACATAATATTCCAAAGGCAATCATCATCGGGTTAAGTTTTGTCATCGACTAATCAGATGCCTTCTTACTAATTACTTTCGGTACACAATTAAATTGATAATGGCAGACAGGGATGTCTGGTGAACAAAGTCGGGGCTGTTTGGTGTCATTTCAAATTTAATTTAATATCATATAATAAAACAGTTAATGACTTTCATTTTAGGTGAATACAAGGATGCCTCGGTGAATATCATGTTCCATGGGTTGACCAATCCTTGTATTCATCTCATCGAATGTCATTAATTGCATAGTATTCTATGGGGTACAGGAAGGAACATATAACTCGTTCAGTGTTGTTGTTCTTTGTCGCATAATATTCCACATTGTATACAGTGATATGTTTATGCTTATTTTGTTTGTTTGTTACTAGTTTTCAGAAAACCCAACAAAGGTAGAAAAAGGTGTATTTACAGTAAAATTTCAGGGGACCCTACAAAATCTGGAGGATGATATGGTATGACTATTATGTTATTACTTTGTATTTAAAACGTAAATATCAAATTTAGTGGTGTTTAAAATCTGTATTGGAGTTTTAATTCCTAATGAGGTGAGAGGCAGTTGTTTGATTTATTGATATTAATTGTATTGTTGATGATCACTGTGTGACACATGTAATGACTTGTGTCCAATCCCATTTGCAACTTTTATGCAAATAAAATATGTTTAAACTAAACATGTAATGACTTTATTTTTCCAGAATAATACACGGGAAATCCGTATCACATGCTGTATCCACCCCAGTAACTAATATCACCAAGATGACCAGAGTCCCGAGAGTTGATATTGATCCAGGGTTGATACACTTTATCCTATATTTCGTCTGGATAATTCATGACTTACCATTTGTTACTTAGGTTTTTCTTCATACATCATGAGATATGGATTTGATATGAATTGTTCTTTTCATTATAGGGCCCGGGTGGCTCAATGAGTTAGGTAGTTTGATTACCTAACAACTCATGCAAACCTATCACCAGTACGGCGTGGATTCGCACCCGGTTTTGTAAATTACAAAAAGGGTGCACGCGACTCGCAACCGCAAGTGATAAAGATTACCAGTTGCTTGCCCATGGTCGGTGGTTCTCTCTGGGTACTCCGGCTTCTTCCACCTAAAAAAACTGGTCGCCATGATATAGCTGAAATATTGCTGAAAGTGGCGCTAAACACCAAAAATAAAATAAAATCAAAATCTTTTCATCATATACTTCTACTGAAGCAGCATATGATATTGAATTGTTTTATGTTGCTCACCCTTTTATTGTTAATATATTTCAACAATTGACCCCGATGTCTTCCGCATGCTGATACGAGATGTTCCAAATGGTGTGCGATAGTGTGTATGCAATACAGCAGGGTGTGAAATTCGGGGTATGCGATACAGGGTGTGTAATACTAAGTATGCAATACAGGTTTCAGTTTGGCATTTATATCATGACAATCAAAATCTAAGTAGCAAGTATTAAATATATGATAAATAGTTACATTATTTTCTTTCCCTACATAAGGGGCAGATATACCTCAATTAATTCTTTCCCTACATAAGGGGCAGATATAGCTCAGTTAATTCGCCTTTTTTTCTAGAAGAGCATGTTCCAAGTCGGTTAAAGAGCTCTAAAGAGCTCATGTTCTATGTTGTATCTGTATATATATGCTTCCGACTTTAAATAAAAACTACTTAAATAAACATTAGTTGCTTTACTTACTTCTAATAATTACAAGTTCTTTCTTAAAAAGGGACAACATCTGCCAAATTATTGTGGAAAGTATCCTGTCATTTGCATGCAGATGTCAAAATAATATTTTCAACTAGGATTTGGATTAAGGTTGATTATTGTTTCGTCTTTACCACCGATGGCCTTGTATACCATCTAATATTATACATGACAACTTCTGTGTCACATAGATTAAATGCATTTTGTATAAAGTTCAAGATTAGGGCTCAGTATTCTTTATAGCAACGCTTCTCGCCAAGTTATATACAAGGGTTGGCATTTTACTCTCACGACCGCATCATTTCAGCGAATGTGAAGTTTTATGCTCATAAAACTAGTTTAAGTGTAAAACGTTTTTTTAAAGTGCATGTACAAAGCCATATGTATGTTAGAGGAATCGATTCTGATTTGTTCATTTAGAAAAAAATAAAAATAATTAAGAGTATATTTTCTTTCAGTTTTTATCTCCAATGAATTCCGAGCAGGTGGTGGTGGATAGGAAGGAGGAAGATTTTACATTTAATGTTGCAGACAAAATACCGTGGATGAAAAAGAAATAAACTATGTCAACCCTGATATAAATTTGACTTTCATGTGGAAAGATATTGTTTGCCAATACATACCACACCAGTTGTTATAGTGTACGATAAGATTTGACAATTTACAATTGGATTTAATATCTTTTCATTGTGTGGAACACAACATTGTATATATACTTGATATTTCCAATAAGCAGTCTTAGTCTTAGTCTTATAATTCATGGAAGCAATATTAGAGTTTGTATATAGTTTTAACATGGGTAACATGATGTTCCTAAGATGCAAGAAAACAAATGTTATGTTTCATCCTAGTATGTAGTATCCGTTACGATTTCTGCATAAACACAATGTTGTTTACTTCCATGAGGGTTCATCACGTTATTTGTGTTTGTTTGTGTGGTGTCCAACACATGCTGTGTTGTGTGTTTGTTTGTGTGGTGTCCAACACATGCTGTGTTGTGTTTTTGTTTGTTTGTGTGGTGTCCAACACATGCTGTGTTGTGTTTTTGTTTTGTTTTTCTTCTTCTTGTGTACTCTATGTTGCGAGATTCTCTGGATTGTTCATTGTCGATTGGCTCTTCGGTATTCTCTAACGTATATGAAGTATTAGATGGCGTATCAGATTTACATCCTTTTTTCAAGTATATCATAGAAACATCGATTTTTTTCTAACTATCACTACCAACTGAATTGCATTCAATTCATTGTTTTCATGTCTCAACTGTAAACTTTGAAATTTATTGTTCACTATAGTTTGATTTCAATCCGCATAAGGAACTGCAATTCATGTCACCCATCGCCACTGATCCACGACTGTGTTCCAGTAGCTATCAGTGTGATGGAAATTCAGAGGTAAATAATGTCATACACCACCGTCTTCTGTCTTTGTAAATTGTGATATATCAGTAGACATTAAGGGTCGAAAAGAAAACAGTTGGTATGTAATGTTTCGAGTTGAAATACATTGGGGGAAAACTGACAGAAATAATAGAATTGCAAGAAAAATGTTGCACATCTGAGAGTGCTGATAACATTTTTCTTCTGTTTTCTTATGTTGACATGTATTACTACATCAATTTTATATGACCGGATCTTGTTTTTACAATATAAGATGTAAATATTTTGATACTGGCTGGTACATGAAGTGAAAAGAACCCAATCTTCTTAAGCCTCAACACTATTAGTCGTGCCAAATTTTAATAAGATAAAACCGATTCAGCATATAAGCTCACGTTTCTGCTGTATAAATCTCATTTGAAAGAAAATGATTTTCGAGTTATCTTTCTTTGTACATGTTTCGTGAATTTGGGAAATGTTAATTATATCTTTATATAATATTATAGATAAGAGTGTTTTGACGTTTTCGTGTTCCATTTACCAATAGGTACGAAAGGGAATCTGTGCATATTTTAGCTTTAGATTTATCAGACGAAGAGACAAATTAGAGGGGAAGCAGGCTGGATTTGGTTTCTGCAGTTAGAGACGTTTGGCGAAATCAAAGGGGTACTCAGAATCCGAAAACATCAAAGGGGTACTGAAAATCCGAAAACATCAAAGGGGTACTCGGAATCCGAAAACACCAAAGGGGTACCGAGAATCCGAAAACACCAAAGGGGTACTGAGAATCCGAAAACACCAAAGGGGTACTCAGAATCCGAAAACACCAAAGTGGTACTGAGAATCCGAAAACACCAAAGGGGTACTGAGTATCCGAAAACACCAAAGGGGTACTTAGAATCCGAAAACACCAAAGAGGTACTCAGAATCAGAAAATACCAATGGGGTACTGAGAATCCGAAAGCACCAAAGGCGTACTCAGATTCCGAAAACACCAAAGGCGTACTCAGAATCCGAAAACACCAAAGGGGTACTGAGAATCCGAAAACACCAAAGGCGTACTCAGAATCCGAAAACACCAAACGCGTGCTCAGATTCCGAAAACACCAAAGGGGTACTCAGAATCCGAAAACACCAAAGGGGTACTCAGAATCTGAAAACACCAAAGGGGTACTCAGAATGCGAAAACACCAAAGGGGTACTCAGAATCTGAAAACACCAAAGTGGTACTGAGAATCCGAAAACACCAAAGGGGTACTGAGTATCCGAAAACACCAAAGGGGTACTTAGAATCCGAAAACACCAAAGAGGTACTCAGAATCAGAAAATACCAATGGGGTACTGAGAATCCGAAAGCACCAAAGGCGTACTCAGATTCCGAAAACACCAAAGGCGTACTCAGAATCCGAAAACACCAAAGGGGTACTGAGAATCCGAAAACACCAAAGGCGTACTCAGAATCCGAAAACACCAAACGCGTGCTCAGATTCCGAAAACACCAAAGGGGTACTCAGAATCCGAAAACACCAAAGGGGTACTCAGAATCTGAAAACACCAAAGGGGTACTCAGAATGCGAAAACACCAAAGGGGTACTGAGAATCCGAAAACACCAAAGGGGTACTGATAATCTGAAAAGACCAAAGGCGTACTCAGAATCCGAAAAGACCAAAGGGGTACTCAGAATCCGAAAACACCAAAGGGGTACTCAGAATCCGAAAACACCAAAGAGGTACTGAGAATCCGAAAACACCAAAGGGGTACTCAGAATCCGAAAACACCAAAGGGGTACTGAGAATCAGAAAACACCAATGGGGTACTGAGTATCCGAAAACACCAAAGGCGTACTCAGAATCCGAAAACACCAAAGGCGTACTCAGAATCCGAAAACACCAAAGGGGTACTGAGAATCCGAAAACACCAAAGGCGTACTAAGAATCCGAAAACACCAGACGCGTGCTCAGAATCCGAAAACACTAAAGGGGTACTGAGTATCCGAAAACACCAAAGGCGTACTCAGAATCCGAAAACACCAAAGGCGTACTCAGAATCCGAAAACACCAAAGGGGTACTGAGAATCCGAAAACACCAAAGGCGTACTCAGAATCTGAAAACACCAGACGCGTGCTCAGAATCCGAAAACACCAAAGGGGTACTCAGAATCCGAAAACACCAAAGGGGTACTCAGAATCTGAAAACACCAAAGGGGTACTGAGAATCCGAAAACACCAAAGGGGTACTCAGAATCTGAAAACACCAAAGGGGTACTCAGAATGCGAAAACACCAAAGGGGTACTCAGAATCCGAAAACACCAAAGAGGTACTGAGAATCCGAAAACACCAAAGGGGTACTGAGAATCCGAAAACACCAAAGGGGTACTGAGAATCCGAAAACACCAAAGGGTACTCAGAATCCGAAAACACCAAAGAGGTACTGAGAAACCGAAAACACCAAAAGGGTACTGAGAATCCGAAAACACCAAAGGGGTACTCAGAATCCGAAAACACCAAAGGGGTTCTGAGAATGCGAAAACACCAAAGGGGTACTGAGAATCTGAAAACACCAAAGGGTACTAATAATCAGTATCTCGGAGGACAGACAACACGATGAGCAAATGAAAAGATCAAAAGGACAAACATTTGTATATTAAACACTACACAGAAAAATGCAGATCGAGCAGCACGAAAAAAATAGGGAACTTGTAACCTCCTGCCAGAAGACGCACAGAAACATCATATTGAGAGTCCTAATCATATATTGTTGAGTACTAGTATCCTGATTGGTCTGTCTATATTGCTGAGTATTTAATTGGTCATCATCAGACTTTAGGTTGGTCTTGCTTGTCGTGGTTACAGAATTAATATATTGATATAGTTCAAGATGAGGACTTAGCATTACTACTCTTTACAACAACCACTGTTCACTCAGGTTTATGTTAGTCAACATTTTACCCACATGTGGGTGGAAAAACATGATCGTAGTATTTCACAACTCTGTGAAATCTGGTGCTCTGGAAGGGTGGACAGTTCCTGCTCCACTAGTGGCACCCGTCGTGTTACACTAGTTATAAACCCGGTGATAAGTCATGAATGAGGAAAGGACAGGGAAGTGCTTACGACAAGTGGAGCACATCCGTGCTCATTTTTGACACAGATATTCCATAACAATAAACTGAGTCGTGGTAGCGACCATACCAATGTTGTTGATGATATAATACTTATGTTTTACCTACTTCTTTCTTTTTATTACATATAATAAAGAGGGTACGTTTTCATTAGTAAATATTTCTAGAACATTGTGGTCTTAATATGCAGTATATAAATACACCTAATATTATATTGCCTATAATGAAATCTTTTAGATCCAGATAACACTAATACTCAAGTCATTTTCATTTTAAAGTATTATTTATTTAAATGTAGATGTTTGGGTGATAAACCCAGTATAAATGGAGGTATAAGAAGAGTTTGAAGATACCAAAGGGGCAATCAGAGTCCGTATATCGAAGAAGAACAGACAACACAATGAAATATTGAATAAAAATAGAAAAGACAACCATACATTTCTTATCCCCTACATAAAAAGAATATATATGTAAAAAGTGGTTGCCATTTGAAGCTGTCCTTGGTGTTTGAAATTTCAGTGCAGCGTTGCAAAATGTTTGTTTTTTGTAAATTGAATATCGTTTGTCTATGTAAAATTGTATATGCATGTCATATGTTTTTTATTTGTATCTGCCTCTGCGTTTCTTTAACAATAAACAAATTACAAAAAAAAAAAAAAAAAAAATTGTGAACTTTCCATTTATATGTAGCAACTTTCCAGCAGCACCTGCATATGGAGTATATATCTCTCAGTTAATCTCATATTCCAAAGATTGTTGTTCCTATAAGCAGTTCCTATTGTTTAAATTGAAGGCATCACTTCGAAAGTTTTACGGTCGCCATCATGACGTAGTTAATCGTTTCGCATTGTATGTCTGACCCTGAATGTTTGTATACAGAATGCAAATCGAAAGTATGTGTTATGATATAAGGATGTATAACTTGGCATGGTTCAGGTATTTTAAGCTAAGTATATGGAAATATAAGTGTTATATTGTGTTCTTCTGTTGGATTTTGTGGGGACTTTTTGACACGGCTGGATAAATAAAATACAAAAATGTATAGGTATATTGTCAGTAAAAATAAAAATAAAACCAAAGATTGTCGAGAGTGAAAATATTACCCATTATTGTCACATTTATATGTTGATTCCAAATAGATATTATCTAGGTAGGCGGGCTGTCTACAAGGGAAGGGTTGTCACGGAAGATATATTATGTCATATGACTATATATTATCCAATAAAAATAATCATATACAGTTGGTAATAATAATATTAGATACTACAATACTAAACTATAATAATGTATTACTCCAATGAGTTATTAAACATTTCTTAGTTCGATCATTTGATATGTTAGTTTCTAGAATGTGTCCATGTCGGAAGAACAATTTGAAGATACCTAAGGGGTAATCAGAATCTGTAAATCGAAGGACAGACAACACAATGGAAAAATAAAAAGTACAAAAGACTATCGCCATCAACAGTCACTAACCAAAGCTACTAAGACATAACAATGTTGTTAATGACATAACGATAAGGTTTGACCTACTTCTTGGATTTAAATAAAATATAATAATGAGGGTACGCTTAGTATTGAACATTTAAAGCAACACAATGGCATTGTTGAAATATATTTATTTATTTTATGAATTACTGGATTTAAATTATATAGACTTAAGTATATCAAAAATACAAATAAATATATGTACATAATGTAGTGATAAGATAGTCTGGAATGGCTTATTTATGATAGTATTACTGAAATATCCATTGCTTCAACAAAAGGTACAGTAAAGGAACATGAACATTGGAACAAAAATATTGCTGCTGACCATACATTTTTTATATAGCTAATTTAATGAAATAAAATTCTACTAACTCTCTCTTAAATATA
Organism: Bathymodiolus brooksi; assembly: GCA_963680875.1. Lineage (NCBI taxonomy): Eukaryota > Metazoa > Mollusca > Bivalvia > Mytilida > Modiolidae > Bathymodiolus > Bathymodiolus brooksi. The sequence goes on from OY804590.1 coordinate 14,868,248, forward strand.
TACATGTATATATAAACGTAGATTTCAAATTTAGTGCGCACGACGCGTTCCTGGAATTATATATCCAATGCACCTTGAAATATCAGAGTTGAAATATATAATGTAAAAACGGGTATCGATTTTGTTTCGACGGTTTATCAGTTTGATTTTGCTTCGACGGTTTATCAGTTGGATTTTGTTTCGACGGTTTATCAGTTGGATTTGTTTCGACGGTTTATCAGTTGGATTTTGTTTCGACGGTTTATCAGTTGGATTTTGTTTCGACGGTTTATCAGTTGGATTTTGTTTCGATGGTTTATCAGTTGGATTTTGTTTCGACGGTTTATCAGTTGGATTTTGGATCTGTTCTGACGATGTGGTATTTTTGTTTTTCATTTTATTTCTAATACAATATTGACAAAGGTGACCAATAACCTCAAACCACATTCGTAGGTTCTCAGCCCTATACCTCACCGAAGTGTTAAGGTTCCCAGATACCTACTCATAAACGAAGTTTTCACCCGTCAGTTCGTTATCCTTCCGGTATAAACAATGGCAGAAATGTCCATGTGAAATCTACGAAACGCATAATAAACATGTACAATCAAAACGATTCAAACTAAGGATATGTCATTGTGGAAATCAAGTCGAGCAAAATTTTATCACATAGATGCACTTTAGTTTGACATACACCGATTAGTAATTTTCATTTCCAACATCTTCAACTGACCTGCAACTGGGGTGACACAGAGTGTAAATGATTTATATTTAAAGTTTTTAGACACATCAAGTAGTATACTGTATTAGCCAGATAACGCTAACGTCATTGTAAAACAAACACATACAAAACAATAGATAATGGTAAACAATATGAAACAGACAACGTCAAGAAACCGTGACAGTTCTTTGTTTGTATACTTGACACAAATCTCTATGTTGTCTGGTTCATCAATCTCCTTCCATGCATCTTTGTTTCCTTCTTTCTTGTCTGTCCCATTGTTCTGTTGACGATTATCAGATTTCGTCTTCCGGCTACAGGTGAAGTTCTTCAACTTCCGGGCGACTCTGTGGACCCAATCTGGCATTACCTCGTTACTGGGTTTGTGGTAAAGTCTGATAATCAGAATAGTAAAGACGATGGCACATGAAGCAAGCCCGAGGGTAACCGAAAGAAAAATTACTGAAATAAGATATATTTATATATATATTATATATATTAGTTGTATGTTGTTAACCATACTATATTTTCTGTTCGATTGTAATTATGACATCGTATATAAACGTTAGAGAAGACCGAAGGGGCAATCAAGAATAAACAATCCAGAAAAACTGGCAAAAATTGTAACACAAAGCACAAAACTAAGACAAGCAAAGTAAAAACACAACACAATATGCATTGGAAACAACTATATGCAAACAAACATAAATAACGTAAATACGATATGAAGCCTCCTACAAACAACTAAAGGTAAAGACGAATCGAACATCGTTTTTATGCGGAAATCGTAACGGACATCACAACATGGAACGTAAATACACATAATAACACAACCAAAAAAACTAAAAAGATGAGCAACGCGGACCCCTTTTAAACTACATGTAATATTAAATCTTAGATTTCCGTTACAAGTAGCTCAAAGCGGTGTTTATTTAAATACAGGTGGTTTAATTAGCTCATTAGAAGTCCGGATTATCTTTGTATTGAAAAAAAAAATGTTCCAAATGTGAAACTTTGAAATGTATTGCGAATTAGCAGTGAATCGAATGTCTTGTCTGGATAATGTAATCAGACACATACAATGACATACTTATGTCTGGTTTTATTTTTGAAAAGTGACAAACTATTATATTCCACAAACAGTTAACTTCACGCAAAAGATATTATGAAAAGAAAGCTTAAACAATGATGGTCAACAATTCACCAATATCAAGAAAACGAACAATCACCTCTCACATTAACTGAACACAAGAAGACCACGACATGTGACGTTAGAAATCTAGGTCCTGCATAGGACAGAAACTAAAATGTGGCAGAGTTATATCGGTTAATGGGATTACAATCCAGTTTCGTAAAAAAAAAAGATTAATTTTTAATCACAACAGAAACTGAAAAATCCATCGGATAATCAGGTAAAAGAGTTAACGCTTTTACTGCCTTTCGTAATTTTCTGTCATCGTGATGTTATAAATAACGGGTACAAGGCTAACAAGGTCAACAAGTCATACACAAACAGACTGAAAACGGGTTCTTCTGCAAGTCCAACTCCGTCTTTCCAGAGTCATTTAAAGAAGCTGAAATTATTAATATCATATTGACAAAATACATGAAAAAGAGGCAGGCACTATAATTGTTTTTGTATCAACAAATTCCTATTGAATGTCCTCCCATTAAACCTGACAAACATGTCATTCTGGACATGTGTCGATTTGTTTCCTGTGATAATTAATTTGAAATTGGGAACACAATGGACATTAATATACTACAATCTTAACTTTGGATACTCTCTTGAAACCTTACTATATCTTGTACTGTAATATATTTATATAATAGTTACTGATATGGAGGGCAATATCAGGATATACAGACTACCCAAGGGTCGTGGTCCATATACCACGACCCAAGGGCAGTCTGTCTATCCTGATATTGCACTCCATATCAGTAACTATTGTGTTTATTGCATTGAAGACCAGAATCTGACACATGATACAATATAAATGCATAGAAAATTTTAATCAGGATCATTGAAGGTTTCCCTAGGCGTTATCACCTTCGTTATTACCTACTTTGAATTGACTACAGCAATTGTTTAAATGGTGTTCAACTTATAATGAGAAATAAAATGAGATTATAAGCAAAATTAAAATTTATTAAAACGTAAACAAATAAATATCCGTGTATAGCCCAGTAGTACCAGTCTATACACGGTTTTTGGGCCGGTCTATATCAGCATTCCAGTCTATATCGCGGAATAGTGGAGGTCACGTGGAGAGTGTTCAGCCAATTAAATGTATGATTTTTATTCTAATATGCAATAAACTACAATAATTACCTACCGAGAATTGATGTATGCTTAGAAGTGGTCGGCATATTGTCTGCAAACAAAGTCAATAGTACAGCCAAAGCAAGGAGAACCGTCAGTATATACCCCACCTTTTCTCCAGAATCCACGGGTAAAATAAACGTCACGGAGGTTAACACCGCCGTAACAATAACGGGGAAAATGATACTCATCACATAATGGCTTGGGAGTCTCTTAACAACAATCTGAAACAGCAATTCTGAATAAGCTAGATTATCTTCATCTAGAAGTTCGTTCGTCGTTTGAGATGTCGAGACTAGATCCCATTCACCATTAGTTCGATATTCGACAAGATTAATATTAGAACCGTACAACGTCATATTTACAGCGTCTGTATGGAAGCCCCAACTTGCCAACTCTATTTCACATGTTTGTGAATCATAAGGAAAATATGTTATGTCCATATTACATGATGTAGATAAGATGGCAGGTGGTTCCCATCGTACTTCACCATCATACTTAATTCTTAACTGTACATCGTCATCTCCGAGATTTGATAAGTCTGAAATTCTAAAAGCATTGACTACTTAATATTATCTTCCATATAAACATTAATATCTTTGGAATATAATATATGATATGTTAGTTTGTGGCAGGTATATTGTGTTTATCCTGCAACGTCAAACAGTCCAATACAACTGCCAAATTGTCTAAAAAGAAAAAAAAAACAAGCGTCGTTCTCGTCGTTTTTGATGGTGTCCTCTGTGAAGTCCGTGCGAATACTGTTACCGTTTCTGACCGTAGCTCAACATGAATCAGGTATCAGAAAAGCTATATCTTGGTCAGTTTCCTTATATTACAAAAATGTATCCAGTCAATGTAATCTGACTGCTCAAATAGTCTCAGTGCAGATCAAAAGCTTTGATAGACACAAGGAACCAATATTGACTTGGCCTATAGTCTCGTTCAATATGGATTTCTTAGTTCCTTCAAATCATATCAACCTTTACAAATATTTTAATTATATGATACAGTAATATAAAAGGAAACACTGTTTCTACAATTTTACCATTTAATAGTAACATTTTAAACAATATATGTATCTACTTTATCCCTAATATGATTCGAAGAGATCGTCGTGGTCCTGATCTTATGGTAGTTGGATTTACAACTATCTATGCAATCAGTGTCAATCATCGCTAAAGCTGTGAGGTCAAATCCCGCTCAAGCGAGGTGTACTCGATACAACATTATGTGATAAAGTTTGTACTCCGATTTCCTCCACTAATATCACTGACTACCACAATATAACTGAATTGTTGCTGAAAGTAGCGTTAAATACCATAACACTAACCGTAACCCCTAATATGATTCGGAGACTTTATTGTATATCACTATTTATCATTTGTTTATATTTTAATATATTACATGCATATGAACACTTACGAATTTTCAACAATTAATTCTGGATGCCATACTCTGTCTTGGGAGACATAAATATGTTCAATACCTCCATATGAAGCACTTGTCCATGAGAGGCGTGTATCGTTCCATACCTAAATTATAATGTTAACATCGATATTAAACTGTTTTCTGTTTGTGTGATGTTTCAATATATATTCTCACGTAGACATAAAACATCACTCAATATACATAGCTAAATATATCTCATAATCTCTTCTTAATCCATTAAATATTAATGGATAAGTGAAACCTATTTGACAAATCTAAAAAACCAAACATGTATATTATCTCCCGTATAATACATATAGTGGTGTCCAACATTATTTGATAAGAGACAGGAACAGCTTACCCTTCACGAGTATGTGGGTTCTACCTCTGTGTTTGGTAGGGGCATTTACGTTTTTCTGTGGTGTGGTGTGTTGTGTTTTCTTGAAATCCCAATGTTGTCTACGGTGTGATGTCCAAACATCTCGACTATATAAATAACACGATGTATGTCTTATAAGAGACTTGATCCCTTCACGAGTACCTGGGTTAAATTCCGATTTGTGGAATGGCACGTGTTGCTCGTCATTTGTCTGTTTTGTTTGTGTTTTCTTTGTCATCGTGTTGTGTCTTGTGTGCCCAATGTTTTCTGTGTCTCTGGATTGTCCATTAGTGATTATAGTATTATTACGTGATATTTTTCATATTGGCCTAGTTATAAGCCTGAGGCCTGCTGTATTGGCCTGAGGCGCAGCCGAACGCCAATACAGCAGACCGAGGACCTATTACTAGGCCAATATGAAAAACATCACGTAATGATACCTTTATTAATTAACCAGTCCAATATCTCTCGGGATTTTTCCTTGCAATTGTCGAAATGTCTAGCGGATTCCGATCTAGTTGTTATTGGACTGACTGGAATTTGGCCAATACGGAAAATATCCGTATTGGACTGGTTTTTGCCGTATTGGCCCAATGAAAGTTTTTATATTGTATTGACAGATTTGATCATATAAAGGCTAATAAATCAAAGTTAATTGATAATGTCCATTAGTGATTGTCCATTAGTGATTGACCATTAGTGATTGTCCATTATTGATTGTCCATTAGTGATTGACCATTAGTGATTGTCCATTAGTGATTGACCATTAGTGATTGCCCATTATTGATTGTCCATTAGTGATTGACCATTAGTGATTGTCCATTAGTGATTGACCATTAGTGATTGACCATTAGTGATTGTCCATTATTGATTGTCCATTATTGATTGACCATTATTGATTGTCCATTATTGATTGACCATTAGTGATTGTCCATTAGTGATTGACCATTAGTGATTGTCCATTAGTGATTGTCCATTAGTGATTGACCATTAGTGATTGACCATTAGTGATTGTCCATTAGTGATTGACCATTAGTGATTGTCCATTAGTGATTGACCATTAGTGATTGTCCATTAGTGATTGACCATTAGTGATTGTCCATTAGTGATTGTCCATTAGTGATTGTCCATTAGTGATTGTCCATTAGTGATTGACCATTAGTGATTGACCATTAGTGATTGTCCATTATTGATTGTTCATTAGTGATTGTTCATTAGTGATTGTCCATTATTGATTGTCCATTAGTGATTGTCCATTATTGATTGTTCATTAGTGATTGTCCATTAGTGATTGTCCATTAGTGATTGTCCATTAGTGATTGTCCATTATTGATTGCCCATCAGTGATTGTCCATTAGTGATTGACCATTAGTGATTGACCATTAGTGATTGTCCATTAGTGATTGACCATTAGTGATTGACCATTATTGATTGTCCATTATTGATTGTCCATTAGTGATTGTCCATTAGTGATTGTCCATTATTGATTGTCCATTATTGATTGTCCATTAGTGATTGTCCATTAGTGATTGACCATTAGTGATTGACCATTAGTGATTGTCCATTAGTGATTGTCCATTAGTGATTGTCCACTCGGTTTCTATAACGTTTATTGACTATATAGTAATTGTGTGGATGTTCTATAAGAAGCAGGAAGACTCACCTGTCGCGATCACATGCGTTCGTCCCGTGGGGTCTATATTGCTCATCTTTTTAGTTTTCTGTGTTGTTGTTCTTTTTGTTTTATGTCTTGTGCCCAACATTGCATGTGTCTTTGGATTGTCCATTATTTTATTTTCTCTAACAGTTAAATGCTTTTATTTTATTCTAATACGTTTCGGAATAGGAATAAGCGTAAATTTTATGTAAATGATACTTTCTTATTTCTGTAATAAGTGCTTAATATCCCTATAAAAGTATTGCTCAATCTTCAGCTTCCTGTGGAATGTTTTATGAACCATGTTTTCTCTTGTGGCAATTATATTGTCTATTATTCTGCGACTTAAGGAAGTGAATTGCTCTTCTGATACTTGAATGTTTTCGCCGACATTTAAAGCATCTTTTCAGTAATATATGCTTACATAACATATGAACTTACCACTGTAAACCAACCAGATGTTGTTAGAGTCTGTGATTTTATTTCCTATAAGAAATAAAATCAAATAATGTCTTTTTTCTTCTTCTTTTTTTTCACAAATAGTATTTTTATTGCACTAAATTTTGCTGTAAGTTTACCTAATACCCCTTGTTGTTAATCACTAAATAGCAAGGGATTTACTATTCAGCAAAGCTTATTTAGAATAAATAATGATAGTACAATTTTTCAGATCTTATAGAATACAGAATATATAGAATATACACTAAATAAACATAGTATAGCTATCTTGTGATTTCTCGGATTTTTTTTACGCTTTCAACCCAATCACGATCGAAAGATTAATTGTTCATATTCGGGGATTAAATGTATAATTGCTCTGTTGAATTTTTCAAATATTGGCTTAAAGGCATACAGGCTGTCAATATTCGATGTTTTATACTAATTGCAGTTGAAATTTTTCATAATATCAAACGTAAATAGCTTAGAACGAAGGAAATACGTCGCTGTTTCATTTTCTTGAATCCAGTAAAGAATCCAATGTTTACTCGCGCAATATTCATACGACCTGACAGTGAACTCATTCGGAAAAGCGTTTGCGCATGTGCGAAATTGTTTGTTGATGAAGAAGGCACATGGCACAAATCGAATCGTGGAATTAAACAAAAACATTGACGGATTCTATGCGAGAACGACACCAAAAGGAGGATTCAGCAAGCTTTGTGTTAAAATTAAAAAAAGATGTTATACAGACCTACTCCATTTTTCAACACGTAAGCATAATTTAGTATCTTTTTTCGGCCGAATCATATTTTAACAGTAGAATTGCATCGTAGTTTTTTATATATTTTTTCTTTCAGGAGAAAACGCTAGGTGATATCTCTTTTAAATTAGAGACTAAAATAATGAACTTCATGTCTGTTTTTTTTCTAAAAAAATATAATCAAGTCAACTGAAGTGTTGTCAATAATATGCAATACAATTTGTTTACAATTTTCCCATTATCGGGCCCCTTTGCAGAGTTTGGGTTTGTTTTTATTGATTTTACCACGTATTTCCGATTTTAAGTGTCATTCTTACTAAATACCATTATATATTATTATGCTTTCTGTAAATTTCTTCTGTAATATAAGTTCATGCGATATTTTGGCATATATCACAAAGAATTACATAGCGTTGATATACTATGCGAAAATAGTACATCTACTATGCCAGTTTCACGCTGGGAAGGTTGGGGTTTCAGCTGTCTGTCAAGTTATATATAGCTAGTCCACGTGCAAGAGGGCGGATCCAATCTGTCAATCTATCATAGTCGTCTATTATTCATGTTACTGTTTTTAATACTTGTTATTGTTGTTAATTAAATTTCAAACTTCAAAAATCTTTATATTTTTAAAGCCTTAAATGAAACAAAGAATATTTTCACACTTTCAAGACTATCTGATCCAATATATTAGTCACCACTATCAGGACCTCCTTTATTGTAATAGTTCTCAATATATTTTGTCTACATATAACAGTCAGCATAATAATAATAATAATGTTGTGTTAGCAATGACTATGCCATATAGTGGTCAGGGTTGAAAACATAGTGCACTCCCCTTCGGGTCATGCACTATGTATTCAACCCTGACCACTATATTGGCATAGTCATTGCTAACAAAACATTATTATATAAATATTAACTGATTACCCCGGGATCCAATTTCATAGATATATTTCTTAAATTATATTAATTCTAACGAATTTACATGCAACATGCTTCCTGGTTATTGATAACAGATATCAGTATTCGGCAAACTTCGGAAAAGCAGCCGACTTATAATTAGGTCGTGTTAATGGCGATTTTACCAACAGACATTCGAATTCCTTTCGCTAATTACGACATTACAAAATATTTTCTAGACCTGGCTTCTTCAGAACATTTTATTAGTATAAAACATCGAATATTGACAACTTTTAATATAAACAAAAAAAAATCAATTCTGACAGCCTGTATGCCTTTAAAGATATGCTATATTTTGTAATAATCAAAGAAAAAGCTAATAGTATTTAAAATAAACGAGCAATCGATTTCAACAAATGCATAATGCAAAAAACTGTCTCTTTATTCCCTAATATTTTCCCTTTTGCAAGTAATAAAGTAATATTCATATTGGCAATTATAATGTAGTGGTTTAATATTCCTGGTTTGTGATTGGACAATGCTGTAATTTTCATGGTATCAATTCCACGGTTGAAACATCATGAACTAGTTTTATCTGATTACCGCTTACGCCATCTTGTCAAAAATGTGGCAATACACATCTATGCACATGATTACATTAGAATGGAGATAACTGTATTGTATTTGAAAATTTCACGGCAGCAATGGTCGATTTAATGGTGTAATTTTAACGGTATCAATTCCACGGTTGAAATAGCACGAGCTATTTTTTAGAATTTTAGCTGATTACCGCTTACGTCATCTTGTCAATAGTGTGGCAATACACATATATCTATGTATCTATAGATACATATGATTACATTAGAATGGAGATAACTATATTGTATTTGACAATATCACGGGATCAGTTGTCGATTTCATGGTCGCAAATATCCAGAACCTTAGAACCGTAATGAAAGCGGGAGGTTTGGCGCTTTAAAATCTCATTCAACCCACCATTTCTTTAGAAATACCTGTACCAAGTCAGGGTCATTACGGTTTTCACAGGTTTCCGATTGTTGACTGATTTTGTCTGTTTATATACTTATGAGTTTTGACTTTCCCTTTGTAAGATTGTTCGGAGTTCGGTAATTTTGTTATTACCCTTATTTACTGGCTCCGCTAACGCGTCGTCCGTAAGCTCAATTTCCGACCATCAAGTCTCCAATTGATGCCGTGACATTTTCAAATACAATACAGTTATCTCTTAATTGTATTTCAAATCTCCAAGAACAAAAACGGTTGCCATGGAATCATCATGAACAAGCAAGCTAGTAAGCGTAACTTCTACATGTATATAATACAAAAACAAAACCCATCCTATATACATATTACAACCACGTGATCATCGACGGCGCACATAGAGTCTGAACTAACATACGAATAAAGGGGTGATCAAAATACACAAAGAATACAAGGAATTCAGTTAAAATGAAAAAAAATAAGAAATGAGACTATGTATTCCGAAAGGGTCGACTTCAGTTGAATGTGATTTATTCTATTTCCTCGACGGGTATCATTAGGGGAGCAAGAACTGTATATCCTCATGGAACATCTAATCTCACCAGAGTGTCTTTGCTGGGTACGTTTTTCTGACTCTTTAGTTTTTTGTGTAGTGTTCTGTAGATCATTGTTTACTCAATTCCTTTTGTCATTATATTTTTGTCCTTCGATTGTTTGGTTGTGTTTACACGTTTGGTATCTTCAAACTTTCCCTAAGCTTATTTGCACACCAACAAAAGTTATCGTATATAATATAAACTTACCAATTCATTAATAGTAAGCAGAGTATATTCGGCTTGTACTCTAACGGGAAAATCAGGTAACACAAGCTTATTATATCCAGTAAACAACGCTGTGTGTAGATTGTTAGCGTCACTGATTAAATATGAATTAATTTGGCAAAATAAATCTGAAAGGAAAGACATAGATGTAGTAACAATCAAATGTTTTAGGTGTCAAACCTATAATTCTCCAATCAGAGCTTACAACATATACAAAAGTAGTCCCTTTTAAAGAAAATAGTTCCTTTCGCTTTGTTGTATTGTGACAAATACTGAATGGAATGGAATAATTAAAATTGATAATTGAAGTTAAATATATAGGGATTATTTTGAGCCCAAATATGATGCATTTAGTTGTATTTTATGGAAGATTTGATGCATGATCTATACTATTGAATTTCCCGGCGATGACCAAGCTATTTTTAGAGTAGGTGTTTTCTATAGCCTGGCATGTCACTACAAGACTTTAAACATCCCCTGATATTTTCACAGAATGTAGAGGAATCATGTACGCTTCAGAAAATATATGTTCTTAGAAAGGTTAAACTTCAGATATAATAGCCAGGCAGGCTCCAAAAAACACAAATTTATTAGAAAATGTTAAAGAAATTAATAATAGGTTTCACTATCCTAGTATGGACTTCTCACAAGGGAACCGTTCTACTATAGTGTTGTTTGGGTATGTATAGTGCCCAAGCCGGTAGGCGAGGGCACAATACCTTCCCAGACAACACTATATGAGAACGGTTCCCGAGGGAGAAGTACATAATAAATTTAGTACATAACATGTCTAATGCTTAATGGCTAAAAAATTGCAACTAATGAGCTTTTAGAATAATAATCTCCACTTGCTGGTTCTGACATTCGCATAACTAAAAGTCTTGTAAAAATGCCATTGAGTACAACAATATCCATTGTGCCTATCTCCCCGTCATAATTTTATTCCAACATGAAGTCCGAGAGAACTTTAACTGCATATTTGGTTGCCGCTTTTGTCTTTACATTTTGATGTTGCAATGTGAATTCGTCGGCATCCGTGCTGCTGAATCTGGCAGCCATGTCGGCAATGTAAACAATGACGTAATCAACTGTTAATCGTAGCGCCTTATCAAGGGAAGTAACTTTTATTGAAAATTCATTACGTCAATTCGCAAATTTAGTCCCGCGGGAAGAATGGTCGTTTTAGTATAGTGCCTGTTGCGAAGTATAGTCTCCCGTAGTCAAGAAATGAATTATACTGTTGAAATATAGTGCCTAGCTAACAACCAATGAAAATTTACTATTTCTATATGTTATGTACTAATCCTTAATAGAACATGGAAAATGGATTGCTGACCGCAAACCCCATAACATATAACCTATAGGAATATTTATAGCAGGTTTTGAAGATTTTAAGTTAATTAAATGAATACCAAAAAATACCAATGGAAAGTCGGTAGAAAGAGAGGCGAATACATTTCTTACATATATAACCGCTCACCTTTCTGGCTTGGTACACGTACACGTACAATTAAAAGTGGCAGGTTAAGCCAGTTTTATGGACGAAAAACTACTGCTTGTACGGAATTAGTATATGTTCAATTTTCTGTAGTTGGTATCTTGCATATAACATCTTTTGAACATTAATAGAGAGTGTAGAAGCAATCTATTGTTATTTTCCGTGCTTATATACCTTTTAAAAACTGATATTTTAAGTTATCGTAAATGGGTATTTAGCCGTTCTTTAAATTTGATTTGTATTCACAATAATAAGAGTTTGTCATTTGTTCTATATATATACATGTATATTTATTTGGTAATTCGAGATACATTTACAAACGAATGGACAGATTAAAAGTTGTATTGCAAATGAGTTCTTACGTTAATTGGTTAAACGTACATGTTATATGTTAGGCCTTTAGAATGGTAAATGACGGATTTAATGTCAGTCTAGGTTAAAATATGTCAACTAAATTACCACAAAAAGGTCAAAAGTTTACTCTAAACACGCTACAATTATTGAATCATGTACTTCAAAGCTTATTTAAACACAGATTTAACAGAGAAAATTTAAAATGGCAATGGTCGCTAATTTAACCTGTCATAATATAAAATACTTAATTACATTGAGCCAAGTCAACGATTGATGCAGCAAACAAAAAGAGCCGTAAGCAATATGATGAAAAGTCCTACAATATTCTCGATTTATAAAAATATAAATTACAAATTAAGTAAGGACGAATTTCCTTTATCAATTTCGTCAGTTGAGTCAAAAGATTGGAAAAATAAATAATTCAAAACTCTAAGCTACATTAATATGAGTAACACGACGGGTGTCTTATAAGAAGCAAGAACTGTTTACCAATCGCGGGTACCTAAGTTCACTCCCGGTTTATGGCGGGTCCGTGTTGATCATCTTTTTAATTTTCTGTCTTGTGCTTTTTGTTTTGTGTCTTGTAAAACCAATGTTGACAGTGTCTCTGGATTGTCCATTCTTGATTGTCTCTTCGGTTTTCTCTAACGTGTATTTATGAACGCTAAAATCGCTCAAAGTTTCCTATGCCTGATACCCCCGTGAGATAGCTCGTCATATCCGTGTATTCGATTCCTACAGAAGACACTTAGCCTGACGATAATGCGAAGAGGAAATTATTTTCCTACGAGTTTTCCAGAAAACGATTCAACAGAATTCGATTTAACGATGTTTCACTGTATATCAAAAAGAACAAAACACATTGAGGAACACAAACGAAGATTATTTCTGAAAACGACAGTACTAGAACTCCAATAAAACAAGGGTTAGGATTATGGTGCTTAACGCCACTTTCAACAATATTTCAGTTATATTGTGGTGTTTAGTTTTATTGGTGGAGAAAACCGGAGAAAACCACCGACCTACCACAAGTCACTGACAAACTTGATCACATAATGTTGTATCGAGTACAACTCGCCATGAACGGGGTTCGAACTCACAACTTTTGTGGTGATAGATACTAGTTGCATAGGTAGGTGTAATTACAACTACCATATAATCATGATCACGGCGGCTCCAAATAAAACGAAACGTTCTTTAATATGACCTTCAAATACTTATGATTGTCAGATTTACATATATCAATAAAATGATGTGTATGGGATCACAAAGAAGATTATAGCGAAACTGTACGGCAATCTGATAATTATTCCCATTTATGTATACCATAGGATTATCTTTAAGGAAATTACACATGTCATCCCGTCATGGCATCAATTTTAACAGACTACTGAGAAATCTAAGGAAGCTTTGTGCGCACTAGATATCTATGTTTTTATTATGATCTATATTAAGTTGTGTGCATGCAGGGGCGGATCCAGGGGGGGGGGGGGCGCCCTCTCTAAATTTGGAAAAAATATGATTTTTTGGCGCAAAATCGCGATTTTGCAAACGAAATACCCCAAACATTTTCGTGCCTCCCTCCGCAATTGGTAAGAATATGATTTTTTGGCGTAAAATCGTGATTTTTGACACGAAATACCCCAAACAATTTCGCGCCTCCCTCCGCTCGGCGCAATTTTTTTTTAAGTGCGCCCCCCCTAACTTGAAATCCTGGATCCGCCCCTGGCATGCACCTCTATTCAAACCCTTAACTACCCACAATGAGACAGACACTGTTTCCAAATGTTTTCCGGTCCGTTAATATAATTTGGAAATTGTGTACTTCAGTGCACGCGTTCTCTGATTTCATTTTATTTGTTATCCCCATATTCCGATTTCTCGCTACCGACACATCCCAAGGTAATAAATGAAGGATGCACACGCGATGTGAAAGGTTATCAGGTCATAATATGGAATGCCTGATTGTGTACCATAGTGGATAAGTAACGGTCCCTGCACGATAAAGTTCTGCAGTAGATACAGAAAACAAGTAGGCGCATTGGAGAGGCTACAAGAGCTATTGTTGTTCCTATCCGACTCTCCATACTTTTGCCAATGGCGGTCGAAGATCATTCCTCTGGGCGTTCAATCCCTCCCTGTTTTCTGTATAATTTTTAAATATTGTTAAATTTGTTCTTGTCCTGAATATACATATATATTTGCCGCTGAGAATTTGATGACCAACAAAACTATATATAGATATTTGATTTGTCCCAGATCAGTATAGAAGTTGTATAACAAAGTTTAATTTAGTATAAATAAGAATTTTATTTCCTCTCTTTTTTAACTTTATAAATCGAAATTCAACGATTCTGCATTATAATTGTTTTGTCGTTATTTGTGCTGTAAATACATACATATATACATGTTCAATTACAATCGAAATTCGAGAAATCATTTGATTTCAAATAAAATTATATTTACCCAATAAAATGATTTTTAACATATTTCCATGGTTACTCCGATTCTTCAGTAACATCATGTCGAACTCAAATTTCTGTTTTTATTTACTCTATTTTGGAGTATCCAATACACAAAATAAAAAACACATATTGAAGATCTACTTTAAAAATTGGGTCGACAAAAATGACAATTCAAACATACAATACTATCCTATATACTTTAAGAGGATTGGGAGATATATCAATATTTTTAGAGAAATACAAAATGACCAGAACTATTTAACCATGAATAATATTCTAATTTAAAGACTAGATTCCCTTTAATACATTTCAATTAAGTAGTTGTTTATTTTCATTTCCTTTTGTATTTTTGTCAGGAAGATATACTTATATAAAATTCATGGTCAGGATGCTATTTTTAATATGGGGCAATCCTACTCTTAAGTCAGGCTATTTTTAGTATGTGGATGTCCAATACGACTGGTGATAAATACCCGAAAGAACTGCATAGTGATGATCTCGTATTAATAGAGTAGTGTCAGCTATATCAAATGTTCATTTTGACCTCTAACCAATGTATAATTGTGCTTCGGAAATTTCCGTATATTGGTCATGCACGATGCACTGAGCTTCGTACCTTAGGAAGATGCAATTTCCGATCAAATGAGACGGGAAAAACAGTTTATTATTTTCAAATTGATGTTCTAAAAATACTTGTGATGACGTCGGTAGATGAAGAGTAACACTGGCATGACAGTCCATGACCACTTAAGAGAACCCACATGATAAACATGAGTTGTCTGCTCTTGGAACCTCACTGTGGATGAGCCTATTGAAGTGAATTGATATTGTCACAGAAAGTAGGATATGATAGATAGGGGCAGATAATTTTGCTTTGCGACGGCACAATAACAACAACTCCTTTAAAACAGAAGGTCATCAGGAAATGACACAATATGTCTGCTTTACATGTGTGCTGTCTCCATAAGATAATCTTTAAGATACCAAAGGGATAATCAGAAGACCATAAATCGAAGGACAGACAACAGACAACAGAAACAGGACAAACAACGATCAACAAAACACTGCACAGAAACCTAAAGATCGAGCAACACGAGCCCCATTTAAAACCGAGGGTGAACACAGGTGCTCCGGACGGGTAAGCAGTTTCTGCTACACTAGTGGTACCAGTCGTGTTACTCTAGTTACAAACCCGGTGATAAAATAATATTGATTTTTAGACAAGTCGGTGTGCAACTGATTTGACTCGCACAAGAAAGGGCGCCCATTTGGTAAAGATAGTACCAGCTGCAATGTAAGTATGTAATATTTATATACACCTTGGTGTTACCGACCCGAAATAAATATAATGCGACTACAGAACAAAACGGAAGTTTAACTCTTCATGAAACAAATCCCATTTACCAGATTACAGTTGAAAAATATGTTAGGCTTACGTACGAAACCGCATCTAATAAAAATATGTTAGGCCTACGCAAGGAACCGCATCTAGTAAAAATATGTTAGGCCTCCGTACGGAACCGCATCTAGTAAAAATATGTTAGGCCTACGTACGGAACCGCATCTAATGAAAATATGTTAGGCCTACGTACGAAACCGCATCTAATAAAAATATGTTAGGCCTACGCAAGGAACCGCATCTAGTAAAAATATGTTAGGCCTCCGTACGGAACCGCATCTAGTAAAAATATGTTAGGCCTACGTACGGAACCGCATCTAATAAAAATATGTTAGGCCTACGTACGGAACCGCATCTAATAAAAATATGTTAGGCCTCCGTACGGAACCGTATCTAATAAAAATATATACGTACGGAACCGCATCTAATAAAAATATGGTTAGGCCTCCGTACGGAACCGTATCTAATAAAAATATATACGTACGGAACTGCATCTAATAAAAATATGTTAGGCCTCCGTACGGAACCGCATATAATAAAAATATATACGTACGGAACCGTATCTAATAAAAATATATACGTACGTAACCGCATCTAATAAAAATATATACGTACGGAACCGCATCTAATAAAAATATGTTAGACCTCCGTACGGAACCGCATCTAATAAAAATATGTTAGGCCTACGTACGGAACTGCATCTAGTGAAAATATGTTAGGCCTACGTACGGAACTGCATCTAATAAAAATATGTTAGGCCTACGTACGGAACTGCATCTAATGAAAATATGTTAGACCTCCGTACGGAACTGCATCTAATAAAAATATGTTAGGCCTACGTACGGAACCGCATCTAATAAAAATATGTTAGGCCTCCGTACGGAACTGCATCTAATAAAAATATGTTAGGCCTACGTACGGAACTGCATCTAATAAAAATATGTTAGGCCTACGTACGGAACCGCATCTAGTAAAAATATGTTAGGCCTACGTACGGAACCGCATCTAATAAAAATATGTTAGGCCTACGTACGGAACCGCATCTAATAAAAATATGTTAGGCCTCCGTACGGAACCGTATCTAATAAAAATATATACGTACGGAACCGCATCTAATAAAAATATGGTTAGGCCTCCGTACGGAACCGTATCTAATAAAAATATATACGTACGGAACTGCATCTAATAAAAATATATACGTACGGAACTGCATCTAATAAAAATATGTTAGGCCTCCGTACGGAACCGCATATAATAAAAATATATACGTACGGAACCGTATCTAATAAAAATATATACGTACGTAACCGCATCTAATAAAAATATATACGTACGGAACCGCATCTAATAAAAATATATACGTACGGAACCGCATCTAATAAAAATATGTTAGACCTCCGTACGGAACCGCATCTAATAAAAATATGTTAGGCCTACGTACGGAACTGCATCTAGTGAAAATATGTTAGGCCTACGTACGGAACTGCATCTAATAAAAATATGTTAGGCCTACGTACGGAACTGCATCTAATGAAAATATGTTAGACCTCCGTACGGAACTGCATCTAATAAAAATATGTTAGGCCTACGTACGGAACCGCATCTAATAAAAATATGTTAGGCCTCCGTACGGAACTGCATCTAATAAAAATATGTTAGGCCTACGTACGGAACTGCATCTAATAAAAATATGTTAGGCCTACGTACGGAACCGCATCTAGTAAAAATATGTTAGGCCTACGTACGGAACCGCATCTAATAAAAATATGTTAGACCTCCGTACGGAACTGCATCTAATAAAAATATGTTAGGCCTACGTACGGAACCGCATCTAATAAAAATATGTTAGGCCTCCGTACGGAACTGCATCTAATAAAAATATGTTAGGCCTACGTACGGAACCGCATCTAGTAAAAATATGTTAGGCCTACGTACGGAACCGCATCTAATAAAAATATGTTAGGCCTCCGTACGGAACCGCATCTAATAAGAATATGCTAGGCCTACGTACGGAACTGCATCTAATGAAAATATGTTAGGCCTACGTACGGAACCGCATCTAATAAAAATATGTTAGGCCTACGTACGGAACTGCATCTAATAAATATAGGTTAGACCTACGTACGGAACCGCATCTAATAAGAATGATAAATACAGTCAAACCTGTATTAAGAGGTCAAAGAACAATTAACCTTGTAGGACAGGTGCCTTGTGAAAAGAGGTTCAACTCGGTTGACAGGTGTCTGCTTAATTAAAGGTGACATGAAGGGCAGGTTTGACTGTATCTATTTTCTTATTAAATCGATGTAATGAGATATGATCAACAAAGACATTCTTCATAGGAAATATACTCTTGTTTATAACATCTACCGGACATGTTCATTTTCTGCGTATGCTGAAGTGACAACATTGACTATTCTATTGTATAATAACAGATTGTAGGTATGCTAGCTGGTAGAAAGCTAGGCTAGCGTGATTGTCTTTACAACTTTCAATATCACTAAGGTACATCGCTAGCAGCATGGTACCAAGGACACTTGTTTTATTGTTTGTTGTGTACATGGTTTTGGGAACGATAAATACGGCCCGAGTGACTGGTGAGTGATATATTTTAGTCATATATAAAAAAGAAAGTATTTCAATAATGTAACTTGATTGTTTTTCATTACAGCAAAGTTTTTGTTAATCGTTCGTTTTTCAATGGGAACCTAATTTTATACATCGTAATAATTAACATTAATTAAGTGTGAAATATATCAAGACAGAAACTAGTGAAATCTACTCATTTACAAAATAAAAACGTATATATCAACAATGTTGTAAGCACGACGTGTTTCTGGAATAAGGTACGCTCAAAATCGGTAGATTGGAAAGCCAAATAATTTAAAGTTTTGGGAGCAATAAAACCAAAAGGTCTAAACAGGATAGCTAAAATCAGCTAAGAACACATAGGCCTGAAGGAGAACGACGCCTTTCTGGAATAACCTTCATCAGGTACACAATTATATGCAGGATATAGCAATTTAGTAGGGAAATGTATAAAAAGGCATGAACAATCTCACCAAAATAAACCAGGACCCAGTTGGATAAAAGGCATGAACAATCTCACCAAAATAAACCAGGACCCAGTTGGATAAAAGGCATGAACAATCTCACCAAAATAAACCAGGACCCAGTTGGATAAAAGGCATGAACAATCTCACCAAAATAAACCAGGACCCAGATAAAAGGCATGAACAATCTCACCAAAATAAACCAGGACCCAGATAAAAGGCATGAACAATCTCACCAAAATAAACCAGGACCCAGTTGGATAAAAGGCATGAACAATCTCACCAAAATAAACCAGGACCCAGTTGGATAAAAGGCATGAACAATCTCACCAAAATAAACCAGGACCCAGTTGGATAAAAGGCATGAACAATCTCACCAAAATAAACCAGGACCCAGATAAAAGGCATGAACAATCTCACCAAAATAAACCAGGACCCAGTTGGATAAAAGGCATGAACAATCTCACCAAAATAAACCAGGACCCAGTTGGATAAAAGGCATGAACAATCTCACCAAAATAAACCAGGACCCAGTTGGATAAAAGGCATGAACAATCTCACCAAAATAAACCAGGACCCAGATAAAAGGCATGAACAATCTCACCAAAATAAACCAGGACCCAGATAAAAGGCATGAACAATCTCACCAAAATAAACCAGGACCCAGTTGGATAAAAGGCATGAACAATCTCACCAAAATAAACCAGGACCCAGTTGGATAAAAGGCATGAACAATCTCACCAAAATAAACCAGGACCCAGTTGGATAAAAGGCATGAACAATCTCACCAAAATAAACCAGGACCCAGATAAAAGGCATGAACAATCTCACCAAAATAAACCAGGACCCAGTTGGATAAAAGGCATGAACAATCTCACCAAAATAAACCAGGACCCAGTTGGATAAAAGGCATGAACAATCTCACCAAAATAAACCAGGACCCAGTTGGATAAAAGGCATGAACAATCTCACCAAAATAAACCAGGACCCAGATAAAAGGCATGAACAATCTCACCAAAATAAACCAGGACCCAGATAAAAGGCATGAACAATCTCACCAAAATAAACCAGGACCCAGTTGGATAAAAGGCATGAACAATCTCACCAAAATAAACCAGGACCCAGTTGGATAAAAGGCATGAACAATCTCACCAAAATAAACCAGGACCCAGATAAAAGGCATGAACAATCTCACCAAAATAAACCAGGACCCAGTTGGATAAAAGGCATGAACAATCTCACCAAAATAAACCAGGACCCAATTGGATAAAAGGCATGAACAATCTCACCAAAATAAACCAGGACCCAGTTGGATAAAAGGCATGAACAATCTCACCAAAATAAACCAGGACCCAGTTGGATAAAAGGCATGAACAATTGTTTTGTTTGTTTGAGGTGTTTAATGCCACTTTCACCAATATTTACGCTATATCATGGCGGTCAGTTTTAATGGTGTAGGAAACCGAAGTATCCAGAGAAAACCACCGACCTGTCGCAAGTCACAAACAAACTTCATCACATGATGTTGTATCAAGTACACCTCGCCATAAACGGGGTTCGAACTAACAACTTTAGTGGTGATAGGCACTGATTGCATAGGGAGTTGTAAAACCAATTACCATACGATCAGGACCACAAATCTATGATACTCCCTCTTAATGTACATTTGTAACACGGAGACTAGCAACCAAACAGTGTTCAAGAAATTCTAATTGATAAGATGGTGTTAGAAATTATAAAGTAAAATTATGAAAAGTAAGTGTCCATCCAGATAGCAAAACGAAAGCGTCCATGTAATGGGTAATATATGTTCATCACCACTTTTAACACTGTTTTACGTATATTTTGGTGGTCAGTACTATATCTGTAGGAATCCAGAATACTGTAGAAAACCACGAACATGTTGGAAGTCGCTGACAAAATGTAAGGGTTAAACTTCGCCACTGGCATGAATAGAACGATATATAACTGACAAAGGACAACGATGGTTTACAAATACAATTGTGGACTGTGAACATTGCACCGTCTTTCTGCACGCGTTGGAAGAGTTTGAAGATACCAAAGGGGTAATCAAAATCCGTATATCAAAGAAGAACAGACAACATAATGGCAAAAAGAAAAAGGACAAACAACGATCTATAAAACATACACATAAGACTAAAGATCGAGTAACACGAACCCCATTATAAACCGGGGATGAACTCAGGTGCTCCGGATGGGTGAGCAGTTGCTGCTCCACTAGTAGCACCCATCGTGTTAATCTAGTTACAAATCCGGTGATAAATCATGTATGAGAAAAGGACCATGAAGTGTTTACGACAGGTGGAACATATCCGTGGTCATTCCGGCTTCCTCCACCAATATAACTGAACGCCACGACATAGCTGAAATATTGTTGAATATATTCAATGATGTGCAATAACTGTATACTATTCCATATTTCAATCGAAACGGGATTAATCGGTCGCCATTTTAATTTTTTTAATCGGTCAATATCTACAGGTCAGTGTAAGATCACGTGATAAATAATGACTTCTTTGGAAGATTTAGTGATCATACCGTGGAAAATAAATAAAATCACATGACAAAGCGTAACCAATAGAAAGCGAGTATATCCTTATTAATATTCATGAGGTATAATAATATAAAATATAAGATTATGGAAAAATTAACGTTTGCAATACTTTTTGCCAAAGCTTGTGTCTTGCTAATGAAAAAAAAGCAATATAACATATATTATTTAATGCATTCCCATCATACACGGATTTTGTTATTGCTCTTATATCTAAATGTCCGATTAACGGGTACGACAACCTATCCGTTCATTTTCTCCGTCAACTAGAAGTTTAACGGATACGATAACCTATCCGTTCATTTTCTCCGTCAACTAGAAGTTTAACGGGTACGATAACCTATCCGTTCATTTTCTCCGTAAACTAGAAGTTTAACGGGTACGATAATCTATCTGTTCATTTTCTCCGTCAACTAGAAGTTTAACGGGTACGATAACCTATCCGTTCATTTTCCCCGTCAACTAGAAGTTTAACGGGTACAATAACCTATCCGTTTATTTTCTCCGTCAACTAGAAGTTTAACGGGTACGATAACCTATCCGTTCATTTTCTCCGTAAACTAGAAGTTTAACGGGTACGATAACCTATCCGTTAATTTTCTCCGTAAACTAGAAGTTTAACGGGTACGATAATCTATCCGTTCATTTTCTCCGTCAACTAGAAGTTTAACGGGTACGATAACCTATCTGTTCATTTTCTCCGCAAACGAGAAGTTTAACGGGAACGATAACCTATCCGTTCATTTTCTCCGTCAACTAGAAGTTTAACGGGTACGATAACCTATCCGTTAATTTTCTCCGTAAACTAGAAGTTTAACGGGTACGATAATCTATCTGTTCATTTTCTCCGTAAACTAGAAGCTTAACGGGTACGATAACCTATCCGTTCATTTTCTCCGTAAACTAGAAGTTTAACGGGTACGATAATCTATCCGTTCATTTTCTCCGTAAACTAGAAGTTTAACGGGTACGATAACCTATCTGTTCATTTTCTCCGTAAACTAGAAGTTTAACGGGTACGATAATCTATCTGTTCATTTTCTCCGTAAACTAGAAGCTTAACGGGTACGATAACCTATCCGTTCATTTTCTCCGTAAACTAGAAGTTTAACGGGTACGATAATCTATCCGTTCATTTTCTCCGTAAACTAGAAGTTTAACGGGTACGATAACCTATCTGTTCATTTTCTCCGTAAACGAGAAGTTTAACGGGTACGATAACCTATCTGTTCATTTTCTCCGTAAACTAGAAGTTTAACGGGTACGATAACCTATCCGTTCATTTTCTCCGTAAACTAGAAGCTTAACGGGTACGATAACCTATCTGTTCATTTTCTCCGTAAACTAGAAGTTTAACGGGTACGATAATCTATCCGTTCATTTTCTCCGTCAACTAGAAGTTTAACGGGTACGATAACCTATCTGTTCATTTTCTCCGTAAACTAGAAGTTTAACGGGTACGATAACCTATCCGTTCATTTTCTCCGTCAACTAGAAGTTTAACGGGTACGATAACCTATCTGTTCATTTTCTTCGTAAACTAGAAGTTTAACGGGAACGATAACCTATCCGTTCATTTTCTCCGTCAACTAGAAGCTTAACGGGTACGATAACCTATCCGTTCATTTTCTCCGTAAACTAGAAGTTTAACGGGTACGATAATCTATCCGTTCATTTTCTCCGTCAACTAGAAGTTTAACGGGTACGATAACCTATCCGTTCATTTTCTCCGTAAACTAGAAGTTTAACGGGTACGATAACCTATCCGTTCATTTTCTCCGTAAACTAGAAGTTTAACGGGTACGATAACCTATCCGTTCATTTTCTCCGTCAACTAGAAGTTTAACGGGTACGATAATCTATCCGTTCATTTTCTCCGTAAACTAGAAGTTTAACGGGTACGATAACCTATCCGTTCATTTTCTCCGTAAACTAGAAGTTTAACGTGTACGATAACCTATCCGTTAATTTTCTCCGTAAACTAGAAGTTTAACGTGTACGATAACCTATCCGTTAATTTTCTCCGTAAACTAGAAGTTTAACGGGTACGATAACCTATCCGTTCATTTCCTCCGTAAACTAGAAGTTTAACGGGTACGATAACCTATCCGTTCATTTTCTCCGTCAACTAGAAGTTTAACGGGTACGATAACCTATCCGTTAATTTTCTCCGTAAACTAGAAGTTTAACGGGAACGCTAACGGGTGCGCTAAGTTACAGAGGCTTCGTGAATACCAATTTTTTAGCAGAATTTTTTAACGTAGACGTTAACGGAAGCGGTATTTAACGGACGCTTTGTGAATAAGGTCCCAGGGCAATAAAGTATCAGATGTCAATCTTAATAAGAAGTTTGCTTCTACCTTCCTCGATAGGCGTAGAAGACGAGATACCTGGATTGAGGAGTACTGTGAGGTGAAAGAAGAGACAGTTGAAGGAAATTCTGAATTGAATGTTGTATGTCTTAACGAACGTTGAAGGATTTGAAAGTTATAAAATGTCATATTACATATAATAAGAATAATCAGCTTTGTCATTTATAAAACTTTGGGTTTAAAATGTAATAACGTATTAAAAACGGCCATCACTAGGTTAGTTATTCAACGTTCTGTTGATGAAACATTTAGAACACCTGGCGACCGTTTCACTAAAGTGATCGTAAATCGTAAGTCTAAGATCACTCTTAAGATTTCCTTACGTGCACGTATACGTGCGTTTCACTAAACTAGTCCTAAGCTTAAGAGTTACGACTTACGACTTGCGACAAGTAATATCTCCTATAATGGAAGTAAACAGATATTATATTGTATCATATATTTTATATATAATAAACCCAACAGCTCAAAAGCTGATTAGGGGTTCGGGTGGCTCAATGAGTTAGGTCGTTGGATCTAACAACTCATACAAGCCTATCCCCAATACGGAGTGGGTTCGCGCCCGGCTTTGTAAATTACAAAAAGGGTGCACTCGACTCGCAGCCGATATAGCTGAAATACTACTGAAAGTGGCGTTAAAACACCAAAAGATCAAATCAAAAGCTGATTACATTACTAATCACATTTTAAATGTGTTTAAATACATTTTTAATATTCAACTAATTATAAAACTCCAAAGTTATTTTTTAAATGAATAAACCAAAGTTATCAGGAAAAAAATGTTAAGTGTAAAAATTTACCGAAATTTGAGAAGAAATTTTTGTTATGGAATATATTTTAACAAATTTCATGCTATATGTAAGGGGAAATTTAAAAAATGTGACCATATATATTTGACAATACATTCACATTCTGCACTGATATTCCGTTTGCGGCGCATTTCAATTGCGCGGAAAAAAATCCTTTTTTTTTATCTTTCTTTAAAGTACATTTCGTATTTTCATAATATTTTATGGTTTTTATAAACACTGATGCAGCAACTTCATTTTTAACTCTTTACTGACTTTTTTCGCCAGCCAGAAATTACTTAATCTGTAATCCCTGCCCACCACGGAGGGGTAGGATTTGGGTAGTTTTATTGCATCACTATATTCACGCATATAAAATAATATGCTTCATCAACACATAAAACAACAAAAATACACATCTTACAATATCAAACCTTAACATGTACATGTACTGTTGATTTATATTCATAGCGAGTGTTTAGCGCTTTATATAATCAATAAAAACTACCAATGAATTTTAACATTTGGACTGCGAAAATATCTGTTGCCTTCAAAATTATTGTTTTTTTTCATACATGTATGTTCCACTATTTTTTTTAATTTATATTTCATATATTTGTATAGATGTTATTCTTATATTTTTTGTTTTCATTTTAAAGGTTGACCAAAGAGGCGAATAATCCATATTGCATCGTCAGTCGTGCTGCAAAATGCAGAAAATGTTATGAGTAAATCAAATATATTCTAAATAACAGATAATCCGCGCAAATGTAAAAAAAAAAGTCTCAGGTATATATTACGGGCAATTGTAATGCTCTTTCTCCGTGCACTAAAAGTGATACCTTTTAATCCTCAAATCCACGGAAATGTAATGTGCCCTCTGTTTGTGCTTAACTTTATTTTTGAACCATTGTTTGTACATGCACCCCATATCATTGTTTTCTTGAAATTTCATCTAGGTACATACACTCGTTAATAAAATATGTTGATATTGTAAATGCAGAACTGATAGAAAGTACACTGAAACAAACAATAATGTGTAGCTGTTTTAATGATTTGCTATGGCTCTCGAAATATAAAAAAATGTTGCGTGTATCTAATATTTATTAATTGCTTCATTTGATTAATGTATATATTAAAAAAAAATATAGAAAGCAATTGTTCTCTTCAAAAATAGGTTTACGACTTACGACTTACGAGTACCTTCCACCACTCTTAACTTTGCGATCACTTTCTATTGCAAGTCGTAAATCCTAACTATTAGTGAAACGGTCGTAGCTCTTAAGAGTACACTTACGTCTACGTTTACGACTTACGACCTTTAGTGAAACGGTCGCCTGGTATCTTATGTATTTCTCAGTTCCCGAAACATGTGAATGAATGAAAATGGGGAGATATTTTTTTACTAGTTCGGCACATCGTACAATCATTTTTGTGCTTGATTCCCTGAAGTTAAATAAATCAATGTAGCATATTTCCCACATCTACTGCAACCAATTCCATTTTGAAGAATGACTTACGCATATTTTTTCTGAAAGAATTCATATGCTCAGCTGAAGACCGTGAAGGGAACCGAGTAACGCGAGTTCATTCGGAATAATTAGTTTTTGAATATTATGTCACAGTGGATTTGATGATACACCAGCCGACAAGGTTCATGTCATTGCTAACGCGATTAAATTGATAAAACTAATTTTAGATTGTTCCATACCTTAAAATTACAATTATATCACCCGAACATGCGTCAAACATTTCTATTTTACATTTGAGTTATCCCGCATTATATAACAGTGATTTATTTTAGTACAAGATGAAATAGCACAAGCACGACAGTCACACCATTGTTATTTTCACTTGTACTGTGTGCATACATGCATATATACACTGTGTGCTTCATACACATTTGATGCGTTTTTCTTGCTTTGAATTGATATGTCTTTTACCGTTTCCGAGATAAATCAATTCCGATAAGGGAAAACAAGTGCAAAGCTCTAAATTTGAACTTTCTATTTTTCATTCAATTTCAATGCATTTTTTTTTCTTTTCCCTCTTTGCATAATGCCCGTCTTATTGAGTTACCTATGAGGCAATAAAGAAAATGTAATAAAAAAAGGATGCGCATTCCGAAAATAAAATTCTCTCATATTTGAAAGGTACATATGTATGAAAAATGTTAGTTTTCATTTAAATTTGAGTCAGGTTTTTTTCTTGAAATTGATTGCAATAACAGTTTCAGGTACTTTGTCAACGGATTTCCACTATGGAGTAGTAAGACCTATCGATTTGTGGCGGTAGTATCATGCTGCGTCCGACGTAACCCTTTATTAAAACCATAAGACAAAAGACAGTGCATTTAATGTTTGTTGTTTTAGTACTGAATACTCATGCGGAAAAAGAAGCCCATTATATCCAATACGGGCCGCTTCTTTTGTTTCAATTGTACTGTATGTATAGGAGAATGTCCGAGTAACTCTGCATTCCTTAAAAATAATGGAGCCAAGGCCCCGAAGGGGCCGAGGTCCATTGTTTTTAAGGAATGGAGAGATACGAGGACATTCTCCAACTTAAAATTCACCCATTGTAGTTTATTAATTTTATTAATTATTAATCTTGTAACAAAAAAAATTAAATAAATTGTTTGTTATTCAATTTTGCAATTTTAAACAGGTTGAGGTTTATGACCTCTAAACTCTAGCTCCGCCCCTGTCCACATTGTTCATAACTCTCCATTCCTTAAAAATAATGGAGAGTTTAGACAATAGATTTACATCACAGGTGGATTTTAACTTATTCTTAAATTGGCAAGTATTGCTCGGTGAATACAGGAAGTCTGTTTATTCATTGTCCAGTTAATACAAGATTCACGGTGATAATTTTGCAATTCATATTAGTTATTAGGACAAGTATTGTCCGTTTAACAGAATAATTCGCTTTATTAATAGATTAAACATGTTTTATTGCTAAATATTTTAACAATTGGATTGGACACAAGTGATATCAACTTACAAGGGTCCTCTCCGCATTATTTATAGTTCGGTTTATGCAAGTTTAACATTATTCAAAGAAAATGTATCACTCATTAGAACAGTGGGGTGAGATTAATACAGGAGTTCCGTTTAGTCATAGTTCGCTTAATACAAGTTTCAAAGCTGGCGATAATTAGGAAATTTGACAATGTAACAGTTATTAGGACAAGTATTGTCCGGTTATGTTTCGTACTAACATACGCTTGGTATTAACAGACAAATATTGTCACGGACGTTTGGAATGATGAGTAATGCTCAATACGTTATTTTGGGAAGCAAATGTCGAATAAGGGTAATAACAAAATTACCGAACTCCGAACAATCTTACAAAGGGAAAGTCAAAACTCAAAAGTACATAAACAGACAAAATCAGTCAACAACCGGAAAACTGTTAAAAACGTAATGACCCTGACTTGGTACAGGCATTTCTAAAGAACTCATGAACAAATCGATACAAACCTGTATAAAGTATCGGATAGTGTCTTGTCAGTCAGACATATTGACATGTTCTGCTGATACATTTTTACATTTCGACCTATATCACAATAAATTTCATCTCTGTAGGTCATTTTCTTTGAATAATATTCACGACAGATAATTTGTCTGCTGACCTCGTTTGAGATGTCAAGATTACAACAAAATTACTGACAGCTGCAATTTATGTTACACCACTATAACTTTTAATAACAATTTTCCATAAATAGCATTTTATTTAGAAATATTAACGATGCATTATATGACATCTTACGTGCAAAATGTTCTGACATCTAAGACGCTGATTACACAGTTCTAGATGTGAACATTGTATTGTCTGTCCTTCTTCGATTTACGGCTTCTGATTACGACTTTGGTATCTTCAAACTATTCTTTGAAATATTATCACGATACGTCATTTGAAAAGAAAAGAAAAGTAATTTTGCTTGGTAATATCCCGTTGCGTATTAAATACATTGTATACCCTATAGACAATATATAAAAATAAAGTAGTCACTATCTAAAGTGGAGTAGATGTTATCTTAAATAAACGTTAGAGAATATCAAAGAGGCACTCAAAAATAGACAATCCAGAGAAACTGGCAACATAGGGTAAACAAGACGAAGAAATACACAATACAATATGTGTTGGACACCAATTTGCGCAAACCAACAGAAATAACGGTAATAAGACACCTACAAACAACTGGACTGGAGGTAAATACGAACCGAACATCGTGCTTATGGGGAAAATCGTAACGGACGTCACAACACGGAACTCAGAACGTAAAGACGCTTAATAGGAAAGCACAAACAACTAAATAGATAAGCAACACGGACCCCACCAAATGCACCACGGGCGAACGCACCCGTCGTGTTCCTCATATATTCAACCCGTTCCGGTAAAAGTCTTGGCAGTGAGAGATGAAAGGAAACATCTACGTATAAAGTAAAAGATACAGTGTCATTTGAGATATGGATATTTCGTAACGGTCAACCATAGTGTGATAACGACCGTGGAATGTTTGTAGCGATAACTTAGGAGCAACGTAGCCTTGTTTGAGCAGCTTTTGCGTCAGGACCTGTGCCCTGTCAAGAAAACAAAAATGTACGTGGCAGAAGATCTAGAATAACGTGGGAGTTGTGAAATATAAACTCCATACGCTGGTGATGCAGGAATATTGCTACTGATGAAGGGAAAAGTAACAATTGCCAAAGTGAATTCATTGCGTTTGTCGTAAAGTTTTGTTTTTAATCTTCCTCCATTGTCGATTTCAATATGAAGGTAAAATTAAGAAGCAAACTTTTGAGTATCAGTAGTATCCTTAGATTCAAGCTCATTTGGATAGATGCGATGTAGATAATCACCGAATAAAGAATTGTTCAGTGACAGGACGTCATCTATATAGTGGAAGCTGGGTTAATTTTCTATCTTTACTCCTGAGAAGCCCTTGAAGGCAGTATGTTTCATAAGCATGGAAGATATTTTCCAGCAGCATTGACAATATCTGAACATCTGAATGCGATGTAGACACTTTCTAGCCCATCTTCGCTATCCTGTTTAGGCTCTTTGGTTTTATAGCTCCCAACATGTTAAGTGATTTGGCTTTGCAATCGTTCGATTTTGGGCATACCTGGTGAAGGTTATTCTAGAAACGCGTCGTGCACACTAAATTTGATATCTACGTTTTTATTACTATCACTGGTGGATACCTCTGCTGGTGGACTATTAGTCCTCGAGGGTATCATCCGACCAGTAGTCAGTGTTTCTATCACTGGGTGGATACCTCTGCTGGTGGACTATTAGTCCTCGAGGGTATCATCTGCCCAGTAGTCAGTGTTTCTATCACTGGGTGGATACCTCTGCTGGTGGACTATTAGTCCTCGAGGGTATCATCCGCCCAGTAGTCAGTGTTTCTATCACTGGGTGGATACCTCTGCTGGTGGACTATTAGTCCTCGAGTGTATCATCCGACCAGTAGTCAGTGTTTCTATCACTGGGTGGATACCTCTGCTGGTGGACTATTAGTCCTCGAGGGTATCATCCGCCCAGTAGTCAGTGTTTCTATCACTGGGTGGATACCTCTGCTGGTGGACTATTAGTCCTCGAGGGTATCATCCGACCAGTAGTCAGTGTTTCTATCACTGGGTGGATACCTCTGCTGGTGGACTATTAGTCCTCGAGGGTATCATCCGCCCAGTAGTCAGTGTTTCTATCACTGGGTGGATACCTCTGCTGGTGGACTATTAGTCCTCGAGGGTATCATCCGACCAGTAGTCAGTGTTTCTATCACTGGGTGGATACCTCTGCTGGTGGACTATTAGTCCTCGAGGGTATCATCCGCCCAGTAGTCAGTGTTTCTATCACTGGGTGGATACCTCTGCTGGTGGACTATTAGTCCTCGAGGGTATCATCCGCCCAGTAGTCAGTGTTTCTATCACTGGGTGGATACCTCTGCTGGTGGACTATTAGTCCTCGAGGGTATCATCCGCCCAGTAGTCAGTGTTTCTATCACTGGGTGGATACCTCTGCTGGTGGACTATTAGTCCTCGAGGGTATCATCCACCCAGTAGTCAGTGTTTCTATCACTGGGTGGATACCTCTGCTGGTGGACTATTAGTCCTCGAGGGTATCATCCGCCCAGTAGTCAGTGTTTCGACACTGACATGGTTTATTAGATATATCTATTACTGAAATTTTCAGTCATTAAATAATGTAATTATTAATGAAACTAAGGTTATCCTCCCTCATGCCTAGGTGACCATAGCCGATTTTGGCTATCCTGTTTAGGCCATTTGGTCTTATACATGTAGCACCCAAAACTGTAAATCATTTGGCTTTCCAATCTTTCAATTTGGAGCGTACCTGATGAAGGTTATTGCAGGAACGCGTCATGCGCACTACATTTTATATTTACGTTTTTATTCGTTGGGTTTGTGCTGTTCACTTTGTCAAATTAAATGCTATCACGTTTTTTTAGTTTCGTGATGTGATGTATACTAAGATTTCCGACTATTGGTTCGTATTTAATCCAAATTGTTTTGTAGAGAGATCTTGGTTTATGTATTTATTTACTGGTGTCAAACACGATTTCGCGTCACCCGTGGAGCATGTACTGCTAACCGTTTCGGAGCGCGGGAGTTCACGCCGGACTCTAAGTGAGGTTGGTGCTGCTCAATCTGTAGTCTTCTGTGTTGTGTTTTGTAGACCATTGTCTATCATTTCCCCCATTTTCTTTTGACTTGTATTGTCTGGACTTTGATTGTTTTGTAGACCATTGTCTATCATTTCCCCCATTTTCTTTTGACTTGTATTGTCTGGACTTTGATTGTTTTGTAGACCATTGTCTATCATTTCCCCCATTTTCTTTTGACTTGTATTGTCTGGACTTTGATTGTTTTGTAGACCATTGTCTATCATTTCCCCCATTTTCTTTTGACTATTGTATTGTCTGGACTTTGATTGTTTTGTAGACCATTGTCGATCATTTCCCCCAATTTCTTTTGACTATTGTATTGTCTTGACTTTGATTTGCAGTTGGTGATTACCCCTGTGATCTCTCCAGACTTTTCGTGACGGAAGTGCATTATGGGTAGTCTAAATTCTAAATATAAACGAATAAATCAAGGAGATAGACAATCTATTTATAACTGCATCTATATAATTGATCAATCATATATTTTACCAATCCATTTTGAATTGATTAATGAAATGGTGCAAAGTATATCCATCCATTACAATTGCCCAGACATCGCAGAAGATGGAATAATGACTATATTTAAGGTTTAATTTGACGTGTTAAGCGGACCATTGTGTTCCACAATCATACCACAATCTAATATTGTATTTATCGGTTTAATTCACATTAATCAAGAATTCTGAATTGAATGCATACAAGATATAATAAGTCAATATCCATGTTATCAATGACGTTCAATATTGCAGTTTAAAGCTATGCCACATTTACAATATTTCAGTAATATCATGGGGGTCAGCTTGAATTGTTGATGAAGCCGGAGTACAAATCTCGATCTGCCGAAAGGAGATGATAATCTTCATCACATAAATACACCAAGCCATGAGGCAAGATTACAACTTAATAAATAATAGGAACTTATTTCATAGTTAATATAAATCAAATTACCATACGTACTCGGCCACAGCAGTGCCTTCCGGAACGCTTAACTGGTAAAAAATTACATTAAATGTTTACGAGATATGTTAATGTAGGGGAAAAACATGACTTGGGTGACCGTTATAGAATATCTGTGTCACAAATGACCACGGATATGTTCCACTTGTCGTAAACACCTCCAGGTCCTTTCCTCGTTCATGACTTATTACCGGGTTTGTAGCTAGTAAACACGACGGATATCACTAGTGGAGCAGGAACTGCTTACCCTCACGGAGCACCTGAGTTCACCCCCGGTTTTTAGTGGGGTTCGTGTTACTGAATCATTAGTTTTCTGTGTAATGTTTTGTAGATCGTTATTTTACTTTTGTCCTTTTCTTTTGGCCATTGTGTTGTCTGATCTTCTGTCTTTTGGCCATTGTGTTGTCTGTTCTTCTGTCTTTTGGCCATTGTGTTGTCTGATCTTCTGTCTTTTGGCCATTGTGTTGTCTGATCTTCTGTCTTTTGGCCATTGTGTTGTCTGATCTTCTGTCTTTTGGTCATTGTGTTGTCTGATCTTCTGTCTTTTGGCCATTGTGTTGTCTGATCTTCTGTCTTTTGGCCATTGTGTTTTCTGATCTTCTGTCTTTTGGCCATTGTGTTGTCTGATCTTCTGTCTTTTGGCCATTGTGTTGTCTGATCTTCTGTCTTTTGGCCATTGTGTTGTCTGATCTTCTGTCTTTTGGCCATTGTGTTTTCTGATCTTCTGTCTTTTGGCCATTGTGTTGTCTGTTCTTCTGTCTTTTGGCCATTGTGTTGTCTGATCTTCTGTCTTTTGGCCATTGTGTTGTCTGATCTTCTGTCTTTTGGCCATTGTGTTGTCTGATCTTCTGTCTTTTGGCCATTGTGTTGTCTGATCTTCTGTCTTTTGGCCATTGTGTTTTCTGATCTTCTGTCTTTTGGCCATTGTGTTGTCTGATCTTCTGTCTTTTGGCCATTGTGTTGTCTGATCTTCTGTCTTTTGGCCATTGTATTGTCTGATCTTCTGTCTTTTGGCCATTGTGTTGTCTGATCTTCTGTCTTTTGGCCATTGTGTTGTCTGATCTTCTGTCTTTTGGCCATTGTGTTTTCTGATCTTCTGTCTTTTGGCCATTGTGTTGTCTGATCTTCTGTCTTTTGGCCATTGTGTTGTCTGATCTTCTGTCTTTTGGCCATTGTGTTGTCTGATCTTCTGTCTTTTGGCCATTGTGTTGTCTGATCTTCTGTCTTTTGGCCATTGTGTTGTCTGATCTTCTGTCTTTTGGCCATTGTGTTGTCTGATCTTCTGTCTTTTGGCCATTGTGTTGTCTGATCTTCTGTCTTTTGGCCATTGTGTTGTCTGATCTTCTGTCTTTTGGCCATTGTGTTGTCTGATCTTCTGTCTTTTGGCCATTGTGTTGTCTGATCTTCTGTCTTTTGGCCATTGTGTTTTCTGATCTTCTGTCTTTTGGCCATTGTGTTGTCTGATCTTCTGTCTTTTGGCCATTGTGTTGTCTGATCTTCTGTCTTTTGGCCATTGTGTTGTCTGATCTTCTGTCTTTTGGCCATTGTGTTTTCTGATCTTCTGTCTTTTGGTCATTGTGTTGTCTGATCTTCTGTCTTTTGGCCATTGTGTTGTCTGATCTTCTGTCTTTTGGCCATTGTGTTGTCTGATCTTCTGTCTTTTGGCCATTGTGTTGTCTGATCTTCTGTCTTTTGGCCATTGTGTTGTCTGATCTTCTTCGATTTACGGATTCTGATTACCCCTTTGGTATCTTCAAACTCTTCTGAGCACAGTTTGCAACAACAGTCTGCCATATATCATCGTGATTGCATTTTAGATTAAACAAAACATCTCGAGTAAACAGGACAGTTTCCATATCTGTGTCATATATCGTTGAATCTTTAAAAAAAACTTAATCTAAGCGTCTTGTTTTTTGTTGGGCTTGTGTTGCTAACTATTTAGTTTTCTCTCTAGTGGTTTGTAGATCAGTGTGTCCTTACTTATTTTGAACATTGTATTGCCTGTCCTTCTGCGATTTACGGCCTCTGACTACCCATTTGGTATTTTCAAGGTTTTCTTTTGTCTCGAAAAACAAAACGTGTATATGATAAGCATGTTATATATTTAGTAGCAAAAAGTATGTCGCTCATAGTAATTAAACACTTGCTTGCGTTCATATCAGTAGTGTTGTTGTGCGTCCAATACAACAATGACGTAATAGACACCATTTCTCTCAGAAAATTATAGTCACTCGTGACGTCATTTCGATTAGGATAACTATAACAACATAGATGTCGAGTAATTATTGTAATACGTGAAAAAGTAACAGCAAATACATTGTAGATACTTTCTAATTAAGTTTGGGAGACTACTAGTTTTATTATCAGAAAAGTTCATGCGATGTGATGGGATTAAAAGTTCGAACATTGGATGGATTTAGGAGTATATTTTTTTGTAATAAACATTAGAGAAAACCGAAGGGGCAATCAAGGTTGGACAATCCAGAGACACACCATTGAATACAAAAGACACAGGTCGAAGAGAAAACAAAGCACAAAAACACAACACAGAAAAATAAAAAAGACGAGCAACACATACCCCACCAAAACCGAGGGTGAATCCAGGTGCTCCCGAAGGGTAAGCAGTTATTGCCACTTACATAACACCCGCTATGTTACTCATATAGTCAAGACGTGTTGGACACCACTTTACTCAAGCAAACACAAATACGATGAATAGGACACCATAATAATAGTTTGAACATACGAAAGGGCTAATCAGAAGCTGGAAATCGAACAAGAAAATGCACAAAAAAGACGAATAGCAAACAATAGTCCATAAAAAAACTAAATAGAAAACTTAAGATTGAGCAACACGAGCTCCACTAAAGACCTGTGGTGGACTCGAGTGCTCTAACTGTCCACTTAAAACCTGGGGTGGCCTCGAGCGCTCTGACTGTCCACTTAAAACCTGGGGTGGCCTCGAGCGCTCTGACTGTCCACTAAAAACCTGGGGTGGCATCGAGCGCTCTGACTGTCCACTTAAAACCTGGGGTGGCCTCGAGCGCTCTGACTGTCCACTAAATCCTGGGGTGGACTCGAGGGCTATGACAGTCAATTAAAAACCTGGGATGGACTCGAGGGATCGGACTGTCCACTGAAAACCTGGGGTAGACTCGAGGGCTCTGAATGTCCACTAAAAACTTGGGGTGGACTCGAGGGCTCTGAATGTCCACTAAAAACCTGGGGTGGACTCGAGGGCTCTGACTGTCAAGCAGTCCCTGCTTCGTTGTGCTACACCTGATGTTAAGTCATATTAGGTGATATATCATGGACGTGGAAAGTACGGGATTTTACTATGAAAAATGGAACATATCCCTGGTTATCTCTTACACAGACATGTCGTAACGGTTAGCCAATATATTAAGTGATGACTTCAACATTACCACCAGCAACACTTAATTGTGTAGCGTTATTGTTAGCAACGCAAAAATCCTCTGTGACAATGTTCATATTTTGCAAAAATAGGGTATCATACTACTGTTAAGGTTAATTAGCTAACCCACAGTGTAATACGTTTCCAGTTATGTTCATTCTGTTACTACTTTAATAATTTCATTTCAACGATGATGCTGATTTCGGGAAGATCATGTTATTCAATGCATATTCCTCACTACGTTATTCAATACGTTTTGACTTTGTGATCTCGCAAATGTATGTGAATTTTCTATATACAGTGGAACTTGTGCAATCCGACACCTGATTTTTCCGACAAAAATTTATGGTCCCAAAGTATTTCTGTTAACTAAAGAAAACCCTGAGTATTCCGACATTCTGTACAATCCGACACATTTTCCTGGTCCCTTGGTGTGTTGGATTAGACAGGTTCCACTGTAGTATTAAGACATACATGGTAAACGCCATTTTACATTCAAATACCATCATTGCTTAAACGGGTACAATTCCATGAAGATACTAGCAGGAAGAAGAGTTTGAAGATTCCGTATATCGAAGAAGAACAGCAACGCAATGGCCAAACGAAAAAGTACAAAAGGACAAACAACGATCTACAAAACATACATATAAAACTAAAGATACACTCTAACCGGAATGTAGACTCGACGACAAAATGTCGGATTGCCAAAAAAACACAAATGAAACACTAAAAACAAAAGCGAGAAAATACAAGATCTTATAAACTCTCAGCTTGGCAACACACAAGTGCTAGCTCAAATTCAATGGGTAAATGGTCTCATGTTCGAAGCATTAGTCAAACAATACGCGATTTCAAAGCTTTAGATCATAGAAGACTGTGTCACATAGCACATGCCTTGTTAGTGATTGCCTTAATATGCTTTTTTAATATATTATTTCAGTTAGCATACGTCTTTTAAACCCCTGGCTGTTGGAATAAAAGCAAGTATATGCGCTCAGGACCAGAGCCCTACTGAAACGTGTGTGCTGACGGAGCGGAGAATATCAAATACACAGCTCGTAAATGTGCGTCTGTCATCGTGAAATCCTTGTTTTATTAAAAACAAACTATATTTATGCAACGTTTCCAATGATATCGGTGAAATACAGAAGTAAATAATAATCAGTAATAATATTTAAAAATTTCATATCATTTGTATAATAATATCTAGCTTTATCGATTATTATGTCATATTTCGTATTTAAAGTGCTAATGGACGCCTTGATGATTAGCGCATCAACCCTCATTTATCTTGTTAATGCTTGAAACAAAGTGCCATCATACACAATTTACTACTCATTGCATATTATGGATGATTCCCACTCAAAATACAGATCAACTCCTACATCTATGGCATGTGTAATTGTAAGCAAACATTTGGAATGGCTTCATCAAAGGTCGATGCCTCATCAAACCGACCAATGAACTGGCCAGGAGATCGAGGATGTGATAAGATTTTATGGTAAATTGAACTGGATTTCAAAAAGAGTATATTTAATAATAAATCAGAACTAGAAACTACTGGGTGTCGTATATATTTATATGATGTTCAAACAAATGTAGTATTGGTACAATAAAAGCATATATATCAAATGCAGTGCGTTCGACAGGTTTCTGAAATAACCTTCATCATGTACGTTTACAGCCAAAAGATTGAAAAGCCAAATGATTTAAAACATGTACAATTAAATGTACTATTTAGCTGTGGGCATACATTGGTTGCAGTCTACTGCAGTGGGTAACCCTAGCTGTCAGTCGTTAGTTTTTTTTTGTTCCGCGAAGCGAATACACAAGTTGTCTCTTGATTTGAAAATTCCACGAAATACACGGGTTGGAACCTCTAACTGTATATATAAATAATACCTTAGTTTCATCGTCCGTTTTCTGTGCCAGACAAATCAATACACAAGCTGATCATATGGCGAGCCATAAATGCCTGGCTCTTGATTCTGTAATTCCACGAAATACACTGGTGGGAACCTCAAGCTGACCATATAAATCATACCTGAGTGTCGCCGTCCGTTTGTTGTGTGGGATGACTCGATACACAAGTTGCTCTTGGAACGGGACATAATTTACTCCCTCTTGTTCCTACTCACATTCCATATAGTGAAATAGTTTAATAGTAGTGGTCGTTTATAACCGTTGTCTAGGAAACTTCCGAACCAAATATCCAATTTCCCCTTTTACGTGGGTCATTAGATTCCGTCCATTTGACCGCCACTTTGTACTTACTGTGATTTATCATTTATTCACAGAGACACAGACGATCATAAAATGTACCAAATTTGCTTGATAAATAAGCAAGGATATATATAAATCTTGAGTAAATGGGTCGATGTAATCTTCCGCGTTAATTTTTATTGCTATGAAATGGAGCACAATTTCTTTAAGAGGTAACACGATTTCTTAGTCAATACTTTTAATTCTGCGTAGAGGAAAAACACAGCAATCAAAGTGGTTAAGAAATTAGATAATTAGAAGAAACACGTGTATCGCTATGCAAGGAAATAGGCAATATACGATCATTTATTACTGAATTGATAGAGTGGTAAAAACGTAATGAAGCTTGCTCATGATCAAGCATCAATGTAAATTTCCGTCTTTAGTATAATATTTCATTGCAGGCAATCATTAACTGGCAACACCTTCACCATAAACCGACTATAAACGAATGAAAATAAAAATAATATTGAGGTATCCTGCACTATTGTGCCACAGAAACATATTTTGACAGATTTAATTTGAGGTGTTATTTTTAAAACATTTTACTCGCTCATCAAGTTGAGAAAAAAAGGCCACAAGATACGAATATATACCTAATGAATATAGGATATGCATAATGCATAATGCATAGAATATCAAATTGGCTGCATGTACAGTTACCTAATAGCAATGCAGTTTTCCCTTTGATGTAGATTTTTCTTTCCTTCGTTCTCACGGACAAGATTGTTATCCCACGTGACTATATGAGTGACACAGCGGGTGTCTTATAAGAATCAGCAACTACCCTTCCCAGTTTTTTAGTTGGGTCTGTGCTGATTGTCATTTTTGTTTCTATTTCTGAGTTTTTCGCTGATGGGTTTCGATGCTTGGATATATTGGTAAGACGTTGTACTTTATTTAACCGATATTTAAACAATAAAGCTGCTTTTCTGTTACGACTCCATTATATTCGACAGTTTTATTACAGTCATAACCTCGTGTTGTTAATGTCGCGCACACCTCTAAAATTACTTCGACATATCCGAGTATTGGAGTTATCCTTGATAATTTATGCCATAAACCGCCATAAACGGACCATATATTTACCTTAATCTACCAAAGGAAACGACAGACCCGAGTCTAATATGACGTCTTTATTTCTTTTCCACAGTGAGTTAGAGATAACAAAGGTACGGCTCTATTTTTTATTTTTCATTTTGATCTTGATTCAATTTGTATACTAACAGCAGAGGTGTCGACATTAGTATAGTACGCCGATCACATGGAGGCTAGAGGCAGTTTCACACTCATGTCATGGTATAAGCTATGCTCATTGTTGAAGAACCTAATGTGGCAATGAAATAACAAAAACAAACGCTGTTTCTTTACTTAAATTTGTGTCATAGTGTAATGTGGGAAAGTCTCTGAAGCTCAATTACATCCACATCCTTTCTTACTAATTAACAGTCATATAACACCAGGATGGTAGACTATTAGTGGCTCGAGGTACGATGTTCATCATCATCAGCCTAGTAGCCAGGTTCTCCATGTGGAAATGGTTCAGGGATTATTGACATATTTATGACATATTTTCTTGAAACGTGTTTTCCATATGGGATTAATAATATGATTAGCACTTTAACTGAACCAACAAAAAATTGATTCCAGATGTTATTACCTTAAACAAAAATTACACGATTTCCATGTCGTTTGACAGTAACACGACTGGTGTCACAAGTGGAGAGGAAATTGTTAACCGTTCCGGAGCACCTTAGTTCACCACCGGTTTTAGTGAGGTTCGTGTTGCTTAATCGTTAGTTATCTCTGTAGTGTCTTAGAACGTTGTTTGTCCTTTTTCTTTTGCCATTGAGTTGTCTGTCCTTCTGCTTTAGTATCTTTAAGCTTTCTAACATGAAACATGATTGATTTCTTAAAACAAGGTTATAACCAGTTCATCGTAAATACGACAAAGGCAATGTTATTTACATCCAAGCACGTTCCGAATAGAGCAATTAGAAATTCAAATATTGGAAGAAGCGGACAATCGTCCCCTTTCTTATGATTTAATTCAGCATGTTATCTAAACTAAGATTAAAATAATCTCATAAAATGTTATAATTTAATTCAATAAATTAAGGCACATCTGTGTGTGGCGAATTTTAATGAATGTCAAACCTTTTGATTTTCCGTTATGAGGTTTATTGTGTTTCAAAAAAGAATATATCTTGTCATTCCCACGAATAAAGTATGA
This sequence comes from Bathymodiolus brooksi, assembly GCA_963680875.1. Classification (NCBI taxonomy): domain Eukaryota; kingdom Metazoa; phylum Mollusca; class Bivalvia; order Mytilida; family Modiolidae; genus Bathymodiolus; species Bathymodiolus brooksi. Next base: position 14,908,727 of record OY804590.1, read on the forward strand.
ACACAACAGATATGCTGACAGATAGAGACTGATGTAAGACATTTCAAAACAAGTAAACACTTGAAAATCACAACTCTTAACAACGATGTATTGCTAAAACAGAGGTGTATCATTGTTTCTCAAAGTGGGTGGGACATATGTTATTGAAATTATATGACTCGGGAAGTGTTCCGAATTGCGTTGTGTAGCAACAATCATGTTTTTAAAACTATAAGCATGCTATCCGCAATAAATGTGTATGTTAGTGAAGTCATAATGCCGAATGCTTCTTTAAATAGTAGACCGATTCTCGCAGACTTTTATTGATTTCAAACCTTAAAAAGAAACTTAGAAACTTTTTAACACTAATTGGAATGGCTTCATGTTGTGACAGGATGCTGTTTATTTTATAAATAAATGTACATATGCACTATTAATCTACAAATGCAGGTATTGTGGTTCAGAAAGATATGTCTGTCAGAATATTAAGACCTTGTTATCATGAATTGGTAGATTATTACTGGATTGCCTTGTTGCTATGTTACTAGTAGAGCCTACATTTTAATCCTCATTCACGAATTATCACCTGATTTTTAGCATAAGTTAGGCGATGAGTTCCACAAGTGTACCCTTCTGAAGCACCTGTGTGTGTGTGTCCTCCACCATCGATGTTTGACTGGGTACGGATCTCGCATTCGTTAGTTGTCGGTGCATTGTCATGTAGACCACTGCTTGTTTGTCATCTGTTCTTGGTCACATAAACACAGATGCTCGCGAAGAAGTATAAGTTCTCTTTTCTTAAGACATTGCACATAACAATAAAGGTCTAGTAACATGAACCCCATCAAAAACTAGGATAGGCAATTCCTGCTCCTCTAATAAAATACCCATTCCTTTTGTGTTTGACTATAAGTCAAATCAAATATAATGCTATGTTGACATATTTCCCTATCTGTTGTTCTTATCTGAACAGCTACAAAGTTACGATGTCCACATACAAACGATGTTCAGTTCGTCTTTACATCTAGTTGTTTGTAGGAGGGCTCACGTATTATTGTTTTGTTTGTGTATGTTTGCGTATAGTGAAAGCCAAGATGTTGCTCATCTCTTTAGTTTTCTGTTTTGTGTATTTTGTTTTGTGTTTCTTCATGCTGTGTCTTGTTTGTACCCATTGTTGCCAGTTTCTCTGGATTTTCCATTCTTCATTGCTCCTTCGGTTTTCTCTAGCATTTATTTTAACATTAAAATATGTATCATATATATGGACAACAGCAAACCCATAATATAATTCAAAATAGTAGTTCTTTTGACAACTCTAAAGCGTAAATACAATAACATAGTTATAGTGACAGCCGGAGACTTTGAGCCGTAATGAAAGGGGGAGGTTTGGCGCTTTAAAATCTGATTCAACCCACCATTTCTTTAGAAATGCCTGTACCAAGTCAGGGTCATTACGGTTTTCACAGTTTTCCGGTTGTTGACTGATTTTGTCTGTTTATATACTTATGAGTTTTGACTTTCCCTTTGTAAGATTGCTCGGAGTTCGGTAATTTTGTTACTACCCTTATTGACTGATTGGAGCTGTCTGAATTCTATTTAAATTTCAGATTTTTTGCATTGTAGTTCATGCAAATCAGAAGAATACTTTTATGTGCATTATTTTGCATCCACCTCCTGTGAATTTTATAACAAAATCGATATTAATCCAAGTATTTATATACGAGTAAAATGTAAAACGAAAAGAATCACACTTTTGGGAAAAGTTCCAAAATCCCCTCGAATAATCCTAGAAATAATGATTATTCACACAATAAGTTCGATTCCTGTCTCGTGGCGAGGTGTACTCGATACTACATTTTAGTTTATAATTATTTTATTTGATCAATGCTACAAAAACGATCAGACACAAGTTTTACCAACTTATGGAGTCTTCTCCTATATATACAATTATTATTACATTATATTGAGAATGCACAAGAAAACTAGTAAAATACAATTTTAACATATAACAAACAAAGTTGAAAATAATCAAAGAATAACAAGAAATGAGGAAAACTTGTGTGAGTGTGTTTGGATACAGGATGGTGTATGGTTAGTACATTTAAACGATTAGAAATCGTATAGACCTTTTAATGAATCGAAAAACTGAATAAAAAATAAAACAATTATCTGCATAACTTAAAGTTTCGCTTCCTGATGTGATTAGTAAAGTATTGATCAATTGAGACAAAGTACTTATGCTGAGAAACAGATTGTTTCTTATTTCAGAATATTTAGTACAAACAAAAAAGAAGTGGTTCGCATCTTCTTGAGGTGCACCGCAGCTACAAGCTGGGCTAGATAAGATATTTACTTTGTATAGATCATGGTTCAGGAAAGAAGCTCTATATCTAAGTTGTGCTAAAATGACGTTTAACTTGCTAGGGCCATAGTAATAAATTTTGGGAACTGAGATCTTATTTAGTTGGCTGTTTGTACCAAATGCGTTTGTGAATTTAGATAATGAATCTAATTTTCGGATTGCAATGTCAAGTTTGTTCCATTCTTTTACTGTAGCAGGAATAAATGATGAATTGGTTATAGAGAGTCTACAAAAAGGAACTATTAAATGATCGTCATTTCGCAAACGGTATATAGTAGTGCTCTGAATAGTTGGAGGAACTAGATGACGCAAGTATTCAGGTGCCACTTCACTTTTTATATTAAAAAATAATTGGAGTTTTCTGCGATATCTTCGCTCTGATAGTGTTTCTCAACCTGTCTCAGCATATACATACTCTGATTTTGTAAAAATGGGTAAACCTGTTACTATTCTTGCAGCGTCTAATGGGAGTTTTTCTAGTTTGTCGGAATAGCCAATTCCACAATAATCCCAGACTTCACAAGCATATTCAAAAAGGGGGAGAATGTAGACTAAGCACATTTTTCCAAGTTGGATCTATTCATACTGAATTTTAATTTGCGGAATATACCTAAATGTTTGGTTATATTTTCGTCATATTTTCTAAATGTTCATTCCATTTTGCATTTTGGGAGAGGATAACTCCTAGATGTTTATGACTGGTAGAAAAAGGGATGATTTTGCCATTAAAAGAAAATTCGAGGTTGTCTATGTTACCAGTATTAGAAAAAAAAACATGGTTTCGGTTTTTTCAGGATTGAATGACATTAACCATTTACTAGACCATGCATTTAGTTCGAATAGATCATGGTTGATTACAGTTTTTATTTGATCAACACTTTGACTAGAATATCCGAGTGACGTGCCGTCAGCAAATAATCTACTCAACGATAAAAAAATTCTCCAATATCATTTATGTATATTAAAAACATTAGAGTTCCCAATACCGACCCTTGAGGTACCCCAGCTGAGACAGGTTCAAGACATGAGCAAGAGTTTTTATTAATTATTTTTTGCTTTCTTTTGTATAGATAGTTTTCGAACCATTTTATTAAATTCCCTTGAATTCCGCATGAATTTATTTTGTGAATAAGACCTTTGTGCCAAACCTTGTCGAAATCTTTAGAGAAAATAGCTATATTTTTTTTTTCAAGTGAATTTAAGATCGAATTGTAAAGCTCTAATGGTTGATGGACAGTTGAATGTTTTGGAAAAAATCCCGATTCATATTTATATATGAGATTGTTTTTGACCAGATGATTGTAAGCATGTTTATAAACAACTCTTTCCATTAATTTACCGACACAACTTATTAAAGATATCGGGCGATAATTGGAGGGTAGGGATGTGTCGCCTTTTTTGAAAATTCCAATAACATGAGCGATCTTCCAATTAGAAGAACATTTGCTCTGTTATAAAGATTTATTAAATATTATTAGAAGGGGCTTTGCAATTTTCTCTGTAGAAATCTTAAGCATTTTATTACTTATTTTGTCTAAACCGGTCGCTTTGTTTAAGTCTAGAATTTGAATAACATCGATAATTTCGTCCTCTTTTATATGTATATCGTGAATAATATTATCAGTTTTTGAGTCACACTGTGGGAGTGTAACATTTTCTTTGTCCAGTTTTGATATTGAGATCAAATAGTTATTCAGTAACTCGCATTTATCCGCGTCGTCATAATCAATATCATCAGTATTTTGATCATTAATTGAATTCCGGAGTGGGGGTATAGAATACAATTATTTCCTTTGTTAGATTTGATTAACATCTTCATTATTTTCCAATACATATTAGGGTTTGATGAATTATTTAATAAAAAGTTGTTTAAATTATTTTCAAATTTCTCCTTTGCTACTTTTTTCATATTATTTACCTTATTTCTTTGTTTTTTGATATTTAGTAATGCTATTTTCGTTGTGACATTTTAATACTTTTTCCCTAAGAAGGTCATGTATGCGGATTTCTTTTTGTATTTCGTTACTGAACGATCGTTTGTCTTTTTCGCGTATCAATATTTTTTTTGAAGGAATACATGCACTTGGGATTTGATGGACATTTTTGAGAATTCTTCACACCATATCATCTACATCATCAAAATTACAAAGTGTATCATTCCAATTTATACCAGTTAGCATCAGTCATAATCAGTTTGGTCATATAATCAGATTTCTCTTGTGAATGATTTCGATGTAGCCTTTGGGCATTTAATGAATGCAATTGCTGCATCGTGGTGGCTTATATGTCTTGGTATTATAAGTACAACAGAATAATTACAGTTCAAAGCATCGCTTAGACTAATGGGGTCTAATAAAGTGCTAGTATTGCCATATATCCTGGTAGGTTTATCAAACACATTCTTAAAATTAAAAATATGCACAAGGTCCATAAGTTTGTTGTTATTTAAACACAATAGATTTGAATTCAGATCGCCCGTGATAATGATGTTTTCATTTACCTGAAGGGCCAACTCTATTGCGTATGTTAATCGTGTCCAGTAATCAATATCTGTACACGGAGGTCTATAAGTGTTACATAATAAAAAAGATTGACCTTTGGATCGTATTTCAACCCAGATAGTTTCGTCAAGATTATTTTCTAATTCGGATTTCCTATTTATAGAGATATAATTTTTCGAATAAATGAGGAGCCAGCCCACCACCATTTGAACGATCTTTTCGATAGATAATATTCGGAAACGAATCCAGAGTTATGATTTGATTTTTTGATTTTTGGTGTTAAACGCCACTTTCAGCAATATTTCAGCTATATCATGGCGACCAGTTTTAGTGGTGGAAGAAGCCGGAATACCCGGAGAGAACCACCGACCACGGGCAAGCAACTGGTAAGCTTTATCACTTACAGCTGCGAGTCGAGTGCACCCATTTTGTAATTTACAAAGCCGGGCGCGAACCCATGCCATATTGGTGATAGGCTTGTATGAGTTGTTAGGTAATCCAACTACCTAACTCATTGAGCCACCCGGGCCCTTCCAGATTTTTGTCACTATCATTTATTTTGTTATCGAGGTGTGTTTCAGTTACAACTAATATATCAAAATCATTAAAAAATGTTTCAAGGAACTCCATTTTATTCTAATACTGCGGATATTAATATTACACAATGAAATACATCTATCAGTATGATTGCTTTCCGAATAAGAAAATGTCCACACAGTCTGCAAGTGCGAGAATGGAACATCACTATAGCTGTTCTATATTCTTCTAAACTATTATCCATTGGGCATTAGGTATGAAAACAGTATAAAGGAGAGGTAGGCATGTCCCACTCCTACATCAAAACACACACCGCAGCACACACACACAAAATTAAATGGGAGAAAAAGCAACTGAATGATGAGAAAGTAAAGAAAGTTAACAAAACATAAATACATGTATATATACAAGCAAAGAAAATGAAATGTAAGTTCATTTGAAATTTTGAGATATAACGAGAATTCAAATGAGAAATTGAAATGGTTATTTTAAACTTCATTGGAAAAAATACCATGTCATTAATTTACAGTTATGTTGTATCATCCCTAACACAACTCATCACTCACAATATACTATGAATTAACTATTCTACATTATCACATATTTTATTGAAATAACGTCGAATTTGCATGTGTAATCAAAGCATAATTTGCGGCATGTTATTTGCCTCCGGGGCAATAACATGTTTTATTTCTTATGAAGCAGGAATCTTGCAATCTGATTGTTTAGTTACTCGGGTGTAAATAGCACCCCACCCCAGCAAAACCATTTACACCCGGGATAAAATAAAAAAAGTAATTTTGAACTACGCACAGCAATAGTATGATATGAAATGATACATTTGCATAAAATTTGATGATTATAAACAATAATATGTGTAATATATGTAAATTCGAAAACAATATAACATTTTTCTCAATGTGCTGTTTTTTTTAGTTTTTTTTGTAAAGGAAAGCTTCATAAGAAATAAATTCGCTATCTTGGTGTAATCAGGGATGTACAGAATTTTCAATACCGGTGTAAAATTCTGTACACCCCTGATTACACCAAGACAACTAATAATCTACCCTCTTGTGAAGGGCAATAACATGTTATCTGCCCTGGCAAAATATGTGATAAATATAAAAATACATGGCCTTTTTCATATTGCCCTTGTCATGAGCCCTCGACTGATATCGTCCCTCGTGGCTGATATCAAGGTCTCGTGCTGATAACAAGAGCAATATGAAAAAGGCCATGTATTAATCTATAATTATATGATAGATCATTTAAATATATCATAAACACTAGAAACTATTGGTAATGCAACTTTAGACACACAAAAGAAAATTACTTAAACTTTGCACACATATACACATTATCACCCAATATATATATATATAAAAATAACTTCATTAATGGATGATGCGCCATTACATGTACCACTTATGATACAAGTGAAAAGTAAGATTTTGTATATACATTACATATTAAATATTACATGTCAAAATCTGTATCACATGCCGTATCAACCCGAGAACCCTATATCACCCCCAAGGGCCACCGGCCCAATGGGAGATATATGTCGAGGGTTGATACGGCATGTGATACAGATTTTGACATGTAATATTCATTATATCATATATTTCAACCATTTCTTTGATAATACATGTATTTAGATATTCACTATATTTCTATCTGAATAGAGTTACTTCCCCTTTCAAATTTATCAATTTTTAAATATCTTTCATATGTATTCAATTTGTTATATTTGTAAGTGTTGGTCCAATTCTGATATTTATATACATCCATAACAATACCAAAAATCTGAAAAATCTATTGTAAAATTTTAATTTTTATGGTTAATTTGAATTTTTTGTAACCAAATCTTACCTATTGTAACACTTTTCAAATTTAAAGAGATGTACTTCGGAAAAACGATCAATATAACGCGGCCTTCGAAGTAAACATCCATACGATATAGGGCATGCGATATAGGTCTAGGGGTGCGATACAGGGTATACGATATAGGGTAAACGATATAGGCTTGGGACAATCATTGATAATGCATATACAAAACACCTGTATTTTAATCTAAATATATGATATAAACAAACATCACATATGAATACAGTTTTACATGTATGTAAATTATTTATTTTTGCTCACATTTTTATTATTATAGATATCTCGAATACAATGAACATATTTGAATACATGACTATGATGAGTATTAATTCCCAGGAGATTTTCATTATTTTACAAGATTGTTATTTAATTTTTGATATTTCGTACACTGAGAAAAAAAACAAACTTATTATTAATCGATCGAATATAATATGGATATAGATTTCAAAATATGGAAATTAATTCCAACATACGAAAATTTAGGGCTTATCAAAATTACTATGAAACACTACTATTTTTCCGTTAGGGATGGTTCACCATATGTAGTTATTGATGAGGACAATTATCTGATTGATCTCTGTAAAAAGTACAAAATAGCGCGTCTAGGAATAGGAATACTTGTTTTTTTTTTTTTTTTTTTTTTTTTTTAAGATCAGATCAGACAGGAAGACATCTTGTAATAAAAAAGACATCAGTTTTCATTTCAAATTAAATGAAAGGGAAAAAAATTAATAACAATACTGTCGTTTTATTCTGATTTCCTGAAACGTCATCTTCATCTGAGAAACAGGTAGTCCGAGATTCCTCTGTCGTTTAACGGCATTGATAAAGTTGCTGTAGCCGTTCAACGTCAGAGCGTGATACATATGGAAAACAGCGGATTTGCTTCTCCAACTGTGGGTCAGCACATTTCCACGTTTCGTGGCTATCGGATTTTATTTTCTATCAGAAACCCTTATATAAATCGCTTCACCAATCATTTTTCTATTCATTCATAACCATCTTACCCTCAGAAAGTGGTGCTACACTCCATTACAGCACGATTTTGCCTTAGATCCTATGATTCCGCCATTTGTCTTCCATTTTTCAAACATTTGTCACGTGACTACGAGAAAACCACGATTACCGCAATGTATCATGGGAGATGATTTGCATATAAACAAACAAACAAATATTTGTATTGCCAATCATACACGCCTGTTAAGGCAGAACAATTAACATAAAATTTAATACAGTTGGTTATATTGATTGGTAATGATTTTAACAGCAATAGTGAATTACAGATAACCATAAGAAAAAAAAAATGATGTAGTACCTTGTCCAAAAAAGGGGGACGTAACACATGCTCTTTCCGAAGCCCATTGGCAACACTCTGCCATTGAATCTTTTCTTTCCAACAATTATAAGCGATGCATTTTCATATAGTGAAAATGTATAAAGATAAAGAAGTAAAAAAATGTCAAGGATATTTTTTTTGTCAATGTGTGACGTAAATTTATTTTTGACATTTACGTCACCGAATATGGTACTGCTCGGCGCAATTTTTTTAAGTACGCCCCCTCTTACTTGAAATCCTGGATCCGCCCCTGGAATCTGAGACTGGTACTCCTGGAATATTGTTCCTGATGTTCTAGACGAACTTTTAAATTGTTGACAATGCCATATAAAGAGTCTATTTCCTTTTCTTTTTCCTTTAATGAGGACTTTAGATGTTGTTCTTCTTGTATACGTTGGACTACAAGGTGTGCCTGCTTAGATATCATTTCTTTCTGTTCGTCGATTCTTTTTTGTTGTTCTTTTAGTGTTTGTTTTAGTGGTATAATATGTTCCTCCATCAATACCTTGATACTTGCTGCAATAGAGCTGTTAATAAAATCAGTTATTGACTCACTGATTTTTTCAGACAAGATGGGGATAATTTTACCCAGAACTTCAGGACTAGTTAGTGCCTCAATTTCTTGTACAGTTATAGTTTTTTCCGCACTGGAGTTTTTTTAGTACTGGCTGATGCACTACGACCCTTTTCACACACTGACGTGCTACGATGCCCTATTTGTCGTGTTTGCTGTTTTGATGTTGCTGGCAGATCGTCCGGGCTTTCAGGTGCTGGTTTTTTGTTGAGTCTGGCAGGTGTATCTAGTGTATTTTCGAATGGTATTTCAGATTGTTTATGGTCCATTAATACTTCGACGTTTGAGTTGTTTACTATTGAGGGGGCTGTCATCTTGTTTATAGTTTACAAACCGGTTCGCTAATTACAGGTAATTTTAGTTTAATTAAGTACGGATATTTTTAAATTCTCAGTAAACATTCAATAGACAAATGACATGACTTTCCTTTGAAGCTTTTTAAGATTTAGAAATTAATTCTTCCAGTATTATTTTCCATTTTTAGGACAGCTCTATTACACGACCATTACTGGGCATGCTCTTCTCTTCCGATACTACAGTATATGATAAAGGTCAGAAAGTATATCAAAGGGGTAAGTAGATGCCGAAATTCGAAGAAGGACATACAACCAATTTGCCAAAAGAAAAATGACAAAATGACAATAATTTACAAAATACTTTACAGAAAACTAAATATTGAACAAAAAGAATCCATATGAACTCAGATGCTCCGTAAGGGTCAGCAGTTTCTGGTCCACTAGTGGTACCTGTCGGGTTATTGCTAATCGACACGAACAGTATTTGACATGGAAATCTCAGTTAGGCACCGGTATCGGCAAATCTTATTACTCCGACTTCCTTTAAAAGTAAAACTGAACGTACAATATAACTGAATCATTGTTAAAAGTGAAGCTGGAAGTTATAACTCATGACACACAACCCAATACTTAATTGACAAACACACAATCTTTTCATACTGGTGTCACCGGTGGAATAGGAAATACCTATCCTTCCGGAGCACATGAGTTCACCTCCGTTTTGGTGGGGTTTTTGTTGCATTATCTTCGCGTTTCTGTGAAGTATTGTTTTTATCGATCGTTGTCTGTCGTTTTGTCTTTTTTTGTCTTTTTTTTCTTTGAAAATCGTTGAACTAAAGATTTTACCTCTTTGGTATCTTTGAACTATTCTTAAAGCTACATATACAATTTCACCTTTACATTTAAAAATCAGTTTGAAGTATTAGAAACATGCATAATAAATAGTATAAGAGATTAAGATCGGATGCTATGCAATTAACCGGATATCAGAGAAACTATAATAAGATATTTACACGACTGAATTATACGATTCTCTACCATGGATATTTCCTGGTTCCTGGTTCAATAAATAATGTTAGTTTAAAAAGATATATATTATGTAATTCAGGAACTAACTGAATTCTCTGTTGACACTTACACGGAAATTCATTTAAACTGGTTATGTAATTAATTTACTTAGACCCATCTGTGGCTATATATGATTGATTGATTGGTTGTTGTCTAACGCCAACCTTAGCAGTATTTCAGCTATATCGTGGAGTTGTGGCTATATATAGTTTATGTCAAATATATTTACATTATGATGCAATCCATCTTATAGACAAAACACGCCGTATGTAAATACTTAACTTTGTTATGCTCATCAATATCGTATATACTATTGGTTAATAGATACAACATCGGTATTAAAGTCTTAATTAAGCAAATAGTGTCTGCGATATGGGTTTGTGTTGTCGACATAATATTTGACCTGAAAATATATTACAAAGCATAAATAAACATCAAATAGGCAATTTTTAAAGAATATATTCAATATTTTTCGAGATTAATTTGGTGACAACAGCACCGAAAATCGTTCTATCATTATGAAAATATCTCGATGACTTCCCACTGCACAGATATACATGTGTTGTAGGTTTAGAAATGACGACGGGCGCAATAGGTCGCCCCACGAAAATTGAACGGATTCGGCTAGAAAATGGAGCAGAATAGAAGTTTTAAAGATATAGTAAAAAAAGAAACAATCAAAACAGGACACTAAGCACTATCCTGGCCGATGGTTTAGATAAACGCTATTCTGTTCGATGGCTTAGATAAACACTATCCTGGCCGATGGCTTAGATAAACACTATCCTGGCCGATGGTTTAGATAAACACTATCCTGGCCGATGGTTTAGATAAACACTATCCTGGCCGATGGTTAGATAAACATTATCCTTGCCGATGATTTGGATAAACACTATTCTGGCAGATGGCTTAGATAAACACTATTCTGGGCGATGGCTTAGATAAACACTATCCTGGCCGATGGTTTAGATAAACACTATCTTGGCAGATAGTTTAGATAAACACTATCTGGGTCGATGGTTTAGGTAAACATTATCCTGGGCGATGGCTTAGATAAACACTATCCTGGGCGATGGTTTAGATAAACACTATCCTGGCCGATGGTTAAATAAATACTATCCTGACGGATGGATTAGATTAACACTATCCTGGCCGATGGTTTAGATAAACACTATCTTCGCCGATGGTTTAGATAAATACTATCCTGGGCGATAGCTTAGATAAACAATATCCTGGGCGATGGCTTAGATAAACACTATCATGGTCGATGGTTTAGATACACACTATCCTGGACGATGGTTTAGATAAACACTATCATGGGCGATGGCTTAGATAAACACTATCCTGGTTGATGGTTTAGATAAACACTATCCTGGCCGATGGTTTAGATAAACACTATCCTGGGCGATGGTTTACACTAGGAAATAGAAAATGCAAATATCCCCGGTAAAATGCAAATATTCCCGGTAAAATGCAAATAATTAAAGATTACCAGTTATATTAGCGTTTACCAGTTAAATTAGCGAATTGTCTTGTTATATTTGCGTTTTACCTTTTAAATTTGCATTGTCGCGGCATTTTAGCGTTTTTCCTTTTATATTTGCGTATTTCCTTTTAAATTTGCATTGTCGTGGGATTTTAGCGTTTTTCCTTTTAAATTTGCATTGTCGTGGGATTTTAGCGTTTTTCCTTTTATATTTGCGTTTTTCCTTTTAAATTTGCATTGTCGTGGGATTTTAGCGTTTTTCCTTTTATATTTGCGTTTTTCCTTTTAAATTTGCATTGTCGTGGGATTTTAGCGTTTTTCCTTTTAAATTTGCATTGTCGTGGGATTTTAGCGTTTTTCCTTTTATATTTGCGTTTTTCCTTTTAAATTTACATTGTCGTGGGATTTTAGCGTTTTTCTTTTTATAGTTGCGTTTTTCCTTTTAAATTTGCATTTTCGTGGGATTTTAGCGTTTTTCCTTTTAAATTTGCATTGTCGTGGGATTTTAGCGTTTTTCCTTTTATATTTGCGTTTTTCCTTTTAAATTTGCATTGTTGTGGGATTTTAGCGTTTTTCCTTTTAAATTTGCATTGTCGTGGGATTTTAGCGTTTTTCCTTTTATATTTGCGTTTTTCCTTTTAGATTTACATTGTCGTGGGATTTTAGCGTTTTTCCTTTTATATTTGCGTTTTTCCTTTTAAATTTGCATTTTCGTGGGATTTTAGCGTTTTTCCTTTTAAATTTGCATTGTCGTGGGATTTTAGCGTTTTTCCTTTTATATTTGCGTTTTTCCTTTTAAATTTGCATTGTCGTGGGATTTTAGCGTTTTTCCTTTTATATTTGCGTTTTTCCTTTTAAATTTGCATTGTCGTGGGATTTTAGCGTTTTTCCTTTTATATTTGCGTTTTTCCTTTTAAATTTGCATTGTCGTGGGATTTTAGCGTTTTTCCTTTTATATTTGCATTTTTCCTTTTAAATTTGCATTGTCGTGGGATTTTAGCGTTTTTCCTTTTAAATTTGCATTATCGTGGGATTTTAGCGTTTTACCTTTTAAATTTGCATTTTACCAGTTAAATCGCACGGTCATCTAAATCACCCGCTGAGTAGAGATTACGTAATACTGTAGTCGTCACTAGCTCATTGAATATGACGATCTATAGTATAATATTATCGTGTATCTATCTATACGTATTTATTTATTTATTTATTTATTTATTATTATTATTATACACACTATCCTGGACGATGGTTTAGATAAACACTATCATGGGCGATGGCTTAGTTAAACACTATCCTGGTTGATGGTTTAGATAAACACTATCCTGGCCGATGGTTTAGATAAACACTATCCTGGGCGATGGTTTATAGATAAACACTATCCTGGCCGATGGATTAGATAAACACTATCCTGGCCGGTGGTTTAGATAAACACTATCCTGGGCGATGACTTAGATAAACACTATCCTGGCCGATGGTTTAGATAAACACTAGCCTGGCCGATGGTTTTGATAAACACTATCCTGGCCGATGGTTTAGATGAACACTATCCTGGCCGATGTTTAGATAAACACTATCCTGGCCGATGGTTTAGATAAATACTATCCTGGCCGATGGTTTAGATAAAGAACGATATTTAGGTTCGTAGATAAAGATCAAGAGATATAAACGAATAAAGCCAGTCGTATCTATTTCTATTGTTGGTAGGACGTTTTCCAAATTACATCACCATTATATATATATATATATATATCGATAACCTTATTATTTTTGTATTTGATATGATTGTATATCTACGTGTTTAATAGTGATAGTAGAACCTATTTACGTTTCTTAACTTTTAAATAATTTTTATCTTTTCGATATTTATACTATTGTATTATTACTAAAAAATAACTCTATCCACTTATGATTTTGTCTCCATGTGGATATCCGAGACAAGAATATCGAAAATCTATTCAAAAGTGGGGGAAGGGTGAGGCAATTGGGACAATGACTTTTGACTTTCACATCATGAACCACTCATGGACACATCCTCCGACTTTCTTTGTTGGCGGAGATTCGTGTTTTTCAATATTTTGTTTTTTGTATCCGGATTACCGCTTTGCACAGAAATCTCTAATGACCCGTGATTTAATATTTAGTTGTATTTTATCAGTAACACAGTCGGTATTGGTTGTACGACTATAATACTTTTCTTTCCCCATTATAATGTCAGTAGGTGACACATATTAAGCTTCAGGAAGTTCAAGATCATGATAAATTGGAATAACCCTTCAGCATTCATAAAGGAAATGCCACTCAAATACTACTATTTACAAGATTTCAATTCAATCTTAGCGTTTTTGTTTTCCGTTCTTCAAATATCTCTTATCATTTAAATAAACAATATAACCCAGCACATGTTCTCGTAAATTAAGTGAAATAGAAAGGAATCGTTTAAAATTAGCGTTTGTTTGCATTCCGATCGGCAATAAAAATAGCATGATGACATCTTTTACTAGCATGACTAAGTGCCACTATTACTTGGACGAGCAATTTTATGTCTGTTGATCTTAGTTTTAAGCAAAAGGAAGTAGAAAATGGAATAAAATAAACTGGTTCAATGACATAATTACAGTAATTAGAAGCGATACATCGAAGGATGGATGTGTCGGTGGGTTAATGATGTCTAGCGCCACTTTCAACACTATTTCAGTTATATCGTGACGGTCAGTTTTATTGGTGGAGTATCCGGGGAAAACCACCACCTATCGCAAGTCACTGATAATCTTTATCACATAATGTTGTATCGAGAACACCTCGCCTGAGCGGGATTCGAACTCACAATGTTAGTGGTCATAGTCATTGATCGCATAGATAGTTATAAATCCAATTACCATACGATTTAGGCCACGACGGCTCTTGTAAATCGAAGAACAAACAATACAATGACAAAGACAGAAATTATAAACAGACAAACAATGAGATACAAACCACTACACGGAAAACTAAAGAGTGAACAAGTTTAACATCACAATCCACTGTGAACTCATAGCGCGTCGCTATGAAGTAAATTCAATATGTAACAATCCAATCATTAAACTGATACTGGTAAGTCTTCAAATACAACACATGTATCTCCTACAGGTCTGCTGACCATATACTGTGACAACTGTTTATACTAGTATCTCCTACAGGTCTGCTGACCATATACTGTGACAACTGTATATACTAGTATCTCCTACAGGTCTGTGGACCATATACTGTGACAACTGTTTATACTAGTATCTCCTACAGGTCTGTGGACCATATACTGTGACAACTGTTTATACTAGTATCTCCTACAGGTCAGTGGACCATATACTGTGACAACTGTTTATACTAGTATCTCCTACAGGTTTGTTGACCATATACTGTGACAACTGTTTATACTAGTATCTCCTACAGGTCTGTGGACCATATACTGTGACAACTGTTTATACTAGTATCTCCTACAGGTCTGTGGACCATATACTGTGACAACTGTTTATACTAGTATCTCCTACAGGTCTGCTGACCATATACTGTGACAACTGTTTAAATACAACACATGTATCTCCTACAGGTCTGCTGACCATATACTGTGACAACTGTTTATACTAGTATCTCCTACAGGTTTGTTGACCATATACTGTGACAACTGTTTATACTAGTATCTCCTACAGGTTTGTTGACCATATACTGTGACAACTGTTTATACTTGTATCTCCTACAGGTTTGCTGACCATATACTGTGACAACTATTTATACTAGTATCTCCTACAGGTCTGCTGACCATATACCGTGACAACTGTTTATACTAGTATCTCCTACAGGTCTGTGGACCATATACTGTGACAACTGTTTATACTAGTATCTCCTACAGGTCTGCTGACCATATACTGTGACAACTGTTTATACTAGTATCTCCTACAGGTCTGTGGACCATATACTGTGACAACTGTTTATACTAGTATCTCCTACAGGTCTGTAGACCATATAATGTGACAACTGTTTATACTAGTATCTCCTACAGGTCTGCTGACCATATACTGTGACAACTGTTTATACTAGTATCTCCTACAGGTCTGCTGACCATATACTGTGACAACTGTTTATACTAGTATCTCCTACAGGTCTGCTAACCATATACTGTGACAACTGTTTATACTAGTATCTCCTACAGGTCTGCTGACCATATACTGTGACAACTGTTTAAATACAACACATGTATCTCCTACAGGTTTGTTGACCATATACTGTGACAACTGTTTATACTAGTATCTCCTACAGGTCTGTGGACCATATACTGTGACAACTGTTTATACTAGTATCTCCTACAGGTCTGCTGACCATATACCGTGACAACTGTTTATACTAGTATCTCCTACAGGTCTGTGGACCATATACTGTGACAACTGTTTATACTAGTATCTCCTACAGGTCTGCTGACCATATACTGTGACAACTGTTTATACTAGTATCTCCTACAGGTCTGTGGACCATATACTGTGACAACTGTTTATACTAGTATCTCCTACAGGTCTGTGGACCATATACTGTGACAACTGTTTATACTAGTATCTCCTACAGGTCAGTGGACCATATACTGTGACAACTGTTTATACTAGTATTTCCTACAGGTCTGCTGACCATATACTGTGACAACTGTTTATACTAGTATCTCCTACAGGTTTGCTGACCATATACTGTGACAACTGTTTATACTAGTATCTCCTACAGGTCTGCTGACCATATACTGTGACAACTGTTTGTACTAGTATCTCCTACAGGTCTGCTGACCATATACTGTGACAACTGTTTATACTAGTATCTCCTACAGGTCTGCTGACCATATACTGTGACAACTGTTTAAATCGAATACTCTAACCAAGCTCATATTTGAACCGCGCTTCAACCCCCACCATCCATGCCCAACTTCTAAAGTGTCTACAAATTGTAACCATTTTTATCTGAACACTTACATACTCTAGTGTAATTTGAGCAGTACACTTCATTTTTATTCTACAGAATTCATCGTTGTCGTCAGAAAACATGTAATTGATGGTTGCAGATATTTAAATCCGACCAATCATAACATACATGTAACCAACTGCATTAGAAATAATAATTATGTTCAATACCAGTCAAACACTCCTATATATTACCTTGATATGATCTAAGTCTGGTGTCTATATATTTCCCTATATTCCTATCAGATATATCCCATACATCTATTTTAAGCATTGTTTAAATGAATTTCACAGCGATTGATACACCAGACATTTGAAATCAATGATATTTTTATGCTTCAATATATGAGAAAGTTATTTGTTTTTTTTTACAATTTTTCAGTATTCAAACGAACATTACAGGCTAATTTTGTTTGCTTCAAGAAATAAAACTGTTTTGTAACGTTTTTATTGTTCTCCAAATACAGATACAACACAAAGCTGCTTGTCATTCTAAATCATCTGTAATAGTATATCGTGATATAGAGGAGCTACAATATAGTATAATTATATAATAACAGAGCGCTATATCATATTTGGTGTCAATATACATTGCATGTAACAGTAAATTCTCAGATGTTAGTAAAATACAGAAATACAAGAGAAGGTTAATTTAGTATGCAAGACGAAGACGGGTTAGGCTTTCTTTGTGATGTTCTCACGTACACAAAGTAAACTATTATTGTTATTTTGAATATTGAACGTCATTAATAGACATTATTATGCTTTCTGTAAATTTCGTCTGTAATATAAGTTCATACGATATTTTGGCATATATCACAAAGAATTATATAGCGTTGATATACTATGCGAAAATAGTACATCTACTATGCCAGTTTCACGCGGGGAAGGTTGGATTTTCAACTGTCTGTCAAGCTAAATATAGCTAGTCCACGTGCAAGGGGTCGGATCCAATCTGTCAATCTATCATAGTCGTCTAAACGTTTTCCAATACTTGTTATTGTTGTTAATTAAATTTCAAACTTAAAAAATCTTTATATTTTTAAAGCCTTAAATGAAACAAAGAATATTCTCAGACTTTCAAGACTATCTGATCCAATATATTAGTCACCAATATCAGGATCTCCTTTATTGTAATAGTTCTCAATATATTTTGTCTACATATAACAGTCAGCATACTAATAATAATAATGTTGTTTTTGCAATGACTATGCCATATAGTGGTCAGGGTTGAAGAATTAATGCACTCCCCTTCGGGTCGTGCACTATGTCTTCAAACCTGATCACTATATTGGCATAGTCATTGCTAACACAACATTATTATATAAATATACGTACATTGTCGGAAAATATAAAATTATTTGTACGGGATTTAGAAACAGGTAGAAAAGCGGGTCTTTGGTGAGATTCTCTGATCTGTTTCGCAGTGAGAGCAAATGTATTTTATATATTCCGACAAAGTGTGAAGTCCGCACTTGTAGTGTTATCATTTCTTATTGTTGCTCAACATGAATCATGTACCAGAAAAACTATATCTACGTCAGGAACACGAACCCCACTAAAAACCGGGGGAGAACTCAGGGGCATTATTATTTCTAATGTTGCAATATAAATGTTGGATCTGGAGCGAATGTCACACGTACATTGTAAAGCTTATAGCTTTCTTTACAGAAATGGAATTCGCAATGTAATGGCAAGGGTAAAGCTTGCATCACATATAAAAATGAAAAAAGGACAAACAACGATCTGTAAAACATTACACAGAAAACTAAAGATCGAGCAACACGAACCCCACTAAAATATATTTACGCTTATAAAACTGTCTATTTAATTTCAGGTTCATTAATGACCAGGTATTGTTCATTCTGTGAATTTTTCATTTGCTTTTCCGAACTTTATACGTGTATTGACCCTTTTAAGACAATTTGGAACGTATTACATTAATTAGATTCGATATTTTGTGGTATATACGATACTTATTGGAAATTTATATCACTCTTCGACCTACCATTAACTTGCATATACTTGTAAATATCAGATGTGAAAAAATACTACATACAAAATAAATAAGTATGTACTAGCACTCACAGACCTTGCTATTTTATTTGGTTTTCCAATTTTTCGACATTGAGCGTACGTGATGAAGGTTATTCCAAATAATGTACCGTGCGTACTACCTTTGATATATATGTTTGTATTGTAATGTCCTTGTTTATGTTGTCATTTATTCTTCTGATAGGGCGTTGTCTGTTTAAGTGGAACCGAATCTATGTGGGTTTTGTCTTATTGTTAGTTTATATATGTATTAGTGTTGGCTAATTGTCAAGATGCATTTGTAAAGCGTAGGATCCATTAACTGAAACTAAACCTAGCACATCTTTCTGGCTGTCGGAAGTCAGGATTTGTATTTCCAAGTCTATATATTGTGTTGTTTTGGTGTTCAATGATTTGATGTGATGGTGACTGTTGTTGGTTTTTTATATTTGTGAAAATTTTGGCCATGACTGTTTGAAAAAATCTCGTCATGGAAGAGTGAATATTAAGCGAGACACATTTCTGCTTTTTATTTTATTTTATTTTTTGTATTTGATCTATTTTTACTTGTTTGTTTGTAAATAAAGGTAATAACAAAATTACCGAACTCCGAACAATATTACAAAGGGAAAGTCAAAACTCATAATTATATAAACAGACAAATCAGTCAACAACCGGAAAACTGTGAAAACTGTAATGACCCTGACTTGGTACGATAAAGACAATTGAAACTGTAATTTATGCTAAGGGGTAACAATAACATTAAATAATCATCAAATGTTGATGGTTTACTGAAAATCTAAAGAAGAGTCAGTAACTAATAGGTCGAGAACATAATTTGCATTGCCACAAAAAAAAAAATGCTTTCTCGATAATTTTATTTGTTTAATATATAGATATAATGATGATATTGATTAATATTTGAATTGATTGATTTAAATGTTTGCCATTTCCCCAGTCGATAGGTATATTGTGACATTAATATTTAGAGGTGAAAAACGTTCCTGGACAGATAAATAAAGATCGCTGGTTCGATTTCTCAACAAGGAGATTAAGCATAAAAACGGTTTAGTTATATGATCATATTCAGCATTTGTTTCAGGAGAGCGAAGACATTTACAGCAAATTGATAGGGTAACACCCGGTATGTATCTAGAAACGATAAGACTGTGGCGCGAACTCATCTCTTTGGCGTCATACGTGGACATTGTAGTCATAAGCGAACAGCCTCTACAGCGTGGCCACTCAAGCATCCTGACATGAAAATGAAAATTCAATGTTTTTTTCTCGTGCACATGAATACTATATCATATTTAAATAACATCAAACAAGAACAAGAAAACGTATGAATGAGTTAATTTGCAGCAACACCTGAAGAGAATTTGTGTGCATATTTTTGGTATTACACTGCTATATCTGATAAGTTCAAGACCACATGGTTTAAATCCAGATATTAAGGTCTCCCCATTATCATATTCTTTATTATGACATTAAAGTTCAGCACAAGAAAGTTTGCAAACGAATAATAATAGAAAATATTATGAATAAGCAAACATGTCGTTCAAGTTCTGAATCTAACTATCGGAAGCATGCCATTATAATTAGTTAGGATTGTAGTGTGAATGTATCAACATAGTTAACGACTTAGAACTTAGTGAAATGACGAATTTTAAAACTAGCTTAATGTTATTTCTTTTGTAGTTTTAATTTAATGGCTGAAAATTTGTTAAAATTGTGGGAAAACACATTTGGATCATTATATATTACATAAATTTAGTCTATATAAATTTGATGATATAATATGATGTCAGTGTATATGTTATCTAGGTCAAATGGCAAAGCATTCATGCATAGCTAGAACAATAATTTTTATTTACTTTATTAGTATTTACTTGTGTATTGTGATGTCCTGCACATATTGTGTTGTGTTGTGTTTTTGTTTTGTTTTTCATCGTCTTGTGCATCGTATGTTGCCAGTTTTTCATCGTCTTATGCATCCTATGTTGCCAGTTTTTCATCGTCTTGTGCATTCTATGTTGCCAGTTTTTCATCGTCTTATGCATCCTATGTTGCCAGTTGTTCGTCGTCTTGTGCATCCTATGTTGCCTGATTTTCATCGTCTTATGCATCCTATGTTGCCAGATTTTCATCGTCTTGTGCATCCTATGTTGCCAGATTTTCATCGTCTTATGCATCCTATGTTGCCAGTTGTTCATCGTCTTGTGCACTCTATGTTGCCAGTTGTTCTTCGTCTTGTGCATCCTATGTTACCAGTTTCCTCTTATGATTGCCCTTTCGGTTTTGCTGGTCGATATTGAAAGTGAGATGATCATATATATTATTGCGAATATATTGAGACAAATCAAAAGGTGAAGCACACATTGATCTAGACAACCTCTATGATTAATGTATTTTAATCGACAGTTTATACTTAGAAGTCTAGAAGGAAGAGTGATGATATAAAAAAGGTAATCAGAAGCCGTATGTTGAAGGACAGACGATGCAGTGACCAAATAGAAAGGACAAACACTGATCTACAATACACTACACAGAAAACTACAAATTGTGCAACAAGAACCCACTTAAAACCGGAAATAAACTTGGATACAAAATGTGATATTAAAGAAGTTCCATTTCAGCAGCTGTATGTTAAATAACTTTTAATTTTGAATCAATCTCTGAAAGCGGTATCATTGTGTTTGTTGTTCAGTACACATTCTAGCTTCATCCTAAGGATTTGACATGACACTGAATAATCAGTCTTTATTGTTACCTTTTAGCAAATATGGAGCTAAAACCAATTCTACCGTCTTTATTATGATCTGACTGGGAAACACATTCTCGATCTGGAGAATGTTAGTCATTACATGTAGGCGGTTTTGACTCTATTGTTAACAGACAATGACGATTTCATCATTCAAAAAAACAGGAAGTTGCCATCAACTTTATGAACTAATGATGTGTATGACGTTTCGAGTGGTCCTTTCTAAAAGTAGATATCTGCATCGTGCAGTGTAAAGATTTATCACAAACAACTTTACAATGTGACAAGTGCATCAAGCAATTAAATAATAATTCATACGTTAAAATGTAATAAAATTAGAAATAACAAATCTGTTATCTTGTTTTGCTCCAGAATTATCTCCTTTTAATGGCTTAAGACTTTTAATTTCAACATAAAAACCCTTCGTTTATGTTATATTTGTATTTATTATAGTCATTATAACGATTACATAACGTAAGCGTTACAATGGCGATAATTAATAGATAGGGTGAATAATTTAAAACATTTAACTTGCTTTAAGTACATTCTCTAATGGTTTTGTGGCGAATTCTCGACCAATTTTTATCATACTCTGTGAAATGTTAAGATAAAATGAAAAATAGAAAATACCACAATGTCAGAACATTTCCAAATTCCAATTCAAAAATAGTAAAAAGAGACGATACCCCTAACACACAAATATACGACCGAACATCTTTCTTGCTTGGTATATGCATTTCAATATAAAGTTACGGTTTAATATTAGTATTACCACTTGTTTCCGAATCCTATTGATTAATTTAAATGTCTATATAATTTATTTGTGTATTATCATAATGTGTAATATTGAATTAATTAATAAAATATGTTTATATAACTAATAATTTTTTGATTAGAATAACGAAAATTTGAAATATCTTTTAAGCTGTAGATTTTAAAGTAGAAGTGTAAACGAGAGTTGTGTAGAGAATCAAGGATGCTAATTTAATTGGGAAGTTTGTAGACCAGAAAGTGAACGGATTTGGCCCTGCTCATATAGAAAAATCGCATTTTAAAGGAATTTTTGGGTGTATATTTAGACAAAGTTTGATGAAATACGGAGGGAATAAGTCTATGAAAGAGAACAGCCTGCGGCCGTGGGTTTAAATCTCTGAGGACAATAGACACTCGACGGTCACCCGAAAGATTCCATTGTTCTCCGTAGAGCCCGTCACCATCTCCTACAAGCACTATTGAGTTCATTGCTTTTTACCTGTAAACATTACTTTGACTGGGACATTTTTCGTTATTTTTATTTTTTCACTAAATATATAGCACTTCTGTCTTTAATAGTGAACACAAATGAAGTCTTCATATATGATATGAAGAATATATCATTGTCATTTTGTTCGATTCTGTATGACATTTTGAATTTATATACATGTAAGAAAACGGAACGACAAATACATTTTGAGATTGTGCAACTTCCTAATTAAGAAAAATGCTCGTAAAATTAGTACATTTTTATATTATAGAACCTGAGACCAATTGGAGGGTTGATTTTGTGTGTGTGTGTGTGTGGGGGGGCTTAGAACTTGACTTTGAGGACTGTCATCATGTGAGCTATTGTTTTACCAAACTTTCAACTTAACATTGGTAAAAAATACCTAAAAACTGCAATAATTATTGATGAATCATTGATTCTTGCAATGGTTTCACGTAACTATTCTACTAAGCCAAGTTATATCTTTTAACTCAAACGTGAGCTAAAAGTTTGGAAATATATATTTAACATATTCCACTTCGAAATGCTTATCCAAGCCAGGAATCCAAAGTTTCGATCTTTGTCTTTCTTTGTTTTGACTTTTCATGAATATAAGCCCCGTTTTGTGTTTGGTTTTCGGTTGGATTATAAACTGTCCCTGTGTATCTTTTCTTTGTTTTGCGTCAAGTTGTTTTGTGCATTATTTATGTGTTATAATCAATATATAAGTTAATAAATTCATCTGACCCCAGATAGTTTCAACAGTTACAACTGTTCTTAAACTTTAATGAATTGGCAGACACATGTTCCAAATATTTTCGACATTGACTTAAACGTGACATTTATTCGATTTGTACAGTTTGTCTCTGTCTATTATACTTAATATGATTATACTTTAACCCGCGTTCTCATCCGAGTCATCATCACAAAAATCAATGATGATAGGTTCTATGACACTTCTATCCATACAGTTTTCTTTGCAGTATTCTTTTTTAATTTTGACCACATGTTCATCCGCTTTTGTCCACACATCTTTTGTAATTCTTCCGAAAGCAGCATACGTGAGTTCTTTAGCATGTTTTAATGGGAATGTGGTATTGTTTTTAGCCACGAAACCTTTGACTTGCGCCCATGTTAATTCTATCCGGTTAAGTTCACGGTGTCAAACGGGGATTCTTATTACTTCATGTCTGTGTAAATTAGCAATTTTATCTGTTTTATAAACTACTGGGGTCTTTTTTTGTTTTAATTTTTCATATAATACTGTTTTGGTATCAGTAGCAGAAAAATGAACGTTGTGTTGTGTAAGATAGTTTTGGAGAAGAGCTTTTTTCTGACTAAAATTTGGGCACACCGTATCTTCTGTTTTAACATTGTGATAACTTGCATTGCCTAACACAACCAAGCTAGGATTTTTCAGAGCAGGCATCAATTGATTTTCAAACCACTCATGAAAGACAACACTATTCATCTCCTGGTGATTGCCACCATCCTTTGATTTGGCAAGAAACACTAAATCGCAGCCGTCAATCAAACCCTTTTGGGTATATTTGACATACAAGGCCTCTTACCATTCATAATACGGTGCACTGAAGTGTAAGACACACCCAAAGCTTTAGATGTATTTTGATATACCCTATCAAGTGAGACAATTGGCTTCTTCGTTGCCTTTTCCTTACTAAAAAAGGCAAACAACTTTTTTTCAAACTTTTGGCATTCCGGAGATAAGTCAGACTTTTTACCCATTTTACAAAATGGCTTCCGAATGATTGGTCTGATGCTCCAAACATACCCTCGGGTAAAGGCAAACGTTTGATTGTTTTGCATGCAGGTACGTGCAGCGAGTGTTTGCTTGACGGCTGCGAATTAGTGTTTCTGGCCAAATCAAAGGATGGTGACTATCACCAGGAGATGAATAGTGTTGTCTTTCTTGAGTGGTTTGAAAATCCATTGATGCCTGCTCTGAAACAATACTAGCTTGGTTGTGTTAGATAATGCAAGTTATCACAATGTAAAAACAGAAGATACGGTGTACCTAAATTTTAGTCAGAAAAAAGCTGTTCTCCAAAACTGTCTTACACAACACACCATAGCATTCCTTTATCTGCTACTGATACCAAAAATGTATTATATGAAAAAATAAAACAACAAAAGACCCCAGTAGTTTATAAAACAGACAAAATTGCTAATTTACACATAGATTTATTCCCTCCGTATTCCATAAAACTTTGTCAAAATATACACCCAACAACTCCTTTAAAAGGCGATTTTCTATATGGGTAGGGCCAAGTATGTTCACTTTCTGGTTTGCAAACTTCCAAATTAAATTAGCACCCTTGATTCTCTACACAACTCTCGCTTACACTTCTTTAAAATCTACAGCTTAAAAGATATTTCAAATTTTCGTTATTTTGATAAAAACATTATTACTTTTAGTACCCATTTGATATCTTCTAATTTTCTGAGTGTGAGTAATATGGACTCGTAACTTAATACTATATAAACATTCACTCACCTTACATCAGTGAACTAACATTCAGCATCAACATTTTTTTAATTTTACGTTGATCTTTTCTGGAATTGTTTCCTTTGTGGTATAAATGTACCAGCTAGCCTATACATTAATAGGCCGCAATATTCCATTCCTCTAAAATAATTGAACACATCGTTCAATTAACAAGAGAAGATTGAATTATTGTCCATTTAAAAGAAAAATGATTTCCCGTCTTGATTTACATCTGTTCCGTATTATTAGATAGATGTTTTAACAAGCAGTATGAGGTTTGTCATTTATAATGTATTAGATCGTAAGGATGTATCAAATATGAAAGTTTCCTGATAAATGACAAAGAACGTCTATAAATATATGAATCAATGTTCAAATTCTTGACGTTGCTTTTCTGTATTAGTTTTCAATTTAATCCATATCAGGGATAATACATTTTCTTTATTTTAACTTCCTTTAGAAAAGGAATGACGTATTTATTACATTTGCTGGACAATAAAGGAAACATATGCGAAAATCGTAATATCATCACGGTATCACGTGAATTCTTAAATTAGAATAAAAAGCAAAAAACAGTTTTATAAATATACCAATATGCCAATTATATTTTTTCTGGGTCATGATACATTATGCTTCCATTTAAAATTAAAGTTCGTGCGGATGTAAACACATGTTGTATGTAGGTAAGACAATATATGGATGTAAATGAACATGAGAGGCTATCTAAATTTACACTGTTGATACAAATTAATGTACAGGAACAGAGCCTTAACTGTTAATCGTGACATAGAACACAATTTGCCATAAGCATCAGTAAGAAGACAAAGCAATATAATATATTCTAGAAATTATGTACCTGGAAACTGCTAAAACAATATTTACTCATACACGATTTCTGATCTCAACGACAACAGTATAATGAGGACCATAATTTACTACAGAGCCTACTAATGAGGACCATAATTTCCTACAGAGCCTTCTAATGAGGACCATAATTTACTACATAGCCAACGAATAATTAGAAAAACAAATAACAACACAAACAAAAAGATAAAGGAAACACGCACGGTTTGTACCCAAAGCAGATGTAGAAACAATAATGCACAGCGACCTCTGCCACCACTCACAAGTGTAAATAAGGGTAATAACAAAATTACCGAACTCCGAACAATCTTACAAAGGGAAAGTCAAAACTCATAATTATATAAACAGACAAAATCAGTCAACAACCGGAAAACTGTGAAAACCGTAATGACCCTGACTTGGTACAAGCATTTCTAAAGAAATGGTGGGTTGAATCAGATTTTAAGGCGCCTAACCTCCCGCTCTCATTACGGTTCAAAGGTTCGGCTGTCACTATAAAATAGAGATATGTCTATAATTAGACACATAATTCTGAACTTCTGTTTGAGCAACCAATCAATAATGACTCCCAAATACATTCTGTAACACGAATGCAAATATAGTCCTTCGTGGCCGCGATGCATTTGCATCTACCTGTGCAATCAGTGACTACCATCGCTGAAGTTTAGACTTCGAATCTTGTACATGTGGAGTTGTACTCGATGTAACCAAATGTGATCAATTGTGTCCAATATTAGATTGATATACGCCTCGATATAATTGAAATATTGTTGACATTAGCGTTTAACAATCATACACAAAAGCACTAGCCCTAACATAAAGTTACTATACTGGATGTTTAGATGTAATTTTCTTTAGCTATCAGTAGTTTTTAGTAGTTAAATACTTCACGCTACAAGAGAGCTTGTTTCAGCTTGACTCGAATGAGCGCTTAAGCAAATACAAGTTAAACAATACAGAAAACCAAACCGTAACACTAGTTTGTTGCTCGTTATGTCACAGGTTATCCCAAGGGTAGATACATACCATTTCTTTTCACCGCTCCGTGCCACACCTCTCCGAAAGAGGCATCTAGTGATAATGAGGGGTGAATCAAATACAATTTTGACTCGTGTATCGAACATATCACATAGTGTAATTATTAATAAACTAAGCTTCTCTTCCCTCCGGTATAGGTTGCCTTATCTGAATTTTGATATCCTGCTTAGGGCCGTTTGGTTTACTTGCTCCCTAATACTTCAATTATTTGGCTTTCCAATCTTTCGAATATGAGTGTATTTCATGAACGCTATTCCAGAAAGGTGTTTTGCGTATTCGATCAACGTTAGAGAAGACCGTAAAGGCAATCTAAATGGACAATCCAGAGAAACTGGCAAATAAACGTTAGAGAAGACCGCAAAGGCAATCTAAATGGACAATCCAGACAAACTGGCAAATAAACGTTAGAGGACACCGAAAGGCCAATCAAAATGGACAATCCAGAGAAACTGGCAAATAAACGTTAGAGAACACCGAAAGGGCAATCTAAATGGACAATCCAGAGAAATTGGCAATACAAGGTACACAATACGAAGACAGGCGAAACGAAAACACAACATAATATGTGCTGGACACCACTATGGGCAAACAAACACACATAACGTAAATTCGGTATATACGTTTTAATTGCAGCAGTTTCAAAGGAAAATCTCGTGCAAGGCACACTTTTTAACCCTATCCATTTTATCGTCTTTTCCTTCGATGACAATTTTGTCCACACGTCCATTCTGTGGCCACCTGTGGCTTACAAGATCCATTGTTTGTAAACTTATTTGCGTCGTGAACATAATTGAAATATCGCTCACTTGACTGTGAACAACAATTAATCAATCAATCGATCATCTAACAATAGTGAAGACAAATCATTAATTGTAAAATCAATAGATACAAAGACAACCAGTGCACATATATCTATTGTCATCAAATAGTTAAATGCATAAGATGAAATTACTATATTAACATCAAACGTGTTACATGCGTTAAGGTGACTATGTGATGTAAGACACGGAACGACTGTTTTAATGTGTTAACACAATGAAAGATCCCATTAATACATTATTTCTCTTTCTAAATCATAAATGAACAACGTAGAATTAAAATCACCCTAGTATATGCTTCAATATCCCTTTGTTCTGTAAAATTACCAATAGGTATAAGAAATATAATTCTATGGATTGGATCAGTATATATACTATGACAAAAGTTGGGCGCCACCTTATATTTCTCTATGTTCGTCCCAACTTGTTTTGCTATTATTATGGATAATCGATTGTTGTTTGTCCTGAAAATGTCAATCTAGCCTGCTGATGACGTAATAATAACAGAGAGCGTTTTATGTATATACTATTTTGAAAGTGTTCCATTTTAAGCCGTCTACTGACGGTCCTTACATATATTTGGCCACCGAACGGAAATACATCACGCTTAACTTCCGTCGAAGTGTATATGTAGGTACTTAATGAATCATCTTGAAACACCAAATGGATTGTTTTTGTCTGTTGCGCTACAACGTTGTTTAAGTGAACAAGATGTTGCACGTTACCATTCACTACGGAAGTATCCTGCATAGATAGGTTAAAACAAGGAAAATAAATTGTAAGTCTTTGGTATTCATATTTTATGAATATAAACTTACAGCAATCGTCTTAGATATTGCCGGTCACAGACTTTTCAAACCTGTTGGTATTAATAAAGATGAAATAGACAAACGTTCCTTTCTAAAACTGTCGTTTGCCAACAAAGGTCATGATGGCGTTAACGTAGGCAATATCCTTTATCACAAATCGTCAAATCTAAAATTCCACCATATTTTAAGGATCAGTCTGTGCCTATAATTTCGTATGTTTATACCAGACCAATAGCGTAAACAAATTTTAATCAAAAGCATGTGTTACGTGATCTCAATATTGACGATGTCAAATCTAAAACTCCTGATTGTAGCTGTGCAAAGTCCCCATTCATATATAATCCGACTGGCCACGTTATAACTGGTGACCTTAAAATTATCAACAACATCTCTCGTAGAGATGTTCGCCAAAGGGCCTAATTATCGTGAGCATAAATCCATAAACTGGAAACACAACTTTAAAATACTTATGGATTCCGTAGAGGATTATGCCAGACAATGGGCAAAACGTGAAAAGGAGGACTTAGATACTCTTTCCGAATGGGTGAAGAGAGTGAGGTCGCTAATACAGATTATAGTTAAAAAGCACAGTGGGACTATGAGCACTCGCTCTACATCAATCTTTAAAGACCCAAATGTTGCTAAACATCTGTCTCACCTTCATGAAAAATATGTTATTGTCTCCGCCGACAACGCCCCTAACAATATTGTTTTTGTGTGTAAATCACATTACATAGGCTGCATGATAAAGGAATTAGGTATTGACAATTCACTTGGCAATCTTACATATACCCCGACGACACATACGAAAGAGGAAATCCTGGACAATCACAGGTCTGTTTAATGTTCCTTTGGAATTTCAACCAAAGATGAAGAACTGGATCTACCATCACTCTACTGGATTCCTAAATTACACAAGTGTCCTTTCAAACAACGCTATATTGCTGGGTCTGTCAAATGCTTCACGAAACCTCTTTCCAAATTATTAACATGTATTCTATCGGCGGTAAAAGCCGGGCTTCAGAGCTACTGTGACACTAGCTACTCGAGAGGTGGTGTGAATCAGATGTGGATTCTGAAGAACTCGAAAGATCTGTTAGAGTACATACAATCTAGGTCCTTATCCTCCTGCAATAACATTAAAACGTTTTACTTCTCTATCCTTTACACGACTATTCCTCAATCTAAGCTGAGGGACAAATTAAGGGAGTTGGTCGAACTGTCTTTCATTAAAAAGAATGGCCAACGTAGATACACATACCTTCTGCTAGGAAGAAACAGATCTTATTGTGTAAAATACCACTCTGATTTTACCAAAAAGATCTCTGAAACTGATATCTTCAACTTGTTCGAGATTTTGATTGACAACTTATTTGCTATGTTTGGTGGACGTGTTTTTCAACAGAGAGTCGACATACCTATGGGTACAAACTGTGCTCTTCTCGCCGACCTGTTCCTTTATTCGTATGAGGCAGACTTCATACAGGGTCTTCTCAAGAAAAACGACAAGAAGCTAGTCCGATCCTTTAATTTCACGTTCCGCTATATAGATGATGTCCTTTCACTAAATAATTATAGGTTTGGTGATTTTGTTGATCGCATCTATCCCATTGAGCTTGAAATAAAGGATACCACAGATACAGATAGGTCTGCTTCATACCTTGACCTACACCTCGAAATCGACTGTGAGGATCGGTTAAGAACGAAACGATCATTTCAATGTTCCCATTGTGAACTTTCCATTTATATGTAGCAACATTCCAGCAGCACCTGCACATGGCGTATATATCTCTCAGAAGATACGATATTCCAGAACTTGTGATTCATAACAGGATTTCCTTGATAGAGGGTTGCTGCTAACAAGGAAGTTAGTGAACCAAGGGTTCCTTTTGGTAAAGTTCCAGTCATCACTTGGAAAATGTTACGGTCGCCACCATGACTTGGTTGACCGCTATGGAATATTTGTGTCACAAATGATAACGGATATGCTTCACCTGTCGTAAACACTTCCTGGTCCTTTCCTCATTTACAACTTATCACCGGGTTTGTAACTAGATTAAGACGACGGGTGCCACTAGTGGAGCAGGAACTGCTTACCCTTCCGGTTTTTAGTGGGTTTCGCGATACTCGATCTTTAGTTTTGTAGATCGTTGTTTGTCCTTTGGTACTTTTTTCTTTTGGTCATTGTGTTGTCTGTTCTTCTTCGATATACGGATTCTAATGGCCCCTTTGGTATCTTCAACCTCTTCTTACTTAGACCTGTTCTCACTCTTTCTAGAAGCATTTACCCAATGCTGGACCTATTGAGTCTACGTGATTGATTAATTGTTGTCTTACTTAACACTGAATATGAACACTAAGAAATCAATGCGATTACCTTAAGAGGAACTTTAGAAGATTGATGTTTATTGCGTCTAAAATTACATATGATGAAATGAAATCAAAGAAAACAGAAGCCATTCATATTTCAGTCTGTCATGTAATAATTTTAATCTTGTATTATTATATTTCTTTCCTTTTATTGTTAATAATAAAAAGTGGTTTGCACGGAATCATATAATGCGTACTAATGGAGGGACATATCTTTCCGTGAACTGTTTTTTTCTGTAACAGTAGAGCATGCTTCACCTTCGAAAAATGCAATGTCTCCTATGGAATTCGATCCACGGACCTCTCGCACTGTACGCTACCACTCTACCAACTGAGCAAAAGGAGATTTCCACTAACGCAGTTAGCAGAGGTTGTTATGAACCTTCTACAGTTCCTATAACATTATCTAGGAGAGCGATCCCGCTATGCTCTCCCCACCTCAAGAGTCATCATGCCTTGATGACGATATATCTCAAATACCAACATTCAACTTGACCAGTTGTCTTACCCTGACCATCGTGGGCTATTTAGTTGAGCGCCAATGTAACAGTAGAGCATGTTTTACCTCCTAAAAAATGCAATGGCATTTGATCCCGGGACCTCCCGCACTGTAAACCACCGCTCTATCAACTGAGCAAAAGGAGATCTCCACTATCGCAGTTAGCAGAGGTGGTTATGCACTTTCTACAGTTCCAATAGCCTTATCTAGGGGAGCGTTCCCGTTACACCTCAATGAGTTAGCACTATAACAATCAAACTAGAACAAATCATCATCTCATCGAAGAGTAACTTCGCCATGATCACTTACTCACTTTTATTGTACTTACAATCACATGACAATTTAGTTTTGATGAGTAAGCGTATTAGACGTGCACAAACCTTTCACCAATTGCAATGCATATGAAAGGGAGCATAATGCGGTTTTCCTTTCTAAATAAATACAAATGGACCTCATGAACAACCTTCTGGTTCCATTGTAATAAAATATGAATATACATAAATTAAGCTACTTCAAAGCAACATCTCGGTAGCGGAAAAATGCAGAATATATGTGTATGTGACAGTTTGAGTGTGAATATCATGACATGAATCAGACTATGCATTGCTATCTTACAACGAATGCAGCCAAGATAAACAAGTCTGAAATACCACGCTATAATAACTGCAGTAAGAATGTATGAGAAATTAATACAAAGTTCCCATTTATATTACATATTATTTTGTTTATCTAATATATGCATAGGTCACGACCTAGATACAATAAATAAACCTTATACCAGTTTAAATAGTCCGTACAGCACTGTGATAAAAGGTTTAAACAAGAAGGTAGTCTTCTTAGACGTATTTAGCTTTCTCTCTGTCGCATATGAACATCACTACATTGCTATAGATATTGAACAGATACGATACTAAGCATCATATGGTTAGTGTTATGGGTGATTAACGCCACTGACAATAATGCATCAGTTATATCATGGCGATCACATTTAATGGTAAAGAAAAGTAAAGTAGCAAAATAATCACAGATCTGTCGCAAATGACTGACCAAAAGCCACGACTTTAGGTACTGATTGCAAAGTTAAATCAAACGGATAGTACAGCCGATTAAAAGTTCAGTAGACCGCATTAACCTTCAAGCCAACCCATACAATTCTCATTGTAGTCTAACTGTGTACATATAAATGTAACGGGTATTGATACATATATTTTCTAACATCAAAGCTTCCATTGTTATGAACAGGAAGTTTAATCAGTGGTGGTTGACAGTATCAACATAACAAACACACAAGCAAACAAACAAACAGACAAACAGACAAACAGACAAACAAACAAACAAGCATAAGCTATAAATCGAAAGACAGATAATTAATGGCCAAAGCAAAATTGACACATGGACAAACAGTGAAGCATCAATTTAACATAAAAGCAAATTAGACATTCAGGTAAACCCTCTCACTTAACATTGTTGAACAAAATAAAAAGACCACTAAATAAAGCGATGCAAATCCAGGCTTGAGACAGCCACACACTAATTGTGTATCAGAAACTGTTAATGAGATCGTACCTATCCCATCTTGATAAATGGATATCCTACGGCAATGCAATAAAATAATACCTAAGCATATTAGTTTACGCTCAAAGACTATTACAAAAACCAGCACAATCAATATAATGCATGTAAATGGATTGGACTATGACTATTTGATTTTATTAAATGTTAATTGCATGTTGATGAATATCTTCTTGTCATTTTTCATTTCAATATGATGCGGATTTCATATAAAATTGAGAATGACTCGATTTGATATATGCCAGACTGAATGTCGTTAAACAGACAGAAAGGTTTTACTTGGCAGTAAATATCTTGCAAGTGCCGTTTGTGCATACTTTGTGTTGATTGCCAATCCATTTGTTGAATATCGTTAAAAGAAAGATAAATTAATTGTTCTGTTACATTTCTTACTCTCAGTGTCCTTGGCGGATTTAGATTTGGTCAATAATAGCAATGGAAATGAAAATATTTAGGCTTCATCGTATTAAGTATCAAGTCATGGTCATTACAGTTTTCCCAGTTTTCCGGTTGTTGACTGATTTTGTCTGTTTATATACTTATGGGTTTTAACTTTCCCTTTGAAAGATTGTTCGGAGTTTGGTAATTTTGTTATTACCCTTATTAATTGCACATTGAAATGATAACTAAGTCTAAGAACGGCTTGAAGATATCAAAGGATAAATCAGAAGACGTAAACCGAATGACAGACAATGTAAAAAGACAGAGGATAAAAAGACCAACAATGGTCGACAAAACATTGCACAGAAAACTACAGATTGAACAAGACGAACACATCAACACCCTGGGTGAACTTAGGTGCCATGGAAGGGTAGGAAGTTCATGTCTATTAGATGAACGATTGGTGTTACCATTATATGTTATTAATTAATAAATTGTTTTTATTTCAGTTATGTTTATCACAACAGCAAGGTTACAAATATTAAATAGTGTAAGTTAATGTTGGCACTGGAATGGTCTTAAAGGCAGGGTGGGTTGAATGGAAGAGAGAAAAGAAGAGATTTTTGATAGGAAATTGTTTCCTCGCAACGAACCATCATCGACATCTATCAAGATATATATAATCTAACACCGGCAAAAGTGCAAGACAGGGAAATCGTACCCGAGGCTGTTTTATTTCTCACTTTTATCAGTAGTTGTGTATTGTTTGACAGCTATGTACTTTTAGCAGACGATCATTTAAACAATGTGAGTTATTTCCCCTTCCTGTCAATCAAAAAAGTAATTCCGTATTTGTGTGTATTGCGTGAAGGTTATTATGCAATAATATGGCTGATTGTTAGGATTTGTGTGTTTATAAAAGATTGAAAACTTATATACAGTGAATTGTTTATTTTAAAAAGGAAAAGCATGGATAATTCGGGAGCAGTTAACATAAACTGTACAGCATACATTTGCCGGTAAAACGCACGGGATTTTTTTGTCTTGCACTAGTGCAAGATAAGAAAATCTCACATCGCTAAAAATAGGAACTGGTCTGTCTCAAAAGTGAGAACATGATACCTTGTTATTTGCAAATAACCGAGTACATGACACTATTGCAAGGACAACTATACAGCATAAACATCGCTGTTCATGTTCAAGACCATGACCGAATGCACATAGTCCATTTAAATATGTAATAATTCAGATTTCTAGTCATACATAACTGAATATATTTTAATCATAGTATTGAATACACATTGTCAAGTCGTATCAATGTAATCGGATAAGTCAATTATCATTGCATAACTGTTCGCAAAATATATTTTTTTCTTAAAATCGTAATTTATTCTGGAAAATTGGAACTAAATTGATCGTTGTTTCACGTCATTTAATAAACATTCGAGAATACCGAAGGGGTAATCAAAAAAGGAAAATCCAGAGAAACTGACAACATTGGGTGCACAAGACCAAGACGAACAAAGGTAAAAAACACATGTTATGGACACTACCATACACAAGCAAGCTCAAATGACGTAAATACGAAATGCACCCTCCTACAAACAACTGGAGATTAAGACGAACGAAACATCGTTTTCATGCGGTAATTGTAACACAACACACATGACAACACGAAATTCAGAACGTAAATGCATATAATTAAAACAACACAAAAAACTAAAACGTTGAGCAACACGGGGGTGAACTCAGGTGGTGGCGAAGGGTAAGCAGTTCCTGCCTCTTTCAATACACCCACCATGTTACTTATATTGTCAACACATGTTGGACAATATTATGCGCAACAAATACAAGTAACATAGAAAAGACACGAGCCCTCCTACAAACGTGTGAGTAAATGAATAATATGGCTGATGTATACATGACCAAACAATATTCCAAGCAACATATCAAGCTGGTAAAAAGGTGGGGGTGGGATTGAAATAAAAGCATGCTTC
The DNA here is from genome assembly GCA_963680875.1 of Bathymodiolus brooksi. NCBI lineage: Eukaryota > Metazoa > Mollusca > Bivalvia > Mytilida > Modiolidae > Bathymodiolus > Bathymodiolus brooksi. Next base: position 14,944,618 of record OY804590.1, read on the forward strand.
CCTTTCACATTGACATAGAGCTAAGTTGAACAGTATCCTCTCCTCCGTTATAATCGGTCAACACCTGGAATCGGTTACCATTTTGGAATGCGCTGTCACGTGAGTTCAGATGTCGATGACGTCATTTAGCCTTCAAACTGCAACCAGAAATAGATATTCGAAATACTTTCACTCTGATGAAGACAGTAATGAGATTTAAACAGATAAGAACAGATATCTATAAATTTCGGTGCCAAAATGGTGCCATTTTACTACTACCATTTTGACTTAATAATCAAAGTCAAATATTTCCAGAAAAACACAGTCTGTAGTGGATAATTTTCATATCCTGTGTTTGGTTACATTCCACTGCGCATCTTGACCTATATTTACAACTCTATTAGGCAACGGCAATTGTATTGTTTTCATTTTAAAATTAAGTAATTCCTTACACAATTTTCAGATTTTAGCGGGAATTTGTGGGGAATAAATATGATTTAATATAAATTTCATGGAATCGAAATGGATAAAATTGTACATGAAAACAGAGGAATTATCTGCTGTAAACAAATGACAGCAAACACAATTTAATGAAAAAATTGGGAAATATGAAAAAAGCAAACTAAAAAATATTGTAAAATACAATCTCCTAAGCCCATTGGTGTTCCACGTGACTATTTTATTGTTGACCGGTTTTAGGTAACGTGGCTTGGATGCCATTACAAAACATATGCAAACATAAAAGGTCAGTGAACCGACATTTCTTCATCAAATTAAGCAATGTTTTGGCATTTTATTTGGCTTAAGTGCACAAGTAATCATGCATTTATCTTTGATGTAAATACCAATTTGAATGAGAATTATAAGGAAATGTCTTTACTAACCGATTTACGGTCACAGGTGGATATATCTTCACCTATGTTTGTAAGCATGTTTCCAGGTTGGAGCACTATTACGCTTTAAACTGTACAATATTACTATAAGCACATTTAAATGATACCCTTTTTTCTAAAAATAAAAGTACAAATTCGAATACAGTGCACTTAAATGGCTTCATGTAACTAGAATAGCACTACATGTGCCAGTAGTGGAGTAGAAACTGCTTACTCTTCTGGAGTAACTGAGTTAACCCCTGTTTTGTTTGTGCTGTTGGGGGTTCGTGTTTGCCATTGTATTGTCTGTGTTGCTTCGATTTACGGATTCTGATTACCACTGTAGTATTTTCTAACTCATCTTACGACAAAAACTAACACATGTGTTCGCTTGGATTCGCATCAGGGGCGATAATACGGCATATCAACGCATCTGTTACCTTTAGTAGCATGTTTATCACCCATATAGATAAACCAATGGGTGAATACCAGTATAGACATCGCTTACAATGTGTACATTGGTACCTTGTGCAACATATATATTTAGCCAGTAGTGGAATGTGGATCTCACTCGAACAGGTGCCATGATATGACTTGACACTGGCCTATTCATATTCCACCAAGCGATAGGTCGAACATAGTTAAACTAAAATGTTGCCTGACCAATGTAATACTCTATAAAATTGGTCACGTTATGAAGTCAATCTAGCGTACCGATGACGTAATAATAACACTGGTAGTTTTATTGGTATCCTGTTTCACAAGTGCTGCATCCTAAGCCGTCTATTGACAGTCCTTACATTTATTTGGCCTCCGAGCGGAAATGCACCACGCTTAACATCCATCGGAGTGCATATATAGGTACTTAATGAATCACCTTGAAGCACTAAATGGATTGTTTTTCGTCTCTTGCGCTACACCGTTGTTTAAGTGAACAAGATGTTGCTCGTTTCCATTCACTGCGGAAGTCTCTTTTATAAATAGGTTAAGACAAAGGAAGTAAATAGTAAGTCTTTGGTATTCATTTTTTACTTAACATTATAGATAAACTAAGACAAAGACAATAAATGGTAAGTCGTTAGTATTCATATTTTACTTAGCTGATATAGATAGGGTAATACAAAGAAAATAAATAGTAAGTCGTTAGTATTCATATTTTACTTAGCTGTTATAGATAGGGTAAAACAAAGAAAATAAATAGTAAGTCGTTAGTATTCATATTTTACTTAGCTGTTATAGATAGGGTAATACAAAGAAAATAAATAGTAAGTCGTTTGTATTCATATTTTACTTAGCTGTTATAGATAGGGTAAAACAAAGAAAATAAATAGTAAGTCGTTTGTATTCATATTTTACTTAGCTGTTATAGATAGGGTAAAACAAAGAAAATAAATAGTAAGTCGTTAGTATTCATATTTTACTTAGCTGTTATAGATAGGGTAAAACAAAGACAATAAATAGTAAGTCGTTAGTATTCATATTTTACTTAGCTGTTATAGATAGGGTAAAACAAAGAAAATAAATAGTAAGTCGTTTGTATTCATATTTTACTTAGCTGTTATAGATAGGGTAAAACAAAGAAAATAAATAGTAAGTCGTTAGTATTCATATTTTACTTAGCTGTTATAGATAGGGTAAAACAAAGACAATAAATAGTAAGTCGTTAGTATTCATATTTTACTTAGCTGTTATAGATAGGGTAAAACAAAGAAAATAAATAGTAAGTCGTTAGTATTCATATTTTACTTAGACATGTTCTAACTCTTTCTAGAAGTATTTACCCATAATGGACCTATTGAATCTACGTGATGTATTAATTGTTGTCTTACTTAGCGTTGATTATGAAAACTAAGAAATCAATGCGATTATCTTATGAAGAACGTTAGAAGATTGATGTGTATTTCATCTTTAATTACATAAGATGAAATTAAATCAAAGAAAACAGAAGCCATTCATATTTCGGCCTGTCACTTAATAACTTTATTCTTATATTATTATATGTTTTAATATGAATAATATCCACATTGATGTTCGGTTGGCTTATCAATGGTGTAATGATAAAAGGGCCGAACACAATAGGGCCAAGCCAAAGGCTATACAATTATTAATTGCTGCCTCTCAATGATATCACTGACAAATTGTTCACCAAACATTACAACAATCAATTATTTAATGTTTAATGAAATTGTATTCTCATAACTATTCAATTTTGTTAGGGTAATTGCACACGTCCAAAGCCTTTTTCTTAGATTTAATATTGTGATTGCATTGGAATGAAATGGAGCATAATGTGGTTTGATTTTCCAAATAAAGTGATTAGCCTTATAAGCAACATCCTAGTTCTACTGTATTACAATATGAATATACATACATTAACCTACTTCAAAGTAAAATCTCGGTAGAGGAAACATGCGGAATATATGTATATCTGACCGTTTGAGCGTGAACATCATGACATGAATCAGACTCTGTATTGATATCTTACAACGAATGCAGCCAAGACCAATAAGTCTGAAATACCATGTTGTAATAGCTGCAGTAAGAATGTAAGAGAAATTAATACAAATGTTCCCATTTATATTACATATTGTTTTGTTTAAGTAATATATTCATAGGTCACGACCTAGATGCAATAAATAGATTTCATACCAGTCTATATAGGTCGCACAGCGCTGTAATAAAAAGGTTTCACAAAAAAGTTATTTTACTTATTTTTCGTTGTATATTAACGTCTGTTCATTGCTATATACATGTATATTGAACAATTATGATACTAATTCTTCATATGGTTTGGCATTTAACTGTACTTTTTTCCAGTTAAGTCCTAGCGACTAGTGGTAGCCACCTAACGATAGAGCGAGCATCATTAAAAGGCAATTTTAACTGACCAGAGAACATCTCCCCAATTACGTATACTCTAATAAAGGCTGTCACGTGACAAAGTCAATTTAGCGTACTAATGACGTAATAATAACACTGAATGTGTTATAGCTCTCCCGTGTCGCAAGTGCTGCATTTTAAGCCGTTTACTGACAGTCCTTACATTTATTTGGCCACCGAACGGAAATGCATCACCCTTAACTTCCGTCGAAGTGTATATGTAGGTACTTAATGAATCACCTTGAATGAATCAAGAACAACTTACACTTCTGAGGCACCTGAGTTCACCCTCGGTGTTTAGTGGGGTTCGTGTTACTCGATCGTTAGCTTTATGTGTATGTTTTGTAGATCTTTAGCTTTATGTGTATGTTTTGTAGATCTTTAGCTTTATGTGTATGTTTTGTAGATCTTTAGCTTTATGTGTATGTTTTGTAGATCTTTAGCTTTATGTGTATGTTTTGTAGATCTTTAGCTTTATGTGTATGTTTTGTAGATCTTTAGCTTTATGTGTATGTTTTGTAGATCTTTAGCTTTATGTGTATGTTTTGTAGATCTTTAGCTTTATGTGTATGTTTTGTAGATCTTTAGCTTTATGTGTATGTTTTGTAGATCTTTAGCTTTATGTGTATGTTTTGTAGATCTTTAGCTTTATGTGTATGTTTTGTAGATCGTTTTTGTCCTTTTGTACTTTTTCTAATAACCATTGTGTTGTCTGTTCTTGTTCGATATACGGATTCTGATTGCTCCTTTGGAATGTTCACTCTTCTTGGATAACCTAAAAACCTAAATGGATTGTTTTTCGTTTGTTTTGGTCCCACGTTGTTTAAGTGAACAATATACTGCTTGTTTCCATACACTGCGGAAGTCTCTTTAATAGAGAACTTAAAACAAAGAAAATAAATTGTAAGTCGTTGGTATTCATATTGTACTTAGCTGTTATAGATAGGGTAAAACAAAGAAAATAAATAGTAAGTCGTTAGTATTCATATTTTACTTAGACATGTTCTAACTCTTTCTAGAAGTATTTACCCATGATGGACCTATTGAATCTACGTGATGTATTAATTATTGTCTTACTTAGCGTTGATTATGAAAACTAAGAAATCAATGCGATTATCTTATGAAGAACTTTAGAAGATTGATGTGTATTTCATCTTTAATTACATAAGATGAAATTAAATCAAAGAAAACAGAAGCCATTCATATTTCGGCCTGTCACTTAATAACTTTATTCTTATATTATTATATGTTTTAATATGAATAATATCCACATTGATGTTCGGTTGGCTCATCTATGGTATAATGATAAAAGGGCCGAACACAATCGGGCCAAGCCAAAGGCTATGCAATTATTAATTGCTGCTTCTCAATGATATCACTGACAAATTGTTCACCAAACATTACAACAATCAATTATTTAATGTTTAATGAAATTGTATTCTCATAACTATTCAATTTTGTTAGGGTAATTGCACACGTCCAAAGCCTTTTTCTTAGATTTAATATTGTGATTGCAATGGAATGAAATGGAGCATAATGTGGTTTGATTTTCCAAATAAAGTGATTAGCCTTATAAGCAACATCCTAGTTCTACTGTATTACAATATGAATATACATACATTAACCTACTTCAAAGTAAAATCTCGGTAGAGGAAACATGCGGAATATATGTATATCTGACCGTTTGAGCGTGAACATCATGACATATATCAGACTCTGTATTGATATCTTACAACGAATGCAGCCAAGACCAATAAGTCTGAAATACCATGTTGTAATAGCTGCAGTAAGAATGTAAGAGAAATTAATACAAATGTTCCCATTTATATTACATATTGTTTTGTTTATGTAATATATTCATAGGTCACGACCTAGATGCAATAAATAGATTTCATACCAGTCTATATACGTCGCACAGCGCTGTAATAAAACGGTTTCACAAAAAAGTTATTTTACTTATTTTTCGTTGTATATTAACGTCTGTTCATTGCTATATACATGTATATTGAACAATTATGATACTAATTCTTCATATGGTTTGGCATTTAACTGTACTTTTTTCCAGTTAAGTCCTAGCGACTAGTGGTAGCCACCTAACGATAGAGCGAGCATCATTAAAAGGCAATTTTAACTGACCAGAGAACATCTCCCCAATTACGTATACTCTAATAAAGGCTGTCACGTGACAAAGTCAATTTAGCGTACTAATGACGTAATAATAACACTGAATGTGTTATAGCTCTCCCGTGTCGCAAGTGCTGCATTTTAAGCCGTTTACTGACAGTCCTTACATTTATTTGGCCACCGAACGGAAATGCATCACCCTTAACTTCCGTCGAAGTGTATATGTAGGTACTTAATGAATCACCTTGAATGAATCAAGAACAACTTACACTTCTGAGGCACCTGAGTTCACCCTCGGTGTTTAGTGGGGTTCGTGTTACTCGATCGTTAGCTTTATGTGTATGTTTTGTAGATCTTTAGCTTTATGTGTATGTTTTGTAGATCTTTAGCTTTATGTGTATGTTTTGTAGATCTTTAGCTTTATGTGTGTTTTGTAGATCTTTAGCTTTATGTGTATGTTTTGTAGATCTTTAGCTTTATGTGTATGTTTTGTAGATCTTTAGCTTTATGTGTATGTTTTGTAGATCTTTAGCTTTATGTGTATGTTTTGTAGATCTTTAGCTTTATGTGTATGTTTTGTAGATCTTTAGCTTTATGTGTATGTTTTGTAGATCTTTAGCTTTATGTGTATGTTTTGTAGATCTTTAGCTTTATGTGTATGTTTTGTAGATCGTTTTTGTCCTTTTGTACTTTTTCTAATAACCATTGTGTTGTCTGTTCTTCTTCGATATACGAATTCTGATTGCTCCTTTGGAATGTTCACTCTTCTTGGATAACCTAAAAACCTAAATGGATTATTTTTCGTTTGTTTTGGTCCCACGTTGTTTAAGTGAACAATATACTGCTCGTTTCCATACACTGCGGAAGTCTCTTTAATAGAGAACTTAAAACAAAGAAAATAAATTGTAAGTCGTTGGTATTCATATTGTACTTAGACCTGTTCTCACTCTGTCTAGAAGTATTTACCAATAATGGACCTATTGAATCTACGTGATGTATTAACTGTTGTCTTACTTAGCGTTGACTAAGAAACCTGAGAAATCAATGTGATTACTTTACGGAGAACTGTAGAGGATTGATGTGCATTTAGTCTGTAATTACATATGATGTAATCAGATCAAAGAAAAGAGAAGTCTTTCATATTTCGGCCTGTCATTTAATTATTCTAATCTTGCATTATTATTTTCTTCTTCTTTTATTATAAATATTATTCACATGACTGTTCAATCTGGCACCACACCTATGGTGTAATGATCTTAGGGCCGAACACAGATCGGGCCAAACCAAAGGCTATGAAATTAATGATAGCTTGCTTCCCAATGATATCGCTGACAAATTGTTCACCAAACATTACAACAATCAATTACTCAATGTTTATTGTAATTGTATTCACATTACTATTCAGTTTCGTCGAAAGCCTTTTTCTCAGATTGTGATTGCAATGGAATGAAATGGAGCATAATGTGGTTTGATTTTCCAAATAAAGTGATGAGCCCTATCAGCAACATCCTAGTTCTACTGTAATACAATATGAATATACATACATTAACCTACTTCAAAGTAAAATCTCGGTAGATGAAACATGCGAATATATGTATATCTGACCGTTTGAACGTGAACATCATGACATGAATCAGACTCTGTATTGATATCTTACAACGAATGCAGCCAAGACAAATAAGTCTGAAATATCACGCTGTAATAGCTGCAGTAAGAATGTATGAGAAATTAATACAAATGTTCCCATTTATATTATATACTGTTTTCTTTATGTAATATATCACGACTTAGATGCAATAGATAAATATAATACCACTTTATATAGGTCGAAGAAAAGGTTTATCCAAGAAATACCTAATGCCAGTTGATATAAGTAATGCAGGACTGTAAGAAAAGGTTTATCCAAGAAGTACCTAATGCCAGTTGATATGGGTAATGCATAAATGTAAGAAAAGGTTTATCAAAGAATTACCTAATGCCAGTTGATATAGGTAATGCAGGACTGTAAGAAAAGGTTCAACCAAGAAGTACCTAATGCCAGTTGATATAGGTAATGCATAACTGTAAGAAAAGGTTTAACCAAGAAGTACCTAATGCCAGTTGATATAGGTAATGCAGATATGTAAGAAAAGGTTCAACCAAGAATTACCTAATGCCAGTTGATATAGGTAATGCAGATATGTAAGAAAAGGTTCAACCAAGAATTACCTAATGCCAGTTGATATAGGTAATGCAGATATGTAAGAAAAGGTTCAACCAATAATTACCTAAAGCCAGTTGATATAGGTAATGAAGATCTGTAAGAAAAGATTCAACCAAGAAGTACCTAATGCCAGTTGATAAAGGTAATGCAGATATGTAAGAAAAGGTTTAACCAAGAAGTACCTAATGCCAGTTGATATAGGTAATGCAGATTTGTTAGAAAAGGTTTAACCAAGAAGTACCTAATTCCAGTTGATATAGGTAATGCAGGACTGTAAGAAAAGGTTTAACCAAGAAATTAGTTTCTTAGACATATTTTATTTATGATTCACTATATACATTAACGGGACTACATTGCTGAACAAAAATTATATTTATACCTCATATAGTTGGGTATTTAACGCTACTTCTAGCTATATTTCTGCTAATTCCCTAACGACTTTGGGGAAAGCCAGAGTACCAGGACTCCAGCGACTGAAACATTTCAGCCCATATACCTGCATCTAGTTTACCTCAGAGTCATAACATTAGGTACTAATTGAAAAGGAAAATCAAACTTTAATTTACGATTAAATTCGGCAATACAATAACATATCTTGACAATAAGAGCCGGCTAAGAACGAACCTTTACGACAAAAGATATGATTTAAATTGTCTCACTGTAAACTTTCCATTTATATGTAGCAACAGTGCAGCAGCACCTGTATATGGGGTATATATCTCTCAGTTGATATTATATTTCAGAGTTTGTGATTCCTATTAGGATTTCCTTGATAGAGGGTTGCTGCTAACAAGGAAGCTACTGAACCAAGGTTAATTTGAAGATATCACTTCCAAAGTGTTGCGGTCGCTACCCAGACGAGGCTAACCGTTACGGAATTGAGTGACAAATTACCACGAGCATGTTCCACGTGTCGTAAGCACTTTCTGGTCCTTTTCTCATTCATGACTTATCACCGGGTTTGTATCTGGAGGAACATGACGGGTGCCACTATTGGAACAGGAACTGCATACCCTTCCGGTTAACCCCGATTTCTAGTGCGGTTTTCGTGGTTTGATCTTTAGTTTTCTGCATAGTGTTTTGTAGATCGTTAGTTATTTGAACTTTTGTCCGTTTTGGTTTAGTCATTGTGTTGTCTGTCCTTCATTGATTTACGGATGCTGATTACCCCTTTGGAATCTTCAACTTCTTTCCATTACAAATACAAACATCACCATCAACACGGGCATTACAATAGAAGGAGCAGTGTACATACCTACAATGTTACGCATGTAAGTGGAGTGGACTATAATGAACTATGTGATTGTTACTGTGTCAAGCTTTCCTCCGTATTGCAATTTACCGATAACTATCTTTTTCGTTCATTTTCTATGTCAATATAAAACAGATTAAATCTAATATTGAGAATGAATTGATTTGATATACGTCAAACTGAATATCGCTAAAAAGACAGACAGGTTTTACTTGGCAGTAAATATCTCGTAAGTGTCATTTGTGAATACTTTGTGTTGATTGCCAATCCATTTGTTGACTATTGTTAACAGGCAGATAAATTAATTGTTCTATTTCATTTCTGACTGCCAGTGTCCTTGACGAATTTATATTTGGTCAATAATAGCAATACAATATACAAAACTTGGGTTTCATTATATTGAAATAATTAAGAGCTGTTCTCTGTAAAAATCTAAAATTTCTGAAGGATGGTTCTGGGTGAGGTAATAGATTCCAAAGATTTTTGTGTTATGACACTCTTTTTAAGTGGTGGTAATGAGAATAACAATTTTTTTACATTTTTGTACTCCGTTGCTATGGAAACCGAGAACCCCAATTTAGTGGGCCAAATTTCATCCTAAAATCCTCATAATTGACCATTTTCATGTTTGTATTTTAGAAAAACTAGACTAAACACAGCTCAAATGCCAACATAATATTAAGAACCACCTTTGTTTGATTGTAATAACAAGGCAAAACAGGAATCAATGAGTTTCATTTTTATTCGGAACAACTTGAAAATTGCTGATTCAGCCATTTTGAAAAATATGCAAAAAACACAATATTTGGTAATTTTCAAAAGCATATATTTTTATTTTCCAACATACAATTTTAAAATCGTTCTGGTTTCTTATTATTTCAACATTGTTCTTTGAAATAGTAAAACATTGGATGTGTGTAATTTGCTTACTTCGAAAAAAACTGAGTTAAACTTAGGTGGCTATTGTCAGATAGAGAATTGTAAGTAGAAAAATGTAATAAAAAATTATAAACTTCTTCAGGAAAAAAGTGTTTTAGGTTTATTTTAGAATAATTAAAACATTAAAATTTAAATCTAATGGTTATTTTGTAACAAAAATGATTTAAAAAGGTTTAAGAAATGCTAAAAAAACTGCTGAGTCAGCATATTTTCAGTTTTTGTATCAAACAGTGAAATACACACAAACAAATGGAATAATCTACTCATGAATCAACAAATGTTATCATTAAATAATATATATTTATATTCAAGATATTATACCTTTTACAACTTGTCCCCTTACACACAAAGGATACATCCCCCTCCAGGTACAAAACATGTAGGTTAACAAGAGCTCCAGATAAGCTGCGTATTTGCGTTTTTTACGCTATAAAAACGAGTAAGAACGCATGTATTATCAGATCAGAGTGTACACATTACGCATACACATTGCTGTGTAAGCAAACTTTCCAAATTCGGAGCGTACTTGTACGCTGATAATACAGTCGTGTACATTAATAATACATTTTTGTCTTTGAGAAATTCCCCGTAATTACTTCTCTTTATACTTTTCGAAGGAGAGAGCGTATACATCCGAGGGGTACAGAATGTTTTCCTTTCTAAGCATCGATGTCAAAAGAGATCTGATTGGATGTTTACGATGAATCATCCAATCGCGGTCAATATTATAAATAAATGCGGTGCTCCTTCTAAGGAGTGGCTTACGTAATAAGTAAGAACTAAAACGAAAGTAAATTTGAGAACACGTTCGTTGAAAATGAGCAAGAACATGAATAATTGCGCTACTAAGCGCACCGGAAAATTCTATGCTTAAGTTCCCGACAGTTTCATCTATGTCTAGTGAAAGTATAGTTAAAGGAATCATTGATGACATTATCAAAACGTCTGTGAAAACTGCCGAAGTCGACGAGCAAAAAACGAAAAGAAAACATGAAAAAGTTATCAGTCAGTTATATAAAGTAAACAAAGAACAAAATATTAATAAACATGACACAATCGTGTCAAATTAAACATTTCACTTGCATCCTGCGTTTATTGAATAACACTTGTGTCAAAAATAATTCTTAAAAGTGTACATGTAAGTACTTTTTCTTAGTAATATCTGAATTGGCACTGGATTTAAATTCCATTTCAAAATGGCATTTTCCAACAAATTGATGGTGCAGAAGTTCTTTTTCATTTGCAAATTCGTCAGAACAGCCATCATTTGTGCATTGTATAGACGTATTTTCTTTGTCCATCTGAACATTGTTTCTAGGCAACTGATGGAACTGGATGTCCTCTAGATCTGGTCCCTTCAAAACTGTAAGTTCTTTAGCTTCTATAGTAGGAATTTGATCTTTTTTAATCAACAAGCCTGAAAAAGTTACATAAATGCACATATCAGTTACATTATACCAGTGATTGATTGCATGGAACATAAGCTTTGCAATAACACTTTTAAATAAATTGGAAAATTTAGGCCATACTAAAAAATATCTTGGTTGTGTGTTGCCTACTGACCACTATAGGCATTTTTTTCATTTTTGATACGATATCAGTGGACATTGTGAAACATATACAGCATGCTGTATTGCATTTAATAAAATTTATTTTCAACTGTACCTTTGTCATTACACATTCTAGGTTCAAGATTTTATCATTTAGTTAACACAGAAACTGACCAAAAAAAGTCGTATCTTGAAAATGGCATTACAAAATTTGAGTAGGCACCATTTCAGCTCGGTAGATAGGCAAAACCCAACAAACATTTTTTAAATATTTGGCCTTACCTGTATTACAATTAATGGTTTCACCATTTGTCTTTTCACAACAGATATTGAGACAACTTTGGTGAGATATGATATAAATCTAGCCAAGAAAAAATAGTCATTAAATTTTTCAGAAGTTAATAATTTGGTCTGTTTGCTATTTCTGTTCTCCAAAGCGATTTTCTGTTGGGAAAAAAATATGATTTGAAAAGCTTGAAATCTTTGAGATACATGTATGTCTAACAATTTACAATATCATACTAAATAACATATAGTCTGACATGTTATTTTTGTTTGTTTGGTGTATTTCAGTTGGTTGAGCTTTTGTGTTTGTCTCTTTTGCACATTCCCCATATTTTCTTTGTGGCATTGAATATTTACTAAAAATTAAAAAAGACAAATTCATAATAATTATTCCCAAAATTAGTTACAATTACAGTTGCAAACAGCAAATTTGAACTGTTTAGGAGGAGTTGGCCTTCCAAGCTTTAAAGCATGTAAAACCCTTAAGTTGGATTATCTCCCTTTCTAAGCATCAGGCGGCAATAATCTTGCTTCATGCATTTCTACATATGATGCCCAACTTTCATAAAGTTTCATCAAAATCCATTGAACGGATTAGGAGGAGTTGCATTTACAAGGTACATGGATGGACGGAAGGGCGAACAGACAGACAAGGTGATTCCTATATACCCCCAAAATAAATAGTTGAACGGAAGCATGCATGTACCTTCTGCTACTCCAAAGGCTTTCCATACACGTATACCTCCTTCTTTACCTCTAAAGCATCATGAAACACTCACATTTATGTACAATAAATAAGCTGAACACCCTCAATCATTTAGAAAAAAACCTTTAGAATTTACAAATTTTGTCAAAAATCAATGGAGGGGACCGAAACATAAAATTAATCTGTAGCTCATCAAGATACAATCATACACCAATAATCAACTCAATATCTGCAATCATTTAGAAAAAAATCAAGAAAACTGTGTGTTGCAACTTTGCGGCAGGGGCATAAAAACCACAAGAATCATAAAGGCTGGAAGTTCTTGACTTGGGACAAGTGCAAAAATTGTAGCATAGTTGCTTTGTGGGATACCACTAAGTCTTGATACAGATTGTTTTCTTCATTAACAAATTTGTTTTTTTTTGGTTTGTCTCGCAAAACAATGCATAAAATACCCTGGGTTGTCTGTCAGTCAACTTTTCAAAGAATGTCATGTTACAATCTTACCTTCTTTGGTGCAGTTGACACCATTGCCTATTCTTCATCACACCATAAATTTTCATCTGGAAATTGTGATGTAGCTGTACTCAAAATACTCTAGAAAATTTTAATAAAATCATTTTGGTTATTACTTAAAATTTTTCTATGCTTATGAAAATACTGTAAATTGTAAGTCAGATTATCTCCTCTTACAGATGTTCATTGATAATCGTCTAGCTTCACACACATCTACATATCATGTACTACCACTGTATGAAACTGAAGTTGTGCTTACAAGGTACAAGGATGGATGAATTGACAGACAGACGGACTGTGTGATTCTTACACAGCCTCTACTATGTTTGCGGGTGGTATAATTACCTAAGCATTATGTGTAGAAAAAACGGAGTCACAGTCTGTTAGTAAAAACCTCCAGACTGACACTTTTCAAGAGCACTGACCAAATAAAGGTAATAACAAATTACCGAACTCCGAACAATCTTACAAAGGGAAAGTCAAAACTCATAATTATATAAACAGACAAAATCAGTCAACAACCGGAAAACTGTGAAAACCGTAATGACCCTGACTTGGTACAGGCATTTCTAAAGAAATGGTGGGTTGAACAGATTATAAGGCGCCAAACCTCCCGCTCTCATTACGGTTCAAAGGTTCCGGCTGTCACTGTAATAAGTGTTCTCAAATATCCATTTCGAACCTATTACTATATCCATTCTGCAACTTAGTTGGTAAGAAGGGGAAGGTTGAAATTGTACACCGCTTTCTTACAAGTAATTTTGTATGGAGATCTGAAATTTATGATGACAGAAATAATAAACAGGAACTTACAGACTATTTAAAGATAATATTTCCTTAGAAAAAGATTTACTAATACTAAATGAGGATGAAAGGAGGGTACTTACTAAGTTCAGAGTAAGTGCTCATAATCTAGAAATCGAAAAAGGAAGATATATAGGAGTAAAAACAGAAGATAGAATTTGTAAATTATGCAACATTGGGGTTGAAGATGAAGCCCATTTCCTTCTTCAGTGTCCTGTTTTAGAAAACAAGAGAACCCAAATTATTAATAATATTAAAAATGTGAATATGAATTTCAATAATCTGCCAAATAAATCAAAATTAATATGGTTAATGTCATCAGAAGATAATTTTATAATTAAGAACACTAGTTCACTACTATGCTCTTTATTTAAAGAAAGAGATTTAGTTCTCAAAGGAAATTAAGATAGATTGAAAATAAAAAATAAAAATAATAATATTTAATAATAAATAAAATATTAATAAAAAAAAGAGCTATGGGAACGACAATTTGATTCTAAAGGGATGGGAGGCTGGCAAATTTTCAAAGGCCAGAAAAAAATGTTCAGGCAATATTATTTATTTTGAAGTTGAGAGAGGATAAAATCAGAATATTTAATATATTTTGAGTCTTGATTAGGCCAAGATATCTATTTTCAAATTTTCCGTTTGTTAAATATGGGGTTAATTTTTTGTTCAATCACCATACTGATTAAACTGTTAAATGCCATAATTCACTAGTTCAATTTACTTACGTGAGTTTACTGGCAGTGTCATCCCTGATGTTATAATGAGATGGAGGACATCATAAGCTTTTAAACCTCGACTAGCCAGCTTTCTGTTCTTGCTACATCTTGGTCTTTGCTTATGGTGTGATCAACATCTGGGTGGGAACTGACAAGGGAAGGGATTTGGCAAAGTGTACGGCGAACACGCACTGAATTCTTCTTAAGGAATTAATTTTTATGTCCAGAGCAAATACTAAAACTTTGTGCTAAATTAATACATGGCTTCAAACCAACTTCTGTCAAAACGATAAAGACATCTTCAGAGCAAAAACTTCCTAATGCTGAAACTTCATCTGTGCATTCAAATTCAATGTCCCGAAAGCTACAAGTCACCATTGAACCATCTGATACCCACTACATTACCAAAAAATCAAATCAAATCACTTTGACAATTTTCTCCAGGATTCATGTCTGCCGACACTTCTGCACTTAGCAGCATTATATACCTTTTAAACTGAAAAGTAAACACAGGGGAGATCATTCATAATCAGGTACAGTGATTGTTTCTGATTTTTCAAAAGGATTATCTTTTTTTAATCAAATTACACATGTCTATAATTCTCTTGATTTGTTAACATATATTCAAGGTTTGGCATGCTGAATGAATTGTTGAAATCTAATGTCGGGATTGTCTTCAAGATGTCTATGAAGTAGACCTGTTTTGGGATATTTCTCATAGGCCTAAAAGTACCCAAGATAGAATAGCAATATCTTTGTTATTAAGCCATTGATTTTGCTGATATGTGGAGAATAGTCAGATGAAAAATGGAACTTTCATTTTGTAGACTTACTTTTTCAATCTGGCATCATGTATGAAAAATATAGACATACAATTATGTCAGAAAATCATTTATTTTTTTAAAGGCTTCAACCACAGTATTAAAAATACAGACATTTCGTATATGATATTGACAAATTTGAATTTTTTAAAGTTTTTTTGGAACACTTATTGAATGAGGTTTTTGCTGGCAAAGTTTTGAGGAAATCTGTGATATAGCCCAGAACACCCATTATGACCCTTATAGAGAATGGCTCTTAAACGCTTTAAGATACCAAACAAAGGGATAATCAGAAGCCAGAAAACGAATGACGGATATTCCAAAAGGGAGATAAAAACACAAACAATGGTCAACAAAACACCATGCAGACAACTTATGCAGCACGAACACCACTAAAGACCTAAATGAACTCAAGTTCTCTGGACGAGTAACCAGTTCCTGTTTCATTACTGGCTGGAATGGATTTTGTCTTTTATGTTATTAAAGTTGATGCTGGGGAGGGAATGGGCGCTCTCATGGACAGGTGGATTGTTTTTATGAAAGAAAAGGAGAGATTATGGACAGGAGTACACAAGTGTATTGCAAGGACATGATTAACCATATACACATCGATTTTTATATTCAACGCAGTGTCTGAATGTCTTGTGTCCACTTAAGCATATCACAACTCAGATTTATTAGTAAATATTGTTTTAGTATCATGCTGCATATACAGTGTCAATTCCTATTCTTTAAGTCGAATGTGTTTATTCTCTGTATAGCTGTACGCAGAATATATTTCCGTCCTAAGCTCTAAATTTATTCCCGTAAAATCGTATTAAAATCGATTGCTGCTTAAGGTCAATTAAATGAGCAATAGGTCTGTTATTATCTGACGATAATAAAATAATACTGGTAGAAAACTGGGGGGTGGGGTCGAAATGAAAGCTTCTTTCCTTTTACATTCATACAGATATGTTTTATAGTATATTGGTACACATCTTTGTAAGTCTGTTTCCATATTAGAACACGTTTATGCTTCACATGTTACCACATTGCTACAAACCCCTCCAAATGACGATTTTTTTTCTGAAAATAAAAATACAAAATCGTATATCGTGCACTTAAGACTATATCAAGGAATTAGTAAATGTTCTTCGGATGGCTTCATAATCTTAGCAGAAAAAAGGCCAAAGAAATGAAATTGGTTCTAGGCGGAAAGGATACTTGTAGAATGATGTCTAAGGTGAATCATAGTTAAAACATAACTTCTGATGTAATAGAGATTGAAGCGCAAAAGGCATATAGTACAAATAAAACAGAAAAAAATGAGTTGTATGAACTGATTAGCGTCATCTCTTGTATTATTATAAAGAATACAAAACATTTTCGCTTTGATAATTGATTACAAGACATTAAGATGCTACGTTATCGATAAATAGTAATGAAGGAAACAGCTATATCCACCTAAGTAAAATTATCGGATTCTGACTGGCTAATTCTACGTCCATAAAAACCCGTATTACAGGAAGTTGCTATACATACCCGTGAGGAACATCACGCTCGTTTGTTTTCAAGTAAAATAACATTATGTATATCTCTGTATTAGATGTTGTTAATCACGTATGGTTTTATTTTTATCTCTGTCTAATAATACTTGGTCGCTTGATCAAAATCTGTTTATTGACAATATTTTTTACGGATGGATTTCTGACCTATTGATTACAATTACTCACGTCGGCGTCACATTATGTATGACGTTTCCGTGCGCGACTTTCTCTTATTATGAAAGTAAAAACGTCCTCCAATTGAATGGTTGTAGGGCTCAACAAAAGTTAATACTCAACTCTTTGCACATGTTATCGATTGTGTGTCCCCGATGTTTCCAGTCTCTCTGGATTGTCCCTTCGGTATTCTTTAACGTTTATTTTCATATAACTCGAAAACGTTACTATTACGTTATATATATTCGTTTTTCCACTGACATGGGATACATTCTTGATCTAAGTACGTATCCGTAGATAGTAGCACCTTCCAGTTGTCCTGTACAGTCCTTGGCTTCGACTCGTGGCGTATTGTGGTTCTTCATGGTGTTACAATCTCCATATATACGGATATGAACGTAGATATCTTATATTCTACAAGGGAATTATGATAGATACCATAAGCCCTGGGATATCGTCTCACCCAAGAAATGTATACTCGATAATCAAGAATGGACAATCCAGGGGAACAGACAACATTGGGTACAAGACACAGTATGAAGACAAACAAAAAAAAAACATAGCACATAGCACTACAAATATGAGCAACACAAACCAACAAGAAAATATGGTATGCACCCAGGTACGTATACTCTCGATAATAAGGCGCATGCCGTGTTGCACCTAGTCAGGTCCAGTTAAAGTCTTGTCAGTTATAGATGAAAGAAAACATCTTACGTAGAAAGGAAAAGAATCTTTGCCATTTGAGAAATGTATATATCGGAGTTTAAATAAGCCATTTTTACGTTGCATTATGATATTCTATAAATATGTCATCCTGATTAATAGTATTAGAATCATAAGAAACATGTCAAAAATATCAGGTCGAATAAATTTTCTTTAGAAAAATGAATTCTAAGCCATTAAATGTCACAGTTTGACGCCTTGATGAGATTTCATTATTATCCCCTTTAAAGAATTCGATTGATGGCTATTTTTTTTATATATCTTTGATATCACGCAATGACACAATACCCATTTATAATTTGAATTTCTTCGGAAAATTACTTTCTTTATACAACGATTTCAACATTGTAGTGTAGTCTAAATAAATCACGGTATGGATGATGTAACGAATTAAGAGACGTACAAATGATACAGCTACGAAATAATATCTAGATAATATTTTTTAATTTAGCTGTGCTCAGATAACACAGAAACAAAGCGAGATGTAGCAAACGTTAACCAAATTGATTTCAAAACGGTTTTCTGAATTATATTATATTCTTAATATGATATAAATCCCCGATTTTTAGAGGGAATCGTGTTACTCGATCTTTTGTTAATTTGTGTAATGTTATGTAGATCGTTGTTTGTCGCTTCGGCCATTGTGTTGTCTGTTCTTCGATTTACGGATTCTGATTACCTCTTTGGTTTCTTCAAACTCTTTTTTATAATGATTTGTTTTTGAAAATGATTCAACTTTCCAATCTTTTGTTTTTGAGCATACCTGACGAAGGTTACTTCAGAAACTCGCCGTGCCCACTGAATTATATATCCAAGTTTATATTGTTTAACGTCAGTACTAAAATATATCTATCATATTTTGTAAGATGCTTTAAAGGAGGAAACATTGCTCTTTTTGTCTAATTTCCAAGTAATGCACAGCGTATTTTGTTTGTTAAAATGGTAAATGTGTTCGTGTTTTCATTATTGGTCATATATTTCCCCCATCGGCAAACCAGTTGATCAGTTTTCAAAGGCATTGAATATTTGAATTGCAAGAAGAGTTTGAAGATACCAAAGGGGCAATCATAATCCCTATATCGAAGAAGAACAGACAACACAATGGTCAAAAGAAAAAAGTAGAAAAGGACAAACAACTATCTACAAAGCATACATATAAAACTAAAGATCGAGTAACACGAACCCCACTAAAAACCGGGGATGAACTCAGGTGCTCCGGAAGGATAGGCACTTCCTGCTCCACTAGTGACATCCATCGTGTTAATCTAGTTACAAACCCGGCAATTAGTCGTGAATGAGGAAAGGACCGGGAAGTGCTTACGACAAGTGGAACATATTCGTGGTCATTTGTGACACAGATATTCCATAACGGTAAACCAAGTCATGGTGGCGACCGTAACATATTCGAGGTGATGACTTCAACTTAACCAAAGGAACCCTTGTTTCAGTAGCTTCCTTGTTAGTAGCACCCTCTATTAAGGAAATCCTGATAGGAACCACAAGCTCTGTAATATCGTTTCATCTGAGAGATATATACTCCATATGCAGGTGCTGCTGGAATGTTGCTACATATAAATAGAAAGTTCACAATGGGAAAATTGAAATCATCTCTTTTGTCGTAAGGTTTCGTAAGGTCAAAGTATGAAGTAGAGCTATCTGTACCTGTGGTATCCTTTATTTCAAGCTCAATGGGATAGATGCGATCAACAAAATCACCGAACCTAGAATTATTTAGTGAAAGGACATCATCTATATAGCGAAACGTGAAATTAAAGGATCGGGCTAGCTTTTTTTCGTTTTTCTTGAGAAGCCCCTGTTCGAAGTCTGCTTCATACGAGTAAAGAAACAAGTTGGCGAGAGGAGAAGCACAGTTTGAAACACAGTTTGACCAACTCCCTTAATTTGTAATTTGTCCTTCAGCTTAAGGTGAAGAATAGTCGTGTAAAGGGTAGAGAAGTCAAATGTTTTAATGCTATTGCAGGAGGAGAGGGACCTAGATTGTATGTACTCTAACAGATCTTTCGAGTTCTTCAGAATCCAGATCTGATTCACACCACCTCTCGGGTAGCTAGTGTCACAGAAGCCCGGTTTTGACCCCCGATAGCATACATGTTAATAATTTGGAAAGAGGTTTTGTGGAGCATTTGGCAGATCCAGCAATATAGCGCTGTTTGAAAGAACACTTGTGTAATTTAGGAATCCAGTAGAGTGATGGTAGATCCAAGTTATTCATCTTTGGTTTTTACAAAGAGGATCAGACAAAAGTTTTACCAACATATGGAGTCTTCTCCTATATATTCAATCATTATTACATTATATTGAGAATGCACAAGAAAACAAGAAAAATACAATTTGGTTGAAACTCCAAAGGAACATAAAACAGACCTATGATTGTCCAGGATGTCCTCTTTCGTAAGTGTTGTCGGGGTATATGTAGGGTTGCCAAATGAATTGTCAATATATTTATATATTAACCATCAGAAATCGCCCGATTTCAACACTAAAACGATGGTGAACAAAAGTTGTGGTCAACAATGCCAAGAAAACAAGCAACCATCTCTCACCTCAGTCAAATGATTCCCAAAAAAAGGACAGTCACATATGGCACATATATGTGGCGGAATTAAATCGGCAATTGGGATACGAGTCTCCAATAATTTGATATCAAACAACAATACTGATATAAATATACACGATACGATAAGATGGCAAATTGTCCGGAATTATGATTGTCATTAAACATGAAACATTTGCATGCAACAAAAGCAAGCTGTCCTATATCACGACGACTTATATTTTCTTAATTAATGACTCGGGTTTGACTTTATATCCTGACGTGACACAGAGGATGTTTTTGTCATTTAATAATCCTAGGCTGTAGTGACAACTTACATATGGAAGATTCCAGTGAAGGAACAAAGACATTAATAAAATACAATTATTCTTAGATGTTCGCCGTAAGGTATCATTGTGTCCCACCATCCTTAGAGACCAAATACGATTAATTGAATTCACATGTCTATTTCTGTATCATCTTCAATGTCAAATTTCAAGGACTCTCCCTTCTTTGTCATCAACACGCATTACAATAAACACTACAAAGACATTGTACGTGATCTACTTTTGATATAAAATATATTAAGCGGTATTATAGTCAGTAGTAATTGATGATTGACATCACGTCTTAGACAAGAGCATGTATTGGCTCTTTAGGGCGAAACATAATACGCATTTCTAAGTAGGAGACATCACGTCTACGAAAACGTTAAAGATACCAAAGGGGTAATCAGAAGCCGTATATCGAAGAGGATAATCAATACAGTGGCCAAAAGTGAAAGGTTAAAAGGACAAACGAATATCTAGCTACACGAACTCCACAAACCTGTGATGAAGTCAGTTGCTCTGGACGGGTACGCAGCCCCCACGCCACATGTGTCTTCCGTCATGTAACTCATGTTACAAACCCGGTGATAAATCAGGAATAAGGAAAGGACCGGATTGTGATTACGGGAATCTGAACAAATCCGTGGTCATGTGTATTGGTATTTTAGGACGAACATAATACGCAATTCGAACGAAGGACAACAAATACATTATTGTCTCCTGTATGGAGACTTGTATTCTCTCCACGTTGCCAATTTCTATGTAACAACAGTTTGCCTGCTGTAATCGTTGATCTCCTGTTGAACGAGGTAGCTTTTTATCTACTCGTTTATATAAAAACGTAGATATGATATATAGTTGTTGAGATATTCCTCACCTGATACTAAACAATGCTGAGGGAAAGTTAGGCAAGAAGTGAATAATCTATGTACCTATATACCTTCCTTTCTAGATGTCACCAGTTTTGGTTTGTTCGAAATAAATCCCATTATGCTTGAAATAAAGGATACCACAGATACAACTAGGTATGTGTCCTTGTGGAAATGGACAATTAAAATAAGTATTGTTCCCTTTATAGTCAAAAATGTGGAGCAGTAACTGCCTACCCTTCCGGAGCACCTGAGTTAACTCCCGATTTTTAGTAGGGGTTGTGTTACTCGATCTGTAGTTTTATATGTATATTTTGTAGATCATTGTTTGTCCTTTTGTACTTTTTCTCTTGGCCAATGTGTTGTCTGTTCTTCTTCGATATACGGATTCTGATTACCCCTTTGGTATCTTCAAACTCTTCTTGCACATATTCGTCGCTAAGCTTAAAGAAAAAAATCTTGCACAAATTAACACTTTACATGATTGTTTTAACCCACATTTAAAATTTGCTTAATCAGAAAATAAACAAAGCACCAAAGAACCGAACATTGTTATTCTTCCTTCTTCTCATTATTATGTAGCTAAGTGGCTGAAAACGTGTCAGTAGAATGATGGAATGATGTTATACAAATGGAATTCATCTGTCTTATATAGAGATTTATATTTGTCTGTCAACCAAAAACACTTTAAAATCGGAACCTAAGAACGATTGACTCGGTACAAACTATGACAATACGACATTTATTTCATCTCAAGCACGACAGATCAAAACAATTCGTTTACAAGGTTTGCTTTTGTGACTATGACTTCCTTATGTGTCTGATATCTAGTTGTATTGTTCATTGTCATATATGTTCTGTATTTAATAAGATACAGTTGAAATGAGAATTCTGTCACATAGTTATCAAATTGTTAATCTTGGTTTGGCGTTTTACTCACATCTGGAAGGCACATCATTTCAGAAAGAGATGGGATTTGGATCAATATGACTAGTATATGCAAGGGCCAGTAGCAATTATTCTGATTTCCCGAAACGTCATCTTCATCTGAGAAACAGGCTACTGGACCAGGGCTATAAAAAGATTCGCCTTATTCGATCTCTTAAAAAGTTTATATTCCGATACCAAGATCTTGTCGAAATATATTCCGTCTCTGCAGAAGCGATTATAAGCGATGCATTTTCATATAGTGAAAATGTATAAAGATAAAGAAGTCAAGAAAAATGTCAAGGATATTTTGTTTATCAATGTGTGACGTAAAAATAGTTTGGATATTTACGTCACCGAATATGGTACTGCTTTGACAACTATTTTACCTATTTTGTTCCTGTATTTAAAAACTGTTATAGTGACAGCCGGAACCTTTGAACCGTAACGAGAGCGGGAGGTTTGGCGCTTTAAAATCTGATTCAACCCACCATTTCTTTAGAAATGCATGTACCATGTCAGGGTCATTGCGGTTTTCACAGTTTTCCGGTTGTTGACTGATTTTGTCTGTTTATATAATTATGAGTTTTGACTTTCCCTTTGTAAGATTGTTCGGAGTTCGGTAATTTTGTTATTACCCTTACTTATCCACAACTTCTTTTATTAGAGAACTTATGCCAAGCCAGGAAAGTAAGCAGTCATGTGTCTATGTGCTAGAGGTATTGGTTTTACCTATATTTTTACGATTTTGCTACATAATTTGAGAGCTGTTCCGACCGTCTGATGGTTTAAAATTTTTTTTTTTTTTTTTTTACTTTTCATTTTATTATTATTTTCCCACGTAAAATATTTTCAAATTCACGTTTTCTCACACATTTTTTGGTTACATGTAGTATTTATCTTGTTTTTAACATTAGCAAGTGGTCAGAAGAATATGAATATTTAGACCATAACAATTTTTGCTTCCTGGTCCGAGGTGGATTTTGTTGCAATATTAGTAAAAACAACACCGATAATGTGACAATAATCTGTAATGACTACATATCTGACACACAGTATGTTCTAATGTGACAACATCAGTATCACTAGGCTACGTTGCTCCTAGGTCACCACGGTCTAGTTGACTGTTAATAAAGATCCGTATTTCAAATGAGAATGGATTTTATCCTTTCTACGTAAATGTTCTGTCTGTCCTCTATCACAGACAAGACTCTTACCGAACTTGACTGTATATATCAGTGACATGTTGGTGTCCTATAATACACAATCCTTAGCGAATACCTGGGCTCATTCCTTTTGTTTCTGTTGGTTTTGTGTGCCTAATGTTGTCAGTGTCTCTGAATTGTACATTCATAGTTGCCCATTTGGCTTTCGCGAACGTTTACTTGGTACAATACAACGTTTATTTCCTGGATGCTCACACAATATCAAGTCTATTGTCCCCATAGTCAGTAAAAGAGGTACAATTATTATAATACATGTTAATTAACATGATAAACGCCCATGTGAAGAAAAAAAACGTGAATATATTTATAAAATATTTATTTATGAGAGCTGTATATCTAGGTTAGAGTCGGTCGGGGTCGATTGACATCAAAGTAAAAATGACAGGTCTTACTCTTCTACTCATATGCAATATTGGATGGATAACACAGATTCATAATAAACCCCTATTAAGATTAAATGGCTACTATTATGATTGGTAATTGTATCCAAGAATCAGGAGAATACGTACATGTAAACTTAAGTACTGATGTGTTAGAAGCACGAATCATCATTTTAAATGATGTAGTAATTGAGAAGTCGAGGTAATCTGTTTACTTCCTAGAACCACTGCAGATTAAACAAGTACCATTTTAATAAACAACTTAACGTACTGTCTTATGATTTTTCTAATGAAAAAATATCTACTATTAAGTTTGGTTACTGTATCCAAGAGTCAGGAGAATACGTATATGGAAGCTTAAGTACTGATTTGGTACAAACAAGCATCATCATTAAATGATGTAGTATAGTTTTTGTACTTCTTGACGTCGAAGTAAACTGTTATTTTCCCAGACCCACTACTGATTATAAAACACAGTACCAATTTGATTAGACACACAGCTTAACGTACCGTCTTATAGTCTTTGTATGATTATCATTATAATAAAAACAACGTAGATATCGAATTTTTATAAATTATCTTTCTCATAAGACAGTACGTTAAGTTGTTTATTAAAAGTTGTATGACCAATATGACCTGAAGTAAACTGTCCATATTTTCACACACCGGGAAAATAACCGGTTATTGGACTACTACAAGATAATTTCCATATCGAGGCCCATATTGGCCCGGGCCAATATGGGCCTCGACTTCGTCTCAGGCCAATATGGGTGTCTCTTTTCTAGATGTCGGAAGTATGTAATAAATAGTTTAATACATGGGCATTTCCATATTGGCATGGTTATCATCCCTCGACCCATATGGGGGGTTTGGGATGATAACCAGGCCAATATGGAAATGCCCATGTCTTAATCTGTAATTGTTAAATCTGCAGGAAGGAATGTACCCACATATTGCAGTTTATGTGTACCCTAATTTATTAATCTAAGCACGTATATTGCGACAGTCACGTGTTAGTAGTTTACACCTATACATATTATCAATTTTTAGTGTTGCTTGATCATAAATTTTCTGGTTAGTGTTTTGAAGATCGTTGTTTGTACTTTTCATCTTTTTCTTTTGACCATTGTAATGTCTGTCCTCCTTTGATTTACGGGTTCTGATTACTCATTAGGTATCTTTTGGCCATTGTATTGTCTGTCCTCCTTTGATTTACGGGTTCTGATTACTCATTAGGTATCTTTTGACCATTGTATTGTCTGTCCTCCTTTGATTTACGGCTTCTGATTCCTCATTAGGTATCTTTTGACCATTGTATTGTCTGTCCTTCTTTGATTTACGACTTCTGATTACTCATTGGGTATCTTTTGACCATTGTATTGTCTGTCCTTCTTTGATTTACGGGTTCTGATTACTCATTAGGTATCTTTTGACCATTGTATTGTCTGTGCTCCTTGGATTTACGGCTTCTGATTACTCATTAGATATCTTTTGACCATTGTATTGTCTGTCCTCCTTTGATTTACGGGTTCTGATTACTCATTGGGTATCTTTTGACCATTGTATTGTTTGTCCTCCATTGATTTACGACTTCTGATTACTCATTAGCTATCTATTGACCATTGTAATGTCTGTCCTCCTTTGATTTACGACTTCTGATTGCTCATTAGGTATCTTTTGACCATTGTATTGTCTGTCCTCCTTTGATTTACGGGTTCTGATTACTCATTGGGTATCTTTTGACCATTGTAATGTTTGTCCTCCTTTGATTTGCGGGTTCTGATTACTCATTAGGTATCTTTTGACCTTTGTATTGTCTGTCCTCCTTTGATTTACGACTTCTGATTACTCATTAGATATCTTTTGACCATTTTATTGTCTGTCCTCCTTTGATTTACGACTTCTGATTACTCATTAGATATCTTTTGACCATTTTATTGTCTGTCCTCCTTTGATTTACGACTTCTGATTACTCATTAGGTATCTTTTGACCATTGTAATGTACGTCCTCCTTTGATTTACGACTTCTGATTACTCATTAGGTATCTTTTGACCATTGTAATGTTCGTCCTCCTTTGATTTACGACTTCTGATTACACATTAGGTATCTTTTGACCATTGTAATGTCCATCCTCCTTTGATTTCCGACTTCTGATTACTCATTAGGTATCTTTTGACCATTGTATTGTCTGTCATCCTTTGATTTACGCTTCTGATTACTCATTAGGTATCTTTTGACCATTGTAATGTCTGTCCTCCTTTGATTTACGGCTTCTGATTACTCATAAGGTATCTGTTGACCATTGTATTGTCTTTCCACCTTTGATTTACGGCTTCTGATTACTCATTAGGTATCTTTTGACCATTATATTGTCTTTCCACCTTTGATTTACGGCTTCTGATTACTCATAGGGTATCTTTTGACCATTGTATTGTCTTTCCACCTTTGATTTACGGCTTCTGATTACTCATTAGGTATCTTTTGACCATTGTATTGTCTTTCCACCTTTGATTTACGGCTTCTGATTACTCATTAGGTATCTTTTGACCATTGTATTGTCTGTCCTCCTTTAATTTACGGCTTCTGATTACTAATTAGGTATCTTTTGACCATTGTATTGTCTGTCCTCCTTTGATTTACGGGTTCTGATTACTCATTAGGTATCTTTTGACCATTGTAATGTCTGTCCTCCTTTAATTTACGGCTTCTGATTACTCATTAGGTATCTTTTGACCATTGTATTGCCTGTCCTCCTTTGATTTACCGGTTCTGATTACTCATTAGGTATCTTTTGACCATTGTATTGTCTGTCCTCCTTTGATTTACGACTTCTGGTTACTCATTAGGTATCTTTTGACCATTGTATTGTCTGTCCTCCTTTGATTTACGACTTTTGTTACTCATTAGGTATCTTTTGACCATTGTATTGTCTGTCCTCCTTTGATTTACGGGTTCTGATTACTCATTAGGTATCTTTTGACCATTGTATTGTCTGTCATCCTTTGATTTACGACTTTTGATTACTCATTAGGTATCTTTTGACCATTGTATTGTCTTTCCACCTTTGATTTACGGCTTCTAATTACTCATTAGGTATCTTTTGACCATTGTATTGTCTTTCCACCTTTGATTTACGGCTTCTGATTACTCATTAGGTATCTTTTGACCATTGTATTGTATGTCCTCCTTTGATTTACGGCTTCTGATTACTCATTTGGTATCTTTTGACCATTGTATTGTCTGTCATCCTTTGATTTACGGCTTCTGATTACTCATTAGGTATCTCTTGACCATTGTAATGTCTGTCCTCCTTTGATTTACGGTTTCTGATTACTCATTAGGTATCTGTTGACCATTGTATTGTCTTTCCACCTTTGATTTACGGCTTCTGATTACTCATTAGGTATCTTTTGACCATTGTATTGTCTTTCCACCTTTGATTTACGGCTTCTAATTACTCATTAGGTATCTTTTGACCATTGTATTGTCTTTCCACCTTTGATTTACGGCTTCTGATTACTCATTTGGTATCTTTTGACCATTGTATTGTCTGTCATCCTTTGATTTACGGTTTCTGATTACTCATTAGGTATCTCTTGACCATTGTAATGTCTGTCCTCCTTTGATTTACGGCTTCTGATTACTCATAGGGTATCTTTTGACCATTGTATTGTCTTTCCACCTTTGATTTATGGCTTCTGATTACTCATTAGGTATCTTTTGACCATTGCATTTTCTTTCCACCTTTGATTTACGGCTTCTGATTACTCATTAGGTATCTGTTGACCATTGTATTGTCTTTCCACCTTTGATTAACGGCTTCTGATTACTCATTAGGTATCTATTGACCATGGTATTGTCTTTCCACCTTTGATTTACGGCTTCTGATTACTCATTAGGTATCTTTTGACCATTGTAATGTCCGTCCTCCTTTGATTTACGACTTCTGATTACTCATTAGGTATCTTTTGACCATTGTAATGTCCGTCCTCCTTTGATTTATGACTTCTGATTACTCATTAGGTATCTTTTGACCATTGTATTGTCTGTCTTTCTTTGATTTACGGCTTCTGATTACTCATTAGGTATCTTTTGACCATTGTAATGTCTGTCCTCCTTTGATTTACGGCTTCTGATTACTCATTAGGTATTTTTTGACCATTGTATTGTCTTTCCACCTTTGATTAACGGCTTCTGATTACTCATTAGGTATCTTTTGACCATTGTATTGACTGTCCTCCTTTGATTGACGGCTTCTGATTACTCATTAGGTTTCTTTCACCATTATATTGTCTGTCCTCCTTTGATTTACGGCTTCTGATTACTCATTAGCTATCTTTTGACCATTGTAATGTCTGTCCTCCTTTGATTTACGACTTCTGATTACTCATTAGGTATCTTTTGACCATTGCATTGTCTGTCCTCCTTTGATTTACGAGTTCTGATTACTCATTAGGTATCTTTTGACCATTGTATTGTCCGTCCTCCTTTGATTTACGACTTCTGATAACTCATTTGATATCTTTTGACCATTGTATTGCATGTCCTCCTTTGATTTACGGGTTCTGATTACTCATTAGGTATCTATTGACCATTGTATGGTCTGTCCTCCTTTGATTTACGGGTTCTGATTACTCATTAGGTATCTTTTGACCATTGTATTGTCTGTCCTCCTTTGATTTACGACTTCTGATTACTCATTCGGTATCCTTTGACCATTGTAATGTCTGTCCTCCTTTGATTTACGACTTCTGATTACTCATTTGGTATATTTTGACCATTGTAATGTCCGTCCTCCTTTGATTTACGACTTCTGATTACTCATTTGGTATCTTTTGACCATTGTATTGTCTGTCATCCTTTGATTTACGGCTTCTGATTACTCATTAGGTATCTCTTGACCATTGTAATGTCTGTCCACCTTTGATTTACGGCTTCTGATTACTCATTAGGTATCTTTTGACCATTGCATTTTCTTTCCACCTTTGATTTACGGCTTCTGATTACTCATTAGGTATCTGTTGACCATTGTATTGTCTTTCCACCTTTGATTTACGGCTTCTGATTACTCATTAGGTATCTTTTGACCATGGTATTGTCTTTCCACCTTTGATTTACGGCTTCTGATTACTCATTAGGTATCTTTTGACCATTGTATTGACTGTCCTCCTTTGATTTACGGCTTCTGATTACTCATTAGGTATCTTTTGACCATTGTATTGTCTTTCCACCTTTGATTTACGGCTTCTGATTACTCATTAGGTATCTTTTGACCATTGTATTGTCTGTCCTCCTTTGATTTACGCCTTCTGATTACTCATTTGGTATCTTTTGACCATTGTAATGTCTGTCATCCTTTGATTTACGGGTTCTGATTACTCATTAGGTATCTTTTGACCATTGTAATGTCTGTCATCCTTTGATTTACGGGTTCTGATTACTCATTAGGTATCTTTTGACAATTGTAATGTATGTCATCCTTTGATTTACGGCTTCTGATTACTCATTAGGTATCTTTTGACCATTGTAATGTCTGTCCACCTTTGATTTACGGGTTCTGATTACTCATTAGGTATCTTTTGACCATTGTAATGTCTGTCATTCTTTGATTTACGGGTTCTGATTACTCATTAGGTATCTTTTGACCATTGTAATGTCTGTCATCCTTTGATTTACGGCTTCTGATTACTCATTAGGTATCTCTTGACCATTGTAATGTCTGTCCTCCTTTGATTTACGGCTTCTGATTACTCATAGGGTATCTTTTGACCATTGTATTGTCTTTCCACCTTTGATTTATGGCTTCTGATTACTCATTAGGTATCTTTTGACCATTGCATTTTCTTTCCACCTTTGATTTACGGCTTCTGATTACTCATTAGGTATCTGTTGACCATTGTATTGTCTTTCCACCTTTGATTTACGGCTTCTGATTACTCATTAGGTATCTATTGACCATGGTATTGTCTTTCCACCTTTGATTTACGGCTTCTGATTACTCATTAGGTATCTTTTGACCATTGTAATGTCCGTCCTCCTTTGATTTACGACTTCTGATTACTCATTAGGTATCTTTTGACCATTGTAATGTCTGTCCTCCTTTGATTTATGACTTCTGATTACTCATTAGGTATCTTTTGACCATTGTATTGTCTGTCTTTCTTTGATTTACGGCTTCTGATTACTCATTAGGTATCTTTTGACCATTGTAATGTCTGTCCTCCTTTGATTTACGGCTTCTGATTACTCATTAGGTATTTTTTGACCATTGTATTGTCTTTCCACCTTTGATTAACGGCTTCTGATTACTCATTAGGTATCTTTTGACCATTGTATTGACTGTCCTCCTTTGATTGACGGCTTCTGATTACTCATTAGGTTTCTTTCACCATTATATTGTCTGTCCTCCTTTGATTTACGGCTTCTGATTACTCATTAGCTATCTTTTGACCATTGTAATGTCTGTCCTCCTTTGATTTACGACTTCTGATTACTCATTAGGTATCTTTTGACCATTGCATTGTCTGTCCTCCTTTGATTTACGAGTTCTGATTACTCATTAGGTATCTTTTGACCATTGTATTGTCCGTCCTCCTTTGATTTACGACTTCTGATAACTCATTTGATATCTTTTGACCATTGTATTGCATGTCCTCCTTTGATTAACGGGTTCTGATTACTCATTAGGTATCTATTGACCATTGTATGGTCTGTCCTCCTTTGATTTACGGGTTCTGATTACTCATTAGGTATCTTTTGACCATTGTATTGTCTGTCCTCCTTTGATTTACGACTTCTGATTACTCATTCGGTATCCTTTGACCATTGTAATGTCTGTCCTCCTTTGATTTACGACTTCTGATTACTCATTAGGTATCTCTTGACCATTGTAATGTCTGTCCTCCTTTGATTTACGGCTTCTGATTACTCATTGGGTATCTTTTGACCATTGTATTGTCTTTCCACCTATGATTTACGGCTTTTGATTACTCATTAGGTACCTTTTGACCATTGTATTGTCTGTCCTCCTTTGATTTACGGCTTCTGATTACTCATTAGGTATCTTTTGACCATTGTAATGTCTGTCCTACTTTGATTTACGCTTCTGATTACTCATTAGGTATCTTTTGACCATTGTATTGTCTTTCCACCTTTGATTTACGGCTTCTGATTACTCATTAGGTATCTTTTGACCATTGCATTTTCTTTCCACCTTTGATTTACGGCTTCTGATTACTCATTAGGTATCTTTTGACCATTGTATTGTCTTTCCACCTTTGATTTACGGCTTCTGATTACTCATTAGGTATCTTTTGACCATGGTATTGTCTTTCCACCTTTGATTTACGGCTTCTGATTACTCATTAGGTATCTTTTGACCATTGTATTGTCTTTCCACCTTTGATTTACGGCTTCTGATTACTCATTAGGTATCTTTTGACCATTGTATTGTCTGTCCTCCTTTGATTTACGCCTTCTGATTACTCATTTGGTATCTTTTGACCATTGTAATGTCTGTCATTCTTTGATTTACGGGTTCTGATTACTCATTAGGTATCTTTTGACCATTGTAATGTCTGTCATCCTTTGATTTACGGGTTCTGATTACTCATGAGGTATCTTTTGACCATTGTAATGTCTGTCCACCTTTGATTTACGGGTTCTGATTACTCATTAGGTATCTTTTGACCATTGTAATGTCTGTCCTCCTTTGATTTACGACTTCTGATTACTCATTAGGTATCTTTTGACCATTGCATTGTCTGTCCTCCTTTGATTTACGAGTTCTGATTACTCATTAGGTATCTTTTGACCATTGTATTGTCCGTCCTCCTTTGATTTACGACTTCTGATAACTCATTTGATATCTTTTGACCATTGTATTGCATGTCCTCCTTTGATTAACGGCTTTTGATTACTCATTAGGTACCTTTTGACCATTGTATTGTCTGTCCTCCTTTGATTTACGGCTTCTGATTACTCATTAGGTATCTTTTGACCATTGTAATGTCTGTCCTACTTTGATTTACGCTTCTGATTACTCATTAGGTATCTTTTGACCATTGTATTGTCTTTCCACCTTTGATTTACGGCTTCTGATTACTCATTAGGTATCTTTTGACCATTGCATTTTCTTTCCACCTTTGATTTACGGCTTCTGATTACTCATTAGGTATCTTTTGACCATTGTATTGTCTTTCCACCTTTGATTTACGGCTTCTGATTACTCATTAGGTATCTTTTGACCATGGTATTGTCTTTCCACCTTTGATTTACGGCTTCTGATTACTCATTAGGTATCTTTTGACCATTGTATTGTCTTTCCACCTTTGATTTACGGCTTCTGATTACTCATTAGGTATCTTTTGACCATTGTATTGTCTGTCCTCCTTTGATTTACGCCTTCTGATTACTCATTTGGTATCTTTTGACCATTGTAATGTCTGTCATCCTTTGATTTACGGGTTCTGATTACTCATTAGGTATCTTTTGACCATTGTAATGTCTGTCATCCTTTGATTTACGGGTTCTGATTACTCATGAGGTATCTTTTGACCATTGTAATGTCTGTCCACCTTTGATTTACGGGTTCTGATTACTCATTAGGTATCTTTTGACCATTGTAATGTCTGTCCTCCTTTGATTTACGACTTCTGATTACTCATTAGGTATCTTTTGACCATTGCATTGTCTGTCCTCCTTTGATTTACGAGTTCTGATTACTCATTAGGTATCTTTTGACCATTGTATTGTCCGTCCTCCTTTGATTTACGACTTCTGATAACTCATTTGATATCTTTTGACCATTGTATTGCATGTCCTCCTTTGATTAACGGGTTCTGATTACTCATTAGGTATCTATTGACCATTGTATGGTCTGTCCTCCTTTGATTTACGGGTTCTGATTACTCATTAGGTATCTTTTGACCATTGTATTGTCTGTCCTCCTTTGATTTACGACTTCTGATTACTCATTCGGTATCTTTTGACCATTGTAATGTCTGTCATTCTTTGATTTACGGGTTCTGATTACTCATTAGGTATCTTTTGACCATTGTAATGTCTGTCATCCTTTGATTTACGGCTTCTGATTACTCATTAGGTATCTCTTGACCATTGTAATGTCTGTCCTCCTTTGATTTACGCTTCTGATTACTCATAGGGTATCTTTTGACCATTGTATTGTCTTTCCACCTTTGATTTATGGTTTCTGATTACTCATTAGGTATCTTTTGACCATTGCATTTTCTTTCCACCTTTGATTTACGGCTTCTGATTACTCATTAGGTATCTGTTGACCATTGTATTGTCTTTCCACCTTTGATTTACGGCTTCTGATTACTCATTAGGTATCTATTGACCATGGTATTGTCTTTCCACCTTTGATTTACGGCTTCTGATTACTCATTAGGTATCTTTTGACCATTGTAATGTCCGTCCTCCTTTGATTTACGACTTCTGATTACTCATTAGGTATCTTTGGACCATTGTAATGTCCGTCCTCCTTTGATTTATGACTTCTGATTACTCATTAGGTATCTTTTGACCATTGTATTGTCTGTCTTTCTTTGATTTACGGCTTCTGATTACTCATTAGGTATCTTTTGACCATTGTAATGTCTGTCCTCCTTTGATTTACGGCTTCTGATTACTCATTAGGTATTTTTTGACCATTGTATTGTCTTTCCACCTTTGATTAACGGCTTCTGATTACTCATTAGGTATCTTTTGACCATTGCATTGTCTGTCCTCCTTTGATTTACGAGTTCTGATTACTCATTAGGTATCTTTTGACCATTGTATTGTCCGTCCTCCTTTGATTTACGACTTCTGATAACTCATTTGATATCTTTTGACCATTGTATTGCATGTCCTCCTTTGATTAACGGCTTTTGATTACTCATTAGGTACCTTTTGACCATTGTATTGTCTGTCCTCCTTTGATTTACGGCTTCTGATTACTCATTAGGTATCTTTTGACCATTGTAATGTCTGTCCTACTTTGATTTACGCTTCTGATTACTCATTAGGTATCTTTTGACCATTGTATTGTCTTTCCACCTTTGATTTACGGCTTCTGATTACTCATTAGGTATCTTTTGACCATTGCATTTTCTTTCCACCTTTGATTTACGGCTTCTGATTACTCATTAGGTATCTTTTGACCATTGTATTGTCTTTCCACCTTTGATTTACGGCTTCTGATTACTCATTAGGTATCTTTTGACCATGGTATTGTCTTTCCACCTTTGATTTACGGCTTCTGATTACTCATTAGGTATCTTTTGACCATTGTATTGTCTTTCCACCTTTGATTTACGGCTTCTGATTACTCATTAGGTATCTTTTGACCATTGTATTGTCTGTCCTCCTTTGATTTACGCCTTCTGATTACTCATTTGGTATCTTTTGACCATTGTAATGTCTGTCATCCTTTGATTTACGGGTTCTGATTACTCATTAGGTATCTTTTGACCATTGTAATGTCTGTCATCCTTTGATTTACGGGTTCTGATTACTCATGAGGTATCTTTTGACCATTGTAATGTCTGTCCACCTTTGATTTACGGGTTCTGATTACTCATTAGGTATCTTTTGACCATTGTAATGTCTGTCCTCCTTTGATTTACGACTTCTGATTACTCATTAGGTATCTTTTGACCATTGCATTGTCTGTCCTCCTTTGATTTACGAGTTCTGATTACTCATTAGGTATCTTTTGACCATTGTATTGTCCGTCCTCCTTTGATTTACGACTTCTGATAACTCATTTGATATCTTTTGACCATTGTATTGCATGTCCTCCTTTGATTAACGGGTTCTGATTACTCATTAGGTATCTATTGACCATTGTATGGTCTGTCCTCCTTTGATTTACGGGTTCTGATTACTCATTAGGTATCTTTTGACCATTGTATTGTCTGTCCTCCTTTGATTTACGACTTCTGATTACTCATTCGGTATCTTTTGACCATTGTAATGTCTGTCATTCTTTGATTTACGGGTTCTGATTACTCATTAGGTATCTTTTGACCATTGTAATGTCTGTCATCCTTTGATTTACGGCTTCTGATTACTCATTAGGTATCTCTTGACCATTGTAATGTCTGTCCTCCTTTGATTTACGCTTCTGATTACTCATAGGGTATCTTTTGACCATTGTATTGTCTTTCCACCTTTGATTTATGGTTTCTGATTACTCATTAGGTATCTTTTGACCATTGCATTTTCTTTCCACCTTTGATTTACGGCTTCTGATTACTCATTAGGTATCTGTTGACCATTGTATTGTCTTTCCACCTTTGATTTACGGCTTCTGATTACTCATTAGGTATCTATTGACCATGGTATTGTCTTTCCACCTTTGATTTACGGCTTCTGATTACTCATTAGGTATCTTTTGACCATTGTAATGTCCGTCCTCCTTTGATTTACGACTTCTGATTACTCATTAGGTATCTTTGGACCATTGTAATGTCCGTCCTCCTTTGATTTATGACTTCTGATTACTCATTAGGTATCTTTTGACCATTGTATTGTCTGTCTTTCTTTGATTTACGGCTTCTGATTACTCATTAGGTATCTTTTGACCATTGTAATGTCTGTCCTCCTTTGATTTACGGCTTCTGATTACTCATTAGGTATTTTTTGACCATTGTATTGTCTTTCCACCTTTGATTAACGGCTTCTGATTACTCATTAGGTATCTTTTGACCATTGTATTGACTGTCCTCCTTTGATTGACGGCTTCTGATTACTCATTAGGTTTCTTTCACCATTATATTGTCTGTCCTCCTTTGATTTACGGCTTCTGATTACTCATTAGGTATCTTTTGACCATTGTAATGTCTGTCCTCCTTTGATTTACGACTTCTGATTACTCATTAGGTATCTTTTGACCATTGCATTGTCTGTCTTCCTTTGATTTATGACTTCTGATTACTCATTAGGTATCTTTTGACCATTGTATTGTCTGTCTTTCTTTGATTTACGGCTTCTGATTACTCATTAGGTATCTTTTGACCATTGTAATGTCTGTCCTCCTTTGATTTACGGCTTCTGATTACTCATTAGGTATTTTTTGACCATTGTATTGTCTTTCCACCTTTGATTAACGGCTTCTGATTACTCATTAGGTATCTTTTGACCATTGCATTGTCTGTCCTCCTTTGATTTACGAGTTCTGATTACTCATTAGGTATCTTTTGACCATTGTATTGTCCGTCCTCCTTTGATTTACGACTTCTGATAACTCATTTGATATCTTTTGACCATTGTATTGCATGTCCTCCTTTGATTAACGGCTTTTGATTACTCATTAGGTACCTTTTGACCATTGTATTGTCTGTCCTCCTTTGATTTACGGCTTCTGATTACTCATTAGGTATCTTTTGACCATTGTAATGTCTGTCCTACTTTGATTTACGCTTCTGATTACTCATTAGGTATCTTTTGACCATTGTATTGTCTTTCCACCTTTGATTTACGGCTTCTGATTACTCATTAGGTATCTTTTGACCATTGCATTTTCTTTCCACCTTTGATTTACGGCTTCTGATTACTCATTAGGTATCTTTTGACCATTGTATTGTCTTTCCACCTTTGATTTACGGCTTCTGATTACTCATTAGGTATCTTTTGACCATGGTATTGTCTTTCCACCTTTGATTTACGGCTTCTGATTACTCATTAGGTATCTTTTGACCATTGTATTGTCTTTCCACCTTTGATTTACGGCTTCTGATTACTCATTAGGTATCTTTTGACCATTGTATTGTCTGTCCTCCTTTGATTTACGCCTTCTGATTACTCATTTGGTATCTTTTGACCATTGTAATGTCTGTCATCCTTTGATTTACGGGTTCTGATTACTCATTAGGTATCTTTTGACCATTGTAATGTCTGTCATCCTTTGATTTACGGGTTCTGATTACTCATGAGGTATCTTTTGACCATTGTAATGTCTGTCCACCTTTGATTTACGGGTTCTGATTACTCATTATGTATCTTTTGACCATTGTAATGTCTGTCCTCCTTTGATTTACGACTTCTGATTACTCATTAGGTATCTTTTGACCATTGCATTGTCTGTCCTCCTTTGATTTACGAGTTCTGATTACTCATTAGGTATCTTTTGACCATTGTATTGTCCGTCCTCCTTTGATTTACGACTTCTGATAACTCATTTGATATCTTTTGACCATTGTATTGCATGTCCTCCTTTGATTAACGGGTTCTGATTACTCATTAGGTATCTATTGACCATTGTATGGTCTGTCCTCCTTTGATTTACGGGTTCTGATTACTCATTAGGTATCTTTTGACCATTGTATTGTCTGTCCTCCTTTGATTTACGACTTCTGATTACTCATTCGGTATCTTTTGACCATTGTAATGTCTGTCATTCTTTGATTTACGGGTTCTGATTACTCATTAGGTATCTTTTGACCATTGTAATGTCTGTCATCCTTTGATTTACGGCTTCTGATTACTCATTAGGTATCTCTTGACCATTGTAATGTCTGTCCTCCTTTGATTTACGCTTCTGATTACTCATAGGGTATCTTTTGACCATTGTATTGTCTTTCCACCTTTGATTTATGGTTTCTGATTACTCATTAGGTATCTTTTGACCATTGCATTTTCTTTCCACCTTTGATTTACGGCTTCTGATTACTCATTAGGTATCTGTTGACCATTGTATTGTCTTTCCACCTTTGATTTACGGCTTCTGATTACTCATTAGGTATCTATTGACCATGGTATTGTCTTTCCACCTTTGATTTACGGCTTCTGATTACTCATTAGGTATCTTTTGACCATTGTAATGTCCGTCCTCCTTTGATTTACGACTTCTGATTACTCATTAGGTATCTTTGGACCATTGTAATGTCCGTCCTCCTTTGATTTATGACTTCTGATTACTCATTAGGTATCTTTTGACCATTGTATTGTCTGTCTTTCTTTGATTTACGGCTTCTGATTACTCATTAGGTATCTTTTGACCATTGTAATGTCTGTCCTCCTTTGATTTACGGCTTCTGATTACTCATTAGGTATTTTTTGACCATTGTATTGTCTTTCCACCTTTGATTAACGGCTTCTGATTACTCATTAGGTATCTTTTGACCATTGTATTGACTGTCCTCCTTTGATTGACGGCTTCTGATTACTCATTAGGTTTCTTTCACCATTATATTGTCTGTCCTCCTTTGATTTACGGCTTCTGATTACTCATTAGGTATCTTTTGACCATTGTAATGTCTGTCCTCCTTTGATTTACGACTTCTGATTACTCATTAGGTATCTTTTGACCATTGCATTGTCTGTCTTCCTTTGATTTACGAGTTCTGATTACTCATTAGGTATCTTTTGACCATTGTATTGTCTGTCCTCCTTTGATTTACGACTTCTGATAACTCATTTGATATCTTTTGACCATTGTATTGCATGTCCTTCTTTGATTAACGGGTTCTGATTACTCATTAGGTATCTATTGACCATTGTATGGTCTGTCCTCCTTTGATTTACGGGTTCTGATTACTCATTAGGTATCTTTTGACCATTGTATTGTCTGTCCTCCTTTGATTTACGACTTCTGATTACTCATTCGGTATCCTTTGACCATTGTAATGTCTGTCCTCCTTTGATTTACGACTTCTGATTACTCATTAGGTATCTCTTGACCATTGTAATGTCTGTCCTCCTTTGATTTACGGCTTCTGATTACTCATTGGGTATCTTTTGACCATTGTATTGTCTTTCCACCTATGATTTA
This sequence comes from Bathymodiolus brooksi, assembly GCA_963680875.1. Taxonomy (NCBI): domain Eukaryota; kingdom Metazoa; phylum Mollusca; class Bivalvia; order Mytilida; family Modiolidae; genus Bathymodiolus; species Bathymodiolus brooksi. The sequence continues at coordinate 14,983,768 of OY804590.1, forward strand.
CGGCTTTTGATTACTCATTAGGTACCTTTTGACCATTGTATTGTCTGTCCTCCTTTGATTTACGGCTTCTGATTACTCATTAGGTATCTTTTGACCATTGTAATGTCTGTCCTACTTTGATTTACGCTTCTGATTACTCATTAGGTATCTTTTGACCATTGTATTGTCTTTCCACCTTTGATTTACGGCTTCTGATTACTCATTAGGTATCTTTTGACCATTGCATTTTCTTTCCACCTTTGATTTACGGCTTCTGATTACTCATTAGGTATCTGTTGACCATTGTATTGTCTTTCCACCTTTGATTTACGGCTTCTGATTACTCATTAGGTATCTTTTGACCATGGTATTGTCTTTCCACCTTTGATTTACGGCTTCTGATTACTCATTAGGTATCTTTTGACCATTGTATTGTCTTTCCACCTTTGATTTACGGCTTCTGATTACTCATTAGGTATCTTTTGACCATTGTATTGTCTGTCCTCCTTTGATTTACGCCTTCTGATTACTCATTTGGTATCTTTTGACCATTGTAATGTCTGTCATCCTTTGATTTACGGGTTCTGATTACTCATTAGGTATCTTTTGACCATTGTAATGTCTGTCATCCTTTGATTTACGGGTTCTGATTACTCATGAGGTATCTTTTGACCATTGTAATGTCTGTCCACCTTTGATTTACGGGTTCTGATTACTCATTAGGTATCTTTTGACCATTGTAATGTCTGTCATTCTTTGATTTACGGGTTCTGATTACTCATTAGGTATCTTTTGACCATTGTAATGTCTGTCATCCTTTGATTTACGGCTTCTGATTACTCATTAGGTATCTTTTGACCATTGTAATGTCTGTCATCCTTTGATTTACGGATTCTGATTACTCATTATGTATCTTTTGTCCATTGTAATGTCTGTCATCCTTTGATTTACGGGTTCTGATTACTCATTAGGTATTTTTTGTCCATTGTAATGTCTGTCATCCTTTGATTTACGGGTTCTGATTACTCATTAGGTATCTTTTGACCATTGTAATGTCTGTCATCCTTTGATTTACGGCTTCTGATTACTCATTAGGTATATTTTGACCATTGTAATGTCTGTCATCCATTGATTTACGGGTTCTGATTACTCATTAGGTATCTTTTGACCATTGTAATGTCTGTCATCCTTTGATTAACGGGTTCTGATTACTCATTAGGTATCTTTTGTCAATTGTAATGTCTGTCCTCCTTTGATTTACGGGTTCTGATTACTCATTAGGTATCTTTTGACCATTGTATTGTCTGTCATCCTTTGATTTACGGGTTCTGATTACTCATTAGGTATCTTTTGACCATTGTAATGTCTGTCCACCTTTGATTTACGGGTTCTGATTACTCATTAGGTATCTTTTGACCATTGTAATGTCTGTCATCCTTTGATTTACGGGTTCTGATTACTCATTAGGTATCTTTTGACCATTGTAATGTCTGTCATCCTTTGATTTACGGATTCTGATTACTCATTAGGTATCTTTTATCCATTGTAATGTCTGTCATCCTTTGATTTACGACTTCTGATTACTCATTAGGTATCTTTTGTCCATTGTAATGTCTGTCATCCTTTGATTTACGACTTCTGATTACTCATTAGGTATCTTTTGACCATTGTATTGTCTGTCCTCCTTTGATTTACGCCTTCTGATTACTCATTTGGTATCTTTTGACCATTGTAATGTCTGTCATCCTTTGATTTACGGGTTCTGATTACTCATTAGGTATCTTTTGACCATTGTAATGTCTGTCCTCCTTTGATTTACGGGTTCTGATTACTCATGAGGTATCTTTTGACCATTGTAATGTCTGTCCACCTTTGATTTACGGGTTCTGATTACTCATTAGGTATCTTTTGACCATTGTAATGTCTGTCATTCTTTGATTTACGGGTTCTGATTACTCATTTGGTATCTTTTGACCATTGTAATGTCTGTCATCCTTTGATTTACGGGTTCTGATTACTCATTTGGTATCTTTTGACCATTGTAATGTCTGTCATCCTTTGATTTACGGATTCTGATTACTCATTAGGTATCTTTTGTCCATTGTAATGTCTGTCATCCTTTGATTTACGGTTTCTGATTACTCATTAGGTATCTTTTGTCCATTGTAATGTCTGTCATCCTTTAATTTACGGGTTTTGATTACTCATTAGGTATCTTTTGACCATTGTAATGTCTGTCATCCTTTGATTTACGGCTTCTGATTACTCATTAGGTATATTTTGACCATTGTAATATCTGTCATCCTTTGATTTACGGGTTCTGATTACTCATTAGGTATCTTTTGACCATTGCAATGTATGTCATCCTTTGATTTACGGGTTCTGATTACTCATTTGGTATCTTTTGACCATTTTATTGTCTGTCCTCCTTTGATTTACGGGTTCTGATTACTCATTAGGTATCTTTTGACCATTGTAATATCTGTCCTTCTTTGATTTACGGCTTCTGATTACTCATTTGGTATCTTTTGACCATTTTATTGTCTGTCCTCCTTTGATTTACGGCTTCTGATTACTCATTAGGTATCTTTTGACCATTGTAATGTCTGTCATCCTTTGATTTACGGATTCTGATTACTCATTAGGTATCTTTTGTCCATTGTAATGTCTGTCATCCTTTGATTTACGGGTTCTGATTACTCATTTGGTATCTTTTGTCCATTGTAATGTCTGTCATCCTTTGATTTACGGGTTCTGATTACTCATTAGGTATCTTTTGACCATTGTAATGTCTGTCATCCTTTGATTTACGGCTTCTGATTACTCATTAGGTATATTTTGACCATTGTAATGTCTGTCATCCTTTGATTTACGGGTTCTGATTACTCATTAGGTATCTTTTGACCATTGTAATGTCTGTCATCCTTTGATTAACGGGTTCTGATTACTCATTAGGTATCTTTTGTCAATTGTAATGTATGTCCTCCTTTGATTTACGGGTTCTGATTACTCATTAGGTATCTTTTGACCATTGCAATGTATGTCATCCTTTGATTTACGGGTTCTGATTACTCATTTGGTATCTTTTGACCATTTTATTGTCTGTCCTCCTTTGATTTACGGGTTCTGATTACTCATTAGGTATCTTTTGACCATTGTAATATCTGTCCTTCTTTGATTTACGGCTTCTGATTACTCATTAGGTATCTTTTGACCATTGTATTGTCTTTCCACCTTTGATTTACGGCTTCTGATTACTCATTAGGTATCTTTTGACCATTGTATTGTCTGTCCTCCTTTGATTTACGCCTTCTGATTACTCATTTGGTATCTTTTGACCATTGTAATGTCTGTCATCCTTTGATTTACGGGTTCTGATTACTCATTAGGTATCTTTTGACCATTGTAATGTCTGTCATCCTTTGATTTACGGGTTCTGATTACTCATGAGGTATCTTTTGACCATTGTAATGTCTGTCCACCTTTGATTTACGGGTTCTGATTACTCATTAGGTATCTTTTGACCATTGTAATGTCTGTCATCCTTTGATTTACGGCTTCTGATTACTCATTAGGTATCTTTTGACCATTGTAATGTCTGTCATCCTTTGATTTACGGATTCTGATTACTCATTATGTATCTTTTGTCCATTGTAATGTCTGTCATCCTTTGATTTACGGGTTCTGATTACTCATTAGGTATTTTTTGTCCATTGTAATGTCTGTCATCCTTTGATTTACGGGTTCTGATTACTCATTAGGTATCTTTTGACCATTGTAATGTCTGTCATCCTTTGATTTACGGCTTCTGATTACTCATTAGGTATATTTTGACCATTGTAATGTCTGTCATCCTTTGATTTACGGGTTCTGATTACTCATTAGGTATCTTTTGACCATTGTAATGTCTGTCATCCTTTGATTAACGGGTTCTGATTACTCATTAGGTATCTTTTGTCAATTGTAATGTCTGTCCTCCTTTGATTTACGGGTTCTGATTACTCATTAGGTATCTTTTGACCATTGTATTGTCTGTCATCCTTTGATTTACGGGTTCTGATTACTCATTAGGTATCTTTTGACCATTGTAATGTCTGTCCACCTTTGATTTACGGGTTCTGATTACTCATTAGGTATCTTTTGACCATTGTAATGTCTGTCATCCTTTGATTTACGGGTTCTGATTACTCATTAGGTATCTTTTGACCATTGTAATGTCTGTCATCCTTTGATTTACGGATTCTGATTACTCATTAGGTATCTTTTGTCCATTGTAATGTCTGTCATCCTTTGATTTACGACTTCTGATTACTCATTAGGTATCTTTTGTCCATTGTAATGTCTGTCATCCTTTGATTTACGACTTCTGATTACTCATTAGGTATCTTTTGACCATTGTATTGTCTGTCCTCCTTTGATTTACGCCTTCTGATTACTCATTTGGTATCTTTTGACCATTGTAATGTCTGTCATCCTTTGATTTACGGGTTCTGATTACTCATTAGGTATCTTTTGACCATTGTAATGTCTGTCCTCCTTTGATTTACGGGTTCTGATTACTCATGAGGTATCTTTTGACCATTGTAATGTCTGTCCACCTTTGATTTACGGGTTCTGATTACTCATTAGGTATCTTTTGACCATTGTAATGTCTGTCATTCTTTGATTTACGGGTTCTGATTACTCATTTGGTATCTTTTGACCATTGTAATGTCTGTCATCCTTTGATTTACGGGTTCTGATTACTCATTTGGTATCTTTTGACCATTGTAATGTCTGTCATCCTTTGATTTACGGATTCTGATTACTCATTAGGTATCTTTTGTCCATTGTAATGTCTGTCATCCTTTGATTTACGGTTTCTGATTACTCATTAGGTATCTTTTGTCCATTGTAATGTCTGTCATCCTTTAATTTACGGGTTTTGATTACTCATTAGGTATCTTTTGACCATTGTAATGTCTGTCATCCTTTGATTTACGGCTTCTGATTACTCATTAGGTATATTTTGACCATTGTAATATCTGTCATCCTTTGATTTACGGGTTCTGATTACTCATTAGGTATCTTTTGACCATTGCAATGTATGTCATCCTTTGATTTACGGGTTCTGATTACTCATTTGGTATCTTTTGACCATTTTATTGTCTGTCCTCCTTTGATTTACGGGTTCTGATTACTCATTAGGTATCTTTTGACCATTGTAATATCTGTCCTTCTTTGATTTACGGCTTCTGATTACTCATTTGGTATCTTTTGACCATTTTATTGTCTGTCCTCCTTTGATTTACGGCTTCTGATTACTCATTAGGTATCTTTTGACCATTGTAATGTCTGTCATCCTTTGATTTACGGATTCTGATTACTCATTAGGTATCTTTTGTCCATTGTAATGTCTGTCATCCTTTGATTTACGACTTCTGATTACTCATTAGGAATCTTTTGTCCATTGTAATGTCTGTCATCCTTTGATTTACGGGTTCTGATTACTCATTAGGTATCTTTTGACCATTGTAATGTCTGTCATCCTTTGATTTACGGCTTCTGATTACTCATTAGGTATATTTTGACCATTGTAATGTCTGTCATCCTTTGATTTACGGGTTCTGATTACTCATTAGGTATCTTTTGACCATTGTAATGTCTGTCATCCTTTGATTAACGGGTTCTGATTACTCATTAGGTATCTTTTGTCAATTGTAATGTATGTCCTCCTTTGATTTACGGGTTCTGATTACTCATTAGGTATCTTTTGACCATTGCAATGTATGTCATCCTTTGATTTACGGGTTGTGATTACTCATTTGGTATCTTTTGACCATTTTATTGTCTGTCCTCCTTTGATTTACGGGTTCTGATTACTCATTAGGTATCTTTTGACCATTGTAATATCTGTCCTTCTTTGATTTACGGCTTCTGATTACTCATTAGGTATCTTTTGACCATTGTATTGTCTGTCCTCCTTTGATTTACGGCTTCTGATTACTCATTAGGTATCTTTTGACCATTGTAATGTCTGTCATCCTTTGATTTACGGGTTCTGATTACTCATTAGGTATCTTTTGACCATTGTAATGTCTGTCCTCCTTTGATTTACGGGTTCTGATTACTCATTAGGTATCTTTTGACCATTGTAATGTCTGTCATCCTTTGATTTACGGGTTCTGATTACTCATTAGGTATCTTTTGACCATTGTAATGTCTGTCATCCTTTGATTTACGGCTTCTGATTACTCATTAGGTATCTTTTGACCATTGTAATGTCTGTCATCCTTTGATTTACGGATTCTGATTACTCATTAGGTATCTTTTGTCCATTGTAATGTCTGTCATCCTTTCATTTACGGGTTCTGATTACTCATTAGGTATCTTTTGTCCATTGTAATGTCTGTCATCCTTTGATTTACGGGTTCTGATTACTCATTAGGTATCTTTTGACCATTGTAATGTCTGTCATCCTTTGATTTACGGCTTCTGATTACTCATTAGGTATATTTTGACCATTGTAATGTCTGTCATCCTTTGATTTACGGGTTCTGATTACTCATTAGGTATCTTTTGACCATTGTAATGTCTGTCATCCTTTGATTAACGGGTTCTGATTACTCATTAGGTATATTTTGTCAATTGTAATGTCTGTCATCCTTTGATTTACGGGTTCTGATTACTCATTAGGTATCTTTTGACCATTGCAATGTATGTCATCCTTTGATTTACGGGTTCTGATTACTCATTTGGTATCTTTTGACCATTTTATTGTCTGTCCTCCTTTGATTTACGGGTTCTGATTACTCATTAGGTATCTTTTGACCATTGTAATATCTGTCCTTCTTTGATTTACGGCTTCTGATTACTCATTTGGTATCTTTTGACCATTGTATTGTCTGTCCTCCTTTGATTTACGGCTTCTGATTACTCATTAGGTATCTTTTGACCATTGTAATGTCTGTCATCCTTTGATTTACGGGTTCTGATTACTCATTAAGGTATCTTTTGACAATTGTAATGTCTGTCCTCCTTTGATTTAAGGCTTCTGATTACTCATTAAGGTATCTTTTGACCATTGTAATGTCTGTCCTCCTTTGATTTACGACTTCTGATTATTCATTAAGTATCTTTTGACCATTGTATTGTCTGTCCTCCTTTGATTTACGACTTCTGATTACTCATTAGGTATCTTTTGACCATTGTATTGTCTGTCCTCCTTTGATTTACGACTTCTGATTATTCATTAGGTATCTTTTGGCCATTGTAATGTCTGTCCTCCTTTGATTTACGACTTCTGATTACTCATTAGGTATCTTTTGACCATTGTATTTTCTGTCCTCCTTTACGGGTTCTGATTATTCATTAGGTATCTTCTGACCATTGTATTGTCTGTCCTCCTTTGATTTACGGCTTCTGATTACTCATTAGGTATCTTTTGACCATTGTATTGTCTGTCCTCCTTTACGGGTTCTGATTACTCATTAGGTATCTTTTGACCATTGTAATGTCTGTCCACCTTTGATTTACGACTTCTGATTACTCATTAGGTATCTTTTGACCATTGTAATGTCTGTCTGCTTTTGATTTACGGGTTCTGATTACTCATTAGGTATCTTTTGACCATTGTAATGTCTGTCCACCTTTGATTTACGACTTCTGATTACTCATTAGGTATCTTTTGACCATTGTAATGTCTGTCCTCCTTTGATTTACGGGTTCTGATTACTCATTAGGTATCTTTTGACCATTGTAATGTCTGTCTGCCTTTGATTTACGGGTTCTGATTACTCATTCGATATCTTTTGACCATTGTATTGTCTTTCCTCCTTTGATTTACGGCTTCTGATTACTCAATAGGTATCTTTTGGCCATTTTAATGTCTGCTCTCCTTTGATTTACGACTTCTGATTACTCATTAGGTATCTTTTGACCATTGTATTGTCTGTCCTCCTTTACGGGTTCTGATTATTCATTAGGTATCTTTTGACTATTGTATTGTCTGTCCTCCTTTGATTTACGGCTTCTGATTACTCATTAGGTATCTTTTGACCATTGTAATGTCTGTCCTCCTTTGATTTACGACTTCTGATTACTCATTAAGTATCTTTTGACCATTGTAATGTCTGTCTTCCTTTGATTTACGGGTTCTGATTACACATTAGATATATTTTGACCATTGCAATGTCTGTCCTCCTTTGATTTACGGGTTCTGATTACTCATTAGGTATCTTTTGACCATTGTAATGTCTGTCCTTCTTTGATTTACGGGTTCTGATTACTCATTAGATATCTTTTGACCATTGTAATGTCTGTCCTCCTTTGATTTACGTGTTCTGATTACTCATTAGGTATCTTTTGACCATTGTATTGTCTGTCCTCCTTTGATTTACGACTTCTGATTACTCATTAGGTAGCTTTTGGCCATTGTAATGTCTGTCCTCCTTTGATTTACGACTTCTGATTACTCATTAGATATCTTTTGACCATTGTATTGTCTATCCTCCTTTACGGCTTCTGATTACTCATTAGGTATCTTTTGACCATTGTAATGTCTGTCCTCCTTTGATATACGGGTTCTGATTACTCATTAAGTATCTTTTGACCATTGTAATGTCTGTCATCCTTTGATTTACGGGTTCTGATTACACATTAGATATCTTTTGACCATTGTAATGTCTCTCATCCTTTGATTTACGGGTTCTGATTACTCATTAGGTATCTTTTGACCATTGTAATGTCTGTCATCCTTTGATTAACGGGTTCTGATTACTCATTAGGTATCTTTTGTCAATTGTAATGTCTGTCCTCCTTTGATTTACGGGTTCTGATTACTCATTAGGTATCTTTTGACCATTGTATTGTCTGTCATCCTTTGATTTACGGGTTCTGATTACTCATTAGGTATCTTTTGACCATTGTAATGTCTGTCCACCTTTGATTTACGGGTTCTGATTACTCATTAGGTATCTTTTGACCATTGTATTGTCTATCCTCCTTTACGGGTTCTGATTACGCATTAGGTATCTTTTGACCATTGTATTGTCTGTCATCCTTTGATTTACGGGTTCTGATTACTCATTAGGTATCTTTTGACCATTGTAATGTCTGTCATCCTTTGATTTACGGATTCTGATTACTCATTAGGTATCTTTTGTCCATTGTAATGTCTGTCATCCTTTGATTTACGACTTCTGATTACTCATTAGGTATCTTTTGTCCATTGTAATGTCTGTCATCCTTTGATTTACGGATTCTGATTACTCATTAGGTATCTTTTGTCCATTGTAATGTGTGTCATCCTTTAATTTACGGGTTTTGATTACTCATTAGGTATCTTTTGACCATTGTAATGTCTGTCATCCTTTGATTTATGGCTTCTGATTACACATTAGATATCTTTTGACCATTGTAATGTCTGTCATCCTTTGATTTACGGGTTCTGATTACTCATTAGGTATCTTTTGACCATTGTAATGTCTGTCATCCTTTGATTAACGGGTTCTGATTACTCATTAGGTATCTTTTGTCAATTGTAATGTCTGTCTGCTTTTGATTTACGGGTTCTGATTACTCATTAGGTATCTTTTGACCATTGTAATGTCTGTCCACCTTTGATTTACGACTTCTGATTACTCATTAGGTATCTTTTGACCATTGTAATGTCTGTCCTCCTTTGATTTACGGGTTCTGATTACTCATTAGGTATCTTTTGACCATTGTAATGTCTGTCTGCCTTTGATTTACGGGTTCTGATTACTCATTCGATATCTTTTGACCATTGTATTGTCTTTCCTCCTTTGATTTACGGCTTCTGATTACTCAATAGGTATCTTTTGGCCATTTTAATGTCTGCTCTCCTTTGATTTACGACTTCTGATTACTCATTAGGTATCTTTTGACCATTGTATTGTCTGTCCTCCTTTACGGGTTCTGATTATTCATTAGGTATCTTTTGACTATTGTATTGTCTGTCCTCCTTTGATTTACGGCTTCTGATTACTCATTAGGTATCTTTTGACCATTGTAATGTCTGTCCTCCTTTGATTTACGGGTTCTGATTACTCATTAAGTATCTTTTGACCATTGTAATGTCTGTCTTCCTTTGATTTACGGGTTCTGATTACACATTAGATATATTTTGACCATTGCAATGTCTGTCCTCCTTTGATTTACGGGTTCTGATTACTCATTAGGTATCTTTTGACCATTGTAATGTCTGTCCTTCTTTGATTTACGGGTTCTGATTACTCATTAGATATCTTTTGACCATTGTAATGTCTGTCCTCCTTTGATTTACGTGTTCTGATTACTCATTAGGTATCTTTTGACCATTGTATTGTCTGTCCTCCTTTGATTTACGACTTCTGATTACTCATTAGGTAGCTTTTGGCCATTGTAATGTCTGTCCTCCTTTGATTTACGACTTCTGATTACTCATTAGATATCTTTTGACCATTGTATTGTCTATCCTCCTTTACGGCTTCTGATTACTCATTAGGTATCTTTTGACCATTGTAATGTCTGTCCTCCTTTGATATACGGGTTCTGATTACTCATTAAGTATCTTTTGACCATTGTAATGTCTGTCATCCTTTGATTTACGGGTTCTGATTACACATTAGATATCTTTTGACCATTGTAATGTCTCTCATCCTTTGATTTACGGGTTCTGATTACTCATTAGGTATCTTTTGACCATTGTAATGTCTGTCATCCTTTGATTAACGGGTTCTGATTACTCATTAGGTATCTTTTGTCAATTGTAATGTCTGTCCTCCTTTGATTTACGGGTTCTGATTACTCATTAGGTATCTTTTGACCATTGTATTGTCTGTCATCCTTTGATTTACGGGTTCTGATTACTCATTAGGTATCTTTTGACCATTGTAATGTCTGTCCACCTTTGATTTACGGGTTCTGATTACTCATTAGGTATCTTTTGACCATTGTATTGTCTATCCTCCTTTACGGGTTCTGATTACGCATTAGGTATCTTTTGACCATTGTATTGTCTGTCATCCTTTGATTTACGGGTTCTGATTACTCATTAGGTATCTTTTGACCATTGTAATGTCTGTCATCCTTTGATTTACGGATTCTGATTACTCATTAGGTATCTTTTGTCCATTGTAATGTCTGTCATCCTTTGATTTACGACTTCTGATTACTCATTAGGTATCTTTTGTCCATTGTAATGTCTGTCATCCTTTGATTTACGGATTCTGATTACTCATTAGGTATCTTTTGTCCATTGTAATGTCTGTCATCCTTTGATTTACGGTTTCTGATTACTCATTAGGTATCTTTTGTCCATTGTAATGTGTGTCATCCTTTAATTTACGGGTTTTGATTACTCATTAGGTATCTTTTGACCATTGTAATGTCTGTCATCCTTTGATTTATGGCTTCTGATTACACATTAGATATCTTTTGACCATTGTAATGTCTGTCATCCTTTGATTTACGGGTTCTGATTACTCATTAGGTATCTTTTGACCATTGTAATGTCTGTCATCCTTTGATTAACGGGTTCTGATTACTCATTAGGTATCTTTTGTCAATTGTAATGTCTGTCCTCCTTTGATTTACGGGTTCTGATTACTCATTAGGTATCTTTTGACCATTGTATTGTCTGTCATCCTTTGATTTACGGGTTCTGAATACTCATTAGGTATCTTTTGACCATTGTAATGTCTGTCCACCTTTGATTTACGGGTTCTGATTACTCATTAGGTATCTTTTGACCATTGTAATGTCTGTCATCCTTTGATTTACGGGTTCTGATTACTCATTAGGTATCTTTTGACCATTGTAATGTCTGTCATCCTTTGATTTACGGGTTCTGATTACTCATTAGGTATCTTTTGACCATTGTAATGTCTGTCATCCTTTGATTTACGGATTCTGATTACTCATTAGGTATCTTTTGTCCATTGTAATGTCTGTCATCCTTTGATTTACGACTTCTGATTACTCATTAGGTATCTTTTGTCCATTGTAATGTCTGTCATCCTTTGATTTACGGATTCTGATTACTCATTAGGTATCTTTTGTCCATTGTAATGTCTGTCATCCTTTGATTTACGGTTTCTGATTACTCATTAGGTATCTTTTGTCCATTGTAATGTGTGTCATCCTTTAATTTACGGGTTTTGATTACTCATTAGGTATCTTTTGACCATTGTAATGTCTGTCATCCTTTGATTTACGGCTTCTGATTACTCATTAGGTATATTTTGACCATTGTAATATCTGTCATCCTTTGATTTACGGGTTCTGATTACTCATTAGGTATCTTTTGACCATTGTAATGTCTGTCCTCCTTTGATTTACGGGTTCTGATTACTCATTAAGTATCTTTTGACCATTGTAATGTCTGTCTTCCTTTGATTTACGGGTTCTGATTACACATTAGATATATTTTGACCATTGCAATGTCTGTCCTCCTTTGATTTACGGGTTCTGATTACTCATTAGGTATCTTTTGACCATTGTAATGTCTGTCCTTCTTTGATTTACGGGTTCTGATTACTCATTAGATATCTTTTGACCATTGTAATGTCTGTCCTCCTTTGATTTACGTGTTCTGATTACTCATTAGGTATCTTTTGACCATTGTATTGTCTGTCCTCCTTTGATTTACGACTTCTGATTACTCATTAGGTAGCTTTTGGCCATTGTAATGTCTGTCCTCCTTTGATTTACGACTTCTGATTACTCATTAGATATCTTTTGACAATTGTATTGTCTATCCTCCTTTACGGCTTCTGATTACTCATTAGGTATCTTTTGACCATTGTAATGTCTGTCCTCCTTTGATATACGGGTTCTGATTACTCATTAAGTATCTTTTGACCATTGTAATGTCTGTCATCCTTTGATTTACGGGTTCTGATTACACATTAGATATCTTTTGACCATTGTAATGTCTCTCATCCTTTGATTTACGGGTTCTGATTACTCATTAGGTATCTTTTGACCATTGTAATGTCTGTCATCCTTTGATTAACGGGTTCTGATTACTCATTAGGTATCTTTTGTCAATTGTAATGTCTGTCCTCCTTTGATTTACGGGTTCTGATTACTCATTAGGTATCTTTTGACCATTGTATTGTCTGTCATCCTTTGATTTACGGGTTCTGATTACTCATTAGGTATCTTTTGACCATTGTAATGTCTGTCCACCTTTGATTTACGGGTTCTGATTACTCATTAGGTATCTTTTGACCATTGTATTGTCTATCCTCCTTTACGGGTTCTGATTACGCATTAGGTATCTTTTGACCATTGTATTGTCTGTCATCCTTTGATTTACGGGTTCTGATTACTCATTAGGTATCTTTTGACCATTGTAATGTCTGTCATCCTTTGATTTACGGATTCTGATTACTCATTAGGTATCTTTTGTCCATTGTAATGTCTGTCATCCTTTGATTTACGACTTCTGATTACTCATTAGGTATCTTTTGTCCATTGTAATGTCTGTCATCCTTTGATTTACGGATTCTGATTACTCATTAGGTATCTTTTGTCCATTGTAATGTCTGTCATCCTTTGATTTACGGTTTCTGATTACTCATTAGGTATCTTTTGTCCATTGTAATGTGTGTCATCCTTTAATTTACGGGTTTTGATTACTCATTAGGTATCTTTTGACCATTGTAATGTCTGTCATCCTTTGATTTATGGCTTCTGATTACACATTAGATATCTTTTGACCATTGTAATGTCTGTCATCCTTTGATTTACGGGTTCTGATTACTCATTAGGTATCTTTTGACCATTGTAATGTCTGTCATCCTTTGATTAACGGGTTCTGATTACTCATTAGGTATCTTTTGTCAATTGTAATGTCTGTCCTCCTTTGATTTACGGGTTCTGATTACTCATTAGGTATCTTTTGACCATTGTATTGTCTGTCATCCTTTGATTTACGGGTTCTGAATACTCATTAGGTATCTTTTGACCATTGTAATGTCTGTCCACCTTTGATTTACGGGTTCTGATTACTCATTAGGTATCTTTTGACCATTGTAATGTCTGTCATCCTTTGATTTACGGGTTCTGATTACTCATTAGGTATCTTTTGACCATTGTAATGTCTGTCATCCTTTGATTTACGGGTTCTGATTACTCATTAGGTATCTTTTGACCATTGTAATGTCTGTCATCCTTTGATTTACGGATTCTGATTACTCATTAGGTATCTTTTGTCCATTGTAATGTCTGTCATCCTTTGATTTACGACTTCTGATTACTCATTAGGTATCTTTTGTCCATTGTAATGTCTGTCATCCTTTGATTTACGGATTCTGATTACTCATTAGGTATCTTTTGTCCATTGTAATGTCTGTCATCCTTTGATTTACGGTTTCTGATTACTCATTAGGTATCTTTTGTCCATTGTAATGTGTGTCATCCTTTAATTTACGGGTTTTGATTACTCATTAGGTATCTTTTGACCATTGTAATGTCTGTCATCCTTTGATTTACGGCTTCTGATTACTCATTAGGTATATTTTGACCATTGTAATATCTGTCATCCTTTGATTTACGGGTTCTGATTACTCATTAGGTATCTTTTGACCATTGTAATGTCTGTCATCCTTTGATTAACGCGTTCTGATTACTCATTAGGTATATTTTGTCAATTGTAATGTCTGTCCTCCTTTGATTTACGGGTTCTGATTACTCATTAGGTATCTTTTGACCATTGCAATGTATGTCATCCTTTGATTTACGGGTTCTGATTACTCATATGGTATCTTTTGACCATTTCATTGTCTGTCCTCCTTTGATTTACGGGTTCTGATTACTCATTAGGTATCTTTTGACCATTGTAATATCTGTCCTTCTTTGATTTACGGCTTCTGATTACTCATTTGGTATCTTTTGACCATTGTATTGTCTGTCCTCCTTTGATTTACGGCTTCTGATTACTCATTAGGTATCTTTTGACCATTGTAATGTCTGTCATCCTTTGATTTACGGATTCTGATTACTCATTAGGTATCTTTTGTCCATTGTAATGTCTGTCATCCTTTGATTTACGGGTTCTCATTACTCATTAGGTATCTTTTGTCCATTGTAATGTCTGTCATCCTTTGATTTACGGGTTCTGATTACTCATTAGGTATCTTTTGACCATTGTAATGTCTGTCATCCTTTGATTTACGGCTTCTGATTACTCATTAGGTATATTTTGACCATTGTAATGTCTGTCATCCTTTGATTTACGGGTTCTGATTACTCATTAGGTATCTTTTGACCATTGTAATGTCTGTCATCCTTTGATTAACGGGTTCTGATTACTCATTAGGTATCTTTTGTCAATTGTAATGTATGTCCTCCTTTGATTTACGGGTTCTGATTACTCATTTGGTATCTTTTGACCATTGCAATGTATGTCATCCTTTGATTTACGGGTTCTGATTACTCATTTGGTATCTTTTGACCATTTTATTGTCTGTCCTCCTTTGATTTACGGGTTCTGATTACTCATTAGGTATCTTTTGACCATTGTAATATCTGTCCTTCTTTGATTTACGGCTTCTGATTACTCATTAGGTATCTTTTGACCATTGTATTGTCTGTCCTCCTTTGATTTACGGCTTCTGATTACTCATTAGGTATCTTTTGACCATTGTAATGTCTGTCCTCCTTTGATATACGGGTTCTGATTACTCATTAAGTATCTTTTGACCATTGTAATGTCTGTCATCCTTTGATTTACGGGTTCTGATTACTCATTAGGTATCTTTTGACCATTTTATTGTCTGTCCTCCTTTGATTTACGGGTTCTGATTACTCATTAGGTATCTTTTGACCATTGTAATATCTGTCCTTCTTTGATTTACGGCTTCTGATTACTCATTTGGTATCTTTTGACCATTGTATTGTCTGTCCTCCTTTGATTTACGGCTTCTGATTACTCATTAGGTATCTTTTGACCATTGTAATGTCTGTCATCCTTTCATTTACGGGTTCTGATTACTCATTAAGGTATCTTTTGACAATTGTAATGTCTGTCCTCCTTTGATTTAAGGCTTCTGATTACTCATTAAGGTATCTTTTGACCATTGTAATGTCTGTCCTCCTTTGATTTACGACTTCTGATTATTCATTAGGTATCTTTTGACCATTGTATTGTCTGTCCTCCTTTGATTTACGACTTCTGATTACTCATTAGGTATCTTTTGACCATTGTATTGTCTGTCCTCCTTTGATTTACGACTTCTGATTATTCATTAGGTATCTTTTGGCCATTGTAATGTCTGTCCTACTTTGATTTACGACTTCTGATTACTCATTAGGTATCTTTTGACCATTGTATTTTCTGTCCTCCTTTACGGGTTCTGATTATTCATTAGGTATCTTCTGACCATTGTATTGTCTGTCCTCCTTTGATTTACGGCTTCTGATTACTCATTAGGTATCTTTTGACCATTGTATTGTCTGTCCTCCTTTACGGGTTCTGATTACTCATTAGGTATCTTTTGACCATTGTAATGTCTGTCCACCTTTGATTTACGACTTCTGATTACTCATTAGGTATCTTTTGACCATTGTAATGTCTGTCTGCTTTTGATTTACGGGTTCTGATTACTCATTAGGTATCTTTTGACCATTGTAATGTCTGTTCTCCTTTGATTTACGACTTCTGATTACTCATTAGGTATCTTTTGACCATTGTATTGTCTGTCCTCCTTTACGGGTTCTGATTATTCATTAGGTATCTTTTGACCATTGTATTGTCTGTCCTCCTTTGATTTACGGCTTCTGATTACTCATTAGGTATCTTTTGACCATTGTAATGTCTGTCCTCCTTTGATTTACGGGTTCTGATTACTCATTAAGTATCTTATGACCATTGTAATGTCTGTCTTCCTTTGATTTACGGGTTCTGATTACACATTAGATATCTTTTGACCATTGCAATGTCTGTCCTCCTTTGATTTACGGGTTCTGATTACTCATTAGGTAGCTTTTGACCATTGTAATGTCTGTCCTTCTTTGATTTACGGGTTCTGATTACGCATTAGATATCTTTTGACCATTGTAATGTCTGTCATCCTTTGATTTACGGGTTCTGATTACTCATTAGGTATCTTTTGACCATTGTAATGTCTGTCCTTCTTTGATTTACGGGTTCTGATTACTCATTAGATATCTTTTGACCATTGTAATGTCTGTCCTCCTTTGATTTACGGGTTCTGATTACTCATTAGGTATCTTTTGACCATTGTATTGTCTGTCCTCCTTTGATTTACGACTTCTGATTACTCATTAGGTAGCTTTTGGCCATTGTAATGTCTGTTCTCCTTTGATTTACGACTTCTGATTACTCATTAGATATCTTTTGACCATTGTATTGTCTATCCTCCTTTACGGGTTCTGATTACGCATTAGGTATCTTTTGACCATTGTATTGTCTGTCCTCCTTTGATTTACGGCTTCTGATTACTCATTAGGTATATTTTGACCAGTGTAATGTCTGTCCTCCTTTGATATACGGGTTCTGATTACTCATTAAGTATCTTTTGACCATTGTAATGTCTGTCTTCCTTTGATTTACGGGTTCTGATTACACATTAGATATCTTTTGACCATTGCAATGTCTGTCCTCCTTTGATTTACGGGTCCTGATTACTCATTAGGTATCTTTTGACCATTGTAATGTCTGTCTTCCTTTGATTTACGGGTTCTGATTACTCATTAGATATCTTTTGACCATTGCAATGTCTGTCCTCCTTTGATTTACGGCTTCTGATTACTCATTAGGTATCTTTTGACCATTGTATTGTCTGTCCTCCTTTGATTTACGGGTTCTGATTACTCATTAGGTATCTTTTGACCATTGTAATGTCTGTCCTCCTTTGATTTACGGGTTCTGATTACTCATTAGGTATCTTTTGACCATTGTAATGTCTGTCCTTCTTTGATTTACGGGTTCTGATTACTCATTTGATATCTTTTGACCATTGTAATGTCTGTCCTCCTTTGATTTACGGGTTCTGATTACTCATTAGGTATCTTTTGACCATTGTATTGTCTGTCCTCCTTTGATTTACGACTTCTGATTACTCATTAGGTAGCTTTTGGCCATTGTAATGTCTGTCCTCCTTTGATTTACGACTTCTGATTACTCATTAGATATCTTTTGACCATTGTATTGTCTATCCTCCTTTACGGGTTCTGATTACGCATTAGGTATCTTTTGACCATTGTATTGTCTGTCCTCCTTTGATTTACGGCTTCTGATTACTCATTGGGTATCTTTTGACCATTGTAATGTCTGTCCTCTTTTGATTTACGGGTTCTGATTACTCATTAGGTATCTTTTGACCATTGTAATGTCTGTCCTCCTTTGATTTACGAATTCTGATTACTCATTAGGTATCTTTTGACCATTGTAATGTCTGTCCTCCTTTGATTTACGGGTTCTGATTACTCATTAGGTATCTTTTGACCATTGTAATGTCTGTCTGCCTTTGATTTACGGGTTCTGATTACTCATTAGGTGTCTTTTGACCATTGTATTGTCTGTCCTCCTTTGATTTACGGGTTCTGATTACTCATTAAGGTATCTCCAACCTGATCTTATAAAGTACCTGAAATGCTAATAAATAAACCCTCGTCTAGTGTTATGTCTATGCATCCTGTTATACCTTGTATTATTATTATTCTCTTATTAATCTAATTGTTGTCCAGACATCATCACATGTAAGGATGCTGAGGTTCGTGTAACAGTGTTTTGATATTATCATTGCATCAACATAGAGAATGTTCAATTGTTTAAACAATGCGTGTATTCCAAGCTGTAAAAACCCTAGCATGCCCACTAAATGAACAAAGGAAAGATATGCAACCACTTAGAATCTATTTAAACAATACAATTTATTTGTTATTTCTATGAATTTGTATTAATAAACGATATACTGCGTCATTTTTATGTACAGTAACCAATTATTAGTTTGTTAGTGCAAAACCATGAGCTGGTCATAAGAACAGTGTAACTATCTCTAACTTGAAGAATAACAAACACGAAAGTAACAAATGAAAAAAAAAACGATGAAAGGAAGAGAGATAGTCAATATTTTTATTTGTTGATAGCGTTAATGTCACAACTATTTATCATGTAAAGTAATGGTCATCTTGTTTTATTTTTCAGAAGTGACCGAAAATCATATTTCTTTTTTCCATTGGTGTGTAAATGGCTAATAATTGTGAAGAACTGCTGATTGCATCAACATTATCTATTTTACTTGCACCATAGTGTATTACTCTTCAGTTTGAATATCTGTCGACATATTGACGTAACGACATAATAGATAGGCTTTGCATCTACATATACCAATGTCATCAATCTCTATTATCACGAACGTCTATGAGTTCGATTCTCATAATTTCTTAGGTATACTCTCATACAACTGTGTGTAAAACAGTTGATAACAAACGTTTGAAGATAAAAAAATGGGTCATCAAAAGAAAATAAAACCAATGCAATAAAATTGGCAAAAGGAAAAGGATAAAACGATAGACAATGATCATCAAAACACTGCGCTGAAATCTAAAGATTGAGCAACACGAGCCCCACTATAAAGTAAGAGTGAACTGAGATGTTCTGGAAGGGTGACCAGCAGTTCCTCCTCCGTTAGGGGCCTTATTGTGTTACTCAATCCAGTGGTATTGTTGAATGTGGCACCAGAGTCTCACCATCGTAATCCTAATCAATATTTGATATCAATTAAGCCATATTATGTCGAATACTTATTATAATTACTCGTTTATCTAAGAATTAAACAGACAGAACAAGAGAGATTTCGTAATGGGAAATTAAGAGATGTAGTTTCCTAATGTTTTATACATCAAATCGTTCTAATGTAGTAATACGAACCAGATATTAGGATATAATTAAAACTATAAAATATAAGCCGTAAGATGTCAAAATTTTGCTATCATACCATGTGTTTGACGTAATGCGTATTATTGGAAATATAAACAGGAATTATATTGTAATTTTATAGCTATGAATTGATCTGGAAGACCCTGTTTAACATGCATATATCGCAGTAACAATGTTAATTAAATATCTTTAAGAAAGGTACAGTATATACTAGTGCATATCAATTAAAATATTAAGAACACCTTCCATTCACAGTTGAAACTGATTATCTGCTTTCATGTGTATTACTGGGTCACGTGAGTTTACCTGAGTTCACTCTCAGTTTTTAGTGTTGCTTGATGAATTTTCTGTTTAGTGTTTGTAGATCGTTGTTTGTCATTTTTATCTTTTTCTTTTGGTCATTGTAATGTCCGTCCTCCTTTGATTTACGGGTTCTGATTACTCATTAGGTATCTTTTGACCATTGTATTGTCTGTCCTCCTTTGATTTACGGCTTCTGATTACTCATTAGGTATCTTTTGGCCATTGTATTTTCTGTCCTCCTTTGATTTACGGGTTCTGATTACTCATTAGGTATCTTTTGACCATTGTATTGTCTGTCCTCCTTTGATTTACGGGTTCTGATTACTCATTAGGTATCTTTTGACCATTATAATGTCTGTCCTCCTTTGATTTACGGGTTCTGATTACTCATTAGGTATCTTTTGACCATTGTATTGTCTGTCCTCCTTTGATTTACGGGTTCTGATTACTCATTAGGTATCTTTTGACCATTGTATTGTCTGTCCTCCTTTGATTCACCACTTCTGATTACTCATTAGGTATCTTTTGACCATTGTATTGTTCGTTCTCCTTTGATTTACGGGTTCTGATTACTCATTAGGTATCTTTTGACCATTGTATTGTCCGTCCTCCTTTGATTTACGGGTTCTGATTACTCATTAGGTATCTTTTGACCATTGTATTGTCTGTCCTCCTTTACGACTTCTGATTACTCATTAGGTATCTTTTGGCCATTGTATTGTCTGTCCTCCTTTGAATTACGACTTCTGATTACTCATTAGGTATCTTTTGACCATTGTATTGTCTGTCCTCCTTTGAATTACGACTTCTGATTACTCATTAGGTATCTTTTGGCCATTGTATTGTCTGTCCTCCTTTGAATTACGACTTCTGATTACTCATTAGGTATCTTTTGACCATTGTATTGTCTGTCCTCCTTTGATTTACGACTTCTGATTACTCATCAGGTATCTTTTGACCATTGTATTGTCTGTCCTCCTTTGATTTACGGGTTCTGATTACTCATTAGGTATATTTTGACCATTGTATTGTCTGTCCTCCTTTACGACTTATGATTACACATTAGGTATCTTTTGACCATTGTATTGTCTGTCCTCCTTTACGACTTCTGATTACTCATTAGGTATATTTTGACCATTGTATTGTCTGTCCTCCGTTACGGCTTCTGATTACTCATTAGGTATCTTCTAACTGATCTTAGAAAGTACATGAAATGCTACTAAATAAACATTCGTCTAGTGTTATGTCTATGCAACCTGTTATACCTTGTATTATTATTATTATTCTCTTATTAATCTAATTGTTGTCCAGACATCATCACATGTAAGGATGCTGAGGTTCGTGTAACAGTGTTTTGATATTATCATTGCATCAACATAGATCATGTTGAATTGTTTAAACAATGTGTGTATTCCAAGCTGTAAATATCCTAACATGCCCACTAAATGAATAAAAGAAAGACATGCAACCACTCAGAAGTTATTTAAACAATACAATTTATTTGTTATTTCTATGAATTTGTATTAATAATGGATATATCGTGTCGCTTTTATGTACAGTAACCAATCATTAGTTTGTTCGTGGAAAACCATGAACTGATCATAAGAACAGTGTAAATATCTTTAACTTCAAGAATAACAAACACGAAAGCAACAAAAGGAAAAAACGATGAAAGGAAGAGAGATAGTCATTATTTTTATTTGTTGATAACTTTAAGGTCACTACTATTTATCATGTAAAGTAATGGTCATCTTGTTTTATTTTTCAGAAGTAACCGAAAATCATATTTTTTGTTTCCTGGTGTGTAAATGTCTAACAATTCTGAAGGACTCAATGCATCAATATTATCCATTTTACTTGTACCATAGTGTATTACTCTTCAGTTTGAATATATGTCGACATATTGACGTAACGACATAATGAATAGGCTTTACATCTACATATACCAATGTCATCAATCTCTATAATCACGAACGTCTATGAGTTCGATTCTCATAATTTCTTAGATATACTCTGATACAACTGTGTGTAAAACAGTTGCTAACAAACGTTTGAAGATAACAAATGGGTCATAAAAAGAAAAAAAACCAATGCAATAAAATTGACAAAAGGAAAGTATAAAACGATAGACAATGATCATTAAAACACTGCGCTGAAATCTAAAGAACGAGCCCCACTATAAAGTAAGTGTGAACTGAGATGTTCTGGAAGGGTGACCAGCAGTTCCTCCTCCGTTAGGGGCCTTATTGTGTTACTCAATCCAGTGGTATTGTTGAATGTGGCACTAGAGTCTCACCATCGTAATCCTAATCAATATTTGATATCAATTAAGCCATATTATGTCGAATGCTTATTATAATTACTCGTTTATCTAAGAATTAAACAGACAGAACAAGAGAGATTTCGTAATGGGAAATTAAGAGATGTAGTTTCCTAATGTTTTATACATCAAATCGTTCTAATGTAGTAATACGAACCAGATATTAGGATATAATTAAAACTATAAAATATAAGCCGTAAGATGTCAAAATTTTGCTATCATACCATGTGTTTGACGTAATGCGTATTATTGGAAATATAAACAGGAATTATATTGTAATTTTATAGCTATGAATTGATCTGGAAGACCCTGTTTAACATGCATATATCGCAGTAACAATGTTAATTAAATATCTTTAAGAAAGGTACAGTATATACCAGTGCATATCAATTAAAATATTAAGAACACCTTCCATTCACAGTTGAAACTGATTATCTGCTTTCATGTGTATTACTGGGTCACGTGAGTTTACCTGAGTTCACTCTCAGTTTTTAGTGTTGCTTGATGAGTTTTCTGTTTAGTGTTTGTAGATCGTTGTTTGTCATTTTTATCTTTTCCTTTTGGTCATTGTAATGTCCTTCCTCCTTTGATTTACGGCTTCTGATTACTCATTAGGTATCTTTTGACCATTGTATTGTCTGTCCTCCTTTGATTTACGGCTTCTGATTACTCATTAGGTATCTTTTGGCCATTGTATTTTCTGTCCTCCTTTGATTTACGGGTTCTGATTACTCATTAGGTATCTTTTGACCATTGTATTGTCTGTCCTCCTTTGATTTCCGGGTTCTGATTACTCATTAGTTATCTTTTGACCATTATAATGTCTGTCCTCCTTTGATTTACGGGTTCTGATTACTCATTAGGTATCTTTTGACCATTGTATTGTCTGTCCTCCTTTGATTTACGGGTTCTGATTACTCATTAGGTATCTTTCGACCATTTTAATGTCTGTTCCCCTTTACGACTTCTGATTACTCATTAGGTATCTTTTGGTCATTGTATTGTCTGTCCTCCTTTGAATTACGACTTCTGATTACTCATTTGGTATCTTTTGGCCGTTGTATGGTCTGTCCTCCTTTGATTTACGACTTCTGATTACTCATTAGGTATCTTTTGACCATTGTATTGTCTGTCCTCCTTTGATTTACGACTTCTGATTACTCATCAGGTATCTTTTGACCATTGTATTGTCTGTCCTCCTTTGATTTACGGGTTCTGATTACTCATTAGGTATATTTTGACCATTGTATTGTCTGTCCTCCTATACGACTTCTGATTACACATTAGGTATCTTTTGATCATTGTATTGTCTGTCCTCCTTTACGACTTCTTATTACTCATTAGGTATCTTTTGACCATTGTATTGTCTGTCCTCCTTTACGACTTCTGATTACTCATTAGGTATATTTTGACCATTGTATTGTCTGTCCTCCGTTACGGCTTCTGATTACTCATTAGGTATCTTCTAACTGATCTTAGAAAGTACATGAAATGCTACTAAATAAACATTCGTCTAGTGTTATGTCTATGCAACCTGTTATACCTTGTATTATTATTATTATTCTCTTATTAATCTAATTGTTGTCCAGACATCATCACATGTAAGGATGCTGAGGTTCATGTAACAGTGTTTTGATATTATCATTGCATCAACATAGTTCATGTTGAATTGTTTAAACAATGTGTGTATTCCAAGCTGTAAATATCCTAACATGCCCACTAAATGAATAAAAGAAAGACATGCAACCACTCAGAAGTTATTTAAACAATACAATTTATTTGTTATTTCTATGAATTTGTATTAATAATGGATATATCGTGTCGCTTTTATGTACAGTAACCAATCATTAGTTTGTTCGTGGAAAACCATGAACTGATCATAAGAACAGTGTAAATATCTTTAACTTCAAGAATAACAAACACGAAAGCAACAAAAGGAAAAAACGATGAAAGGAAGAGAGATAGTCATTATTTTTATTTGTTGATAACTTTAAGGTCACTACTATTTATCATGTAAAGTAATGGTCATCTTGTTTTATTTTTCAGAAGTAACCGAAAATCATATTTTTTGTTTCCTGGTGTGTAAATGTCTAACAATTCTGAAGGACTCAATGCATCAATATTATCCATTTTACTTGTACCATAGTGTATTACTCTTCAGTTTGAATATATGTCGACATATTGACGTAACGACATAATAAATAGGCTTTACATCTACATATACCAATGTCATCAATCTCTATAATCACGAACGTCTATGAGTTCGATTCTCATAATTTCTTAGATATACTCTGATACAACTGTGTGTAAAACAGTTGCTAACTGAAGATAAAAAATGGGTCATCAAAAGAAAAAAAACCAATGCAATAAAATTGACAAAAGGAAAGTATAAAACGATAGACAATGATCATTAAAACACTGCGCTGAAATCTAAAGAACGAGCCCCACTATAAAGTAAGTGTGAACTGAGATGTTCTGGAAGGGTGACGAGCAGTTCCCCCTTCGTTAGGGGCCTTATTGTTTTACTCATTCCAGTGGTATTGTTGAATGTGGCACTAGAGTCTCACCATCGTAATCCTAATCAATATTTGATATCAATTAAGCCATAATATGTCGAATACTTATTATAATTACTCGTTTATTTAAGAATTAAACAGACAGAACAAGAGAGATTTCGTAATGTGAAATTAAGAGATGTAGTTTCCTAATGTTTTATACATAAAATCGTTCTAATGTAGGAATAAGAACCAGATATTAAAACATAATTAAAACTATAAAATATAAGCCGTAAGATGTTAAAATTGTGCTACCATACCGTGTGCTTGAAGTAATGCGCATTATTGGAAATACAAACAAGAATTATATTTTACATTTGATATTGATGAATTGATCTGGAAGACATACTTTTAGATGTAGATATCGCAGTAAAAATGTTAATTAAATATCTTTAAGAAAGGTACAGTATATACCAGTACATAGCAATCAAAATATTAAGTACACCTTCCATTCACAGTTGAAACTGTTTAGCCGATTTTGTGTGTGTTACTGAGTCACATGAGTTCACTCTCAGTTTTTAGTGTTGCTTGATGAGTTTTCTGTTTAGTGTTTTGTAGATCGTTGTTTTTTTTTTTATCTTTTCTTTCTTTTGGTCATTGTATTGTCTGTTCTTCTTCTTTTGGTCATTGTATTGTGTGTTCTTCTTCTTTTGGACATTGTATTGTCTGTTCTTCTTCTTTTGGTCATTGTATTGTCTGTTCTTCTTCTTTTGGACATTGTATTGTCTGTTCTTCTTCTTTTGGTCATTGTATTGTGTGTTCTTCTTCTTTTGGCTATTGTATTGTCTGTTCTTCTTCTTTTGGTCATTGTATCGTCTGTTCTTCTTCTTTTGGTCATTGTATTGTCTGTTCTTCTTCTTTTGGTCATTGTATTGTCTGTTCTTCTTCTTTTGGTCATTGTATTGTCTGTTCTTCTTCTTTTGGTCATTGCATTGTCTGTTCTTCTTCTTTTGGTCAGTGTATTGTCTGTTCTTCTTCTTTTTACCATTGTATTGTCTGTTCTTCTTCTTTTTACCATTGTATTGTGTGTTCTTCTTCTTTTGGTCATTGTATTGTCTGTTCTTCTTCTTTTGGTCATTGTATTGTCTGTTCTTCTTCTTTTGGTCATTGTATTGTCTGGTTCTTCTTCTTTTGACCATTGTATTGTGTGTTCTTCTTCTTTTGGCCATTGTATTGTCTGTTCTTCTTCTTTTGGTCATTGTATTGTCTGTTCTTCTTCTTTGGGTCATTGTATTGTCTGTTCTTCTTCTTTTGACCATTGTATTGTCTGTTCTTCTTCTTTTGGTCATTGTATTGTCTGTTCTTCTTCTTTTGACCATTGTATTGTCTGTTCTTCTTCTTTTGGTCATTGTATTGTGTGTTCTTCTTCTTTTGGTCATTGTATTGTGTGTTCTTCTTCTTTTGGTCATTGTATTGTGTGTTCTTCTTCGTTTGACCATTGTATTGTGTGTTCTTCTTCTTTTGGTCATTGTATTGTCTGTTCTTCTTCTTTTGGTCATTGTATTGTCTGTTCTTCTTATTTTGGTCATTGTATTGTCTGTTCTTCTTCTTTTGACCATTGTATTGTCTGTTCTTCTTCTTTTGGTCATTGTATTGTGTGTTCTTCTTCTTTTGGTCATTGTATTGTGTGTTCTTCTTCTTTTGGTCATTGTATTGTGTGTTCTTCTTCTTTTGACCATTGTATTGTGTGTTCTTCTTCTTTTGGTCATTGTATTATCTGTTCTTCTTCTTTTGGTCATTGTATTGTCTGTTCTTCTTCTTTTGGCCATTGTATTGTCTGTTCTTCTTCTTTTGGTCATTGTATTGTCTGTTCTTCTTCTTTTGGTCATTGTATTGTGTGTTCTTCTTCTTTTGGCCATTGTATTGTCTGTTCTTCTTCTTTTGGTCATTGTATTGTCTGTTCTTCTTCTTTTGGCCATTGTATTGTCTGTTCTTCTTCTTTTGGTCATTGTATTGTCTGTTCTTCTTCTTTTGGCTATTGTATTGTCTGTTCTTCTTCTTTTGGCCATTGTTTTGTCTGCTCTTCTTCTTTTGGTCATTGTATTGTGTGTTCTTCTTCTTTTGGTCATTGTATTGTCTGTTCTTCTTCTTTTGGTCATTGTATTGTCTGTTCTTCTTCTTTTGGTCATTGTATTGTGTGTTCTTCTTCTTTTGGCGATTGTATTGTCTGTTCTTCTTCTTTTGACCATTGTATTGTGTGTTCTTCTTCCTTTGGCCATTGTATTGTCTGTTCTTCTTCTTTTGGTCATTGTATTGTCTGTTCTTCTTCTTTTGGCCATTGTGTTGTCTGTTCTTCTTCTTTTGGTCATTGTATTGTGTGTTCTTCTTCTTTTGGTCATTGTATTGTCTGTTCTTCTTCTTTTGGTCATTGTATTGTCTGTTCTTCTTCTTTTGGCCATTGTATTGTCTGTTCTTCTTCTTTTGGTCATTGTATTGTCTGTTCTTCTTCTTTTGGCTATTGTATTGTCTGTTGTTCTTCTTTTGGCCATTGTATTGTCTGTTCTTCTTCTTTTGGTCATTGTATTGTGTGTTCTTCTTCTTTTGGCCATTGTATTGTCTGTTCTTCTTCTTTTGGTGATTGTATTGTGTGTTCTTCTTCTTTTGGTCATTGTATTGTCTGTTCTTCTTCTTTTGGCCATTGTATTGTCTGTTCTTCTTCTTTTGGTTATTGTATTGTCTGTTCTTCTTTTGGCTATTGTATTGTCTGTTCTTCTTCTTTTGGCCATTGTATTGTCTGTTCTTCTTCTTTTGGTCATTGTATTGTGTGTTCTTCTTCTTTTGGCCATTGTATTGTCTGTTCTTCTTCTTTTGGTCATTGTATTGTGTGTTCTTCTTCTTTTGGCCATTGTATTGTCTGTTCTTCTTCTTTTGGTCATTGTATTGTCTGTTCTTCTTCTTTTGGTCATTGTATTGTCTGTTCTTCTTCTTTTGGCTATTGTATTGTGTGTTCTTCTTCTTTTGGTCATTGTATTGTCTGTTCTTCTTCTTTTGGCTATTGTATTGTCTGTTCTTCTTCTTTTGGTCATTGTATTGTCTGTTCTTCTTCTTTTGGTCATTGTATTGTGTGTTCTTCTTCTTTTGGCCATTGTATTGTCTGTTCTTCTTCTTTTGGTCATTGTATTGTCTGTTCTTCTTCTTTTGGTCATTGTGTTGTCTGTTCTTCTTCTTTTGGTCATTGTATTGTCTGTTCTTCTTCTTTTGGTCATTGTATTGTGTGTTCTTCTTCTTTTGGCCATTGTATTGTCTGTTCTTCTTCTTTTGGTCATTGTATTGTCTGTTCTTCTTCTTTTGGTCATTGTGTTGTCTGTTCTTCTTCTTTTGGTCATTGTATTGTGTGTTCTTCTTCTTTTGGCAATTGTATTGTGTGTTCTTCTTCTTTTGGTCATTGTATTGTCTGTTCTTATTCTTTTGGCCATTGTATTGTCTGTCCTTCTGTCTTTTGGTCATTGTATTGTCTGTTCTTCTTCTTTTGGTCATTGTATTGTGTGTTCTTCTTCTTTTGGTCATTGTATTGTCTGTTCTTCTTCTTTTGGTCATTGTATTGTCTGTTCTTCTTCTTTTGGTCATTGTATTGTCTGTTCTTCTTCTTTTGGTCATTGTATTGTGTGTTCTTCTTCTTTTGGTCATTGTATTGTCTGTTCTTCTTCTTTTGGTCATTGTATTGTGTGTTCTTCTTCTTTTGGTCATTGTATTGTCTGTTCTTCTTCTTTTGGTCATTGTATTGTGTGTTCTTCTTCTTTTGGTCATTGTATTGTGTGTTCTTCTTCTTTTGGTCATTGTATTGTGTGTTCTTCTTCTTTTGGTCATTGTATTGTCTGTTCTTCTTCTTTTGGCCATTGTATTGTCTGTTCTTCTTCTTTTGGTCATTGTATTGTCTGTTCTTCTTCTTTTGGTCATTGTATTGTCTGTTCTTCTTCTTTTGGCCATTGTATTGTCTGTTCTTCTTCTTTTGGCCATTGTATTGTCTGTTCTTCTTCTTTTGGTCATTGTATTGTGTGTTCTTCTTCTTTTGGTCATTGTATTGTCTGTTCTTCTTCTTTTGGTCATTGTATTGTCTGTTCTTCTTCTTTTGGTCATTGTATTGTCTGTTCTTCTTCTTTTGGTCATTGTATTGTGTGTTCTTCTTCTTTTGGCCATTGTATTGTCTGTTCTTCTTCTTTTGGCCATTGTATTGTCTGTTCTTCTTCTTTTGGCCATTGTATTGTCTGTTCTTCTTCTTTTGACAATTGTATTGTCTGTTCTTCTTCTTTTGGTCATTGTATTGTGTGTTCTTCTTCTTTTGGTCATTGTATTTTCTGTTCTTCTTCTTTTGGCCATTGTATTGTCTGTTCTTCTTCTTTTGGCCATTGTATTGTCTGTTCTTCTTCTTTTGGTCATTGTATTGTCTGTTCTTCTTCTTTTGGTCATTGTATTGTGTGTTCTTCTTCTTTTGGCCATTGTATTGTCTGTTCTTCTTCTTTTGGTCATTGTATTATCTGTTCTTCTTCTTTTGGTCATTGTATTGTCTGTTCTTCTTCTTTTGGCCATTGTATTGTGTGTTCTTCTTCTTTTGGTCATTGTATTGTGTGTTCTTCTTCTTTTGGTCATTGTATTGTGTGTTCTTCTTCTTTTGGTCATTGTATTGTCTGTTCTTCTTCTTTTGGTCATTGTATTGTCTGTTCTTCTTTGACTTACGGCTTCTGATTATCACTTTGGTTTGTTTTGGTCATTGTATTGTCTGTTCTTCTATGATTTACGGCTTCTGATTATCACTTTGGTTTGTTTTGGTCATTGTATTGTCTGTTCTTCTTTGATTTACGGCTTCTGATTATCACTTTGGTTTGTTTTGGTCATTGTATTGTCTGTTCTTCTTTGATTTACGGCTTCTGATTATCACTTTGGTTTGTTTTGGTCATTGTATTGTCTGTTCTTCTTTGATTTACGGCTTCTGATTATCACTTTGGTTTGTTTTGGTCATTGTATTGTCTGTTCTTCTTTGATTTACGGCTTCTGATTATCACTTTGGTTTGTTTTGGTCATTGTATTGTCTGTTCTTCTTTGATTGACGGCTTCTGATTATCACTTTGGTTTGTTTTGGTCATTGTATTGTCTGTTCTTCTTTGATTTACGGCTTCTGATTATCACTATGGTTTGTTTTGGTCATTGTATTGTCTGTTCTTCTTTGATTTACGGCTTCTGATTATCACTTTGGTTTGTTTTGGTCATTGTATTGTCTGTTCTTCTTTGATTTACGGCTTCTGATTATCACTTTGGTTTGTTTTGGTCATTGTATTGTCTGTTCTTCTTTGATTTACGGCTTCTGATTATCACTTTGGTTTGTTTTGGTCATTGTATTGTCTGTTCTTCTTTGATTTACGGCTTCTGATTATCACTTTGGTTTGTTGTGGCCATTGTATTGTCTGTTCTTCTTTGATTTACGGCTTCTGATTATCACTTTGGTTTGTTTTGGTCATTGTATTGTCTGTTCTTCTTTGATTTACGGCTTCTGATTATCACTTTGGTTTGTTTTGGCCATTGTATTGTCTGTTCTTCTTTGATTTGCGGCTTCTGATTATCACTTTGGTTTATTTTGGTCATTGTATTGTCTGTTCTTCTTTGATTTACGGCTTCTGATTATCACTTTGGTTTGTTTTGGTCATTGTATTGTCTGTTCTTCTTTGATTTACGGCTTCTGATTATCACTTTGGTTTGTTTTGGTCATTGTATTGTCTGTTCTTCTTTGATTTACGGCTTCTGATTATCACTTTGGTTTGTTTTGGTCATTGTATTGTCTGTTCTTCTTTGATTTACGGCTTCTGATTATCACTTTGGTTTGTTTTGGTCATTGTATTGTCTGTTCTTCTTTGATTTACGGCTTCTGATTATCACTTTGGTTTGTTTTGGTCATTGTATTGTCTGTTCTTCTTTGATTTACGGCTTCTGATTATCACTTTGGTTTGTTTTGGTCATTGTATTGTCTGTTCTTCTTTGATTTACGGCTTCTGATTATCACTTTGGTTTGTTTTGGCCATTGCATTGTCTGTTCTTCTTTGATTTACGGCTTCCGATTATCACTTTGGTTTGTTTTGGTCATTGTATTGTCTGTTCTTCTTTGATTTACGGCTTCTGATTATCACTTTGGTTTGTTTTGGTCATTGTATTGTCTGTTCTTCTTTGATTTACGGCTTCTGATTATCACTTTGGTTTGTTTTGGTCATTGTATTGTCTGTTCTTCTTTGATTTACGGCTTCTGATTATCACTTTGGTTTGTTGTGGCCATTGTATTGTCTGTTCTTCTTTGATTTACGGCTTCTGATTATCACTTTGGTTTGTTTTGGTCATTGTATTGTCTGTTCTTCTTTGATTTACGGCTTCTGATTATCACTTTGGTTTGTTTTGGCCATTGTATTGTCTGTTCTTCTTTGATTTGCGGCTTCTGATTATCACTTTGGTTTGTTTTGGTCATTGTATTGTCTGTTCTTCTTTGATTTACGGCTTCTGATTATCACTTTGGTTTGTTTTGGTCATTGTATTGTCTGTTCTTCTTTGATTTACGGCTTCTGATTATCACTTTGGTTTGTTTTGGTCATTGTATTGTCTGTTCTTCTTTGATTTACGGCTTCTGATTATCACTTTGGTTTGTTTTGGTCATTGTATTGTCTGTTCTTCTTTGATTTACGGCTTCTGATTATCACTTTGGTTTGTTTTGGTCATTGTATTGTCTGTTCTTCTTTGATTTACGGCTTCTGATTATTACTTTGGTTTGTTTTGGTCATTGTATTGTCTGTTCTTCTTTGATTTACGGCTTCTGATTATCACTTTGGTTTGTTTTGGTCATTGTATTGTCTGTTCTTCTTTGATTTACGGCTTCTGATTATCACTTTGGTTTGTTTTGGTCATTGTATTGTCTGTTCTTCTTTGATTTACGGTTTCTGATTATCACTTTGGTTTGTTTTGGTCATTGTATTGTCTGTTCTTCTTTGATTTACGGCTTCTGATTATCACTTTGGTTTGTTTTGGTCATTGTATTGTCTGTTCTTCTTTGATTTACGGCTTCTGATTATCACTTTGGTTTGTTTTGGTCATTGTATTGTCTGTTCTTCTTTGATTGACGGCTTCTGATTATCACTTTGGTTTGTTTTGGTCATTGTATTGTCTGTTCTTCTTTGATTTACGGCTTCTGATTATCACTTTGGTTTGTTTTGGTCATTGTATTGTCTGTTCTTCTTTGATTTACGGCTTCTGATTATCACTTTGGTTTGTTTTGGTCATTGTATTGTCTGTTCTTCTTTGATTTACGGCTTCTGATTATCACTTTGGTTTGTTTTGGTCATTGTATTGTCTGTTCTTCTTTGATTGACGGCTTCTGATTATCACTTTGGTTTGTTTTGGTCATTGTATTGTCTGTTCTTCTTTGATTTACGGCTTCTGATTATCACTTTGGTTTGTTTTGGTCATTGTATTGTCTGTTCTTCTTTGATTTACGGCTTCTGATTATCACTTTGGTTTGTTGTGGCCATTGTATTGTCTGTTCTTCTTTGATTTACGGCTTCTGATTATCACTTTGGTTTGTTTTGGTCATTGTATTGTCTGTTCTTCTTTGATTTACGGCTTCTGATTATCACTTTGGTTTGTTTTGGCCATTGTATTGTCTGTTCTTCTTTGATTTGCGGCTTCTGATTATCACTTTGGTTTGTTTTGGTCATTGTATTGTCTGTTCTTCTTTGATTTACGGCTTCTGATTATCACTTTGGTTTGTTTTGGTCATTGTATTGTCTGTTCTTCTTTGATTTACGGCTTCTGATTATCACTTTGGTTTGTTTTGGTCATTGTATTGTCTGTTCTTCTTTGATTTACGGCTTCTGATTATCACTTTGGTTTGTTTTGGTCATTGTATTGTCTGTTCTTCTTTGATTTACGGCTTCTGATTATCACTTTGGTTTGTTTTGGTCATTGTATTGTCTGTTCTTCTTTGATTTACGGCTTCTGATTATCACTTTGGTTTGTTTTGGTCATTGTATTGTCTGTTCTTCTTTGATTTACGGCTTCTGATTTATCACTTTGGTTTGTTTTGGTCATTGTATTGTCTGTTCTTCTTTGATTTACGGCTTCTGAATTATCACTTTGGTTTGTTTTGGCCATTGCATTGTCTGTTCTTCTTTGATTTACGGCTTCTGATTATCACTTTGGTTTGTTTTGGTCATTGTATTGTCTGTTCTTCTTTGATTTACGGCTTCTGATTATCACTTTGGTTTGTTTTGGTCATTGTATTGTCTGTTCTTCTTTGATTTACGGCTTCTGATTATCACTTTGGTTTGTTTTGGTCATTGTATTGTCTGTTCTTCTTTGATTTACGGCTTCTGATTATCACTTTGGTTTGTTTTGGTCATTGTATTGTCTGTTCTTCTTTGATTTACGGCTTCTGATTATCACTTTGGTTTGTTTTGGTCATTGTATTGTCTGTTCTTCTTTGATTTACGGCTTCTGATTATCACTTTGGTTTGTTTTGGTCATTGTATTGTCTGTTCTTCTTTGATTTACGGCTTCTGATTATCACTTTGGTTTGTTTTGGTCATTGTATTGTCTGTTCTTCTTTGATTTACGGCTTCTGATTATCACTTTGGTTTGTTTTGGTCATTGTATTGTCTGTTCTTCTTTGATTTACGGCTTCTGATTATCACTTTGGTTTGTTTTGGTCATTGTATTGTCTGTTCTTCTTTGATTTACGGCTTCTGATTATCACTTTGGTTTGTTTTGGTCATTGTATTGTCTGTTCTTCTTTGATTTACGGCTTCTGATTATCACTTTGGTTTGTTTGGTCATTGTATTGTCTGTTCTTCTTTGATTTACGGCTTCTGATTATCACTTTGGTTTGTTTTGGTCATTGTATTGTCTGTTCTTCTTTTGATTTACGGTTCTGATTATCACTTTGGTTTGTTTTGGTCATTGTATTGTCTGTTCTTCTTTGATTTACGGCTTCTGATTATCACTTTGGTTTGTTTTGGTCATTGTATTGTCTGTTCTTCTTTGATTTACGGCTTCTGATTATCACTTTGTTTGTTTTGGTCATTGGATTGTCTGTTCTTCTTTGATTTACGGCTTCTGATTATCACTTTGGTTTGTTTTGGTCATTGTATTGTCTGTTCTTCTTTGATTTACGGCTTCTGATTATCACTTTGGTTTGTTTTGGTCATTGTATTTGTCTGTTCTTCTTTGAATTACGGCTTCTGATTATCACTTTGGTTTGTTTTGGTCATTGTATTGTCTGTTCTTCTTTGATTACGGCTTCTGATTATCACTTTGGTTTGTTTTGGTCATTGTATTGTCTGTTCTTCTTTGATTTACGGCTTCTGATTATCACTTTGGTTTGTTTTGGTCATTGTATTGTCTGTTCTTCTTTGATTGACGGCTTCTGATTATCACTTTGGTTTGTTTTGGTCATTGTATTGTCTGTTCTTCTTTGATTTACGGCTTCTGATTATCACTTTGGTTTGTTTTGGTCATTGTATTGTCTGTTCTTCTTTGATTTACGGCTTCTGATTATCACTTTGGTTTGTTTTGGTCCTTGTTATTGTCTGATCTTCTTTGATTTACGGCTTCTGATTATCACTTTTGGTTTGTTTTTGGTCATTGTATTGTCTGTCCTTCTTTGATTACGGCTTCTGATTATCACTTTGTTTTGTTCATGGTCATTGGTATTGTCTGTTCTTCTTTGATTTACGGCTTCTGATTAACACTTTGGTTTGTTGTGGCCATTGTATTGTCTGTTCTTCTTTGATTTACGCTTCTGATTATCACTTTGGTTTGTTGTGGCCATTGTATTGTCTGTTCTTCTTTGATTTACGGCTTCTGATTATCACTTTGGTTGTTTTGGTCATTGTATTGCT